>JANHGO010000053.1:25276822-25332391 GCA_024606505.1 Aquila spilogaster
TTCTCTTCTCTTCTCTTCTCTTCTCTTCTCTTCTCTTCTCTTCTCTTCTCTTCTCTTCTCTTCTCTTCTCTTCCTTTCTACTTTACTTTATCTCTTTGTCTCTTTCTCCCTCTCTCTCTTAAATTTTCCCAAGAAAATCCTTGATTTTGAAATGGTTAATATTTTGTTATATTTTCAAAATATTTCAGCTATTTTCTTCAAATTTGTATCTTTCTTTTCTCTCCTGAGTCTGCCTGGGATGGAGCTCGTTTTATTCACAGCAGTCTGTATGGCACTACGTTATAGCTTAATGAACGAAACACTCCAGTGTTTTAGCTCATTGAGAGACAATCTTGCACTGTGCCAAGGCCTTCTGTGTTTTTCACCCTGAACCCTCATCAAGTGGGCTGGGGCTTGGGCTAAAGGTGGGGGTGAGGACTCAGCCAGGACAGCTGACCCAAAGTGACAGAAGGTATACTCCGTGTCACACAACATGATGTTCAGCAATAAAACTGCAGGGGGAGTTGTGTTTCCTAAATAGCTGTTGCTAAGGGAATGGTGAGATATCCGCCTGTTGGTGCTGAGTGGCTTTGCATCACTTCTTTCTTTTTTTTTTTGTTTTCTTTCACATATTAAACTGCCTTTATCTTGATCCACGAGATTTATATATATATATATATTTTTTTCTTTTGCTCTTCCAGTTCTTTTTCCTCTCCCGCTGCAGGAAGTGACTGCCTGACTGACTGGATGGAAATTCAACTGCCAGCTGGGGACAACATACTACATTCCCAAAATTAAGCTACATTTTTAAACAAGGCATTAAAATACTGTATAATTCCTTAAATCGATGTTTTGGATTGCACTAAGTCCAAAGAGTTTTAGTTTAGAAAACTGAATTGACACTGAAGATGTACAGAAATACATTATGTACAGAATTGTACATATGTCTATGTACCTTTGAAACCTGCAGACAAACTCCATCCCTGATTTCCACCCGTGTTTTACATCAATTAATCACATTTAAGACATCTTTTTCTCTCTCAGATATGAGAAAAATAAATTCCCCAATAATTCAGGATTTACTTAGGGGAAAAACAGGACTTCTTGGAAGGAAAGTATTCTTCATGCAATTATTTCTCAGAGCAAGTGAGTGGCTGCTGAAGACTTGTTACATGTGCTTGGAGAAGGTGAACGAACATGATACTTGGACTGTGGGAAGCTGTCCTGTGTTAGCACCTTGTGCAAGTGTGTGTGGCTGCAGTTATCCTGAAAGTAAAATTATTTGAGAAGCAAACCTTGGGGTAACATGGGTCAGTGATGACCATGGGGAGTAGCCACCAGCCCCATCATACTTGGAAGGCACATGATGCCAAGGCTGGCACCATCCAGATGGTTTTGTAATGTGCAAAGGAGAGAGTTCCATGTGAGAAAGAACTCATAGTCCCAGGGCAGAGAAACATTTGTGCTGTTTTTTGGCTTCTATTTATCTCAGAGGAATACTGGAAATAAAAGTGTTGTGATTTATAAAATCTGAGCTGGTTTCAGAAGTACAGTCATTATGTTTTCTCACTTTTATTTAAAATGGGAGATGATCAGAGACTTCAGGCCCTTTCAGTTATTTCATGGTTCAAATGACTGTGTTTCCCTTCAGAAACCTTTGTACCCTCTGAGATCCTGGAGGTCGAAAAGCCAACTGACAATACTGTCACTGTGCAATAGGAGATTATCTAGGCAGGCTTGCAAGGATCTTAGTAGTCTAATGGCTATGATTAAAGAACCACAAACTTCTCCTTTTAATTCTTTCCAGAGCATGCATTTGCTCTGTGGATGAAGAAGCACTACCACGAAAACCTTTTCAAACTTGCAGCAGCCTAATATGAGTGCTGTCAAATCTTATCTCCTGCTACATATGGATATAAAAGAGGGAAAATTCTCATTTCCTCTCACTTGCTTGAACAATGAAAATATCACCTTTCTTAGTCATGCAGTTAAACCTTATTTTGATTTACCTTCTTTTTTAAAATTGTTTTATCATCTGCCTTGTCTAATGTTAAGAACTTTTCTGCCCTCACTCCTTGATCTTATCCCTGCAGCTGAGTATTCCCATCCATTTCTAAACATCCTGTGGCTTTGATCCCTCCTTTTGGGCTCAGGAACCATAGTGCATCTGGCAGTCTGCTCACCAGAGAACAGACCTCAGTTTTTACCTCTGCTCTTTGGGAATGTAGCATATCACTAGCAAGTGTTGTATTTGCACTGGATGTTATGGATTCAGCATCCTTCCTGAACCCACGGATGTTCACCTATCAACTTCATGGATGAGCCAAGACAAATTACTACAGTGGGACAATACATGGATCAGAGATATTTGGTCTAGACTCTCCTGTTCCTCTGATCAGTTAGCAACTGATGCATTTAATCATTCAAGCGTTGAGCTAGTGGCACGTTGTATTCATTGACTTTCAGTCATTCAAAAAATGACAGGTAGTTGAGAACAAGACCCTATAAAGTAACCTCATGTTGCATCTGCAAAAACAACAACAACAACAACAACAAAGAACAGTGTCTTTTGCACTAACAAAGGCTTCCCATCCCTCACATCTATGAACTGCTAGTGGTTGAAAGAAGAGCAGTTCAGTTAATCACTTGATCACTTAAACATTCCCTTTCATCCCATTCTCTTTTTCTACAATCTATTTTTGTCACTGTGGAAAGATAACTCCAACAGGACTTTGCTAAATGATTCATTTGGAACCTCTAACATATTTCATTTTCATAGAGTTAGCATGAAGTATATTAATTAGCTGCATGGCCCATCTATGCTTGAGGGTGAAAATGTTCTTACAACTACAGCAATTTCTCAAATCCTTGAACTGAGAAAACAGTGAAACAGTGAAAGCTATTGAATCCATTGATGCAGACAGTTTGATGATAATTAGGATCGTGATCATTTTAGTAAAGGAGGATTTTGATTTGTTGTCTATATTCTGTTTACAATGTGGTGAGAGTATGGGGTAGAAACAGACATATGGCATAGCATTCATTTTAACTTGTTCCTTCGAACACCATGGGTAATGGTACTTTCCCCACTAAGACAAAGACAACAGAAATGACATTGTTTTTTCATTTTTCCAAATGCTGACTGTGGTTGAATTCTTTAGTAATAAGTACCATAAAAAAATAAATTTTAATACATTATCTAATACAGTGAACAAAAAACCTTTCTGCTTTGGGATGAGCTCTCAAGTAATGATTCCTCACATTTTTCTCACATTTCAGTAAACAGCAATCCCAGGTAAGACCTATATATACATACAATCTGCTTGTCTGCTTTGTTGATTTTAATCTATCTCCTCCTAAAGGCCATTTTTTGTTTCCTGTGAAGGAATAGCTTGCTATAAGGAAGCTATGGTCACTTCATTACCACATCATTAGAAGTAGCAGAAGTGCTGGCCTGCATGTACGTCAGAGCAGCTGAGGTAATCACTGTCATTTAAGAGGTCTGCAACTTCTTCCTGAGAGGAGGAAGAACTTGGTGCTTTAGACCAAAAAAGGAGCATGAGGACTAAAAAGAGACCCCAAAAGAGATGCTGTTTTCTTGGTAATTTTGACAGTCTTTTATTAAACAACCAAATTTCTAGATCTGGTTGTGCCAGTGAGATTTATTATTAGAATATAAAAGGACAGCTCCAACCTGAGAAATGTCTGCTGGAACTACTGCTCTTCCCAGGGTAATGAACTGGTCAGCTCAAACACCCATTGCTGTTTGTTACTGACATTCCTCCGAAGAAGTCAACAGAAACTTTTCCAGGGCAAGGCAAAGAGGAGGAATACTTTAAATACATAGTGAGCATCTCCTTTTAAATCCCTTCAGATTATTCCTACCTGCACAATGCTGCGTTGCCTAAACTGCTTCTATCACTGCACTGCAGAACTGTTTTTTAATCTTTTCACACAGAGTGGCCATGCTTCATACAACGCACTCTAATGGTGAAGAAGTCAGTTTTTGCAAATGCAGGACTTAGTCCTTTGCACAAATAGCCTCAGATTTGGAAGTTCCTCTGCTTGTGGAACTCTGCTTGCTTCCTCTTCCCAATTGTAGGTTTTCTATACCTTGCCCCTTTCCTGCATTGAATTGAAAGAAGCAGCTTCTGCAGTGGAAGTCACTAGCTGAAATATTCAGATTTTGAACTCACCTTTGCTTCTCTGGGATTCCTTTGAAGCCCTATGGGTAATTAAATAGGACAGACAGTATACATTTTTTATTTTCAGAGTTCTAGTCCCTGTGTTCTAGAGCTCTTCCTGTGCATCCATCCAGGACATGAGAACCCATCTTTCTTCCAGAAAAAGAGGAAACATTCCTCAGAAAAGGATAAGGCTTATTTTTGTAGGAGACAATCACATATACCAAACTGCAAGATCTTATGAGAGTTTAAAGTCAGTGGGAACTTGGAAAAACAACGCAGTACTGAAAAAAAAACAAGTGCAAAACGGACAGCATAGCCCACCTTGGAAAGCACAACCTCTTTGTTTTGAGCACTGCCCATGCTTTCTGTAATACTTGGAAAACTTCTATCTATGCAATGAGGATCTCTGATTTCTGGAATAAGTCAAATTGTTTATGTTTTCTTTCTATTTGCCTCTGTGTCCAGAAAATTGCAGAGATTTAACCTCAGTAGAGGCCTTGGGGATTCTGCATGTTGCTAGGAGAAGTCACTGCTGTTGTGACTGTGTGACTGTATTTATCAAGGAGAACGTGAGAAACAGGGTACAGCAGTACTGAGTGTGGCTATCAAAAAGCAGACTTCTGAGAAAGAGTGTGGGACTCTAAATGGAAGAAATTAATTGTAATGAGGAGGATTAGTGGCAGCATGTTCAAACAGAAAGGAAAGAAGTTTGGGCCAGGGAAAGGTTATGCTGTTAGTGCCAGAGTGCTCCTCACATGCATCTCTTTGCAGCTGTTTCCTTGAAAGGTGCTTTAGTGCTAGCATTATCAATTTTATAGAATGACAAAAAGCAGATAAAACTTTAATTGCCTTTGCAAGCATTGAGAACAACTAGACCAAACAATAGGACATGGCTATTTCATAAATCTTCTATATTACTACTAAACTGGTATGTACCACTCAGGAAAATAATGACCACAAGTTCCTCTGCTTGTAATAATAAGTATTATCTCCCTACTCCAAACTGAAGAAGTAAGTTCTGTTTCAAAAAGCGAGATGTAACCCGCCTCTGATATACCTTGTCAAATTCCCCTGTAGAACTCCACTGTATTTTGTTTTCTTCTTATGTAAAGCATATTTTTGAAGCGTATTAAATAGGTACAACTAAGGCAACTATGTTTTATTATTATTTCTAATAAGCAGAGAAGCCAGATAGTCTCTTCCATCATGACAACACCTGAGAAACTTCTCCACAAATCTGCAGCCAAATAAATAGAGGATTAGTCTAAGAATCTGAAATCTGATTTTTTTTTTAATCACTTACTGACTGAAATTATACATTTCTTCGTGAAGCATGAGTGGGTGGGATTTGCAATTTAAAGCAGTTATCTTAAAACACTGGAGTATGGTTTGCTCATTTTCCGGTACCTGTGACTCATTTCTGATGGACTGTGAGTGAGACAGGAAGAACCACTTGCAACCAACCACAGAAGAAGTGGTAAGTTGGAATGTTAACACAGTCATCCTTCTGATGTTGTTGGCATATATGGAGCTAAGTTTCCATAACAAACTAGCTATAGAATATTTAGTTTAAACAAACAGTTGAAAGTACCAGTAATTATGACACTGAATTGGAAGTAACTAAAATTGAAAATCTATCCAGTAAAACAAGGTAGCATAGCTTTATGGTAAATTCTATACAGATAGGAGCTCTTGAGCTTGTATGTGAAACTATAGTTGCTATTATAATGACCGGTAATTTTCTCACCCAGTGACAATGAAAGCAGAGGCAATCCTGTAGAAATGAAATAAAATCAAATGCATAGAATTCTACTGCTTAGAGGAACTCATTCAGACTCTGAACATTCAGCAAGCCTTGTTCCTCTTCTCTCAACCATCACTTCTTCTTCTGATTTTCTCTTCTTAATAATTTAAAACTCATCTTTCCTCTTTGTCTTCTCTGTTTCCTTGATTCTGGAGCCAGACGTGACCAGTTCTTTCCCTCCTTTAACTCTATTTGTGATACTAGTCTTGACCTGTATCTCTGACATGTACATGTGCATTTCTCTTTCAATCTTTATTCTCACCACGGGCAAACTATGCTATAATGAAAGAAGCAAAAGTGAGATCTCAAGGTTCATTTGTACAGGCTGAGGTGACTCAATTTCCTTTTGTACTCTAATGGAAATCTGACCTAAAATGTAAGACCTAGTTTTACTGAGCACATTATATTTCTTATCCTTTTTTTCTAAACAGAACGTGAAGATGAAAGTTTAACACACTGAACACTGAACAGTTTCAACATACAAGGAAAACTTTGAGGACACAGCAACTCAGAGATGAGAAACATGAATTCAGAAGTTCAGTTTCTAGCTCCCAGCTGTTTTGATGTCAGCCAAAGGTGCTCACCCCGAGGTAAAAAGAGAAATTTCTATTATTAGAAAAAAAAAGTGTAGTTTTTGGAATAACTATACATCTCAAGAGCTCAGACTCGATTGGGTAAGGCAAGAGAGTATGCAAAGCTCTTGATGTCATAGTTTGTTTTCAATCTGCCTGGAGCGCCTGCTGTTATGTAATTGTCATTTCAGCCAATCAGTTTCTTCATGTCTCTACTTCAGTACTACTTAGTGATTCAATCTGTGGACTGCTCCAGACACTGTCTGTAGACAGAGTACGAGGCTGCATGCATTTCCCTGCTTTACCCAGAGGCTGTGGATGTAGGTAGTTTCACAGGCACTTTAACCTCCCAAAAGCATTGGTGTCTGACACTAGGCTGCTCCTTATTGCCCTATATGTTTCTGCAGACCCAGCCGATCATTTAGATGTCCAAACATTATTACTACTATGTCAGGAAGCAGCCTGTCCTTATGTGGTATTAAGAAGCTGGAACCATACCTGGTGAGTATCATTATTCGCACAGCTGTTTTCCTTCCTCGCTCTGTCTGTTGGAGCAATTACTCATTTCTCTTACCCTCAAGCCACAAATACATGCAGTCTCCAAAACAGGGTTTCTGCTTGCTCTGAATCCTTGTCTGAGATGAGATGTTAACTGTCTTCTCAAAGCTTTCAGAGTTCATCTGGAGAACATCCCACAGACCAGTCTCTATGTGCTCTTGCTCACGTGCAAAACTCTTTCAGTTTATCCACCTGACTTTTAGTGCCCCCCTTTTTTTTTTTTTTTGGTGTGTGTCTTTGTATTTAGTTACTGTCTATCCTCTTCTTCTTAATGGCTGTACTTAGTAATAGGAGAGAAGTGTCCCAGAGGGAACCACCCTCACATTCCACAGAAGATGACCAGTTACAGTTGCAGAAGTGATGCTAGTTCAGCCCTGCTGGAATATCGGCTTTACATTACTGTTCACAAGACTTTGCATATTATTCATTCTTGTTTCAGTACTGACAATTCTGACTGCAGTTTAGAAATTTAATTGAAAAAAAAATCACTATATATTTTGTTTTCTCTTTCATTCCTAATCAATAAACTGCTTTTTACAGTCTCTGGAAAAAAACCTGACTCAATGCTGTCCTTTTTACCTTACAGTCATGCTTTGGCTTGAGGTCAGCCTTCATGTGGTTCAGAATAACCTTCAAGAGTTACTGGTCTCTGCCTGTGTTTTTTAACAGCAGAAACTCTTACGTTGCTTTATATATGTGAAGTTTATTTTACTTGTGGTACTTAAGCTCTGTATTCTTGAAGACAGAATGTACAAGTGATGTCTTTTTTTAACATTGCTAAACACTTTGTTATTCTGGCTCATTTTGGTTAACTATTAAGTATAAAAGAAGTGCAGGATAAAATTCATTTATAATGAAAAATCCTCTACTCAGGTGCATATTTCTTAACATACTTGCTTAATGGCAAAATCCAGTACCTTGTAATAGTTGTACAGCTGAGGGAATCACTGCCCAGCTTAAGACTGACCAAGTGTGGACAGGAGCAGTCCAGCCAATTGAGTCTGTCCTACATGTGCGATGATGGTTTCTGACAGCTCAGCAACTTTCCACCATTTTCTTCTGCATGAACATCAGAGTAACACTGGAAGTTGAACTTACTTGATTGCTATCTCTGCAAACAAAAAGATGACTTCTTCCTTCCTGTATGTGGGCTGAGAATACCTTCAGCTGCTCTTGGGTGAACAGCAACGACCAAGGCTCTTTTTTTCACGCTGATTATACGTGCTGTATGCTACGGGTGCATGAAATGGCAACAAAGGGAGAAGAAATCGCCAAACTAAGATATTACAAGGTAAAAATTAAAAATTTTATTTCTATAAATAGTTAAAAATCGAATCTATTTCTGAGTAATATAAACTGTTGGTATCTGGGCTGTAATTATGTCATCTGTTATAATTCAAAAAATGATTGTTCCTACTTAAAGCCAGATTGAAATATTAACAACATGTAGTGGCATGTTCTTTTACACCAAGAGCGGAAAGTCATCTTCATAAGCCCTGTAAAGCTGTGCTTACAGCAAAGTTGATAGTGAAGCAGATTTCTCATGCCTGTCTCAAGAATATTAGTGGGCATGGGAAATTTTAAATTCTTTGGAATTCTTCTAAGAACATGCATTTTAAAAGAACAGAAGTGGTTTAGACCAGATTTGGACACGGAACTCCAATGACCTTCTAAAGATGCTTTGACTGATGCTTTATAAATAAGAATTCTCTCTGAAATTGTTCTTCAGTTACAATCAATTACTGGGAAAATCGTGACCCTAATAATGGAAATGTGCTTTGTAATCATTTTACAGATGAGTGCAACAGAATTAAGGATTGCAGATTAAAGCCATGTTACTGATTCCAAACAAGAGAGTAATCAGAGTGAACACATTACGTCTCTGAGACACCATTTTTCAGTCATTACTACATTCTTTTGATACTCTCTGTTAGGTGAGATCTCATTAGCAAAATATCTGTGTACCCTGCATGCTACACTCATATACTCTTGTGAAAACAGAAACCTGTGTGCAAGCCTTATGTCTAAATATGAACATGGATGTATGTGGCTATGTTCAACAAGTGCCAATAGGTTTTTATCCTTGAAAAATGAATAATAGTAAAAATCCTTAATTATTTTTAGCTTCTCTTTTCGTAAAGTAAAGCAGTGCAGGAGAAAGCCTGTAGCAAAAAGTCTTGGAAATGAAGCAAGAAGATAATGACTTTTCATCTGCAGATCCTTATTTCCAGCGTGCTCTACAAATCTAGAAACTGTTGCTGCCTTACGGGTGCCCTGCAGTCACGCAGCAAAATGCTAAAAATATGGCCTTGTTGTCTTTATGAATTATGCATAAAGTGTATGTGCAGCCTCTTCACATTTCATTATTTTCCCCTCCTTCAATTTTAGATGCAAATTAAACTTGCAGAATTTTTGAACAGTCAGCGTCTTAATTATTTCAGAAGGCTGATAGAGGCAAATAATTGAAAAAAAATATCCTGTCATGCAGTTTACCAAATTGAAAACACTTTCATTATTATAAACAATATGTTTTAACACTAAGAGATGCAGTTTATCGCTGCCATATACCGCATGACAACTGTTTAGAGGTTATAAGATAACTTAATTTCAAACACAGGTCACTTAAATGTTACTTCATGAATCTGTGACATCCTGTAGTTAACAATAAAGGAAAGAATGAATAAAACATGTCTATTTTACTAATTCCCCTTCTTTTTCAGTAACATTCGGAAGAAGTGCTTAGGAGAATGCCGAACAGCAGCTTAATCCAGCAAAATCATTCTTCCATCAGGACAGTGCTGGACACCCCAGACAGGCTTCACTCTATTCTCATAATCCTGTACAGCATTGACCTAGCTGGGGGTACTCTTGGTGTCATTGTGATGTCTCACCAGTTGTTTCGAAGAAGATCCCAATCTGTGATGTTTATTATCATCATCAACCTCCTGGTGCTGCACACCCTTCTGTTACTCAGCATCCCCTTCCGCCTCAGCTATTACATTTTACAGGAATGGAAGTTTGGGGCATTCACTTGCAAGCTAGTAAGTGCCATCATCTATCTCCATATGTACACCACCTTCACCTTTTATGTTGCTATCATCGTAATACGTCTCTTCCAACTTGAGTTCAACAAGTGCTACACTACAATTTGGGTGACTGCTGTCTGGATGCTAGGAGCACTGGTGATTGCTCCTGTTTTTCTCTCTTACTATGGCACCTCTAGAACATACCCTTCCTCTCAATGTTTTCAGTTCCAGGAGGAGATGGAAAAGAGGCCCATGGTGGTAGTAAACTACTGCTTGATTGGAGTTCTGCTGTCAGTTTGTGGTTTGCTCACCATAATCCAGTTATCTGTGATGTGCAGACTGACTGTGAAATACTGGCCTGATATCAACTCCCACGTGGAATTCAGGGCTCAGGCAAAGAGTTTCTTCTTTACCTTGGTAACAATAGTGTGTTTTATACCTCATCATGTATTCAGAGTATACTATATCCAAAACTTCCACCTGGATAAAGACCATAAACTTCTCATATACAACGAAATTTTTTTAGCCTTAACAACAATGTGCTGCTTGGATATGTTGTGCTTCATAGCAGGCATAGCCCACTGAACCAAGAACTAGCAGAAAATCCAACCAACAGTGTGTCAATACTGGCTCTTGGTAGAAATAAAACTGAATCAGGACTTTACTGGGCCAGGGAGACTGTTGAGTTTTCAGCATAGCTATACAGGATTGTAGTAGTTTCTGGCTTTTGCAGACTAGAAAGATACATCTTTCAGAAGCCACTGTTTTTTACCTTCTCTCTTGAAGGCAGACAGATGGGCCTTACTTTGGACTTTAACCTAAATGTCATGCCGTGAATCTTCATTACGATTTTCCTCAGCTGTCTCTCTCTAACCATGGCAGTACAACTATCCATCCCTTCATCTTTTTTTCCTCAGAGCATCTCAGTAACAAGCCATTGTGACTGATAAATTCTCTACTGTGAAAATCTAACAACTTCTTTCGATAGCTGTGATACCAAAGGGAAGAGGAAAGAAAGAAATTTCTTTACAATATTTTTGCACAAGGGATTTTAGATAACAAGGACATAAACTGTATTAAAAAACAAGGCATGAAACAGGGCATGAATGAAAAGTTTTAGCAGAGTATTTTAGAAGAAGCTTCTGTTCTTCACCTCTACAAAGTGTATATTAAATAAAATGAAAGCAGTTAGAATTCTAACAACTTCATGCTTACTCGCGTCATTTCAAAAATACAAGCAGCTCCTTGAATTGAGGTACTTATGCCTCTAGAGTGAGCAAGAGCTGAACAGGTCACAAGTTTCCAAAAACCTCTGTCTTATGTTAATCTCCCACCAGGACTGAATTGGTGGCTGTTATTCCCTAAGCCCATCACAGCTACTATGGGTCCCTGCCCATAACTGGAGCTAGAATTCAGGACTGGGGGCTTTGGTACTCCACTGAAGCATCAGCTGCTCTGTGACATGGGGAAATATTCTATCAGACTTCAAAAAATCTTTGATCAGAAAACGTCTTTGATGTCTGGTCACTTTCATTTGCATGTTATTTATTGTCAGATACCATATTTTTTCCATTTATAGATGTAACAAAGCAAAACCAGAATAAACTGACTGAACTGTGTTTAATCAGTTCAACATATGTTCCTGCATGTGTATATAAACTTTCGATGGAGTGTATATTTTTTCCATTAGATGGATTATATTCTTTGTGACCTTGAAAAGTGGAATTAAACAGTTGAGTCTTGCTCCTTCAGGAACTGCATCCATCATGGAAATATCTGTTTCTCTTCATCATGTATGAGTTATTTTCATGCATGCTTGTTCTGCTCAGTGTAGAAGGTCTCTAACCCTTCTGTCTGAGGCCCCGCTGTCATTTGCTGCATCACAACAGCCTGAGGCCAGATTTCTTCCATCCCAGATTCCCAGGACTCACCCAAGAGTATGTTTCCTTCTTCATAGCACCATGAGATATCATAATTTGTACGCTGGCATTCTTTTCTACAGAACTGTTATGATGCCTGGATTCAAACGAGTCAAAAGCTGATTTGAGAGGGTTAAAGATCCACACCTACCAAGTAACGCCAGTGATGTCTCAGACTGGCATTTTTGTTTTTATTTTTTAACAAAAGAGCATGCATTGACTTTGCCAATGCTGAAGAGATATTTTTACTTTTAATCATTGCCATTAAAAACTTCATTCAAAACTCCCAATGATTCCAGGATCTTCTCTGCCTCTTTTAAAAAGGGGAAGTCCTGAAGCCTCCTGAAAATCCCATAGTTCCATTAGTGATATCAGGCCCACTGCTGTTCTCACTATACAATCTTCTCAGTCCATGATTCTCAAAGAGAGCAGTTAGAGGTACAATACAATGCAGTACAACAGAAAGGCCAGATTCTGAAAAGGATTCCCAAAACTGCAGCTTTCTGAAATTCTTCTCTGGATAGGATGCTCTTTATGTACTTGGTAAGAGACCCGAGAGGTCTCTCATGGTGAAAAAGATTAAACAAAGCTTTGGTACTTTAAAGTATTTTGAAGAAAACAAGGCAAGAGACAGGGCCTCAAACAAACAGGAAGTTGTTTGTGTATCTATCTGCCACCAGAAATGCTTGGTTTAAGCTGAGTCTACCAAAGCCTTTAGGAAAACTGGCAGAGCCCTAGATGGGGCAACAAGTACCTTGTTTCCCCCTTCTGCTGACTGGACTCCTGTAACTAAACAGAAGAAGTAGCCCTTGTCACTGCCTGTTCTTGCTGATAAGTGTTTCCAGGCTGTCCTGTCTGGTGAGCATCAGAGTCATATCATGTTGCATGTATGTCTGGTGGTATTGAAGTACAATGGTCCAGTACAATGTCGTGCAAGTACAGAAGAGGCAAAGAGGAATTATATGCGTGTGTTCAACTATTGTAACATTCCTTATAAGATTTGGAATGTTACAAGATTTCTCCAGACTTTAGGGACAATTGTGTGTTAAGTTCTGGTCAGACTGAAACTTCTACAGAACTAACCATTGCTTTTCAGCTCCACAACTGAGAAGACCAGGAGAGTCCTACACTTCACGTGTTGGTATAATGTTGATCACACTATGCATTTCATATCTATCTATATTTGAGGAGTTAAATTGCTAATGTATTCTTTTGCACAATGTCTGTATTCAACCATTCTTCAAAATTAATGAAATCCTTTCAGTAGAATAACTGAATAAAATATGGAATAAAAATAAAAATAAAATATGGAAAAATATTTTATATAGTCCAGAAATCAGCTGTGAAAGGTTTTACCTGAGCAAGGGGGCAAAACAGAAGTAATTTTGCTCAAACCTACACAGAAGTGACAGGAATCTGAGTGTACCGACAAGCTCTTCAACCTCTCCCCAAGGTCTCCTAGAGTTTTGGCTGCTTGTTCTGAAGGCAGGATGTGATAAAGTGAAGCTGTCTGATGCTGTGTCAGATCACTATTAACAGAGTGGTGTGAGAAAGAGCTGTAAAATGCACCTTGTTAGGGGCCTCCCCACCTTGACTTGATGGCCTATCCACCTTGGTTTGGTGGCCCTGCCCTTGGATTTTGCTTGAGACTTTTTCCTTTTCTTGCCTGAGAAATTTGCTGAAATAATTCTGACTCACTGACACAACTTCCTGGCTTGATTCTGAAGCTGTGTTGTCACTTCATATTTTGCTGGCAATAGCTGGCCATTCACCAGAACTGCTCTACTTGCCTTGCTTAGGTACTCTGGGACTGCATGCTGCACTGGCCATTGCTGGGACGGAATTAACATTGTTTCTAGCAGCCTGTTTGATGCTAATTTCTAGATTTGTGGCTAAAACAGTGCTATTAGCACACCAGTGTTTTGGCTTCTGCTGGACAGTGCTTGCACAACATCAAGACTTTCAATTTTTCTCGCTTTGCACCCCAGAGAGCAGGCTAGGGCTAGGCAGGGCTCTGGGAGAGGACATAGATGGGACAGCTCTCCCAAACTTGCCAAAGGTATATTCCATACCATATAACATCATATCCTGCTCATGAATAACACTCCTCTCTAACTCTTGACCTTCACCGCTGATCTATCTGTCCTATATTTCAACCTAAGCCACTTTTTCATACTTGACTATTTTCTTTTTCTCTTCTCTCACCCACTAGAGCTCAGCTATGTAAGGTCAAACCACTCACTGATCTCAGTATGGTTGTCTTAATTCAGAGAGTAATGGTTTGAGCATTGATACCAGTGCTGTTAGCTTTGGGACTCACACTAATGTGAGATAGGCTGTAATCAATACCCAGTCACCTGCTGAAATCTGTAAGCATTCTAAATACTGGTTAAAATAGAAAGTTATCATTCTCTAGGAGGATAATCTGAGAAGTAAATTCTGAAAGGGCAATAAATCTGAGCTCAGACTGTAGGAGATAGTTCTTACTATGTATTATGTAATGACACATCCCCTGGAAAACAGTTAAAATCGTTGGTTTGAATGCCGTTTATACAATCCAAGTAATTCTGGAGATAATTATACACATTAGTAATTGCTTTCATGTTAACTGAGTATATAAAATTATAAACCATTTAGTCATCCCATTCATTTTTAATGCTTTCATATGAACATTGGGAAAATCCCCAGACTTTCTAAAGGAAAGAATATCAAACTGTTAAATGCATCTTTTGATGTTGCTATTTGCATGAAATTGTGCTTAAGAAGAACAGGTAAGCAAAACAAAACCAAAAGCCCACTTGAATATTTTGACTTCCTAATTTAGCTCGGTAATAGAAATCTGTAGGCAAAGCAAGAGAATTCTTACAATGAAGATAGTTTGTCAACAGGACTCTGGGTATATAATTTATTCTCCCAGGGGTTGCATTCCCTCTGATAAAATGTCCTTGGAGAACACAAACTCAGTCGATTATTTTCTTTGCTATACTCTCTGCTATAGTATATGTTAGAAGAACTGGTGGACCAACAGTCCAGGCACTTCTGAAAAATGAGAAGTTTGATTAGTTGACATCCACATCAGCCTTGGTTCCTCTGAACACTTAGAGCATAAATGCTGCCTTCTGTAGTAAAATTACTCTGGACATCTCAATGGAAATGTAGAAAACACACAAAAAATATCATTTACTACACATGCTTAAATGTTCATGAGCATTTCTGGAACTCCCTGATGTCACAGCTGCAGTGCTACTATGGCTGGCCTCTTTTACCTAGCTCAGACATCCTTTTAAAAAGAGCTGAAGGGGATGTGAGCCCACTCACAGGCAAACTGCACAAGGGACATATAATTTTGTGATTCAAATCTGTTAGTGTTCCGAATGCCAATATTAAATGAAAAAAAGACTCCATTACCTTTGTGTGCATCTATTCCTTCTGCTTGCTTATACAGTAAGTTCATATTGATGATGCTGTCAGATGAGAATGGCCCTCACTGTAAACAAGCTGAAGAAACAGATACATTAGGAGGAAACACAGCCCTCCTCTTCCTTTATTTTTCTTCTCCACATGAGCATTAGTATTTTGAGCACTACCAGATTTTGGTGGAGAAAACAACATGATCAGGTAATGCTATTTGCCTCAGCCAGGCTCAGAAGCTGCCAAGTTCATTCACAGCAGGATGCTCATTACTATTTACATTGCCCATTCTGCTGTCTGCAATAGATGAAGATCATTTCCTTTGCAATTTCACAAGTAAAAACTAAAGAAAGTGTCTTGAATTTTCATTGTTTGAGTCTGAATTCCTTGTCCTGACTATCCTGATACACCATGTTTCAAAGTGACTATCTGATATGAGGGAGTTGGTCCCCAAACTAAGGATTCACTTACAGCAGGGTGTCCTTGTTCAGAACAGCAGTTTTCACAACCGTATATTTTCCATTGCAACACATACATAAAGACCCACTTCAGTCCCTGATTTTTATCATATATAATCCATCTTGGGGTCTCGGTGCCATGGCATTTTATAAAACATAAGCCAGGGAGCAGTGATCTGGCACACAGAGCATAACCACACACGAGTAAACTTGTGAAAGGGGTTTTGTGTTGAAAATGACTTTTATCCTTAAATGAACAGGTGAAAACTTTGCACAAATCTCTGAGAGGGCAGCATTTATAACAATGATTGTTGCACAAAGAATAGATATCAGATGAAACCGAACACACAGAAATATGAAAAAAGAATTTAATAAGTAAGTAAAGAAAACAGTAAAATACCTCCCCTCCAAGCTACAAATGGCCATCGGAAAACAAAATTTCTTTATGTCTTTTTTACTGCATTGTTTTCAGCTATTGGTTAAGGGCTGTAATGAATACACAGTAAGGCATAACCTTCTGTTATCATGCACAGAGTATTTGTTCATCCACAGGCAATTCGGTGAACCGGACTGACAAGGAAAAGGCAGGAGTCATAGCTAAGGAGGAAGATGTTGATGTTGTACCAGATGAAAGGTCTGCATTGTAGAAGCTGTATAATGTAATGGCAAGTGTTTAACAGCAAAAAATGCAATTTCTAAGTTCTGTTACTGATGATTGTAATTGCTCAGAGTGATCTATGCCCTGGCACTATCTTGACAGAACAAGAGGCAAGGCAAGGAGCTGCCAGCAAATTGCTTCTCCTGTTACTTAGCAGTAAAAAGGTTCCTTGTGTTGAACAGATAGACAACAAAAACTCTTGAGAGTTCTGGGAAAGAAAAAGTCTGACAGCACAAAATCAAGTGCCTTGAGCAGCTCTATTTCTGAATCTTTAGATTCCATGGTTTCTATGCGGACTTTTGAAAGGATTCATATTTTGATTCATCTGGTATGCTGACAACCAGACCCAGGAAATTCTCTCCAAAAGGATGTGAAGTCCTCAGCAAATACATTCATTGCTCCATGAAATCAGCTCCTTGGTAGCCTTGTTTTTGTACCTTGCATTTCTTAGCTGTCTCTTACCCCTTTAGATAAACAAGCGCACCCCTTACCTCCCAGCTTCTGACCCATTTGGGACTGAGATTCTATCCCAGCCTGCAGAGGCTCTCCTGCTTTAAGCATATGTATATGATCAGTTATGATAAAACATGTAGAATTATCGAGGTGCACATAGCATACAAGCCAGTTAACGTAGCTTGTGAAGCACCAGACTTACAAACAGCAGGAGATAGTTGGGCTCTAGCAGAAGTAATTTTCTCTCAGCTAAAGAAAGATGTGATGGCAGCTCTCAGTGCCCTGCCTCGGTATTAATAAGAAAATATCTGCCTGATTTTAGATCCTGGCAGACAAAGAGGAAGATGATGAATGTTTCAGAGGAAGGAAGGTTGCAGGAGACAAACTAGAAGGCACTTGCCTTGCGTGCCAATTCTTCCTTTCATTATTTCTCTTGAACACTTGGTGAGGCTGATTTATGATGCCCAAGACATTCTACAGCCGTGTAAAACACAGTGTAGGTTCTGTTACTCAGTGGCAATAAATGGCATCAATCCATCAAACAGGAAGAAAATAAAGTCACTGCAATAAGTTGCTCTTTACATTACATTAAAAAATACATGCTGTTTTCATATCATACTTTACTTGGCAGAACTGTCTAACACTAAGTAAATCCAGTGACACATCCTCTGTCACTATCCCACTAATGTTTACTCAAAGATATGATGAAACGACCTTCAGCTATATTTTTAATAAAACCTCTTCCCATAGCAATTCTTCCCCTTTCATCTTCATATCCTCTCTCAGTGGAAACCCCCATCTAAATTTCACAATGGAAAACAAGCAGGTTAATGAGAAAGGGCCTACACACTGAAAAACAACAACAGAAAACAACCACACTCACCTCAGATTATAAACGCAACTGGAACTTGGCAATGTCTCTTCCAGTCTCAGCATTTTATAGGAGCCACTGGACTTGGTAAAACTGAGGGAAGCTAGGAGAAAAATAGACTTTTCAAGAAGCAGCAGTCAGGGGTAGAGTTGATCCTGTACACCATGTTTTATTTCACCCCTAGCACTGGCATACCAGCCTCCCTTCCCAAAGGCACTTATCCTAATTAGTAATAATCTTTCCTCTTAAGCCCTGGAACTCTGAAAAAAAGAAATATATTTTTTTCAGAAAAATGGGTCTTGAAAACTGCCAACGTCTTTTATCCCAAACTCCCCTTTCCCTTGAAATTTTACCTTTTTGCTCTCTGAGAAGAGCAACATCAGCAAAAGTTACATCTGAATTCATTACAACTTTGTGAAGTTTTTAACAAGCATCAGTGTACTGAAGAGAACACAGAATACATCCCTAGCATATGACAAGGCCAAAGACTTTTTGTTCTATCAAACAGGTATGGGCTTTAGGCACCAGGACATGATTGAGAGAGCAGCTCCCTGACTCCTGTGTGGGAGATGGAAGTTCTAAGATAAAGAGCTCTCTGTTGATATTTGGTGAAGAGAGCATGACAGGTAGACGGGAACAAGGTACAGGAGAAATACAAGTTGAATTTGCACACAAGTTTTTATTCATTCAGAAGGCTTTCTACTTGAAAGAGCAGCCAGACACATAAGGGAGGAAACTGAGATAACCATGTAAAAGTATGGATTATGTGCTTGAGTTCAGAGTGTTGAGAGTAAGAGATCACACTCGGTTTTACAGAAGTAAAGCACAGAAGTCGAAAGATAATGCATAGCAGGCTTTAAGGGGCTACTGCTAGATGAGAATCTAAGTTGAAAATGCAGGAGTGTACTTCAGAGTTCAAACATGCGCATGCACTGCCACATACTCTTCGCTGACATAGGACACACTGATAGCAGAGTGATAACAATCATCCAGATGATGCAGCAGTACTGGAGCTGCTACAGCAAGAGGCAGAAGCAGAAGTAGGTCAGCTGGCTGGAGCAGCCAGCAGAGCAGCAGTTTGAGGCAGGGAAGGGAGCGGGGCAAGAGCAGACTGTTTGCTGTGGCTACCAGCAGGAGAAGGACATGCTTTTGTGATTTAATAATCCCAAACTGGGCAGGAACTGGAAAGCAAGGTGGTCAGTGACTTTATTAAGAAACCAGAGTGGACTTCTGTAAATAGCTCTTTAAATAGCTCTCAATCTCCTTAAAGGAAAGACCAGTTGGGCGTCATATGACACATGGTTCCACTCCTCGTTGTCTTTTTTTTCTTTTTATCCATATAAACAAATTCTGTTGTGTAGTTTTTTTTTGTTTTGTTGTGTTTTGTTTTGTTTTTGTTGTTTGCTGACTGGTGAGAAAATTAACTCAGCACCAAAATGTTCAGTGCAATTTGTTCAGGTTTCTAGATTATATTAATAACCCTAACATCACTTATTTGACTTGTCACCGATTCAGTTCTGGCATGAAGATGATAGAAAACAGAAAGTTTGAAAATTTAAATTGAAATGATGTTACGAGTACAATTACTTTTCAGAAACAGCTTTAAAGCTTATTCAGTTTAATAAAACTATTGCGAAGCCTGGTATCTGCTGGCATACAGAGACTTTTGCCACTTAAGAAGTTTCCCACCATGCAAATGCCTTAGCTAGATAACTTTGTTCTAAGAACAGTATCGTACATGCAAAGGACATGGTCCTCTGATTCATGAGACAATCTTTGCACAGGAGCATGGGCTTTTTATCGAAATCTCTGGACAATGTTGATGGTTGCTTCCTCTGATAATACAGGCTCTATAAATATAAGAATCATTTACAAAATAATCTCACATAGCAGTATCTGCATGTTAAGCATTAGAGCAAGATTAGAGAGACTTAGAGGAAATGAATGAATTCTGAGAAGTCTGAAAGAATGAGACAACAGAAAAACAGAAAGAAAAAAAAAAACACCTCATGTTTTATCAAAGAGAAACAGCTCAATTACAAAACTCAGATCGTTCTAAGTCAAAACAAAACAAATCAAGGGAGAGTGGAAGGAGAAGGAAACGTAAATCATAATGATTTGTTTATTTGTTATTTAAAATGATGAAGTTTATAGAAAGTTTAAGAGAGAAATAGATATTAAAAAAAAAAGACAAAGAAACAAAAGAGATATAGCCCCAAAAACTATTTTTGAAGTAAGCTAGCGAAGTCTGATGGTCCAAAGTAAAAGACCATGGCTGACTGACAAGCAGGGGTGACTGAAATAAGCAGGAAATAAGCAGTAATAAGCAGTAATGGTGAAGACTGACTGTTAAGAAAAAAAAATCAAAGCATTTTCAGGAGAATCTAAATAGACCAAAGCCATGGATTACAGTTGCAGAAGTTGAATTGCTCCCTGAAGTCACCCCAAATCAGAATAATATCTCTATTATTAAATATAACATACCCAATTCTATTAGCTTTCTTCTAGAATTATTCTTTTACTACTTCTCACAGATCTTGAAAAGGAATTCAGTTACAAGGAAAAGCTCTTCTGTCATTATCAGATGGAATAAAATCCGTTTAATTAGATCCCGTCTGATCAGACACAGTAATAATCTAATAAGAAAGCGATACATTTTCAGATATTTCTGCAGTCGCTAGCTTCTGACGCAGTAGCTCTTTGGAAGAAGCTCTCAGCTCACCTTCTGTTCCTACACACACTGGTGGCATAAGCCAGTGGAAGTCTGATCAAAGCATCCTGCCTTGTCTGCCAACAGGTAATAGACTCTCATCTGCTGTACTGATTCCTCATGCTGAGGTTTCCCTGCACTGCTGTCATCAGAGAGCACTGCCACTGAAGTATCATGGAGACTACCATGATCCCAGTGATGCCCCTTTGTAACACAACCACACAGTGCAGCAATATGCCTGTAATAACTCTGCCTGGGGGATCATGGCACAGGAGCAAGCAAGGAGCCAGAGAGGGGTAAGGCCCTTAGATGTCATCCAATTAAATCAGAATTCATCTAATATTTGCTGGTTCTGCCAGTCATCAGATGGGAAGGCCAGAAACAGTGAAGTTTAGAAAAGTTACTCAAGATACATAAAAAACTGCAAGGGAGTCATGACAGTGGATACAATACTTGAAGGATATTGCCTGCTCTGGGAATCTGGCTCATGCCTGAGACTGTGCTTTTTTTATAAGCCACTGATTCTTCACACAATCAGGTTGCAGGCTCAGTATCTGCAAAGCCTTTTGGGGCCATAGGAAAAGAGCCAGCATGCAGGCAGGTAAGGTACAGATTGATGCTTTCTGCTAGGTTTGTGAGTTAGAAGAGAGTTCAAAGGGCTTTATCCAGCAATTTTGGATCACCAAGACTTCTGCCTCCTGCAAAACCAGAAAACAATATCCATCATTCCTTTCTGCTAAGGGTAATCCCAACCTTTGTTTTCTGGTGAGTAACTGTCCTTGCAGTAAGAGCAATTTACGAGGTGCTGCCCATGGAATACAACTGGGTATTGACTCCTGAGAAGGAGGACAGTGGGAATATCAGTTTTCAAGCAGCCAGCAGAACCAACAAAAATACACTTTCTGAGAGTTAAATGAGATGGATGATAGCCAATCAGAAAAATAACTATGTGAATACATAAAAATACAGACTTCAAGCGACCACAATATGCCATTAATCCATCTTGTAACCTGAGAAAGATTTACGTAGATTTACAAGAGGTACTGCTAAAATATTTCAGATAGACTCAGTAATGACCAAAAGACTCAGTTTTTCAATAATTAAACAACTATGCTTGATGCTCAAGGTTATGCCTCTTGGAATATGCACTAGACTTTAGAGGAAAGAAATCATTAACCACTGAACTGAGGAACAATTGTGTCATATCACAATATCATGCCAATATCCTGTCACTCTGTGACTCACTGCACTTAAATGGAGTCCTGTTACTGTGCTGCATGTCCTCAGTTAAAACAGTGGGCATTATGGAAATGCACATAAAATCAATCTTAAAGACACTCAGTAAAGTTAAAGGTTAAGACATCTTTACAGGATTAACATCTCTTGTCTCCATCCATTACAGCTGTAGAGAATTTCTCCCTTCCTCTCTTGCCATATCTCCTGCATCGTGTGTTAGTGTTACTCTAAATGATACTGAGGAAGACTATTTTTAGGCATGGATATTACTGCAGTATGTACAGCAGTACTATCACACCATTCTACTTTGTACAGCTCAGCACTGCCTCAGCATACACCAAAACCTGAGCAGTTCTAGGTGCATGATAATTCTGTTCCAGCAATGGAAAAAATGATTCTATTTCAATTCCTCTTTAATTTTTCCTCTTTAATGCTTAGAGCTCCTCTCCCCACTTGTTGAAGGAAGGTAGGCATTTTGCAACTGCTTCTCTACGTGCCTCAGACATAGATGCAAGCTGGGTGGACTAGATCTCATACCCCTCCAGCAGCTACATTAGGAAGGAGAGAGATCTGCCTGGTAACTGTGCTGATCATATCACAGTAGCACAAAGTGGCATAAAGGACTAACAGAACTTATCCCACTGTAAAGTTCTGTGGAAAATCTCTAGAAATGTTTCAGTGTCTCAACCATTGGTGGGTGCACTGCTTAACAGCAAAGAAGGAACAGAAATTGTGTGCTTAGTTTGCAGCTGGGATTAAGGAACCAAAAGTGCTTGCCAAAGAGGGTAGAGAGTACATTGGAGGATGGATGGCCCTACTCCCTTTCCCTCCCCATGTGCAAATTTCCCAATTGCAAGAGATACCTATGTAACCTATGTGATAAAGAACAGGGTCTCCACAACCCCCAACTCAGTTGGAGGAAAGAATCACTGTAATCCTTCCCCCTCTCTCTCTTTTTATTTCTCTCTTGTCAAGTTATATGAGAAGTAACAGAATCATAGCTTATTGCCAATAAAGTACAGATATGCAAATATATATGCTCCGCATCTTGCACTAAATATCATAGCGGGAAATAGATAAGCAGTTAACTGGCTGTTTGTTGTTGTTTCACCTTAATTTAATCTGAGGGAATTTCAAAACCTCCATAACCTTGATCTGATTGGGTCGTGACACCACTGACTCCCAATACACTTCTATAGAGTTTATCGGCAAGAAAAAAATCACAGTATCAAAGAATAGCTGAGGTTGGAAGGGACTTCTGGAGGTCATTTCTATCTAAACCACCTACTCAAATAATGCCATCTAGAAGAGATGGCTGGGATTTTCAAAGTGAAATAAAGATTTCAGAACTTTCTGAAAGTCACAAAGACATCAAATATCAACCAAGAAATTCTCACAGGGAATTGAAATTCCAGTTTCATATGGCAACCCTACCACTCTTTGGCTTTAGTCTCCTTTAATGCTTTCACGTACAGTAACCAGCAGACTATCAACATACTTGTGACGGTGGTTATTGATTACCTACTTGTTACAGGGAAAGAAGTGCTGCTGTTCAGGTGTGCAGAAGTACTGTTCAACCCAGGCAGCATTCCTGGACATCCATGAGCAGACCACATCAACAGACACCTAAAAATGCAGATACAAATTTATTTATTTTTTTCAGAAGAGATCTGGGGCCATCTGGAGATGGACCTCTTCCTTTGGAGGTAAGAAAAGTTACAAACAGACAAAACTATAGCTTAGATTTGTAGACTTAGAAACTCTCTTGACTACTCCCAGATCCTGAAAAACAAAGAGAGACCCGCAGAAGAAACACATGGATTGATAGCGTTTTATGTTGTAATCTCCTCCACACACCAATCCAAATAGGACTTATATCAGCACCAGGTGACTGTGTATTGGAAGAACAGGCAGTAGTGAGCACAAGACATGTTGAGACTATTGAGACTGTTGGTTAATATTGACCAAGACAGCATATTGGAAAAAGAAAGATGTCTTCACAGTTCTGTCAGACATTACTGGTTACGCAAGCAGAGAGAAGAACATGATTAGGTTATCTGCATAGCAGGGTCTGTGCTGTGGAAGATACCGACTCTCCTATGAGCTCAGCAGATGAAACATGACATTGAAAGTGTCAAACTCCATCAGAATCAGAAGGTTACATTTGCACTCTAACAGGACCTTAGCTTGTCTCCAGATATAAAACTGCCAAAGTCGTGATGGTGCATCAGAATCTAACTTTGCACCTTCTTTGAACCAAGTTCAGACAACTAAAGAAAAAAACAACCAGCCACCTATTTCTGAAGAATGACTGAATAAAGCATGCTGAAAGGTACCAAGTCTAAGGAAAAAAAGGGCAGTTTGGTTATACTGCTGGAAATTAAAATCTCGAAGTGTATTATAAACCACTTTATTTCTGTCAATACGAACACAGCTGGAAGTAAGGCAGAAGTAGTGCCAACTGTTTGATTTACTGATGAAGAGGAAAGATAGCAGCAAACTCTCCCCCACCACAATAATTTAAGTGCCAAAGAAACGTCTGTTGCCCCATGTCAAATCTCCAGCAGATAACATGTGATATTTCTGGATTTATCCGTCAACTAGCATGCAGCCAACTTTCTTTTAAGCACCTGATCACACTTGTTCTTTAATTAAAAAAGTAGCTAGGTTAGACACAACCACTGTAACAACTGGAAATCGAGTCGCATAACTGCTTTTTCTCTTTTGACTTTGACTCCTGCTTTATCAAGTCGTTTTTCCTGTAATGTCACATCAAAAAAGTCTTCAGCTTTGACACTATAAGAGATATGCAAGTTTTATTGTGCAGAATGTTGTATGTGCATAGGCACTAGCTGTGACAGCAGGAAGAGTGCCACATTATGAAGCTTTCATAACAATGCAATTATTAAGTCAAGTCATTCAGACACATTTTGCAATAACCGCTTTGTATGTTTGATACCATAATCAGTTGCGTTAGATGACTCAAAATGTGCCACCATTAGGTGCTTTCTGGCATATTTCTTCTCTACTCTCTTTAGCAGAATTATGATACGTGATGGTATCGTGACATTTTTTTGTTGGTGTCAGTGCCATGAAAGACTTAAGTGGGATCCAAGTGGGATTGCTCATCAGCGCTGTCTTCTCACCCTTCTTCAGTGTTTTTGAATGTATCCAACCACTTATCAGACTTTTGGAAAGCCTCTTACACACTTGCAGATGTGTTTACTTCTTGGCACTATCCTCAGCACCATGTGACATTATTTAACTTGTCTGGACGGCTTCTGTGCTCCCTACATTTTAGTCCTTCTTAAATGTCCAGGTCTGTCCAGTTCCTTACCAGTGAGCCAAGATGGCCTTTGAACTGACTGCCTGTTTGCTACCCCTCACGTACTTACTCAGATAAGAAAGCCACTAAAAAACATTCGAACTTAGAGTATTGCTCATACCATGCAACAACTATGTCAGGTTATCTTCTGTTTGAAAAGCGCACACTGAAAAAGAGTACTAGTGCATAACATTTAACAGGGTGTTTTGAAAAAGATTAGACAAGCTTACAAAATCTTTTTTCTGTTTGGTGGTAATGAATCATGCTGTGGTTGGTGTTATCTCTCCTTGTCTTTCCAGTGTTTAAACTTCCCATTCATCACAGAAGCACTCATTGCAGCTAACGGTGGCCACCCAAAAGTTAGTCATATAGTTTTAACCAGTCTTGAAGAGATAGGCAGTTCCAGCAGGCAATCTAACCCTCTCTAAAATAGGTGCTTAAGATAAATAGGAAAACTAAAATTTGAAGGCGCCAATCTATCTTGATCTACTGAAGGATTCCAGATATCTGCTTTATTCTTTCCAACTTCTGGAAACCAGCTGAGGAAAATACACATACTGTTGACAGTATAAGGGAAATCAGCTTTTGCCCAACTGATCTCTATCCACACTTGACTCTAACAACCAAACTGATAGGTCTTAAAAATTGTAGTTTACCCCTCTGACTCTCCCAGATTAAATATCTGAGCTTTCTGCACTTCCCATTGCACATATTAGCATCAAAAGTTTAGTTGGTTACATTTATAATGTTTTACAATTTAGTTTTTATATCCTTGTTAGACCTTTTTATAATCTCTTGATTATAAGCAAGCTATACTGCCTAGTACAGAATCACAGAATCATAGGGTTTGGAAGATGGAGATCATCTAGTCCAACTCTACTGCTAAAGCTGATTCCCTAGAGTATGTTACACAGGAAAGTGTCTAGGAGATTCTGAATATCTCCAGAGAAGGAACCTCCACAACCTCTCTGGGCAGCCTGTCCCAGTGCTTTGCCACCCTCACAGTAAAGAAGTTCTTCCTCATGTTCTTATGGAACTTCCTATGATCCCATTTCTGCCCATTGCCCCTTGTTCTGTCACTGGGTGCTGCTGAAAAGAGCCTGTTCCCATCCACTTGACCCTCAACCATTAAGTATTTATGTAGGCTGCTCTGAAAGTAATGCCTCCTATTTATTTCCAGGGAAACTACAACAGATACAAAGAGTACAATAACACTCTTTTATAGAGAAAATTCTCACCTACAAAACATAATATTCCAAGATAGTCACCACCGTCATTTTCACCAGCGATGAACGAGGGCCTGTACATCATGTTTGTAAAAATTTTTATGGCTATCTAGAACATGGCTTGTATTTCATGTCGCCATCACAACTGCTGAAATGTACCACTCACCGCCTCACTGTGCTCACATCCACTGTTTGGTCTCCATAAATGTTCAGCAGGCATAGATGAATGTCAATGGGTGCAATTATTACTGCATGGAGGAATTAAATGACTCACCTTTGCTTCATACCCACTGGCACGTCAGGCACCATTTTGTCAAACTGCTCTTCTGCTGCCATCTGTTGCACAATAACAAAATGTTACGGAATTTTGGTGGGAAGGTTCAACCTCTTCAGCCATACCACCAAAATCTGCCTCTGATATTGTGGACTGACATAAAATAGGGAGCAATGGTTTTGGAGTAGCCTTCATATAAACATTAATAAGATCTCCTGTCAGTCTTCTCCAGACTGAACTGTCCCAGGTCTCTCAGCCTTTCCTCATGAGGGAGGTGCTCCAGGCCCCCATCTTTGTGGCCCTCTGCTGGACTCTCTCTAGAAGTTCCATGCCTTTCTTGAACTGAGAAGCCCAGAACTGTACACACAATACTCCAGATGTGCCCTCACCAGGGCAGAGTAGAGGGGACGATCACCTCTCTCAACCTACTGGCCATGCTCTTTTGAATGCACCCCAGACTACCATTGGCCTTCTTGGCCACAAGGGCACACTGCTGCCCACCAGAAAACCCAGGTCCTTCTCTGTAGAGTTTCTTTCCAGTAGATCAGCCCCTAAGCTGTAGTGATGCATACTGGTAAATTTATCAAGAATTTTCTGAGTTCTCAGAGCTCGTTGAAAGGAGCTATACAGAATGTGTAAGCAATATTAATTACATAACATTGATGCTGATAGTGAGGTGTAAACTAGCTAAATATTCTCTAACATTAATCAGTAATCACAGCATATCACAAGAGGCGGGGTATACTGGAAACCAGTCTGATATGAACATTGTTACATATAAAAACAAAAACAAACACTAAATCCAGTAACGGAGATGCGATGTAAGTAATTGAGCTGCTTTGTGTGCTATTTTCACATCAAGAATTTATTCCTTCCCTGCCCCATCTTTTCCCCAGATGATAATCAACTAGGAAAGTACACAGCAGTTTCTCATGTCTGCATCAGTTTTTCTGTCCATCCTCAAAAAAAAAAATAAAAAATAATAGACTTCCATTAATAATTTTCAACCAGTAAGTGATGTTTTCAGAGTCCTAATCTTCACTTTACATAATCTTCTCCTTTATCCACTTTTGCTTTCACTTGAGAGCAAATACTAATAAATGTCAACTAACTCTGCTGTCTTCTTCCTTAACTTTTCGGTTTTGCTGCAGTAGTTCATGTTCAAGCGCATCAGTACTGACATTTATCCTGTTAAAGCCTTGAGAATCCACATCAGTGCTACTGCAATATTATCATTCTTTACATTTTTCCCTGCTGGCTGAACAGACAATGTGATTGATGACAGAAAGTTTGGTTATGCTGAAAGTAGCTACTAGTAAAAGACACATCTCAGTGAGTCATGAATAAAGAATTAAATGAAAAACAGAACTTGTAATTGGAAACTGGCTACAAATCAATTTTCTTTAAAAAGCAAACCCCTCTTTTCAGTTGTGACTTATTCTTCAACTTGAAACAAAAATTCAAGACAAGAAGTAGACTTGCATGAACTGCAACTACCCAGACCAAAATGCAGTGTGGCAGCATGGTTTCCAGCGCCTGAAAGATATGAAAGGATGATACAGTCCAAACTCAGAACAGAGTGAGAATCAAGATGTGAGAAAAAACATAACATACAGACTGAGGGGAAAAAAAGGTAGAAGTGGAGAAGAAATCCATCTCTTTTCTTTATATTATTTGTATAGCTATTTTTAAAATTACCGTGCTTATATCTGAAAGAAAAAATACATAGACTTCCCTTGTAGATAGGAAAAGAGTATGATTTTATCTAAATCTGACTGTTAAAAGAGAGAATGTGTACAGGAGAGAACATACTCTATTTGACCTCAGATGTATTTGACTTAAAGGATAATTTTAATCATGCCAGAGAAAGGAGTGACACCCACAAAGTATGTATCAAAGCGCTGTAATATCATCATGCACAACACATCTGTTTATGAAGAATGTCCATTGCAAGTTCCTACAACTTCTGCCTGCAAGGAAACAGTCTCTGATCCTTTCCTCCAATGCAGTTAATGCCACCTTCTGGTTTACAGCTTCCAGTACAGATTTCAGCACTGAGCTCTGGGGAATAAGCTTAGCAAATCCTACTCACTGCAATAAATTCTTAAGTAAGTGTTATGATAAAATTGGAGCTCCAAAGAAATACTTAAACTTAACATTTACAGATTGTCTCCATAAACAGCCTGGTGGTAGAAATCAACACCACTGTGCAAACAGACTAGTTTTGCATTAAACCATCCCAACCAATTCTAAGTGTTGTGTTAGATGTGTCTGGACAAAACTTCTACAGTTGTAGGAAAATACCAGTGGGAGAGAAGAAAGCGTGACAGAACACACATATCCAAGGGAGGTCCCACTGAAGAAGTTATTCCAAAGTGTACATCAATTACACATGATGTAAATAAGGGTTTTGAACAAGAGGTATTAACAAGGCGTATCTGAAGAACCTGCAAACAACAATTATTTTTTCCTTTCTTTCCCCAGTTGGCTCTCTTTTTTAAGGACAAAACAACTCTAAAGAAAGAGTCTGAGAGACTGTGGGAAGGGAGAAGCACTGATAGCGACACTGCTGCTCAGCTGTTTGTATGGTATCGCATGTCTCTCACTCAGAACTGTATGAGAAAGTAAGTGTGAAGTTTTAGTACAAACTCATTACTGATCTGTTGGCTGTCACCATTTCCTCACTGCACTCCTCCGCCATTCACATTCTCTTCAGGATCCAGTCCTGCTGAGGTACTGACACGATGTACGAGTTGCTCAGCATAAAGTACATCCACTTTTTAAAAAACTGCTGAAATGATTCATATCCATAAGACTTTGATATTCACAGCATCATGAAACTTCCTGATCTTACTGTTTCCTATTTTTAAAATAACAACAAAACCAGTGCAAACATTAGGTGGGACCAACTGAGGCAGCACTAGGCAAAATATTTCATTTTATGCTATGGCATTTTTTAGCGTATAGACCAGCGTTGAGGTCCTCCCATTGATCTGTGCTAGGTCCATGCATGCTAGAATAAAGCTGATAGGACACTATGGCAGATAGGAAATTGCTACAGCCCTGTCCCATGGAAAGAAGGGTTCACCTGTACCCACTAGTGACCACAGAACTTAATAGAGAGCTTTGCTTGCAAAGAAGCAGTGCTGTTCCAGAGCAGAAACGGTCTAACATCACTCCTGGGAGTCTGACTGTCCTAACCCTAACTGATGAATGCATACAGGTCCTATAAAGTGATGAAACACGAGATTTGGTGCTGTTGCCTAGGATACTACCTCCATGATCACAGAATTGGAGACAGCGCTTTTCTGCATCTGTAGGAAAAAGAAAACAACAACAGCAGAATAAACAACCAATGTAAAAATACAAACAAGCCCTCTCCCCCCCCCCTCCCCCCCCCCATGTAAAAAGAAAACAAACACAAGACTGAGAGTGAAAAGTTTCCAAAGTATGAAAGGAAAGACACTTTAAGAACGTCATTTAAATTAGTTTTGAACAGCAGGGAGAGAGGCAGATAAGAGGAATAGCAACTGGTTTATTTCTTCTTTCCAGATCCAGCTTGTATCTTTGCTATCGTGTAATTTTGAGGTGCACCATCCAAGAATAAGGAAGTGCACCAAGACCACTCAGTGTGCAGAAGAGGTTCATTATCTGACAGAGCTTGTCTGAATGCATAGCAAAAATCTGAAATTATTTCAATTTTGGAACAAGAGGCTTTTTTTACGTATGAGAGCTTCTCCAAAAGTAATACCTCCTGACTGATTATATTGGCCCATAACATCAGAGATACTGGTGGTCTGGCATTAGAGTATGAACCTTCTCATCAGTATTCCATTACATTTTGTTGCTGTGTGACAGATGGCAGCAGGGGGGCAGCCTGACCAAGTGCTGTCTGACATGGAAGTGGGTATGAAGCAAAGGTGTGGAATCAAATTCCTCCATGTAGAAAAAAATGGCACCTAGTGACATTCATCAACACTTGCTGAACATTTTTGGAGACCAAACAGTAGATGTGAGCACAGTGAAGCACTGAGTAGTGTATTTCAGCAGTGGTGACAGTGACAGTGACAGTGCGTCACCTCTACTGGTGCAGATTTTTCCAAGCATGGCATACAGGCTCTTGTTCATCACTGGTTGAAAATGCATGACTAATTGTGGTGACTATGCTGAAAAAAAGTGTTTTGTAGGTGTGAATTTTCTCTATCAAATAGTTTTATTGTGCCCTTCGTATCTGTTGTAGTTTCCATGGAAATAGAAGGCATTAATTTTGGTGCAACATAAGTAATCAAGTACTTAGTTACTCAACATACTGTATTGCATAGAACATCAGGTAAACCTTCCTGCTGGTACAGCAGCAACCTTTGAGTGCACAGCTTATTGCTAAAGCTGAGAGTTTAGCGCAAGAACACAAATAGAGTATGAATAGAAACATGAAACCTCACAGGATGAAATAAAGATGAACATGTAGATCAAGGAGAAGTAATCAGTAGATGAAAACACAAAGATACTGAAACATCTGCCATCAGTCAAATGTTAGTTAATGCAGAACACACTTGGTAAAGCAATTTGATTTTCACTTTACAGCAAGTGAAGGCATTGGAACTGAAGAACAAATTTATTTAAATGATAAATCAACCAGGAGTAAACTTGTCTTTCTGCCTTTCAATAGTTTTCCGCTTTATTTTTTTTACCGAGAATATATACTTGTCTTCTCATATGATTTTTTATGGTAGAAAACTCTTACCTCCTATGCTAAAGTAACAGAGAGGCCAACAATGGACACATTCAAAGAGTATGGAAGGTGATAATCTTTGGCAGAATCTTCAAGAGATCCCTTACTCAACAGGAATTATCTTTCTCCAGATTTTGGATGACAAATCAATTTTGCCACTCTTTCATCAGTGCAGATTCCTTCATAAAACTATGGTGAGAAATAGGATATGGCATAGTAATGTAATCTGCTTCAGTGCTGTACTCCATTAGGGCTGAGAATGAATTGCCAAAGTTGTGAGAGCACCTTGAAAGATTGTTCAAGTAGTGAGCAAAATTTCGGAGGAGCTTCCAACTCTTTTGAGGAGGTCAGGAAGGTCTGAATATATAATAGAGACAGAAAATCACCATTTAAAGAACAAAAACATCCTGTAAGAATATCAGGCAACCAAACTCAAGGTGCAAAGACTTTAATGCTGTAGTTGACACTTTTCCATTTGCCTATCGGCTTAGTCAGTCTGATGCTTTTGTAGCACTTTTTGGGGGATTTCTATACAATGTTTTAGCATCAAGAAAAAGAAATATTTTCTAAGTACACCTCCATAGCTTTTAATGGTGGTACAGCTGAACTTTGTGATAAACCTGCAGTAATAATAAGTGCCATCCCCATAAAACTGCTCCTGAAAGACACCTTTACAGACTTACAATGGGCCCATCGTTCATACACTGTGAAGCTGAACTGCTGCAGAGTGCTCCAGTCATCTCCAGCAATTTTGACAACTGCTGTGGCAGCAGGCAATCAAAACCTATCTTCCTCCATTCCAAGGCAGAAGAGGCTCATGTAATTGGTTTAGTTACTTCATAAGTAGAAAGTGTGATTGATGAAAATCTCAATTGTTCAAAAATCATTGCTGGATACTGTACAGAGGAACCTTGCAAGTGATGCTAAACACAATCTAACGGACAGCAAATGACTCTATTTCATTTATTTATAAGGGTATCCAAGATGATTACTTTTGATCTATGGTATGAAAATAGTTGAAGTATTTTCCAGGATGTTTTTTTTCTTAAAAGTATATACATATTTACCCCAAGTTATGAAATAACAAACAATTCCTTTTCAAGATTTGCTGGTATTTCTTGGAAGGTTTATACATTCTGTTTTCAAAAGACAACATTGCTGCAGCTATTTTAAAGTGTGCACATCCAATTTTTCTAATCATTTCAAAGAACACACTTGGGAAACAAGCAGGATAAATAATTTCACTAGAGCAATGATTTCTCTTTCAACTCCAGCAAGAGACAAGGCAGGGGGAATGAAAGCCAGCAGTCAGCAAAAGAAAAGAAGCTCAGGAACGTGACATAACTGAAAAATTTACACAGTTCAAGGCTGGTTCTCTGAATTATTTTCAAATGTTGAAAAATCATATGTCTTCCTTCCTGTAGGTTTACATTCTGATTTTGTACACATTTATAGACATTTCATATCCAAGCTTCTTTTGCATTACTATTGTGAATACTGCCTTTACATTCATATTATCCTGGAGCTTTCACACTGTATATTCACTCAATTTCAACTACAGATATTCTGCTTGTCAGTGAAACAAATCAATCTACTTTTTTAAATGTGTAACAAGAGGTTTATGTCATTACAAAGGTGTATGAGTATTTAGAGATGGGTGTTCTAGGTTCCACTGTCATAAGCTTCAGCAGTATCTCCTAGCAAATTTAATCAAAAGCAGATCAAAGATACTGGTGGTTTAGCTGCCTGTGCAAAAAAAAAGATCTGTTCATCACGTATTCAAATAAAGGTAAAAAAAGAAGAGGCACAAAAATGTGGTGAATATCACTCTTCTACAACATCTTCTGCGTCTCATATATGCACAACTTTCCATTAAAAGAAAAATCATTATTTTTTCTCTTGACATGACATCAAAGCTCCCAGCATTCACTGGGCACTAAGGAGCATTTACTTACCCTTCTAAATTTCCTTAACTGCTCTTGACTTTCATTTCTTGAGATTCATGGATTCGTCTAACCTGCAACACAAATGCTCCAATTACGAACAGGAAGCACCAGTTATTTAAGTAGCCCCAGTCCTAAGCACTATTCATATTTAAGAGTGTTACCTGTGTATTTTTTGTTTGTGCAAGAAGAAGATAGATACAAGCTGGGAAGTACCTCAGATTCTGATGAATTTTGATCCTAGTTAAATTGGCCTTCTTGTTTTCCACTGAGAACTTTATTTCAAATAAGGCAATGTGTACAACTCAAAATCTTATCTGAGATTTATTCCCTTCCTCAGCAGCTATGTAGGGATTGAATATATGCACTGTTATATATTGATATGTTCATTTATTTAGCAACTTTAGAATTAGAAACAATTGATCAACAGGAAAAAAACAGAGCAAGGAGTTGCCACAGATTCCTGCTTCCAAAACAGAGCAAAGGCAGCTTTCTCAATTTATACCAAACTGGGAATTTCAGCTTCTGCAATATTCAGTTCCGTGTATTTTTAGAGGAGAACAAATTATCCACAAGAAACTTATAAAAACAAAAGCACACAGCAAGTTTACCTTCAGAGCATCTCAAAAGAGCATTTAGCAATCGCAACAACAGACTTTGCATCAAGTTTTCCACAGTTTGCTGCCCAAAGTGTCAGTTTTTATGTCAATTTCTGAATTTACTAAATAAAGAAAAATGTCTCCTCTTGGAAAAAAAAAAATAGAAGAACAACAACAAACAAACTCAGAGGCATTTTTTGAAAAGGAAGAAAACTCATGGAACAGAAAACTTCTATGTGATTTTGAAAAACAAATACCTAAGCCAAAATGTGTAGTAAATTACAAACTAAAAATATAACGCAACCTTGAGTTACTTTAGTTTATAAACCATCCACGTTTTAAAAACTCATCAAAACAAACAAGCAAGACATTTGTTACAACTTGTCCCGATCAATTTAAGATGATGGAAAGCAGACCTCGAGAGAAGAAATGAGTACTTCTCTTGTAATCTGCCCTCTGTCCTCTTATTCTTTTGTGGTTCAGAGGTACAATGACATCCTTTGGGTCTTTTTTTAAAGCCAGATGAATCATCAGATTCTTCTTCCAGACATTTAGTTGTTGCACTAAGTAAGTTTCCACTAGACATGAAGAAAATTATTGCCTAAAGTAAAGAGGAACCCAACAGTGAGTTCTACAGATGGTGCACACTAACCGTGACTGTCAGATCTTTACACAGCACTGCATAAAAACTGCCTGAAGCTCTTTTTTTTTGCATAAAAGATTAGAAAATTACCACGCAGTAATTAATAACAATCACAAAATCAATCAATGGTGGGTTAGAAATATGAATTTTCATGATGGCACAGAGGAAGATGTATTTCCTAGATGCTGCTTCAAATTTCTGCAGAAATGGTGTTTGCTTTTGTGCCTGATGATTATATAAGCTGCTCTGCTGCAGCTGCTAAGGTCTATGTTGAATGACAGCGCTGCTAAGATACACTTCTTACATATCAGTGAATCAGTCAGTGACCAACTGATTTAGAGTTACCTCCTGTTTCTGATCATGGATAGAAGTGAAAATCTGACGTCACCCCAAGCTCTACATTTACTTTGTACACTCTATCTTATCTTTCATAAGCTGGGCTTTTTTTTTTCTGATAAGGATTCAAGGAATATATCAAGAAATATACTCTTGATATCGTGTCAAAATCCCACTGACCAGCAGGAAAAAAGGCAACACTGTTGATTACCTGATGAACAATATACCTAGAAAACTGGGGAGAGGAGGTGATGAGAGAGAAGAGGGGGAAAGGGGCAAAGACTTTTAGGTAATACATAGCGTTCCGGGAATGTTTTTTCTTTAAGTCGCTGAAACTATTCCATGCCTAAATTGAGCTGCTCAACAGATTTCCTGGCTTTCTGAAACTGAATTCAGATGAAGATGATTTCTGCAGTGATTTCTGAAACTGTTCCACTAACTAGAAGAGAAGAAAACAGTATCTTTGTCCCATGGTAAATGGTTTGTTTTTCTCATGGCAGATGCAGTTTTCAGTACCTTGCAGATCATTGTTATGCAGTTTTGTGCCATGTGATAATGTATTTGTTCAGAAAATTTTCAATTTAATCTGATATAAAATAAATGTATTTTTCAGGGATGAATTGACAAAAGTGAGCTCTACATAAAATGCAAACTTAGCTATTTTTGCCAGTGATTCCACTGTGACCTTTGCATGAGAAATCAGCTGTGGGGCCATGGGCAAAGATGTTGCACCAGCCACTGCATGTCAGACATCACATTCTGGGAGCCCTGGTTGAAAAAAGGAGAAAAGAGAAAAGAGTTGTGTTAACTTCATGGACTCTGGCTAGCCCTCTTATTGGCCCATGAGCAACTGGTCAGTGAAGAAATCCAATAGGCCATGTCACAGCAGAGAGTATCACTCAAGTCTATGCTATCAAGACTGACAAGGCTTTTGTTCAGTGTAATCTCTCCAGCTGGGCAGGGGCTCTCATAGAATCATAGAATTGCTCAGGTTGGAAAAGACCTTCAAGATCATCAAGTCCAACTGCAGCCAAACCATAACACCCTAACTCTAACAACCCACCGCTAAATCATGTCCCTGAGCACCACATCCAGACGGATTTCAAACACATTCAGGGATGGAGACTCAACCACCTCCCTGGGGAGCCTATTCCAGTGTGATTCCTGTTTCATTTTGGTGTTATCTGCAAGGAATTGGTCAAACATTAACTGCAAGGACTTGTTCTGTCTATAGCTGTAAGCCTTAGGGGCCATCAGGGAAGATTCATGGACACTGCCAGCATCTATATCAACCATTCTGCATGTTTGAGTGCAATACTCTCCCAGGGCTGAAACGGCATCCTTTGCTTGCTCACAGATGCCAGTTTGTACGAGGCCTGATCACCACTTTATAGAAGATGTTGCTTACACACTATTACCCCGTGCCACACCATCATTTGGCAGGAATCACACATCACAGAAATATTTGTGCAAATAACTCGTACAGTTGAATGCAGGTATACCATTTAGGGAACTGGAGATCACTGTGGTAGGAATGCTTAGAAGAGTAATAAATTGGGCCAGCTCTAAACTTTGCTCTTGTTCCAAGCGTAGACTCTATGTCATAACAGAAGACATTTGATACAGAAAGAACATTTAGTTCCTAACTGCAGTTCACACAGCAAACTTTCATAATGTTTCGATAGCAAGCATAACAGACCAGGGCAGGAGCCTTGTGTGGTTGGCATAAGGCACACTGACACCTGCTTCTAGTGATTGCAGCTGTATTTTTTACTGGACCATTGGGTACAGAAATGCTTTTATATTATTACCAATTACATTATATTAGTATGTCTATATTTGAATTGGTGTTAATTAAATCCCACTTAATTGATTTTACTTTTATGGATGCAGCAGGCCACTGCTTTGGATATATATAATCATGAAGCAATAAGCTCCGAGGCAAAGGCTGAACAACAACATGGTGAAAAGCTTGTGCACCGTCACCAGCCTAGTAGCATAAGGACAGTGGATAAAATGGGACTTCCAACACCTGGAAGCCCAGCCCAGCCCCACCAGCCTCCCAAGATCTGAAGACAGAAGAGTAGGTGAATCCGCCTGTGTGCATTTGGTTCAAGCCAGGGCTAGTTCCACCACAGCACTCAAAACACAACATGAATCTGCTGATTCCTTGCAGCCATCCTACAACATTTTTGACAATGGTTATATTTGTCTTTCACCCTTGACCGACCTTGTATATATTGCCCTTGCCAATGTGCAGACCTTCACTTGTACTTTCTCTGCCTGCGACCTTTTCTTCACCACTGCACAACAGATGTGCATTGCCCTGGCAGCCAGATTTTTCTTACAAATGAATTCCTTATGTTATTCTATCTCAGTCTATTTATGTCCTTTTCTCTGTGCCACCAAGGATCCTGTCTGAGGTGGGTTCCAGAATATGGCAGAGACCTGGCAGTCTCACACACAAAAGAAGGAACAGGCTATGGCATTTACTGCCCCTAGGGTAGTCATGGGCTCAGATGGGGTAAGGTGGTGAAACTGTTAGAAAATTGAAGTGGGTGCTGGGAAGGGGACACTGTGGTGTTTGCTACACTCAGGGGCATCACTTAAGCCCAAAAGTCATTCTTGTCGCTATTGTTCATGGTTCGCTGGAGCGTGTGAGAGGAACATGTCACGTATCGCAGGCATACAGTACCATTCTTTAAAGTGCTACAACATGCTCTGGTTACCAGAGGAAGACTGGTGCATCTGGGCTGCACAGGCAGCCTTTGTGCCTGCCAGAGTCAATCTCAGCTGGCACATCACTGTACTTTCCATCCTGGTGCCAGCCATAGCATGGAGTGGAGGGCCCCTCTGGGCCATGGCTGATTGCCAGCAGACAATCTGGCTGCTGCAGTTTTACCTGCTACTGTTGCCATAGGAGGTTCTTGGTCAAGGAAGCGCCTCAGACTCCTCTCTTCCACACTCCCATCTGCTATCACACATTTCCCGACTATGCATACATTGCCTCACGTCTGCAGGCAGGTCTCTAATCTTCCCCAGTACTCAGTACCCCTCTCTCCCGTGAGAAACAAGCAGGTTTAAACCTCAGTTTTCCCACATTAGAGGAATCTTTAGGTCAGATTCTGTTGTTGAATGGGATGACCTGAGCAGAACTTCAGTGCATGAGAAAACAGCCCCTCACCTAGATTGTTCTTGCAGGATGGCACAACACTGCAGGAGAAGAATGGCACACAGCCCAAAGGTGAGGCGGAGATGGAACTTTTGGGACTCCCTTCCACCAGCCCAGGCCTCGGACTTGCAGACCAACACAGTGCCTTTGCAGGCGTTCACAGGGGATTCTAAGAGGTTACATGTTTATCAGGGAATATTCCTGGATGTACTTCAGTTTAGTGATAAAAATGCAACCAAAACATGACGATATAGAATAGACACTGGATAAGCATTACAATGAAAAAAAAAGAAGAATCGGAGTGCTTTCCATTGGCCTGAGCTGATGTCTCTGTGCATTTTTGTTCGGTATGACTGTAACACATGACTATGATTGCTTTTTACTGCCAGGTTTCCTTCATACACACAGAGAACATGTTTTAAAACTTGAATGGAACATTTCTATTTAGCCACATGACTGAGTCACTGGGAAATATACAGCAAAGAGAAATTTGTCATTCAGATTCTTCTTCACATGGCTTTTAATATCAAATATCCTCTTTGAAGCAATCTTCAAGATTAAGTTGCTCTGAATTTAACAGAACTTTACCACCAACCAGATCACTGCCACCACTCTTGTCTGATGAGAATCATACAATTGAAGCAAAGCAAGATAAGCTGAATAATGTGATATGATTCTGGGCCTGGAGATGAAGTTGCATATCATCACTAGTTTGAAATATATACAATGCAGCATTTATAATTTAACATGTTAACTACTAATAAGGAAAAAATGTTTTGGATCCAGAAAGTGTGTTACTTAAAATCCAAGGTATACTGATGGCTCTGTTCTACCATATACGTCACCTAATGTGCATGGAAAAGAAAAAGCTATTGGAATTTTTGAATGAGGGACAAATACATTTCTTCCATCTTAAACTGAATTACCATTCTGCTACTGTATGTTCTTCAGATGCTGAAAATTTTGTCAAAGTTGTGAAAGTGGAATTAGCAGCAGTCATGTGGAAATTTCCTTATATTTTAAGTTTGAATGGAAACTTAGAAAGTAGCTATGAGACATATTAACTGAATAGTTGAAGATAATTGCAATCATTGAAAAAAAAAGTAGGTGAAAAAGGAGTGCAGTGGGATTTTAAAACTAATTTTATCCTTGTATGTCCTAAAAGTTGAATGCAAAACTAAATTTGTAGCTACTTATATAAAACAAATAGATCTGTTCTATTTAACATGTAGCTATGAAATACAGAATTTAAACAGACATGTACCGCGCAACACCAATATATCGTTTTACAGAGAAAAGGCTGAAACTAATATGTCACCTTGGGAATATCTGAAAGATCATTTACTTACTGTTGCCATGTTTACTATTTCTATAGCATGTTCCATCACTTACATAAAGTTTGAATCTCTCTCATATAAGGATCAAACATCTGCTTACAGTGCTATAGAGATTGTGAACACACAGAAAAGGAGAGGAGATAATTCAAAAGAAATTGTTAGCAAAACTCTCCCAAGCAGGCAGGATGGCCATATCATTGCATTTATCTCGTTGGATCAATAACACAGAGAGCTCTAGAACTAAATCATGTATTGAAAGAGAAAAGGTTATAAATTTTCAGTTTGTTTCAGATTGAAATTCATCAGCTTTGGTCTTGAAGTTCATTGAATCTGGTAAGTGAGGGTAGTTCTCTGGGACGAGCAAAAAAAAAAGAGGACTGGGAAGCAGTCTGTCTGAAAAGTAAATCTGTAGTTTCCTAACTGAAATCTTATTACTTTACTTCATTTTCCACTAGAATTTTTTTTTACTGGAAAAATTGTTGGAACATGTTGCTATCTGAACTAAGAATGTCACAGGGGATGGCATAGCTGTTAGCAAACTTAGAACAAGGGATTACTGCATGCATGTTTATGTGTGAGTTTGCAAAGTGCATATGCATGCTTTCTATCTGCCTTTGTGTTCAAGACCAGTACTGCAGAAACAAGACTGTAACCCTTCAAACTTCCGTGTTAAGCCTACTGGAATGTGTAGTCCACTGGCACCTGGGCTGCCTGCAAGAGCAATTCTTACTGTTGCAAGCATCTCATATGCACATGAAGTGCATGTGTGTGCTGTCTTCAGCCAGAACACAGGAAGGAAACTGACAGCAGAGGCAGGCGTGGTTTTAAGGTGACTCAAAGGTGATTTTTAATCCTTTAGCATATGTTTGTGTTGGTTGAGGCTATACTGGAAAACCAGGGATAAACCCAAGCTGCAGCTCACAGAGTGAGTCATGCAGCCGAGGGCTTGCCCCACATCACCCTTTTCCAGAAGGACCCCTCATCTATGGACAAAAATAAATCTCTAGCCACATAAAGCCTTGTGTCTGCTAAAAAGTGACTATCATTCTCTCTCCCAGAGTGACCACTCCGTTTGATATATGAAAATCCAGATTTCCTTTTCCTATCCACAGGAATATATGACAGGAATGACCACTTGTGGTTTATCTCATCCTTCTGTCATATACTGAGAAGGCACATGGCATTCATCCCTCTAAGTCCTCAGTAAAAAAAAAAAAAAAGCATGGCCTGTGCCAGCTAAAACTTGACAACTGCCAACACTACTATATGCAGATACATGCTGCAAACCAACCAGAACTTGGCATCCATTAAACAAGTTGAGCTACCATAAAGTCTTGAGTGTTAAAGTGATATCTGAAAGAGCGTCTAACACTTAAAATGTTTCTGAATGTGACACGGACGTTCATGATTTCTAATCATCAGTCTTCTAGGCATTGAGGTATGTTTTTAAAGCTACTGTCAGCTAAGTGCTATTCTTACTGTGACCTGTTCAGCTCTCTCTGATCTGTGTGTTTTTTTCCGTTTATAAACTGCCCACTATCTTTTCTTTCAGATGACCACATAGTGCCAATTGGTAGGGAATTCAAACACAAAGCCAACACAAGCTCTTAAAACAGCCAAATCTTGTTCCAACTGCTTGACTGCTTTATATATTATGGCCATAAAATACACTTCAATTAGTCTCTGGCAAAGTTTTCAGTGGCTGTTTTAATGTTGCTTAATTTCCATCCTTATCTTTGCAAGGAACAGTCTTTCATAAGCTTTCATATTTCCACTCAATACAGCTGTGCAGATACTAGCCTACGTCATGGCAGGAAAGTAGCAACACAGTCTGACTCAACTACATGACAATTCAAATAGTCATATAAATTTCTATAATATTCTCAGGTCTTGTGTTCTCCAAAATGTTAAAACCTTCCTCAGTTATATTTTGCTCCTCACCTTAATGTGTTAAGATGATGTGATCATCTGATCCCCTATTTTTTTTCCACTTGTCTGAGATTTACAATCACAAATATGCGAATGTTTTTCACGTATATCTGTTGCGATTGTGCAGATGAAATCTCCCAGTCAAAAGAGGAACACATTAAAGACATGTTAACTATTATGTAGGTCTCTAAAGCAAGATTTGAAAATCTATGTCTTAGATAAACTAGAAACCTTTTTATCTTTATCAGTTAAAATGCATTCATCACCTGCAGATATAATGTGTGGATATCTCTGGCATGAGGTGCCACACAAAGCTGTCAATGACCTACAAAAAACAGTTGTATTCTGATCCATAGTAGTAGTCAGTGTAACTATACAACCTCATTTGGTGGTTAGTTGCTACATTTGTTAACGGAAAATTAGAGCTCATTCTGCTCTTTCCTAGGATGCCAAACACTGCTGAGTTGCTTGGGTTTTGTTTTGTTTCTTCATATTTCCTCCATTTTTTTAATGTTACCTGAACTTCTGAAAAACACTTATTTCTTCTTGCACTCTTGTATTCATCAATGAGCCCATATTACAGACACAAAGGACACACTGAATGTTGCACTCTAGAAATCATTATGTAAGATGTTGCTTATGTTTCATACAATCAAAAGACAAGATAATCTACAAAGGAGGAATGACAAGTACATTGGAATATTTATATATGAATGACCAAAACTAAATAAATCTTCAACAACAGCAGAAATTTAAAATTACATTGTCAGTTATATTATATCCACAGCTATTAACATTGTCATAATTTTGAGATTCTAGGGTAATGTAGAATAAAATATCCCTGATTTCTCTTGATCCAGGGCATCAAGTCCCAAAGACAACAGCCACATTACTTGGAAGGATTAATGTCCATATTTGTGAAGACTTCTAAAACGCTAATTTCTCAGCTCCTTTTCACGTGCACATTTTCTAAATATATCAAAGACATATATATTTCATGCTGGTATTCACAAACATCTCTTCTGTGGTTCAAACTGTGAAAAGTTTAGGTATAAGCAACATCCTCTAGGACATTCTCATGTTGTCTTCAGCGCGTTTCAGGAGAATGTACCTACCAGTGACAGATCCAGGTCAGTCTCTGAAAGCAAGCTTTTCATTCCATTATGTTAGTTACCATCTGTGGGGGAGACCAATACTGATTACCCCTCAAACCTTTACAACTGTAACATGCAGTAGTCTAACTGCCTGCTTTTGGAGTCATCTGGTCTCTCATCTTACGAGATAAATGCTGATGTGTTACAGTAAGTCCTAATGCCAAATTTCCCAGATTGCTCATTTATTTTATGTTTTTTCATTGTTCATCAGTAGAGTTCTACCACCTACAGTTCCAACTTTTATACCTGCAAGAAGCTGTGCAATGGAGATTTGCATGTGAAACAGCATGCAGCAATTTCTTAAGTTTTGCAGCTTTCTGAATCAGAATCAGTTTTTGATTTGAACATATTAAAATCTCCACCCTTTCAGATATTTTCTTTCTGTATTCCACAAGAAGAAGAGAAATAAGAAACCATAAAGCTCTTCCACTGTTTTCAGATCCATAATCTACCAGTGGACAAAGCAAAAACAAAACAGTAAACACATACAGAGCTTTCAAATGTCATGCTCTGTAATATTGCCAAGCTAAGAGTTCTGCACAAGAGCTGACAAGGTCAGAAGTTCTCTCATCATGAACAATCCTAGAGGGAATTCAGGCAAAGGGAAAAGAGGAACAACAGCACAAATCCATGAAATCTAGCAAGGAAAAGACAAGGATTGAATAACTTGCACACATCATGCACACAGAACATACAGCTACAGAAGAGATCACAAGAGATCATAAATACTTTAAGGTGATCAAGATCTCCAGTGTGTTTGTTAGCAAGTAGCCATCATAGGCACTGGCACTCAGGCATGTGTTTGGCAACATAAAAAGATTGACTTGCAGGGAAGATCTATCCATAGTTTAATCTCAAAGGTTACCTGCTGATCTCAGTAATGTCTACAAATAGCTGTTATTACTTTGTAAAAGAATGTTCATCATTTGAAATTGTGTCACTCTGGGCATTAATATCTCATGATAAAGAGCACACAAATTATTTGGTATGCACAAAATGGAGTGAAATAGTTGTAAAGTCACTCAGAAGAATTGCATAGTCATTCATCATGAACCCATTCTGTTTTATCCACTGCATGCTTTCAGCACATTTTCAGAATCATTTTGACTGAGGAAAAAAAAAAAGACAGCAAATTCCTAACCCCTTTTCTCCTATGTCATTTGTAACAACCACTAAAAATTCTGGTCTGGTTAAGCTAAGCATATCATTATTAAATCCTCTGAGACTTTTGCAGAGCTCTAAGCTGTAAAGTAAAGAGGCATCTCTTTATTATACTTGTCCCACCAAAAGTGAAGATTTGCAGTCTATTAACAGTGTTTATTATTGAATAACACCACATAAAATCAACAAACTGCACTGAAACTGCATAAGCTGGCAGCTAAAACACTCTGACTGAATAAAATCTCTCCCGTGGGGAAAAACATGACACAGAAATCAGGTACAACCTTCAATCAAGGTCTGTGTAGACAATGTTATAAACATCACCCAAGGGATCAAGAGAAGAAACAGTCATTGACTGTTATTCCAAAAATAAGTTCTAACTAGTGTGGTGTAATCAGGAGTATAGAAAGATAAAAACCTGGAGAAAATATTTTTCCATAACCAAAATCCTTATATTTAATTTCTCTTTCCCCATCCCACCCAACCTCCAACCAGCAATTACTGGACAGTAATATGTAAACATAACTGCTCATCAAAACTGTTGACGATCAGAAGAAATGAGGGATCTACTGCATGAGACCTAAGAGGAAGAGGTTCACTGCAGATTAGCAAACAGATAACTCAACTCCAACCTTCATTTACCACTTGCATCTAAATTTTGCAAATTTGTCAATAGGAATGAGTGCTGTGAGTATCAGCCTCCTCTTTTGAGGTAGATATTTTAAAATACCAAATCTACAAATGACATTCTTTTGCATTAAATATTCTCTGATATCCAAAACATACACTTAATGCTTTCTAGCTGTGGTTAGAGAACAGGCTGTATCAGCCCTTTAACATACATCATAACCTCATTCTAATGTTCCTCTTCAATGTTAGTTTTTTAGCATATATACGTATTTAAATTATGTGTTCATGAAGAAAGTGGTCGGGGTAAAGAAGTTAGCAGTTTGCAAAAGAAACCCCAAAAACAGATCCTACGTGTAGGAACTTAAACCTCTGCATGGAGGGTGAGTGCACCCCCCCACTCCAAATAGGCCAATGCAGAACTCATCCCACTTCCAGCACTGGAGTTTTCCACTGGAAAATAATAAAAAAAAAAAGCGATCTAATCCAAGCTGTCAGGGCACAGCACAATCTCAGCATTGAAAACTTCTGCGGCTCTAAGGAAATGTTGCCTTGTTCCCTCTGCTGCGGAATGAGCACATTTCAGCTTGGGATGACTTTGCTCTAAGACAGAAATTCACACCTTTACGTGACACCGGCCTACTTTTTTCTTCGTATTAGTTTCAAGAAATAAAATGAGTTCTTCAGTAAGGGGCCTCACAAGTCACGCTTTGGTGAGCAGTCCTGATAGATTTATGTAAAGTGGCAAGCAATTCACCAGAACTAGGTGCTCTTAAGGTGCTAGCAACACACATAACGGCACTCTGTGTGCCAGGGCCGGGCTCAGGAGGAAATTGGAAGCACTGATGTTTTATGAACCAGGAATAACATGTAGATGTGAGACGTGTAGTTTAGAGATGCCTAGCTCTGCGGTGGTTCTTAAACCATGTAACTCCACAAAGAACGGTATGTGCTCTTTACCTTCATCTTCTGTGCTTTGGGAGGGGCTGCTGGGAGGCAGCAGCAGACAGGCAGCTGTTAGGGCCGTTAGGAGGGGGCACTGGGCAGGTGGCCGTTAGGGCCTCTGGGAGGTGCTGCCAGAAAGGTGGCCCCAGGTAAGGCAGGGATGTGGGTGTCCTGGGCACTGTGGGTGACGAGAGGCAGGCACGGGGCTTTGTGTGGTGAGGTATGTGTCTCAAACTGCTGTTGTTGTCTGGGATCCACTTGTTAAACACAAGATCCAGTGGCAGACTGGATGTGCGTGTCTGTCGGTATGTATGCACAGGGGCATGGCCAGATCTCACAAGTGCTGGGTGATAAGAGAATCACAGAATCACTGATTCAGTAAGGTTGGAAAGAACACGGAGATCATCCAGTCCAACCATCAACCCATGCCTGCCCACATCACTCAGTGCAACATCTACCCTTTTCTTGAACACCTCCAGGGACAGTGACTCTACCACCTCCCCAGGCAGCCCATTCCAATGCCTCACCGCTCTTTCTGAGAAGAAATGTTTCCTAATATCCAGCCTGAACTTCCCCCAATGCAACTTGAGGCCATTCCCTCTCGCCCTATTGCTAGTTATCTGGGAGAAGAGGCCGACCACCGCCTCGCCACAGTCTCCTTTCAGGTAGTTACAGAGAGTGATAAGGTCTCCCTGGAGCCTCCTCTTCTCCAGACTGAACAATCTTAAAACATTCCTGTGTACGTGTGCATGAAGGTTTGTGCTAAGGTACTGAGTCTGCATATGCAAAGACCACGTGTATTTAATGTCATTTTGATGGTGTACATGAGTGTGCACTCAGGTCTATTTTCATATGTGAATTAGTCAGAGGAAGCATCAGGCAAGAGTTCTCTCTTGCACTGGTCTCTCTGTCTCTGTCTGTGTTCTGAAGGGAGCAGCTCCAGGACACTTCCACCTCTGGACTCAATTGCTGGTTGAGCTGTCCGAGAACAGTGCACAGATAACAGAGGTGATATTCATGGTGGCCTTTTCCTTTTTCCCATGACAATGGCTAATATCTTAACCAAGAACTATGAAAACCTCCACTTCCACTGCTGATCCAGTGACACATATATCATTCAGTCAACATCCATCTTGAAACTGAAATCAAACTTCACCCAAGTATGTAATTTAATAGATAGTTTTTCCACTCAGATCAAAGTTAAATATTTATTAAAGAGAGAGAGAGGGAGAGAGAGAGAGAAAGAGAGAAGGGTATGTTTTATTAATGAGGGAATGATGAATGCATCATGATTCAGTTTGGCAGTTCAGTTGTGGGACACATGAAAATCATTGCTTTACGTAAATCCCAGAAGACAGGGAACTTGATCTCATGACATTTTGAGTTGAAGCTCTTTAATCATTATGTTTTGGAAATGGTTCACTGTCACAGCAGCTGTCATCCTATCCAAGGTTCTTTGGTCATTCTTACCAGAGCAATTATGAATTTGAACAATGCTTGAGGCCAAAGAATACTGAAGATCCTAACAGATTAAGAAGCTAACTTTTGTTCAGTTTCCTGTGCTATGTTGGTTCTGCTGGTAAGTCTCATATTGCTCTGCAGAATGCTGATGTGAAGTGCAAACTGCCAGTGTTATAGGGGCTTCAGTGGGGTTAAGTTTTAAGGGAATCAGAATACAGTATTATGTTGAAAAAATCAGTTCCACATGTCACAAATGTGGCTCACTTTTTTTTGAAAATATTAAATGTTCTTCATGTTTTGCTATGTTTCCTGTAACCATAGGGAGATGGCAGGCAAGAAGAAAGAAATCCAGCTCCAGGTATAAATTCTTATTACGTGATCAGTTCTACAGATTAAAAGTTTTTTTGTCTGTTTGTTTGTTTTTTGTCTTTGAAAGATGTTAAGATGCCAATTCATTTTATTGCAGACCACAATATGCAACCAAAATGAGTGGGATGAAATGTTGCTGACAAAAGGTGTAGTAGGTACTGACTGTTACTGTTTTCTGACAGTTTCTCACCTATCATTCCATCTGTAATACAGAAAGCTACGAAGATTAGTACCATACTATCTTCTAAATAATGATGATGTTAATATATTTAAATATATATATAGTGTTTATGAATAAATGTTGTCTCCAATAATAAATAAATATATTACAAATCATATTATCCATTACTTTATCCACTTTTATATACTTATGTTTAGAAAGTGCCATTTCAAGTATTTTTTATGATAAATGTTAGGGTATTTCTGTGTAAGGTTTTCCCTAAAATCTCACAGGGACTAAATACTGTACAGTAATACTCAGCAATTAATCAGCATTCTTCAGAGTGCATCTTCTGTATTTTTCCAGTTCTCAGTTCCCCGAGTACAATAACAACATCTCCTAGATCTCTGAGGATTTGTATTTGGATAGAGGGAACAAATCTGAAATGGGATTGTATCTACAGAAAAGCAATAATGGGAAAGGAATTATACGCATGAGGTCCTGGAGGGAAAAATGTAGAATAAAGATTTTGAGAGGAATGAATAGCAACAGTGGGGAAAAAAATAACAATGAAAAGAAATAAGAAAGAAATGTAGCTGTTTGGATTAATCATCACAAACAGTATTGCAAAGTATATCACTGCTGTCAAAAGTAATTGAAATAAAAGAGGAAATCATCATGTATCCACTCAATATATACATGAAATACTCATTGATTAGAAGAGGACTGGATGGTATATGTAACTATCTTCTCAGTCCTATTCCAACACACTAAGTATGTTTAATTTTATAAGTTTCTCCAATCAGCAGTTTGTAATTTCAAAACATTATATTTTAGTAATAGATGTGTATCAAGCTTGGTGTGGCCCTTGCAAAGCTGTGGTAAATTTATTCAGAAAACTGAAGAATGAGTTTAGTGAAGATGATGTGCTGCATTTTGCAGTGGTAAGGATGTGAATTATGTATAGAACTTGAGTTATAGTTTATGTTAAATGCATCTTTTATCTGTCTGTGTTATTTGTAGATAACATTTATTTCACAGATTTACCTTGTCACAAATGTGTCAGCATTTTGACTTTTTGCAGAAAGTATATGTACCATAAACAAACACAAAAGAAGCAGTTAGTTATGCTCAGAGGTAATCTGAAGTGCTTTTTCATTGAGTTGACCACATCACAAAGAGCTTAGTAAGGTGGATATTTTCTTCCGTCAAGACTGCATGTACTGCTTCCCTGTTTCTGTACGTTTATACATGGAAATCCAGTGCTAGGGTGCCTTTTTTCCATGAGCAGCTGCTGTAATATGAAGGAAGGCCAACCTCACATTACCAAACCAGTCCTTTCTTCAACACCAGCAAGTAGCATAAAACTTTACTGAGATGATGTCACATGATATATGGCTGCAGTTTTCTTTCAAGCAAAAAGATTTTATGTATATATATACATATGCAGAGACACAAACAAGTAAGTACATAATTTTCTTCATCTGATTTAGGCAGAAGCTGACAGTGTTGAGACTCTGCAATCATTTAGGAATAAATGTGAACCTGTGTTTCTCTTTTGTGTTGTAAGTACGCTGCATCTGTTTCTATTACTGTATCATCTATTTTTGTATTAATTTTTCAGTAGATTAAAAATAAATTTTAAACCGTACAAGTCATGCCTTTACATTTTACAGGAGATGGGATTTTATTACCAGACGTTGCTTACTTGAGGCTTTTTACCATGTCTGCATCTGTGGTTGCTGAGCACATTTTTGCTGTGTTTGCATGTAGCATCACTGCAGCTTTGTGGTAGCCTCATTTTTGGTAGTTTGTGACTGAGAAATCAGAGTAAGTTTTTTTCTGGGGTTGCTTCACGTAAAGTGCCTACATTTGGCTACGCTGGAATGGTTATTCTGTCCTTAAAGATCATCCAGTTCCAGTTCCAGTCTCTCTGCCAAGAACAGGGACATCTTTCACTAGATCAGGTTGATCAATGCCCTATCCAACCTGACTTTGAAAACTTCAGTGATAGAACATCCACAACTTCTCTGGGAAACTTGTTTCCATGTTTTATCACCTCAACACAAAAAACGTCTTCCCTATATACAATCCAAATCTGCCCTCTTTCAGTTTAAAATGGCTGACCCTTATAATTGTGAACTAGTTATTTACATTTATGTTTGACTTGAATAAACATAAATTAGATAACTAAGGGAAGGAAGAAGTGAAGATGAGAAAGGTTCATTCTGAACCAGCAAGGTATTAGTATCTTTGGTATTAACTTCAGTGAGCACAAGTGGTGATATTTCTGGGGAAAAAAAAAGGCACAAAAATCCCACAAAATATAACATGCTCCAAAACTGAAGTAAATGTTTAAACTAAGTGACAAGAACTGACTGTTATTTCCTCTTCACAGAATGGCAAAATTATTACGATAGTGAGAGGCGCAAATGCTCCTCTTCTAAGTAAGAAAATAACAGAGCTAGTACAAGAAGAGAGGGAAATTCTGGCTGGACAGAAGGAACGCCCCAAGGTATTCACAAAAAAAAGGGTATATAAATATAAATGAGTATTTTTACAACACTTAATGGGTTTCTCTCAATGCCTGTGACCATTTTCTGTAATGTTTAATTTTTTTTTATTTTTTCCTTTGTAGTAAAGGGATTTTTTTTTTTAGAAATATCCCTTTAGTCTTTAGAAACGGAGGAAAATTACAGATTGCTATATTATTCAGAGAAATGCAGTATGAATTGCTAACAAAGCGTCACCAGCAGATGAACCAGCCCAACCCATCATCTGTTCGTTTTTTTAAGTCATCATCTTTTTTTTTCCATGTTCAGCAAAAAAAAAAAATCTTTAAAAAAACTATAAATCGCATATGGAAAATCAGGCTATCCCAAAGTCTTCCTTCAAATTGCAGGCTGTCCTGGGTAGCAAATATGTTATTACATTAAGAAAAAAGTGTTGTAAAGATCTAATGCTGTTTAGTAACTTTAGATTCACAATGGTGATTTACTTCTGTTTTTACAATTACCCTAGGTGGATGAACTTGTTTTCCTAGAAGAGAAATTGTCAGAGCAGTCTATTGAGGAGACTGTACCTGAGGGTATATATACTTATTTATTTTAGAAATTTATTGTTAGTTCTTTGATAAGAAATGCACATCTCAAGCTCCAGTAGATCTTCTTTTGATTAAGTTAATAACACGAGAGTTTATGTTTGAAAATATCAAACTGAGAAGTTTTCTTCTGTAAGGAATTAAGATACTAGTCTTTCATCATTAGCGTTTTCAAGCCCTTTTAGGAACACACGTGATTCAGGTTGTGTGTAAGATTTGTATGTGAAGGTCACTTCTACACAGTGCCTGTGTTAGCTATGTATGTAGGTCACTCTGAAAGTAATGCCTCCTACATATTTCCATGGAAACTACAACAGATACAGTGATCAAAATAACATCATTTAATAGAGCAAACTCTCCACTACAAAACGCTATTTTTCAACATAGCCACAATCATTAGCTATGCATTTTAGCTAGTGATTAATAGGAGTCTGCATGCTGTGCTTATAAAAATCTGCACCAGTGGAGGTGACCCACGGTTTCACAGCTGCTATGATGCCAGGAAAATGTTGCCTGTGCAGTCTGTCTTTCATCATCCCAAACAGATGAAAGTCAGAAGGCTACAAATCCAGACTATTCAGTGTGTGTGACAGAACAGTGCAGCCAAGAATGGCAATGTACTCCACAGTCTTCAAGGTGATATTGGGCCTGTTGTTACCGTGTTGCAAGAGAAAGGTTGTCTTCTTCTCTGGCTTCGCTCTGGAAGTTTGAGGTTTCAGTTGAGTTAGCACTGTAATATAGTGATCAGATTTAATGGTTTCTCTGGGTTCCAGGAAATCCAGAAGGATCACTCTTTCCCTATCCCAAAAGACAGTGCACATCACTTTATTTGCTGAGGGTCGCATCTTGAACTTTTTGTTCTATGGGGAATTAACGTCACTACGGACTGCCATTTTGACTTTGATTCATATACATCTTGTCAGTGGTAATGATGCAGTCCTGGAAACTGCCACCTTCAGTCCCATATTGGTTCAATAGGTCCTGACAAACTTGCTTAAGGTGTTCTTTCTGTTCCCGTGTGAGCATTCGTGGGACTCACCTGGTGTAAACTTTGTGGTATTCCAATGTTGCCACCATTGTTTCCACTGCACTGAAGCCAATATTCAGCTCCATGCACAGTGCCTGGGTTGTAAGCCACTGGTTCATGCACATGAGCTGATTAAGACGTTCTTCATTTTGTGGTGTGACAGTCATACACTGTTGTCCAGTACATGGCTTTTACGTTGCTATCATCACTGCTGAAACACACCACTCACTGCCTCACTGTGCTCACATTTACTGCTTGGTCTCCATAAACATTCCGCAAGTGTCAGTGAGTGCCAGTGAGTGCAATTTTTTCTGCATGGAGGAATTCAGTGACACGTCTTTGCTTCATAGGCACTTCCATGTCAGATGCCACTTTGTCAGATTGTCCCTCTGCTGCCATCTGTATCATGGCAACAAAATGTAATAGACTGCTGGCCTGGAAGGTTAACCTCAACTGCCACACCACCATCTGCCCCCGGCATTGTGGGCCAACAAAGTAAAATAGGAAGCAATACTTTTGGAGCAGCTCTCCTACATTTGTTGAAGTGGTGTTGGCTAACCTTTGGATGCTCTACAGAAAAAAAACAGTACGGTACTGAAGCTTCTTGAAATTGATGCTTCATATATCCATAGAATATCATTTAACAAGATTGAAATGGAATATTATTTTCCATCTTCTCTCTTATTTTTTTCCTGTGAGAAAGCAGTAGGTCACTGTCATGGATTAAATCATTTCCCTTCCTACTTTTCACATCTTCTTTATTGTATGTTGTAAGTGGCCTGTTCCTGACTTCAGCATTAACTTTTTTTTGTTATAAATCCTCTGAGACTTAGTAATACAGTATAGTAAATCCTTTAGAAATTATATACAGATTTCTCACTAATCTGCATAATCTAAATATTCAACAAAATCAGGGCAAAGAGTTTAAATTTGGATTTGGCTCCAGGTTAGGGAATTCTTCAGAAGCTCTGAAGCACTAATACTCTGTTGTAATATATTCCTTACCACATGCAGGTGACCTTGAGGGTTTTCTAGTATTGGCAACAAATAATAGTCTTGTGTTTCCATTAGAGCTGTCATTAACTGCTTCTGCATTGTTTGAGATCTTATTTAATTACATTCTAATGCTTAAATGTAAACCTCAGATTCTACAATGATATAGTTTATATTTTCTTCCAAACACTTTAATTTTGCAGTTATGTGTACGCTACAGGTGCTGCAATGGTATGTCTGTGATTAGGAACACCTATTGCTTTAAATATTAGATTTCTGTGTTAGCAAGTATTACTTTAGCAGTTATTTATTGCAAATGACATACTGCAAAGGAAATAAACATCTCCTAATACAAGAAATGTGTATTTTACTGGAAATCTCTGATAGTCATAGGAGATCTTCACTGTAGTATTTGTTCTTTGCACATTCTAGTCCTGGTCATAGAAAGGCTTCCTAGAGAAAGCATTCATCTTAAATTGTAGATTTTGCACCACACTTAGCTGCCCGTAGACTATTTCTCCACCATATGACCCAAAAATACTAGTGGTTCATCAGGAATGTGGATTCTAGAGATGACCAAGGACTGTCCCAGACTTTAAGATATGCTTTATGGAGTCACTTATTTCTTGGAAAAAACTTGATCATCTCAATACTAAAATAGTGACAAATTTAAAAAGACTCATTTGTAAGTAATGGAAAATTTAGCTATATATTTATTTTGATAAACATATTCATGGCTACGTGATTTTTTCTGTTTTCCAGAAGAAGTCACATATTCCATTGGAATTATAAAACCCAATGATGTCTTGGAGGGACGTGTAGAAGAAATTAAACAAAAGGTAGAAAAAACTTGAAAAGATTCATTCATCCTTTTTAGTCAGGTGGCATAATAAGATAGAAAATCAAACAGATCTTGATTTATTTCCAGGCTTTATAACAGTGCTTGTTAATGTGTCTCTGGTAAGGATAGTAAAAGCAAGTTAATTTTGCCCTGAAATAATATAGTATTGAGATTGATACTGTTGCTTTAATATTTTATGACAGTAAGTAAGGTATGACATATATATTATATATATGTAGATGATGAGGGGTCTGGAGCAACTCTCTTACGAGGAAAGGCTGAGAGAGCTGGGACTGTTCAGCCTGGGGAAGAGAAGGCTGAGGGGGGATCTAATCACTGTTTGTAAGTGCCAGGGTCAAGTCAAAGCAGGGTGGACTCTTTTTGGTGGTGAGTAACAATAAAACAAGGGGCAATGAGCAGAAACTGGAGCACAAGGAAGAACTTTGCTGTCAGAGAGACAGAGCACTAGAACAGGCTGCCCAGAGAGGTTGTGGTGTCTCCTCTGGAGATATTCAAAACCAGCATGGATGCTTTCCTGTGCAACTGACGGTAGGGAGCCTACACTAAAGGGGTTGGACTCAATATTCTCTAGAGATCCCTTCCAGCCCCTAGAATCCTATGATTCTGTGATTCTGTGACATGGATTTACACTGTGGAGATCATTGACGCATGAAATCCACAAGCAGAAGAGTGCTTTTTTGCTCATATTGCAATAGAAATGAAATCTAGAAACTATGGTGGTGAAGTTAATTCTTTCAGCTGCAGAAGCTATATTTCCTGACTGCACAGTAGCTTTAAGAACTGTAGGCACACATAAAGCAACTAATCAGCTCGTTGTGGGATACTGTGTAGGTGCACATAAATGACTTAGCATGTGCCTGTAAATTGTAAGACTGATCTGTGTGCACTAGTAATTACTATAATCAGACTCTGAACACTAATAAGAATCTTAATGCATCAAAGGATTCTGCATTTATTTAAGCCATCACACAAGAAAAGAAATTCTATTTCCTTTCAGAATACAACACTGTAGTAATTATCATTTCAATTACAGGAATATCAGACTGCTTCTGATACCAAAAGAAAAAAAAAAAGTGCTCGTAACACTATATACCAAGATAGAATTTTAATTTAAAAAAGTATTATGAGAGGATCTGTGACCTATACAGGAAAGAAAATCAGTGTTGTTGTATGTCTTGTTTCTGCACTTTCTCCATCTCGACCAGAAAGGAAGGAGGCTCAATAAAGGCAGAAACAGCAGGCAGTGTTTGAAGGCAATTCAGATTAGCAGCTGTTAGTTGTCTCTATCTTTACGCTGTCATATAAGGTGTGTACCAATACTGTTTTCATGTACAACCTTTTAAAGACTATCTGAAAACTCAACAGCATCATAGGGGACTTTAAAGAGTAGAGTTCTGGTAAGCAGACTGATATTGGCATATGGGGCTGAATAATGCCGTCTTTGTTTAGATGTAGGTATATGGTATAAATCTCTTACCAGTGGAACTATGAATTCTGAAACAGATCACGCAATTGCATATCTCATACATATTTGAATTTAGTGCAGTGATGTAATCAAAAACAGTTAATCATAAAATATATTTTATTTTTGATATCTGATGTTCCTTAAATCTAGTAACCAAAAAATTTAGCCTATTTGTACTGCGACAGTTAATGACAAACAGACACTTGAATGGCTACTGTAATTATAATACAGATTATAACAGATTTTTAGATGTAGCTGCATGTTAACCATTCACAATAATAAGAAAATATATTTGATGTTAAATAAAAAGAATTATTAACCACTGCATGAATGCATACATTGCACTGTATTATATTTTTCAAAAGCTTTAACACAGTGAACATTGTTATCCAGAATTCAGTTAAGGGCTTTGAAAAGCTGGAATTTTAGTTTAGGCAAATACACAAGTTATATTTGGAATATTTCAGATAATTCAAATTTAAAATAGCATCCATAATCAATCATCTCTAGACTTACATAGGATTTTATATATATCTTTCGTCAAATGCCACTGAGTAATAACTGAATAATTGCAGATTAGAGACGCAGGCTTTGGCATTGCAGCATCAGAAGAGAAAATGCTAACTGAAGAGCAAGTCAGAGAATTCTACACCAAGAAAAGAGAACAGGTAGGAGTAAACAACCCCCGTACACAAACTAAAAACAAAAGAAAAAAACCTAAACAAAAGGAGTGGGTAAGGTGTATCAGTGTGGCTGTATGTATTTTTAAATCTCTGGCTTGTAACTTCCTAATATGTTGAAGAACTGAATTAGTGGAGATTTAGTACCTAGAAATAAAGGAAATTTTATCTCTCTTTTTTCTTACTGACCTTTGCACAAATATAGCC
>JANHGO010000053.1:25332491-25346572 GCA_024606505.1 Aquila spilogaster
AGTAAATTAAATTGATTTTGTTTTCTTCCCCAAGCTGAGCCTGTCTTTTGCCCGTGACCATAAGCGGTGAGTGATCCCTCCCAGTCCTTGTCTTGACCCACGAGCTTTTCTTTATTTTTTCTCCTCATCCCACCGGGGGCGGCGTGGGGGGAGGAGTGAGCGAGAGGCTGCGTGGTGCTTTGTTACCGGCTGGGCTGAAACCACGACAGACCCTAACAGATTAAGAAACTAAATTTTATTCTATTTCCTGTGCTATGTGGGTTTTGCAAATAAATTGTATATTGCTACACAGAAGTCTGGCGTGGGGTGTTAACTGCCATTGTTGTAGGGGCTTCAGTTGAGTTAATTTTTAAGGGAATCGGAAGGCAGTGCTGTGTTGAAAACCATATAAATCAGTTCTGCATGTCACATGTTCTTTTAAAAAACTGTTAAATGTGCTTCATATTTTGATATGTTTCCTACAATCACAGGGAAATGGCAGGCAAGAAGAAAGAAATCCAGTTCCAGGTATACATTCTAATTACTTGAACAATTCTAGAGATTAATAGATTTTTTTCTGCCATTTTAAGATGTTAAAATGACAATTCATTTTACTTCAGGCCATAATAACCAGTCAAAACCAGTGGGATGAAATGTTGCTGACAAGAGGTGTAGTAGGTACTAACTTACTATTTTCTGTTTAATGTCTCAAGAAGATATGTACAGTTCAGTGTCTCATGAAGATATGTACAGTTTTTCATACTTATATATCATATCATCTTTAATAGATATTTGTCATAAATCTAGACTAGTGCTATATTATTTCTTAAAGAAAGGCTATATTAATATATTTATAAATGTATGTATTCTGTTATGAATATAAACTGTCATCTATGATAAATACTTTTCACAAATCATATTATCCATTATTTTATCCACTGTTTTACACCAATGTTTAGAAAATACCTTTCCAATATGGTATTCTGTATGGTAGGGGGTTGGGCACTTTTGTGGAAGTTTTTCGCTAAAATCTTGAACAGACTAAATTAGTACTGTACAGTTGTACTTAGAAGTTAATTGGTCAGCATTCCTGAGAGCGCGTGTCCTATGATGTGTATTATCCCGTTTTCAGTTTGCTCAGTCCAATAACAATGTCTCCTAGGTCTCCTAGGAATTGTGTTTAGATAGAAGGAACAAATCTGTAATGGGATCATATGTACAGATGAATAGTAATGGGAAAGAAATGATCTGCATGGGCTCAGGGAGGTAAAAATCCTGTAGAATACAGATCTAGATAAGAATGAAAACCAACAGTGGAAAAAGAAAAAGAAAAATTAAAAGGAAAAGGAATATGAGAGAAATGTAGCTGTTTGGATTAATCATCTCAAACAGTATTGTGAAATAGGTTGTTGATGTCAAAAATGATTGAAATAAAAGAGGAAACCATGATGTATCCACTGAATACATTGATGTATTCATGATGCATTCATTCATTGACTAGAAGAGGACTGAAAGATGCATGTGAACGCCTTCCCAGTACTGTTCCAACACACTCATAAATGTGTCTCCTTTTATAAGTTCCACAAGTCAGCTCTTTGTAATTCCAAACTATTACATTTTAGTGATAGATGTGTATCAAGCTTGGTGTGGTCCTTGCAAAGCTGTGGTGAATTTATTCAGAAAACTGAAGAACGAGTTTGGTGAAGATGATGTGTTGCATTTTGGGGTGGTAAGGATGTGAATTCTGTCTGGAACTTTATTTACGTTTTATTTTAAATATATCTTTTTATCTGTCTGCATATACAGAGCTTTCATTTTACTGTCCTTATACTGAGTCATCATAGTTTTGGCCTGGTTGCCTCTTCTGCATATCTCCTCGTCAGACTTTGTTTAGAGGTAGAATAGAAATGGTAACAAATATCGAATCAGCTATAATAGAAAGGGAGCCAATATCCCACAACTTGTTTTCCTTGATAAGATTGCAGAAACATTCAAAAGCCAGACTATATGATTTTTAGTTTTAAGTCTCCACGTTATGGATTATCACATTTAAAATTCTTACATCCCTGAAAAATGCTGTTACATCTTTTCCCCAAATATTCCCTTGTATTTCATTTTTAAGAGAACAAAAAGGGGGAATTGAAAAATAAATTATCACAAAACTGTAGTAGTAAAAATATTCCTCTACACTAGCAGTATAAAATAGGAGGTATACATCATATTTAAAGTAGATCAATTTGTTTCACAGATTCAGTTCCTCCCAGATGTTGACCAAGCTCATCCTTTTTCATGTTACTGAAAACTTTCAATTGCCTGATCAAGGCATTTTTTGCAGAAAATACATGTATTTTTTTATACACAGAAAAGCAGGCAGTTATGTTCAGAGATAATCTCAAGTGCTTTCATACAGTTGACCACATCACGAAGAACTTAATACAGTGGATAACCTCTTCCATCAAGACTGTGTGGACTGCTTCCTCATTTATGTATGTTATTGTAACCTACATGAGAAAACAGTATTAGGATAAGGTATTTTTCCATGATTAGCTGCTGTAATATGAAGGGAGGCCAATCCCATGTTACCAAACCCATTCTTTCTTCATCACCAGCAAGTGCCGTAAAGACTGCTAGTTGTGTTTAAGACTGCAGTTTGAGTGTGTAACACCGAAGTATATAAGACTGCAGTTTTCTTGCAGGCAAAATGGTTTATATGTATATATATGCATACATATACACACTTTAAATAATCTTTTTCATCTGACTTCAGGCAGAGGCTGACAGCATTCCAACTCTGCAACCATTTAGGAATAAATGTGAACCTGTCTTTCTTTTTTGTGTTGTAAGTACATCACATCAGTTTCTTTTAATGTGCTGCCTACTTTTGCTTTAATTTTTCAGTAGATTAAAAAGAAATGTGAAGCTGTATAAATCAGATCTTTACATTTTACAGTATGTAGGATCATATCATCAGATGTTTACTTGAGGCTGTTTCCCATGCTGAAATCTGTGGTTCTCGAGCACATTTTTGTTGTGGCTGCTGTACATACAGCCACAGAAGATTTGTGGTAGCCACAGTTTTGGTAGTTACTTAGTGAGAAATCCATGGAAGTTTTTTCCAGGGTTGCCTCACATAAAGTACCTACACCAAAATGACCATTTTATGCACACTTTCCCTCAGGGAAAAAGACTTTACATTTCCTGCTACTTTCAGGTTTTTAAGAGAAACAAATAAAATTGCATTTCTCACACCTGTGCAATTGCAACAATTAATAATATATTTATTATCTCTCACTGATGGATACAGGAGGATTGTTCTGCTAGGACTCCACTGTAGAACACTGCTCACTTAGGAGGCGGTGGGTTTTTTGACTTCAGGGTGCTACAATTTGAATTCCCACAACTAGGGGCCAAGAACAACGATACTTTTGGGACACTTTCAGGTTTGAATCTGAATGCTGGCCAAGTGAAGTTAGCAGTATCTTTGATCACCAGTAGTTAGCTTCAGTATGGTGCGCCTGAATGTGGTAGAGCACCCACTGAAAAATGTAACACAAATAAAAAGATAGAAAACTCCATGTTACAGAAATTAAGAGCTAGTAAATTCTGTATTTGCATTTATTTCTGACTGTACTATTAATGGTGAGCCTAGAAATAAACATGGAAAATTAGGTGGAGAAGAAAGGGAGGAAGTAAAACAAGAAAGGTTCATCCTGAACTAGTAGAGGCAGTAGTAGCTTTGGTATTCACTTCAGTGGGCATAGGAAGTAGTCCTGTTGCTGGAAAAAATAGTGAGATATAGCATGTTCCAAAACTTAAATAAATGTGTAAACTAAGTGACGAGAACTCACCAAGAGTATTATTTTCTCTTTTACAGAATGGCAAAATTATTACAATAGTGAGAGGTGTAAATGCTCCTCTTATAAGTAAGAAAATAACAGAGCTAGTGCAAGAAGAGAGGGAAATTGCAGCCGGACAGAAGGAACGTGACGAGGTACTCACAAAACAAATATTTAAATATAAATGAGTATTTTTATTACACTTACATGGTTTCTCTAAATGCCTGTGATAGTGGGTTTGGTAACGTTTAATTTTTTGTATTTTTTTCTTAACAGTAAAGTGACATATGTGAGGGGTTTTTTTTTTTAGAAATTTCCATTAAATGGTACTTTATAAAAGCTTAAGAAATTTACAGGTTAGCCTGTTAATGCAAGGAATGGAGAGATGGACAAAATGTCACTAACATGTAAGAGTTTTAGTCATCTTTTTTCTTTCAGGACTAAGTATTTTTCATATATAACTTAATAGCAATACATCATATGAAACAAATACAGACATGGGAAATAATCATGTCTTATTGCTTGTTTTGAGTGAAAATGGAGATCAAAGAACTCCGCTTACAGTAAAAGGAAACTTTAACAAACTGTAGTTCAGTTAAGGAAAATGAGGCTAACCCAAGGTCTTTCTTAGAATTGCTTGCTTTCCAGGGTAGCAAAGATGATCTTAGGTTAAACTAAAAACGTTGTAAAGATCTGACAGTCTGTTTGGTGACTTCAGTTTCGCACTGGTGATGTATTTTTACTCTATTTACAATTATTTTAGGTAGATGAACTTGTTTTCCTAGAAGAGAAATCATCGGAAGAGACTGTTGAGGAGCCTGTACCTGAGGGTAGATATATTTGATTTATTTTAGAAATGTTAACAGAAAGAAAAAGAACAAATGTCTTTTTAATTATTTGATTAAGAATCGGGTATGTCCAGCACTAACAGACCTTCCTTTGATTGAGTTAATAATATGAGAGGCTATGATTGAGGATATCAAATGGAGGGGAAGCTCTCTTCTGTAAGGAATTAAGATATCGGACTGTCATCATTAGTATTTTCACCCCCTCTTTGGGAACCTTCATACTTCAGGTCCCTGGCACATAGCAGCAGTGCTATGTGCCAGGAAATTTTCTTGTGTAAAACCAATGCCTGAAAGTCACTTCTACACAGTCCCTGTGTTAGCTATGCACTTTTGTTGAGGTGGTGTTTGTTAACCCTTGGATGTTCTGCAGGAATACAAAGATGGGGGCAACCTGAGAGGATTGGAAGAATTAATCTGTGAAGGAATGGCATGCCTTGTATCTCAGATTATTTTTAATTAACTTTCACCAGATTAAAGAACAGACTTACATATAAGCATAAATCCACAATAGTAGGATAAGGTTCCAAAAAGATGGAAAAATAAGCACCATCCTCTTTGTGAGTTTCATGTCTATGATTTATCTCAGGCTTGTCATGAGCTGGGACCTACATCTTTTCTATTCTTATTGTTACCTGTGGCTACTGAAGCTTCCTACTACTTCATGTATACACAGAATGCCATTCGGCAACATTGAGATGGAATAAACTCCTCCATCCTCTCCTTCTTCTTGATCTTGCCTTTTTTTTCGTGTAAGAAGGCATTAGATCACAGTTGCGGATTAAGTCATGTCCCTTCTTCCTCTTCATGCCTTCTTTATTGTATGGTTCAAGTGACATATTCCTGGCCTCAGCTTTAGCCTATTTTTTTTCTCATAAACCCTCTGAGATCTAGTCGTACAGTATCACAAATCCTTCAGCAATTATGTACAGACTTCACACTAATCAATGGAACCTAAATGTGCAACAAAATCAGGGAACAGAGTTTTCAGCTTGGGTTCAGCTTGAGGTTAGGGGATCCTTCAGAAGCCATAATACACTGACATTTTGTGGGAATATTTTCCTTACCACAGGCAGGTGCCTATGAGTGTTTTCTAGTATAGGAACCAAAGTAGTAGCCTGGTGTTTCTGTTAGAGCGATCATTAAGTTCTTCTACAGTGTTTGGGATCTGATTGAATTACCTTCTAATGTTTAACTGTACGCTTCACATTCTGCAAAGATGATGTAGTTTATGTTCTCTTCTGACCACTTTCTGTCATTTTGCAGGGATCTGTACGCTATGGGTGTTGTAACAGTATGTCTACAACCAGGAACACCTGTTGTTTTAAACATTAGATTGTGTTAGCAAGCATGTGTTACTTCAGCATCCACAATCCAAGGAAACAAACATCTACTATGACAAGAAATGTGTATTTTACTGGAAATCTCCAATATTCATACAGATTTTCACTTAGTGAATTTTCCTTAGTAATATTAATTCCTTTCAAATTTCTAGTCTTGTACATACAGAGCTCCGTAGACAAAGCATCCATCTTAAACTGCAGTTTTTCCACCACACCTAGCTGCATGCAAACCATTTCTCCACCATATTACCCAAAACATCAGTGGTTCATCAGGAATGTGGATTCCAGGGATGGCCAAGGATGGTCCTGCACTCCAAGACATGCTTTAAATTCTGGAGTCCCTTATTTTTTGGAACCACTGTTTGGCCATCTCAATATTAAAATGGAGAATTATTTAGAGAAACCCACTTGTAACTAATGGAAAATTTAGTTGTGTATTTATTTTGATAAATGTATTCATTGACACATGATTTTTTCCCTTTTTCAGAAGTAGTAGTCAGATATTCTGTTGGAATTATAAAACCTGATGATGTCTTAAAGGGACGTGTAGAAGAAATTAAACAAAAGGTAGACAGAATTTGAAAAGATTCATTCATCCTATTTAGTTAAGATGCGTAGTAGCAAGATGTAAGATTAAGTAGATCCTAATTTATGCCCAGGCTTTAGAACAAGATCTGTTAATGCTTCTCTGATAAGGATGATAAAAGCGTTATAATTTTGACCTGAAATAATATGGTGTTCAGATTGATACTATTGCTTTAATATTTTATGTCATTAGATGAGGTGTGACTTTGATTTATACCGTGCCGATCAGCGACACATGAAATCTGCAAACAGAAAAGTGTCTTTTTTCCCTCATATCACAATAGAAACAAGAGCTAGAGATTGTGGTGGTGAAGTTAATTCTTCACGTAACATCTTAAAGAATTGTAGGCACACAAAAATCAACTAACCAATTTCTTATGGAAGAGAGAGTGTGTGTGCAGACAGATGTGACAACATATGTGTGTAGATGATAAGGCTAATTCATGTGCACTAGTAATTGTACACTAATATTTGTCAGTAGTGCAATATTTGTTCGTGCAGTGAAGAATGTGATTCCAGCAAGTATGCCAGGGTGCGTCCAAGAATTCGGTATTTGTTTTAGCCATCACACAGTGAAAGAAAAATTCTTTTGCTTTCCAGAATATGATACAATAGTAAAGCTCATTGCAATTACAGGAATTTCTCACTGTTTCTGTTAAAAAATATGCCTCATAACACTAGATTTCAAGATAAAATTATGCTAATTTCAAAAAGGATTATGGCAGGGCCAGTGACTTTTGCAGGAAGGAAAACTGGAGCACTGTATAGGTTGTTTCTGCAATTACTCTACCTTGGCCAGAAAGGAAGGAAGCTCAGTAAAGGCAAAAAAAGCAGGCTGTGCTTGAAAGCAATTTCGCTGGAGCCGGGCAGCTGCTCCTTGGCTTTGCCTTTGCACTGCCTTATGAGGTGTGTACACATACTGTTTCCACACTCAGCCTTGTCAAGGCAGTCTGGAAGCACTCGGCAGCATCGTAGGGGCTTTTAAAGAGCAAAGTGCTGGTAAGCAGATTAATATTGGTGTGTGATCAGTACTGGGGCTGGGCAGTGCCTTTGTTGTTTAAATATCAGTATGTGGTATAAACCTCATACCAGTGGACTGTGAATTTTGATATAAGTCATGTAAGTGTCCATCTCTTACACATACTTGAATTTAGTGCAGTAATGTAACTTAAAATTGATAATCATAAAATACATTTCATTTTTGTTTATTTGCTGTTTCTAAAGCCAAGTAGTTTAGCCTAATACAACAACTGTTGACAAGTACACATTTATATGACTACTATGATTATAATACCGGTTATAATAACATTTTTAGAACTGGTTGCATGTTAATCACTCACAATGGTTAAAATGAGTTTATTCAATGTAAAATAAAAGGGATTATTAAGTACTGAAGGAATACATACATTGAACTGCACTGTATTTTTCACAAACATTAACTTAGTGAGTGTTATAATCCTGAATTTAGTGAAGTGCTTTGAAAAGCTGGAACTTCAGTTTAGGCAAACGTAGCAGTTATATTTGCAATACTTCAGAGAATTTTAAACTTAAGATAGCTTCCAAAATTAATCAATCTTTAGATTTACAGTAACATATGATTTTGTATATATCCATTCTCAAATTCCACCAAGTAATAACTGAATAATTGCAGATTAGAGATGCAGGATTTGACATTGAAAAAGCAGAAGAGAAAATGCTAACTGAAGAGCAGATCAGAGTGTTCTATGCCCGGAATAAAGAACAGGTAAAAACAAACTAAAAGCTAAACAAAAGGAACAGGTAAAACATATCATTGTAGCTATATGTGTTCGCAAATCTCTGTCTTGTGAATTTTTAGTATGTTGAAGAACTGAATTAATGTAGACTTCGTACACAGAAAAAAGCAGATATTATCAGAAAAAAGGAGGTAGTATCTCTCTTTTTTTCTTATTGATTCATAAAAATATGGCTTGGTAGAACTCTAATATTCCAACTGAATTAAACTGAACTCCAATTAAATACCAAAAGATTTTGTAGTCCTTTCTGTTATTAGAATGTGTATGACCCTTAGTCGTGGCCCTAAACATAGGCTGTTCAGTGCTGAAATGTAGCATGTTACCAAAATCCAGTGTCATCTATATGACAGTATGTATCTATTTGACATGTACTCTTCCAGACAGAAAATAAGTGGCAGTATATATTACGTTTTTTCTTCTTTACAGCTTTTATCATGGGATAGTACTAGGAATAAGCACATGCACAGGCAGAAAAAGAAAGCATCTTCATTGAAGTTTATTTTTCTGGCCCTATCCTATATTAGGGGACAACAAATAGCTAAGAACAGACAGAAAGTTCAAGAAAACAATGAAATTATATTGGTCACCACTAAATGGCAGTGGTCTAGCAAACTATCACCTGGATATTGTCAAGTGCTTTGGCAGTATGATAGCTAAAGTTAACTCTACAGAAGGATCTGAATCACAAAAATGAAGCTGCTTAGCAAATATTTATACCTTCTCCTATTTAAGATCTGCGTAAGATAGAGGCTGGAATTATATGCAGACAACTAGTTTGTTTGATATTATTAGAAGGACCAATGGAAGGGATCAATGAAAGGGTTGGCATAATGAAAAGAAGCTGGGAAAGTGTTCTTGTGGCATTCCAAATGAATGAGACAAGATGGTTCCTGCTGAAGCCAGAGGGAGAAAAGAAATCTGATAATAATCACCAGATGGCTGCCCTATGGTTTAGAAAGGAAGTAACAGGGAGAGCTTGTAAGGAGTCATGAAGAGCTTGGTTTTGGCAAAGCTGGGATTGTAGTTTAGACAGAGGCAGTTTTGAAATAGAGGTAAAAATAAGTCATCTTCATGAGAACAGCAGCCAAATTTGAGATTAGTTAGGTGTAGAGGGAGATGTGGGAGGAGCAAAGACAGAGAAGCATGCAATGCTTGATACATGGCAGCACTAGTACACCACAGCAGATCTCCATCAGGACAGGTAGAATAACAAAACTACTATGAACTATAAGAAGTGGTCCAGAGGGCCCTATGCATATTGAGGAGCCAATTACTTGCCATTCTTTAAGTGTAATTTTAGGCTGAAAAATAATTATGTTAACGTGACAAAATAGAATATAGATTCCTTTGTGCTCAGTGGGCAAAATTATTCCCAATTTAATACTCTGCAAGTTTGCTGAAGGTCCAGAGGCTGCCTATTTTAACAGAATGGAGACTCAAGGCAATAGACCTTCAGATATAACAGGAAGCAGAAATTGTTTCTTTTTAATGATGAAGCTGGGTGATCCAGGACAGCCAAATGTAATAGCCACACCTATTTCTTCTAACATGAGCAAGTGTACTTTTGAAGACACAACAGTATAAATACTCCCTTTATATGTCATACTAAATGTTCTTGTACTTGCATTCATTCTGTATCTTTCGAGTTTGTTCATCTTGTGAAATGGGTTAAGTGTATGCATAGATATGAAGATAATTGAAAGAGAAAAGCAATGAATTGAAAGCATACATGTGAATATTTCATACTTGTATTATTAAAGGAAAAATGTATCATACACAGTCAGATGAGGGTGACTGGTAAAGAAAAGATTTAGTCAGATATTTAAAAGGAGAGAAGATATTTGAGGCAATTCACAATATTGAAGAAAAAGGTGACATACAAGGAAAAAAATATTAAAAACCCACAACAGCTTCAAAAGTTATTTTCTGATGAAAATGTACATTTATAGGATTGAAGGTTGAAACTGAAGGGAGTGAAAAGAACATAGCAAAGAGAATGAAAGAAAAGCCTACAAATGTCTTGCAAATATCTCAGTGTTCTATATTTACAGCCAGGTACATGATTTTTAGTTTCAAAAATTATTCATGGAACTGTATTGCAGTTTGTTATGTCACACTATATGTGCTACTGCAAGCATAGCATTTGAGCACATCAAATTTCCAGATCATTCTCTTCATTCTCGTCATTTGCATTTTAACCTGGAAGAACATGTGGTGTTTGCTTAGTGTAGTTCCATGACTTCCTTTATCTCAGTTAATTTTGTTTTAGACATTTTAAAATGTTGTTGCCTCAAATGATTGATCAAAAAACTTCCCAAACAATTTGACAGGGTTTTGAGTAATGTATGTGAATGCCATTTTAGAACAGGAAGTATGAGTTGATTTGAACAGGATGGTTGTCTCATTTCTGATGATAAACTCAGAGTTCCAGCAAGTCATTGGGGAAAAATTATGTTTTTTAGCCTGATTTTGATGATTTTGTTCAATTCATGATGAGTGGACCATGCCACGTTTTGGTAATCACTAAAAAAGAAGCAACTGATGCTATTCCCCACTGGAAAGAACTACATCAATCGAGTGAGAGTGTGCCTGATGAGCCTGAGGCTGAGAAGCCAGACAGGTAACTCCCAGTGAAAATGTGTATATGTGATTCAGTTACAGCATTCAGAGCACACCATAAACCAAGGCATATTCTTATGGACGCTCATGTTCCCCTGGTTCACAGGGTCCAGAGAGCAGGCAGAGTTCTTCACCTGGTCCTTCACAGGACCACCACTAGCCATGCAATCACAGTTCCTGTGGGAACATAGAAACTCCATGTTTCCTAGGTAAAGGTGACAAGCAAAGGGCACTGATCTCTTGCTGTTTCAGAACTAGCCTTGAATGGGAACAGTGCTACACTTCAAAGCTGATGTAGTCCATGCAATTCCACTTCATACTAGTTCACCCAGACAAAGTGACTGCCAGCATTGCCCATGTTTACTCCTATGTATGCTGGGAAGCTGTAGATGTGGCCCAAGGGAGACAGGGGACACCTGAATCGTGCTGTGCTCCCTGGGACCACTCTGTAAAAGCCTGCAAACAAGTGGGACGGTTTGGGGTTTTGTTCTCCCTCCCAAAATGCATAAAAAATTGTAAGGATTAGCTGTTCATAACCATGGTATCTTGAAATGTCTGTTTTTCTCCTATGCCAAGTATTTGTAGAGAATTTTAAAGAGGATGATAGTTGCATACACAGAATCAGACAATAAAGACAGTGTTCACAAGAATTCGAATATTGGATCGAGTTTTATATTTAGACAAGAGATTTACTTAAAGCAACATGAATTTAAATACTGTTCCAAAAAAGAACTTGCCATAATAATTGATATTTTTGTTGATGTCTGCTGTATCCCTTTCTGCATTAATTTAGTACAACTGGGGAATATTGCATTTTCTGTAAGTAGCCAAGAATGACTGTATTTACGTAGCTAAATAAACCTTAGAAATACAGGCAAGTAACAATGAGAAGTATCTCTGTTAAAGACAGTTCTGTAGTGCTATTGTTTTTATGATCATGCTATACATGAATTAAGCACAATCCTTTTATTGATCATTCATGATACACTGTACACTTGTCAGTAGTAATTGTGTCTCATGAAACAGGCTATTTTGAATAAGCTAGAGGGGAATTAGAAAAGCTGCATGGCTGAGATTTCTCTTTCATAGCACATGACAAGGCACTTTTTGAGAAGATTAATAATTATCTTCTCAGAAACATTAGTCATGAATCTGAATTTAATAAAAACTTAGTTTGGCATTCTATTCTTATGTTTCACTAAACTTTAAGAGTACATTTTCAAGAAGTCAACTGTTAACACAATGCATGCAGTGACTTAAATACTGTATTACTTTGTGTCTCATTAGGTTGGAGGGAACCCGTGAAACTGAGAGTATATTAAATATATGTGATGTGCAAGACAGTGTAGAAGATGCCAGTAGACAACTTGCCTTCTTTTTCCCAAATTTTGGAATAAAGCGGACAGACCAAAAAGTTGAAAAGACTTTGGCCTTAATTAGACCTTCTCTCTTAAAGGAAAGACGACGTAAGTGTTAATAACTACATTTTCTATCTAGGGTATAGAAAAAGTCTCATATTTTGAATTGTAAAAATTCTAACTCTATTAATGAAATGCTCTTAGGTTATATTGTCTCCCTAGCATTAAGTCAACAGTAATCTTTGTCAGGAAAAAAGTTACATGGTTAATGGTTTTGATATATTGGGAATGTAATTGGCAATGCTATTTTGTTCCTTTGGTTGATTTTTCAAGAACGTCTTTAAATTGTATATTTGGATGGAATGTTTCTAGAAGACCTCTCAGAGAAGCTAGCATTTTAAAAGTATAGGGGATCATACTTCCTACCATAATAAAGTAGCTGGTATTGTTCTTGTATGGCAGTTCCAAAGTAGATCAGTGGAAAGGTGAAAAAGATCTGACCCAGGGTGTTCTGTGCTGCACAAGGTAGTGCTGCACAAGGGCAAGTCTACACAGACAACATTTTACAGATTGTATCAAAAAATCTACCCCATTTGCATGAAGCTCCATCCAAACAAGTTTACTTTTCTTCTCGGGCATATATTTGCATTTCTTCCTAGATTCTAGACAGCATTTTTATTTATAACTTGAGGACCTCTGTACTTGAAATAACCTATATACACAGAGATCTTAAAGACTACAATCTTGACCTCTCCTTGTGTATTTATTTTCTTGATTGTTATCCGGTATGGTGCTTAGAGCAGCAGTTCTGCAGTGTAGGTAATTATAGAGTCATTTTTGACTTGTGCCAAATACTGCTTACTTACACATGTGGTCTTGTAAGACTTGGTTAAATGAATATCCACCTATTCAAACCTTAGACCTTCCCTTGGTGATAGTAACACATATCATATTTCTCAGTCAGGAGTTCCTACTGAGGTTTCTGAAGTGAGAGAAGGCCTTAAGAAGGTGAGCATCAGCATTCTGAGTGTCCAGGCAACTACTGAAGCCCTCCAGCAGTTGCTTTAAGTTAGTTTTCTGTTCTTCAATTAGGAAATTAATTCACCTGTAAAAATTTAACATTATACTTGGAAAGCCCATGTCATTTCTTCACAAATGTGCAAATTAATGAATGGATGCAATTTAGCGTTATTTCAATATATTAAACAGATTCTGTCCTGCAAAGAATAAAGGACGATGGCTTCAAAATAGCAATGCAGAAAGAAATAATCCTATCTGAAGAACAAACACGTGAATTCTACAAAGAGCATGAAAATCAAGACTACTTCCCAGTCCTTCTAGAGCAAATGACCAGGTACTTTGAATGAATAATGAGAATGTGGATCTATAAATAAGACTGAAATTTTCACAATGACTAATTAGCCTGAATGATACATGGCTACAAGATACCCATGTATCTGAGAGTTTAGTAAAACTGAAAACAGATCAGACAACTGCAGATGAGGTAATTCCCAAGTACAGCAGGTAAATAAATGAGGTTTTTAAAAATTACTAGCTACTTTTGCTAGGAGTCAAGAAAAAAAGGAGAGTTTATCATCTCTGGAGGAAAGGGCAGGCAACTTGAGAGGAGTACAGGGATCTTGTTAGGTCATGCAGAGAGAAAGTTAGAAAGGCAAAAGCTCAGCTAGAACTAAATCTGGCCACTATTGTAAGGGACAACAAAAAATGTTTTTACAAATAT
>JANHGO010000053.1:25348103-25370051 GCA_024606505.1 Aquila spilogaster
AGGAAATGGCCTCAAGTTGAGGCAAGGGAGATTTAGGTTAGATATTAGGAAAAATTTCTTTACTGAGAGGGTTGTTAGGCATTGGAATGGGCTGCCCAGGGAAGTGGTTGAGTCACCATCCCTGGAGATATTCAAAAAGCGAGTGGACTGGGTACTTAAGGACATGGTTTAGTGGGCATGGTTAATGGTTGGACTCGATGATCTTGAAGGTCTTTTCTAACGTAAATGATTCTATGATTCTATTCTATGATTCTACTCCATCTCTGTATGTATGATGTCAAAGTCAGCAGCAAATTCCATTGATTTGGGTGAAACCAGTTGAGCTCCGCTCTGGAAGGCTGCATTTAGATTGTCTGTAGGAAAGCTCTGAAATCTTCATCCAGACTGTGTGCTGGATTCCTCAGGGAGGAAAAATAAATCATGTTTGGATATTGCCTTCCGAGGAAGTTGGGATATGGCTGGGACAAAAACTTTGGAGCTGATCAGCATTTTTATGTCTAATGATAAAGACATAGCCCAATTCTATAACATACTTGCTGTTGTAGTAACATTCAGTAACTGTGAAATTTAAATTCATGTTTAAGCCCCATAAGTTTTTATCAGACTGTATCTGTTTAAACAGATATTGGTTTTAAAATCCTCCAGTATAAGAGCTCGTTTTCCAAGCCTGGACTACGTATAATCAAATTACTTTTACAAATTACAGAGTTTCATATTTTTTTTTAATGCCAGTTTTTCCATTTCGCAGTGGTCCAACTCTTATACTTGCTCTAACACGAGAAAATGCAGTAGCACACTGGAGAGATTTATTAGGCCCAAAGACTGTTGAAGAGGCTATGAAGGAAAATCCGAACAGGTAATACTTAAAATAGTAAACCATCATTCACAGCTTCCAATTTACTTTCACATTCCTCATCTCAATGAACACCACACTCCAACTGGTGTAGCTATAGTGCCATCATCTGGAAACTGATACATATTTCTGTAGTTTGTTAAGCTTTTCTTGGAAGAAGTGTATTATGCATAGAAACTATAGCATTTTTTCAGAAATAATGGCTGCTAAACACAATGAAAAGCTGAGTTTAAAAAAGGGTATTGAAGTGAAAGCAGATCTCTTGAGTCAGAGAAATAATATTGGTAATATCTCATTCTTTTTTTTTTCTTGAAATAGTACCATTATTTTTTAGAACAGATGCTTATTATCTCAGCTTAATGAAAACTTTGCATCAGTAGAATATTTTATTTGTGACTTAAGTTTCTTCTACACATTTTATAAATGGACATCTTAGTTTTACCTGCTTATTGTATTGTTCTAAGAAACTGCTGCGGTGTCATCTTACCTGTTGTTGACAGAAGTGCTGTTTCATTAAGAAAGAACAGGTATTATCTTGGAAATATAACAAGATGAGAGCTGGGAGGAAAGGTGTTCGTATTTCAGGTTGTTAATTAAAAAGTTGATTGTTCTTTTTGTAGACAATGAAGGCTTCTTACTCCTACAGAGAGATCATCAAGCACTTAAGTCGCCAGATCAACATTAATTTATATTCACTGGGTTAAGGCTAGTCATAGTTAAAGCTCAAAATGGCTATTCCTTTAAGTAACTTCACTCTTTTAATGACTTAGTTTACGTGCAAAGTATGCAGTCAACAACATACCTATTGATCAGCTGCATGGTAGTTCTACACCCGATGATGCTCAGAAGGAATTACAGTTCTTCTTCCCTCAGGAGCACACTTTGGCATTAATCAAACCTGCAGCTGCTAAAAAGCATAAAGGTAAGTGATCTAGAAAGTATGGGCTATGTCTACTGATGTAATTTCTACAAAATATTACCAATGTACACTGCAGTAAATCCTGTCAGATGCATTCTTTTCATTCTCTGAAATATTTTTTCCATACAGAGAAATGCTTTTATAGGGCTTGCATAATTCATACTGAGATCTCAAATTTCTTTGCTTAAGCTGCCTATAGCTCTTTCTTTGCAAGAATGGCAGTGAATTGAAGTGAGAGAGTTCTTAGCTAAGTTAAACTGTTTAAAAGCCAGCTACTTGGGCAAAGTAGCTGCCCAGCATCCTTCTAAGTCAAAGAAGAGAGAGGCTTTCCAAATTCATGTTACTTATTTCAGACAGGTATCTCTACTGACTCAAAAGGGGTCATTGCTCAATTAGATGCGTTCCCGTCCTTGGTTTAACTTGCCATTAGACAATGGGAATGAGGAGGAAAGGTCAAAGTAAAAAGAACACTCTGTACAATTTGGAATCTTACCATAAAGATTTTTGCTGCCACTTTTTTAAACCTTATATCCAAAGCCTCTTCTTGGCATTCTTCTTTTCTCTCCTGACAAATTTCAGTAGCCTTTCCAATGTTAATTCATCATTGGCTTTTGTGAGTCTTTCTCCCCATCTTGGAACAATCGACATTGATTTTAGCAGGCCAGCTGGTGTGTGATAGAGCATTACAACTACAGTCCACATTCTGTCCAATGTGAGAAACAACAGTGAGTGCTACTGGTATAGTTTATAACAGTCTGGGTTTGTCACCTGCATAGAGCTGGATTAGTGCTATGACAATGGTTTCTATATATTTTAGAGGCCTGTTGCAGGGTTTGTCATATTGTCCATAATTGTTTGATCTTGTAAGTAGAATTTTAATAGGTGTTGGTGATTTTTTTTAAAAAAGCATCTAGTATTTTCTGAAACTTTTAAAGTTGGGGTGGTTTTTTGCATCTAAACTTTTTAAATTTTTTTGCATCTAAACTGTTTCAATCAAGAATGAGTTTGCTTGTTACTGTCCTAGATGACATTATGCAAAAAGTTAAAGAGGCTGGATTTACCATCTCAAAGATTAAAGAAGAAGCTTTAACACGTGAAATGGCTACACAGTTTTATAGGGATCACAAAGGAAAACCCTTTTTTGAACATTTAGTGACGTATATGACTGAGTAAGTGTCTTGTTATACAATACGGAGATATGTAAGTGTACATGAAACTTTGAATTTACACTGCCAACAAAACATGCTACATCCAAAGTGGGCTAAGGATTTTGCACTCTGTCCCTCTTTCTGGCAAGTTTAGTGGCTTCTAGTACGGAACACTCTTCCTTTAAAAGGAGGATTTAAAACTCTTTCCAAACTTATGGATAGTGACTATTATTTTGGATTTTTTTCTCAGAAAAAGAACTAACTTCTGATGGAATCCTTGTTCTTCCCATGTAGGACAAATATCTTCCTCATAATACTGTTAGTATAGCTGTTGATAAAACAGTATGCATTGTCTTGCTTCAGAAGTGATTGGGTGAGAATCTTTTTAGGACAAAAAGTCCAAATCCAAATAGCTGATCATCATAGTCTTTTTGGCTTTCAAATATAGGATATTGTCTTAAACAAAACACTCAGAAACAAATTTTAAAATTTAAACAGTTTAACAAAATTCAGATAGCGTCATGCTTATCATAACCCTTCATGATACCTCCTAAGTCAAAGATAGGTCTGCATCTCAGAATAGTGTAAGAGCTTCCTTATATTGATTTTACAGGGGCCCATCGGTGGTAATGATCTTAACAAAGGAAAATGCTGTGGAAGAGTGGAGGCAACTAATGGGTCCAACCGATCCAGAAGTGGCAAAAGCGACCTCTCCTGAATCAATTCGAGCTCAGTTTGCACAAGATATTTTGTCTAATGCTGTTCATGGATCATCTAATAGAGAACATGCACTGAAAAGCATTGAGTGCGTATTTGGAGAGATTGATACAGATTGAACGCTTAAGATACAATCTCTGAAAATTGATATTTATGTCATTAGATGCATTTGTCTACCCAACCATCTATATTTAAGACTATATATGCAGACATATTTTCTTTTATACTCCATCCATTTTTTTATCAGCCAGGTTTTTTTTTAATCAGCCAGGTTTTTGTTATCAGCTTTGTCATATTTCAAAGCATATCAATGTAACAAGTAATACCTGCTAGAACTTCGATGTTAGTAAAGATTTCTTTATGTACGCTTCACAGATAGTTTTTCTTTTATCACTTTAACAGATTTATGCCTTTCCAATAGTTCCAGGAGTCTAAGGAGTTTTGTATATAACGACCTTAAAAAAAACGGGGTCAAGGCAGGTCATTAAAACACTATTAATGACACATCCACTGTGATGTGGATCAAGTCCTCCAGTTCAGGCAGCCTACAAACGAGAAGTGCTGAAGGGTAGTGGAGGCACCGCTACAACATTGGCAGGGAGCAGCAACAAGTGTGGGAATGCCCTACATGGGAGAAGGAGCCAGGAGCCAAGCATGACCGCAGCCCCACAGCATCCAAGCAGAACTGGGTAGCCACGTCCATGAAGAATCCCAGACAAAGCAAATAATGAACCAGGTCCAGGACCCATTCAGGGGTCCAGTCAGGAACAACAGGCGAGAGGGCCAGAGACAGGTATTCCTGTAAAACAGCTCAAGCAAGGATTAAGCCCAAGTGTGAGCTTAAATGGGGCTCCTGGGCCCATTGGCCAACAGTATGGGTGTGCATCCGGGTGAGACTGCTCAGGGCTATTAAGGCCTATTGGTTCCCTCAGGGCCCTGAAAAACATTTGCATTGTTTATTTATCCTTTCCCTAAACATCTTCTAACGATTACTCTCACAGGTAGGATAACAAACTAGAAGGTCCTTTCCAGTACATTTACTCAATTCAAATATATCAGATGAAGTAAAATACAAAGTCCGCTCTTACGTAACATCTATTCCTGACATATACCTCCTTGCCAAACTAGTGAATTTGTATCCTGTCTCTGTCTAACTTGGCTGGCCTTTCATGAAGAACACAGATATTCTTCTGTAGCTGATATATTCTCACTTTTGCTGTCTGAGTCTGTTGAAGGTTGAGATACTGAAGAATGGCGTTCAGTTAAAGCAGTGTACTTAGAGCATTGATTATAAGTGCAAAGTCCAGAAAGAGTGAAGTCTTTCTCACGCTTTCTTTATTGTTCCTATTGTATTTGATACAACTAGCTGTTATAAAGAGCTTCCTGACAAATGTTTCTGTTGTGATGGGTCATTTGTTATTATAGACATTCCTCCATCAGAAGTTGGACTGAGCATTCTCCTGGTGGCCCATTTTCACCTACAGCTGCTTTACTGCCGTAAATTCGACTTGAGGCTAGCTGGCCTGTAGGAAGTTGTGATTAGCACAGAATTTATATGTCGCCTCAGTGAGGTGAGTTCTGAGAAGCATACTTCATAGTTGCTGTATATTCTTTGGCTTGGTTTTTGCTTCAAAAACCCGTTAAAACTGTTCTTCCTGGCATCATTTCAGTGCTCTGGGTCTTTTGGGTGCTGGCACGTTGTACTTTAAACCAAGAAGCAGTCTCAAAAAAGGCCTGAGTAGGGCGATTTCACATACATCAATTCAGCTCATTTCCCAAGATCTTTGCCAAGTTAATGGCTTCTCTACCAGGGGGGCAAATACAATGTTCAAAGTTTAGATGGGATTATTTTTTGACAGGAGCAGAAATGCTGAAAACAGCAAAATGTGTTTATGTCTTATTAAGAGTTCATGAAACTTCTGATGGAAGTTCACAATCAAATAGCTTGATAGGTATTATACACAGGTTTTGAATACTGTGGATCATTTATTGCACTGGTCTTAGAAATTGCAGTTAGCTGTAGGGGTACAGTAGCTCTGCCTGTTTAAGTGTGATAAAATTTTATATACTGAGTTATTGCTTGTTTAACCATCATTCTTCATCCTCTGTTACATCACCCTTAATCAATATAGCATTTTTTTTCAGTTTGGTTTAACTATTAGTTGTTGAAGGATTCCATTTATTTGGGTACATATATTCACGTGTGTCAATTGTGATCCCTGTTTTGTGCTTGGTTAAAATGATGTGGTAGGTTTAATTGAAATATTATGCATAGATCTACGACAGTTTTTATTCATGTTGCGTAAGTATCCCAGCCCAAATTGAAATGTGGGAACATTTAATTTATTAATGCTTATTTTCTTCTTCTAAATATGTTCTTGATCTTAATGTCTTTCAGCAGCTTTGGAAAGGAGGAGTTTAAGAGATACATTTCAAAACAATAAAAATAACTGTTTCAGTCAGCTGATGAAGAGATTTAGATTCATGAAGGTTTTATATCTTTGACATACAGACTTTTGTAGAATTATTAAAATCTCATGCATTCAAAAGCATGGTAATTGAAATATTGACAATATTTTAGGAGATTACTTTGTCTCTTTAAAAGTTTAACTCAACACTTAGGTATTGTACACATAATCTAGACTGCTATCTGCTCTTCTTCAAATTTTACATTACTGTGACGTAGACATGGATGTAATTTTTAAGAATTGAGCACTTGTGATGGGATCAGCAAGCATTTGCATTTATAGAGTCAGGAGGAATGTGTTCCAGCATAAACTCCATTGAGTCTCACAGATTAAAATCTTCTCACAATTAAATTTACACAACTCTTCTGCCTACAAATCTTATCGAAAGTCTGACTCTGTCCTTTTATCCATATCTAAATGCCAGATCGAAAGAGAATGTGACCTTCACAACCGTTTATTTAGAAAATATGTCGTGGTTCAGCATAGAATTAGGTGGTGCAGAGATGTGATGAAAATTCGTCCAACACTAACAACAGATAACATAATTATTCTTCTGATTTTTGTCCCAGCAGGAGAGAAATGGAACCACAGGGCGTGTTTATTTGTACAACAGACCACGTATTTCCTTGTTTAGGAACTTTAATGAAATCATAATCTGACACTAAGACTGTATTAAAGATCTGTTTCAGTTTAGAATGATAAACAAGATGGTTCTGAATCCCAAAATACTGTTTAAGGAGAGGTAGTATGTCTGATCGTAGTGAGTATTTGCACTGAATTACTGCATAATGAAATAAGAGAAGTGGGGAAAAAGCTTTTTTTCCCCGCCAAGAAGATGGAATCAATCAGCTTGTGGTTGTGTACCGCTGCAGTTTTTCCTTTGCTCTGGCTGCTGAATGAGCTACACTGGCAAGTCAGACCTTGTAAGCATCTATTCACTTTATCCACAGTTCTTTGTCAGCAAATGATTAGCTTTCTGATGTACTTGCTCAGAGGATAAATACCGATGTGCTCTGCGCATCTACAAATGAAAGTTTTCATCATATTCTAACCAGAAGGGATGAAAATACTTCAGTTATTGGTCTGTTTGGGGCATCTCTTGATCACTCTGATGCATCCATTAACCTTCTATCTGTAACATAGACCCTCTGACATATTTAAGGTACTTTTGGGTTTTGATCTTAGTATTCTCATCTAGAGAAAAGGAGTGTGTCCTCCCTTCCAGATGTGTTCCTTTATGCTTATCGCCATACTGGTTTATCCACAAGCCTTCTGGTAATACCAGCCAGTCTGGAAGCCTCTGAATTTACTGCATATGTAACAAGCAAGTCTGAAATCCTGTTTCACCTTCCAATATGGCTGGTGTTTAATTTCAGAGATGTTACAGGAAATATAGTGTCAGCAGTTGAAATTGAATGTGGGTTTTCCACAGAGCTTTGACTAGGTCTAATTAGAAGTAATGCGCCTCTATAGAAATTAATAATTGCAAGTAATTGTTTTTTTACTATAAATGGAAACATAATTTTGAATGTTTGTTGACCCATATTGATGGATTTATGTTTATTTACAAAATTTATTGGAGCTGATGTGGTTTACCAGAAAAATCTGGTGAAGGAAACGTTTTCAGATGTGCATTTACATTCAGCTACTAAGTGCAACCAAAAAGTGTGTCTTGGTTGTGCATAATTGGAGTAAATATTTTTTCAGGTTTCATTCATTTGGAATCTAGGTTACAATGCTGGATAAAATAATTTAAGAGCTGTTTGAGTATTTTGGACTGGAAAATCTTCTTTTTATTTGTACAGAAAGTATTTCTCAGTTATATGCAATGGCTGGACAAAAGTAACTAAGTTGCAACACTGAATTGAATTAAAGTGACCGGGTCATTCAGGTCTTGTTGAAGGGAGGTTTATGGGTTTTTTTTTAAATGTGGTTCGTAAAAGAGTTCTGATTTGCATTTACAGTGACCTTCTAAAACGGTGCCAATTATTCACAGTTAGAGTAAATATTTTTTCAGGTTTCATTCTTTTGGAACTGAGGTTAGAACATTCACTGAAAATATTCAATGGCACCGCTTACTAAACTGGGCACATGTGTGTGGGAGGTAGTAAGAAATGCACTAGAAGCATATGTTCTGTGTTCCAGGCAATTTTTATTTTATATTAAAAAAATGCCAAGCCCCTCAGTAAGAAGGCAGTTGTAACACTGAGAAAAAACATTTGACACTTCCAAGGTTTGGCCTGTTAACTTTTCAGCTGTAAATAGGTACAGTAATTACTTTGGTCCGTCAGCGAACTATTAGCCCGCTCTACTAAATGGAGGTTTCATGACTCTGGTGCTGGGTAACACAGCAATGACTACCTCTGGCAATGGATGCGCATGAGGAGAGGTGAGTCTGACTTTTTGATGCATGCTGGGGAGTTGAAGTGGTGAGTGGGCCACGTGGGGATGCAGGAGGATGCACTTGCCTGCTCGAACAGCCCTTGCTCCTCCAACATCTGTTTCACACCTTCACAAGGGAAGGGCAGCGGGCTGGAGGGTGGGGATGTTCTGGGTGTGGATTCAGCCGGCATTTGATGTTGCAGTGAGTTAATAATTGTAAGGGATTTTCATAATGGAGTGACTTATATTAGTCTTGAATTGAGTTGGCCCATGGCTTCTTAAAAAGTAGGAAAAAATGGATTTGGGAAAACACACTACCTTACTAATCCATCCCCCCTGCCTGCACATCTGTTCTTTGTATTATGATACCCCCTGCTTTTTGTGGTATTGCCTTTCCTTCTGTATTTTTACCATATCAGTATGAGAGTTAGTCAGCATAAAGCATACATAAAAATATCAAGGGGTTTGGAAACACCAGGCTCAGTGCATTGAAGTTTATTCCAACGTACTGGAATGGTCAGTCTAGTGACAGTAACTTACAGAAGGAATGGTGACTATTCTCTGGAGAAAATAATTTTTACATTTTTTTCTCTGATATCAAAAAATGAAAAAAGTTCTATTTGAACAGTTTTAAAATATTATATGATGTTGCTATGAAGTTTAGCTAGCTGTTCCAAAAGTTTCATTCAACAAACACCACACTTGACCATGTTCACAATAAAAATGGTTAAAGTGAAATATCAGAACTTTGGTATTTGTTATTTCAACCTCACATTAATAGGACTGTTGCTAATTTTTAATAGCTAACCTCATAGATATTTATTGAGGTACTTTAAATGGGGATCAATAGGTAATCAAACTTAACAACTTCTGCTACATAGTAGATAAAGCTATTTTAGAAGCTTTCCAATCATACTGATGTTTCAGATCATGCTTAATTAAGTCAGCATTTTCAAACTCACCTAACTTAGTCACCCACAGTGAAATTCTGTCTCCTTTGATTTCGATTTCAGGTTTTCCGTTTCATTGTACAGGATTAAGGTTTCACCTATAGTCTGTATTTAGGCACCTGTCTGTGGTCTGTTTTTTTAGACATGTCAAACATTCCCCCTAAAGTCAATAGATTAAATATATGTTCAGCATTCCTGGCACCTGGATTAAATTTTGGATGTAATTCTGCAGGTGTTCCATGAAGATAAATTTCTGCATCTGCCCAGATTTAGCAGGAAGGGCTACATTCAAATGCTGACCTTTGCATATTTTAATCAACTCCTCAAAGCTCAACCAATGATCATGTAGGGTGGGTTTTTTTCCCCCGAACAACCCTATACACTATTATTCCATTTTTCTGTAACACCTCTGTCCCTTTGTTACAAGCATTCTAACTTGGCATCTATGTCTTCAGTTTGTGTTAGCATATTACCAAGTATATTACTGCTGGTACCAGTATCACTCCAGCATAGTCTGCCTTGAATTTCACGCATGCAGATTTAATGGGAATTCTTGTAATGACAAAGATCAATACACTGACGTGACCAATTGCAACTCCTTGTATTAACCTCCACAGAACTCTTTTTTTTTCCCGACATAGACCCTCTCTGGTTTAGAAATGCTCATTTTCTTTTATAGATACGAGAATTGCCAAGTCTAGTCCTTAGTTTTGCTGCAGGAATTCTTGAAGCTCTTTCAGATGTCTATCATAAGCTCTTACAATGTTAATGTAGGTGATCTTCTTATGTGTTAACAGAAATCAGACTGTGCTATCCGTACTGCCTCATCCAAGTACAGCTTGGGAGGAATAGCGTAAATGCCATCTTGGAGTTATGTCGATTAGATTTATATCACCTTTGCTATTTTAATACCTCACATGGCACATGTTAAGTCAGTAAAACTTAGTACATAAATAAAAACATCTGCTTTGTCTGTGACCCTTTGCAGGGTGAATGTTACTGTTGGATCAGCAAAACTGCAGATAGCCAGTCATTTTGAGAAGTTCATGAATAGGGACAAGCCTTATTTATTTATTTATTTATTTATTTATTTGGTATCAGAGAAAGATTTAGAAATATGGTGTCAAATGATAAAAAATTATCCAAATGAACGCTGAGCCACATGAAGCCCTATCTTCTCCTTAATACTGTACAGTAGCTGTCAGTTATGTTTAGAATAATGCTTCTATTCCAGTCTTCATAACAAAGCTATATTACAGCAAACATAAGTGTTACTTTTATGAATTCTACAGATCTTCACTTTAATCTGTCCTTTTAAAAAATACTGATTTTTCAATTAGATGCTTAAATATATTTGAAATTATAACAACAGAAGCCAGCCTGAAGTACAATAAAAAAATGAAATGTCTGCTTTCAATGCATTTTGCTACATGAACCCACAAGATCAAATACTAACACTGTAAGCATATTTTTGGCACACAGAGAAAAATAATCACATAATGCATACCCAGATGCTTATTGGTAAACTATGCTTTTGAAGGCTCTGAACAAGGGCTGTGATTCCAAAGAGCAGATAGATTAGCTCCAGCAGCTGCACTAGTTGCTGCCCGAGACGTCTGCCAGAGGTTACCATTCCTCTGCTGCTCCTCAGCTGCTATGGCTCTCAGCTCACCAGACTAATTCACAGACTAACTCACAGAATAACTCACTGACTACTACACCACTGCACTTTCTGAGGAGAGAAGAGATGCCCAATGCAGCTCGCCAACCTCTGGCAGGGAAGCAGAGCAGGCAACAGGCACAAGGAGTTAAAATCTCTGGCAGCCAAGGCTAGATCTATCTAGAATTGCAAATCAGAGCCCTAAGATAAAGCTCAGTCAGCTTGAATATGCCTACCACATATTAGTGCAAACCTATGCTCTGTGGCTTGCAGTGGCTTGAAAGGAAAAGCAAACCTTTTAAAAGTCAAGTGCAGCAAAAACGTCTGTGTAGAAACTGCTGTGAGTTTTTAAGTCAATGAGTTCTGGATTAATAAAACATGCCAACCAAGCCAGATTGTGACCCTCATCGTGCAGGGAAAGTCTTTCCTTCTGGAAATTTCACACTCATACTTTTTTAGGGTTGATTTCTTTCTGGCCATTTCTTATTTTAATGGCCTTTTTAGGGCCACTGACCGGTGGGTTGGTGTTCTTGGTTGATGGTTTTGGGGCTCCGCTCCGACCACTGCGTCCTGCGTTCTGGTTCTTACTGCGGGCCGTTTGCAGCTTTTGTTCTTGCAGTCTCTGTTCCCACCTCTGTGGAAATGCGGAATACAAAGAGGCTGAGTTGGGGAAGGACATAGTCATAAACAATTATGTCTTAATCAAAGCTATGCTGAACCAGTGATACTAGTGCTGCTTTTAATGGGTTTGTGCTCTGTTCTGCGGGGCCATTGATGTCAGTGTGTTACAGCTGTCTGCAGGGGGAACCTGCTACGTGTTCTTGGGTGGGAGAATTTCCACGATCTCAGCAGATGACAATGACAACTGCATGCCTCGTGTGCATGCTGCATGTGAGCGTGCATCTCGTGCCTTTTCAGAAAGCCAGGGGAGCTGGCACCATGCCATCAAAAAGACAGGGTCTGCGCACTGGAACTCCTTTGCAAAGCCCTTCTTTGCTGTCTTACTAAACGTGCTACTTAACTTTTCCTCAGAAAAGTCTGCAGAAGGCAGACTGTCCTTTCACGATATATATTTAAACACACAGCTACAAGGGAAGGTGGTATTTACTTTCTGCTTCTGCTATTCCCTGGGGTGGAGAGCACTGGGCATGAAAGAGCTTGTGTTACGGACAGACAATGGAGATGACCACTGAAATCAGAGTGTTCAGTGTTGCAATGGGATGGTTGTGAATAATGCACCTGCAGCTTTATTCAGCAGCATCCCTGAGAAATTTTGAAAAGCAATGAGCTCAATGAGCCCACGAAAGAGAATAGCTGTCAGATTTCCAAACCCAAAAGTACAGTGGTTAGAAAAGAGGTTAAGTGGTTAGGTGGTCCAAAATATGGAGAGATCCACAACACTGTGGCAGAGACTGCAGTCTTTCACTTCTAGGAACAGAAATACCTATTCTGAGGAAAGCATGGTAGATAGTAGAACCTGGAAGGAGTCTCACCTCTGCCCTCTATTAATGAACTTTCTCTTCTGAAACTCCCAAAGGCAGGGGCTTTGCCCAGTGGTCAGAGCAAGAGAAGTGCTGTCCAGCTTTCCTATTTCGTATCTCTGCACTGACCCTGTTGCAACTCAGACTCTTGCCCTGGCTAGAGGAGAGGCCAGCCATGTTGTGGTTATGTTAACAGCTGTCTTCTGTAGTTCACAGACAGCTCAAAACATTCATTTTAAGTGGTAACTCAAGATAAAAGTTGGATGCAAGTCTTCAGGGATGAATGATGGGCATTAAAATGAAGCCACTGTGATACCTAGCTCCATACAGCTATCTTTGTGTCGTCAGGGTCATTATGTGTATCCTTATAAAACAAAAAAGGCATTTATGCATGTCCCAGTCAAACATGTTTAAATGAGGATTTAATTTATGAAACTATCAATATCAGAGGGAATGACTCATGCTTTGAGAATTATTTTGTTTGGCAGTCATGCATCTATTTGACAGTCTGGAAATTAATGTTCAAACAGGTTTCAAGACACAACTAGAAATGACAAAACAGTGTGAGGAGGCCACTAAAACACACTGTGTGCCAGTAACAGGCTATTAAGTTGACAGCTAAGGGATTTCAAGAGTCCAAGTCATACATCAGTATTCTCCTAAATCCCTCATGGTATCATCTGTAATAGCAATGTATTTATTTTTTAAAGATTTAAAGCATGGTTTCTTTTTCACACATAGGTTTTACGTAAGTAAGTGAGGAGAAAAGGGAATGATAAAAGCATCAAATACAATTTCCGCAAGAAGCTGGTCTGTAATCTAAAAGCTTCTGCAGATAGATACATACATCTTTTTTCCTCTTCTCTATCAATTGCCAATCAGCTCATAATTAAAATAAGTATACATGTACGTCCTTAATGCTCTGAAACCCTTTCTGAGTTCCAGAGATAATTTTATTCCATCTCTAAAAGTCTGAGGAAGACTCAGACACTGTCTTGATCCACCCTTTCTTTCCACTATAAAGAGGAGTTTACAAGCAGGAAGTGATAGCAAGTGCTACGCTGAAGCCCCCAAAAGCAGGGGCATCTGCTGCTCCTGCCTCCCACGTCTCCATACTATAGACTTTTCCTTCCAATGTTCCCTGAAACCAGTGAGGGCCAACCCTTTCGGTGGATCTTTAGTGGGAAGTAGCCAGCGAGAAGTCTGCACCTCCCACCTGCAATCTTTAATGCAGCAAAGCCTGTTTATCCAGCGCAGTGGATTTTAACTTCCTTTCTTACCTAAAAGGTGAATACTCCTCTGCGTATCATCTATCTGACAGTTACTTGCCTTAGCAGTGATAGGAAAGAAATTCCTAGAATCATTACTGTAATAAGCCAGAGTTCACACAAAGATCATCCAACCATAATATTTAGGGACAGTTTGCAGATAAAACAGAAATAAAATGGAAATAAAACTTTAGAGGCCTTAAAATGCAAGACTAAAATTTTCAAATTTTCACTTACACTTCTATGTAATTATGAGGTATGAAAACGTTGAAGTGAAAATAATAATACTCAGAGGTGTTATGGATATCTGAAAGTCAAGCAAGTTATTCAATGCTGAAGTAGAACAAAGGTGTTTAACTTTTTATCAAGAATATCAGCATTTTTTTCTTTGGTTGTATTTACCTTAAATCTTTTGTTTAGTTGATCCTTCCATTTTTCAACTAGACATCCATCAAGAAGCATCAACCTGAAAATTAAGAAATAAATATAAGTTATAGATATTTCTGATTTTGATTCCCGAGATGCCATTCCAGATGATTTAACACAGACCGAGGTTGAAATGCACCAGCAGGTACTGGTACTGGCAGTTTCTCAGTATGGGACGATAGGCAGAAAAATATTTTTCTCCATGCCTAAATGCTTTCTAATGGATTTCTATAGGCTTATACTGATACTTCTGAAATCCTATTCTGAACTCTGTAAAAACTTCTTTCAAAAGAAATCAGATTTTACAGCCAAATCTGCAGCTCATAGCCAGTGTTGGGAAAACCTTTAGAGCCCTTTGTCCTCTGTCCTCACCTGCAGCTATTCTGCAGGGGGAAATTGTCCTGTCTTGATCACTGTTAACAAAAAGTGATGGGTTGGGTAACATCCCATGAAACTGTTTAAAGGTATATATACATATACTTTTACTTATGCCCACTATATATTTCTCTGTGTGTTTGTGTGCAGAAGAGTAGTTGAAAGAAATGTATTTTACTTCTGAATTTTAAAAAAGCTGTTTCACATGCACCAGTTAATACAGCTCAGCTGACGAATGGTAACACCTTACCTGATAACTTACAATCATCTCCATTTCTACCTATAAATACATGAGGATGGTATTATGGATTTCCTACACGTAACTACTTAATGAGTGCTTTAAAGTGAATTTGGAAAATGTATGGGCAGTGATATTGGCCTACCAATGAAATCTGGCTAGCTCCTGTATGAAAATACTGAGTCTAGGTGTTATGAAATAAACAAAACAAAAATGTAACTATTAACTGTAGATGCCTTAAACAGCTTCTAAAATAGTTTATTCTAAAGCAGTTTGATGTGACACTTTCTAAGTCCCAACCTAGAAGCAACTATTTTATAGCACAGCGATGCTGGAATTTCTGTATCTTCTCCACTGCTAACTGTTTTAATATTTTTTTTTCTTTTCATCCTTTTTTTTTTTTTTAAGATGCTGGGCCTTAATATGCCCTAATATCGTTTCCCTAATTCTGGAAGGTTTTACTTAGACATCAGTGTTGGCTGGAGACATCAAAACATCATTATGAATGCACACAATTTCATACAGCACTTTGCTGGCGGGTGAGATTTACACACCATAGCAGGGCCTGACCTCCAGTTTCCATGAACAGTGTTGCTGCTCATACCAGTTCAAAAAGAGTACAAAATGCTGCCACTCGTAGCCATTAGCCACTGTGCATCCACTTTACCCAAACATAAAAGGACTACAATGAGTGCAAGCCCTGGAGAATCAAGACCAACATGACACACACCTCCTTTTCTTTCCCAGGAGAGGTTAGGTAATTAACATATAGGATTGAAGCTAAGGCCACATCATGATGAATGAAACCACAACACAGTGTGCATCTGATGCAGCTTCTGTTCGGGCCAAATCATGGAGCAAGACCCTAACCCTGCTGATGGGCAATGGGTGTTTTGCCGTTGACTTCAGTGGAGATACAGCTTCCACCCATTTTGCTTCTGGCATTTTTAAAAGCTGCTGTAACTCAAAACCTTCTGTTTGCATGCCACTGAGTTCAACAGGAAACACATATAATAGTTTATGTTTCTTTTTCAAATCCATTTTAGTACACTATATGAAATTAAAAACCTCAGTGGCCTTTAGAAACCATCACAAAATATTTAGTGAATGGTGTGTTTTTCCATAGTAATGGAGAAGCAGATTGCGATCTTTCACTTTTGAAATCTCCCCTCCCTGACAGCCTCCTGAGGGTCCTCTCCAACAAAGCTCTGCAGCTCAGAGCTCCTCAATCGCAATCTTGGCCGTGCTCCTTCTGCGTGACTCAGAGCATGTGTCCCTAAAATGGCTAACACAAAGTAGAGGGCTCTAAATTAATCTTTGTAAAATATTTCCAGACCTGGAGGAGCAAGGTGCTATGTAATAATAAAACACTGTGCCTGTTGGCTCACAAAAAAAGGGTAAGGTAATAAGGTATCAGATATAGAAACACCTATAAAATGCTTTTAATATATCAACATAAAACTCATTGAAAATATAGATATGGCCCATCAAGTTCCGCACGTAGGTGTTCTATGGTCCTCAACAAGTGCACATGATCAATTAACAGATCACTGTGTGCAAAACCAGCCTGCACATTTTACAAACCTGCCTTACCTTGACCCACAGCACACAGGCACATGTACCCACCATGCCACAACCCCTCCTGTTGCCATCTGTTGCTACTGGTACATCTGGGGTGCTAATGGGGACAAGATGTCCCCTTCTGCCTCAAGGACCCAGAGAGAAAAGAGAGCTGTGATTCATCACTCCCTCCCCTCCAGACCAGCATGCTGGATTTCCTTCCACGCCTGGGGCTAGGCTGACTGCCAGATGAAAGGTCTGGTAAAGTTAGTTTTGTTTTGCCTTTTAATCATACAGCAGGACTGGCAAGCTGCTCTGAGAGTATTTACTTTTCATCTGCCATCCGGGAGCCGGAGCTCCAATGGCTGCAGCTTTGGCTGGTCCTGGTACAGCTGTGGGATCAGAAACATCTCACTGATGGCACCGGTCCGAAGTATGGATAGGCCAGCAGAGGAAGCCTGGCTCTGTCTCCAGCAGCTCTGCAGACAGATGTGTATCATCTCCTGTTCCCTCCCCGGAGGGGTCGGTGAGGCAGAACTGTGCCTTCCACGTGGTCCTGCCACCATGGACCACCACCTACAGCCACCGTCGAGCTTGTAGCATGTGAAGCAGCTCACACTGATGGAAAGTGGTCCTGGAAAAACACTCCCAAAAAGGCTGGAGATGCCTGAACTGCTGCATGATGCATTAAGCAATACGCTGCCAACACCCAATGCCACCAGAGTTTATGCTCCACGTGTGAGCCAGGTTTTGTAAACACTGCATTGTGGCGCAGAGCTGAGGCTGATTAAGTGGAAAAAGTTAATTGCGAAGGTAATTGAAACATGTAGGTGTACATGTGAGTTATCTTAAAAAAAACTATCAGCGGTGTAATATTAACTATAACTCACAAAACATGCTCATGACCAGAAAGAGAGCTCCTTCTCGTCTATTACAGCTAGCTATAACACTTTTCTGCACCGCATCGCCCGGGCTTACCTTGAGCGCCATTCATAGCACATGATGAGAACATCCTGCTTCGGTTGGAGAGGTGGACACTGGCAGGAGGAATTTGTAAGAAGAGGCACTTGAGACAGAGGAATTGACATCGAAGACTTAAGTATGTCTTTGACTTCAACCACAGTCGTTATCTCGTTGCAGTTCCCTCTTTCTATGCTTTTTACTTTAGCGTGAATGACTGCGATTAGAAAAAGAGAGGTGTGAGAACAACAAACGGTCTTAGAAATTTAAACACATCTCAAAATTAAAGAAAACATATTAAACTGAAAGCTGTTGTTTCGGCTGTGAAACTAGAATTACTGCTTCATGTGAGGGCACGTACAGTGGCTTAGAATAACAGAGGCCCGACCATGATTTGGTTTTCCGTCAGACTGTTGACAACTGTGAAATTAAACATGTGCTTAAATCTTTGCCAGATCAGGCCAAGCGATCTTGCCTGGAATCGCACACACAAACAGCTTCTTTGACTCAGACTTGAACAACCCCTCGCATAAATCGGACCCGCTCTATAGCCACATCTGCCCTTTTCCAATTAAGTAATGAATAATTTACCTCACAGACAGCTAACATGAATTTAGTCTTCTCAATAATAAAATCATTTCCCTGTAGGTTGCATCCAGGAGCTAAAGTCTTTTCTTAAATATAAGAAAGAAGGGAAGGTTTGAAACAAGTAGTCAAAAACTAAGAGGCTTAGGATTGTGATTTACTCGGTCTACACTTTTTTCATCTTTTGCCTTTGGATTAGCCATCATTAGTAAGATCCTCATACAAAACAGACTCCAAAACAGGTTCTTCTGACTCTGAATACACAAACATTCATATCTTTACCTTTTATTGAGGAATACTGCATGTCTGCATGGATGCAAGAAGGTGAAACTGTGTAGATTGCTCTGAGGATGAGCTCCCTGGCTAACTCTGTACCTGCGAACCCTGGCAGTACCTACCCCTGCAGCATTTTACCCCTTCTTCCTTGTGAGAAGTACCAAATCAGAGAAATGAAGCACGTTTTTTTACACAAAGGACTTTGTTTCTAGGAAATGTCAAAATAGGAACGGTCCTATTATCACAAAATTCTTGAGCGGAAGAAGAGTCAGAAGTGTATGTACCACAGGGTGACCAGCCTGCATTGATGCTGCCCCTGGCAGCCACAAGGTCAAAAGCCTTCAAATGGACCTACGAAAGCTTGGAATAAACTTCACTCATAGAAAACAGGAGACCAGCAATTTTAATGCTGTCTGGGTTTTATGGGCTAACTTTATCAGGACATGTGTAACAGCCACAAAACACATGAGGGATTTCAGTTTTGGAGACTCACAATGCATTTTCAAGTCTAATTGAAACCAAGTTCTGGCCAGCTAGAAAAACAATTTGGCTGTATATATTATTTTTAAAGGATTTCAGAAAAAAGTGGATTTTATTTGCGACTTGTTCTGCCTTGCCTTGTCTCTGAATTCATTTTCCATATGAGCATGTCTATTTGTTTCAGAGGAGGCTGAATAAAAATCTACCTCTCAGAAACAAAATCTTCATTTCACAAAGTCATTGAAATTAAATTTTGGATCCCAACCTACAGTTTTTATTCAAGCAACACTCCCACTGAAGTCACTGGAATCAGAATTTATATGACTAACACCTGTATTTTGTTTCAGAATAGTCATTTTATATCACTGCTTTTCATACATTTCAGAAAAGTGTGGAAGTTCATTGTCCCACCCGGACATATCACTATATTCTCCTGAGATGGATTAAGGAATTATGTAGAAGAAATATATGATATAAATGCACCAAAATGCCATAACAGAAAAAGTGTACAATTACCTAAGTTAGATGTTCAGCTTGATTATTCCCACCTAACTGGGGTCTGGATTTTTTTCCCTATACTAACAAAGCAGCAAATAACTACAAACTTGCTTTCATTTGATATCAGACAAAGAGGAATTGACTGGATATAATAACCCTATTACTTAAGAACTCAATACATTCCTTGAAGAAACAACTTTTATCTGAGAAAAAGCCCATAAATTTCAAAAGACCAGAGACTGCATGCTAAATTCATGGTTAATAGGGGGTTTCTATTAACATTACAGATATTTAATCTGGTATTTTTCTAATGTTAATTAGACTTCTTCCTGGCTCCCAGCATCAGAAAACCAGAGCGGGGGGAGCCAGGGGAGAAGAGGGGTGAATGCTTACTTATATTGCCAATAAGTCATGCAACATACCATAAAACTATCGGCCAACTCCTCAGCCGGCTGGTGCAAATTGTCACTGAATTCAGTTAATCTCTGACAATTCCGCACCAGATGAAACTCTGGCTAGTAAGTAAAAGAATATAGGAATTTCTAAGTAATAACTTTTTACCTTGCTTCAGCTTCGTTCACATTTACAAGTTTATTTAGGTGATAAACCTCTGTTTATTCCATCTGCTAGATGAAAACCGGAGCTGGCCAAGCAGCACATGGTCATGCTCACATCTCTGCACTTACTAGAGGGACCTTTGCAGTAGCAAGCACCCTTTCTGCAGAGCGACCTGTTGATGCCAGTGCACATTACCGACATTTCACTGCTTTTATCAGAAACACACCATCACCTACGCAATGACTGCTACCGCCTGCGCAAGGTGTGCGTGAGTGGCGGGTTTGGGAAGAGGATGGCTGGGTGTCCTCAGGCAAAAACCCGCTTGGAAAGGCTGCGCTGGAGCGGTGTCCTCACGCTGCGCTTGCTGGACGGGGCCTCGTGTGGGTGCAGCACCCAGCTGGAGCTGCCAAACTCGCGGGGGGGCACCGAGAGGGGTGGGACAGGCAAAGCAAAGTATTTTTACACACACACACCCCGGCCCACGCACTTACTGTAGCTGTAGTTCTTGGCCAGGTAGGTCGACAGCGTAGGCTTTGTCTTTTTGCACCTGCATCGCTCTTCAAAGGAAGAGAAGGGGAAATGGTTGAGGGGTGTCAGAGGGGGCCTGGCTCCGGGGATGGGGGGGGGCCCGAGGCTCACCCTGGCCGCGGCTCCTGCAGTCGGGCTCCGGGGGTCTCTCCGGCACCAGCACGCCCTGCGTGAAGTCCGTCCACTTCACATCTGCAAACAGAGGGGCGGTGGGGGGAGGAAAGCTGTCGGGGAGAGGCTCCGGGGGCAGGGGTCCCGAACCCTTTCCCCCCTGCCCGGGACGCCCGGCGGGGGTAGAGGGTCTGACTGCCCTCCCCCGCCCCCCCGCCTCCCCCCGGGGCCCTCACCCTCGGGCAGGTCGGTGACGATGGCCTCGGGGGAGATGCAGACGCCGCGGTCGTAGACGGGGAGGTCGTCGCAGGCGAGGCTCTCGGGCCAGCTGTGGTTGTAGCGGCGCATGATGGGCTCGCAGCCGTCGCGGGCTCGCTGGCAGACGGAGCGGCAGGGCTTGATGGGGTCGTAGAGGAACTCCAGGGTGCAGATAGGGGCATACATGGCGCAGAGGAAGAAAGGGAGGACCGGGCTGCAGCCGGTACCCACCAGCTCCTCGTACTGCTCGATGGCGAGGACGGCGTTTTCCTGGGTGCTGTGGTGGAGGTGGTTCGGCATGCGGGTGATGTTCCAGGGCATGGGGCGGCACATGGGGATGCGCACCGCCTCGCACGGCGCGCCCTGCGCCCGCGGGCTCACCCGCAGCCACAGGGACACCGCCACCAAGGCGCGCAGCATCCTCCTCCTCCTCCTCCTCCTCCTCCTCCTCCTCCTCCTCCTCTTCCTCCTCCTCCTTGGCCGCCGCCCGGCTGCAGTCGAGTCGCGGGAGCCGCCGCGCCGACAGCCATGGACATCGCGGGACCGCATTTATACCGGTGGCACGAGTGACGTGGGGCCGATCGCGCTCCCTTGGCAGCACCGCTCCTCCGGGGTGTGTGTGTGTGTGTGTGTGTGTCTCTGTGTGTGTGTGTGGGTGCGTGTGGGTGCGCGCGCGTGTGTGTGTTTTGCTGTGCAGGCACGGTGACATCACCTCCACCCCGTTTTAATCCCCCGGCGACATCACTGCGTCTCTCCTCCGCGGCTCCAGCTCCGTTTCAGTTTTCATCTGTGTCATAAATTCCTTCAGGTGGAAGGAGCGGGGGGTGGTGGTGGTGTGAGAAAAGCAAACCCAAACCACACGCATCTGCCGCGGGGCTGCGCGCTCCCACGCGGGGAGAGGGGAGGAGGAGGAGGCGGGAGGGGACGCGGGAGCCGCCGCCGGAGCACCCCCCCTCCCACCGGCCCCCCCCGCCTCCTGCGGGGCTCAACTTTACGCTGCGTTTTCCCAAGGGACACGGAGCAGAAACTTTTTGCGGGCTTGGGAGCTCGGCACGGACGGGGAAACGCAAGGCGGACCGGGGTGGGGGAAGTTGTTCTTTGCCCTGTTTGGTCGGGAAGGGGGAAACGGCGGGGGTCGACCCGAGGCGGGAGCGGGCGGCGGGAGCGGGGCAGCGCGGGGCCGGTGCGGGGCTGCTCTGCGGGCAGCCACCCCCCTCCGCCCCGTTCCCCCCGTCTCTGTCGTCCCCCC
>JANHGO010000053.1:25370151-25390410 GCA_024606505.1 Aquila spilogaster
GTGGCATGCCCCTGCGGGAGCAAGGGGCTCCCCCCTGCCCCACGCAGCCCCTCTGCACAGAAAAGACCGATGGGCCCGTCCTCCACTGTGGGCAAATGCCGGACCCCAGTCGCATCTGCAAATGGGTGGAAGAAGGGATTTCAGGCTTTTCCCAAGCTGCTTTTTATTTTTCTTTCGTTAGTGGTCCACGGCCACACGCCCCTGATGCAGCGGAGTGGCATGCCCCTGCGGGAGCAAGGGGCTCCCCCCTGCCCCACGCAGCCCCTCTGCACAGAAAAGACCGATGGGCCCTTCCTCCACTGTGGGCAAATGCCGGACCCCAGCCTTCGAGGCACCCGCTGAGAAAACGAGATTAACTCCATGCCAGGTTATTTCAGCGGCCTGGGAAAACGCCAGCGGGGCTCTGGGTTAGCCGTTCCCGGGCCTGCCCTGGCCGGGTACCGCGGTACCACCGGTGTTTTCCCCTTGCAGACGCGGCAGAGGTGGGTGCTGCAGAGCCGGAGTTATCTGTGGGGCACGGGCTTCCCCCACCCTTTGTGTGCGAGGGAAGCTCATCCAGAATGGGCAGGAAACTACAGTTGAGAAAGCTGAGAGGGCAGCGGGAGATGGAGGGATGCATGTGCTGGCTGACACGGTCTGTCCGTGGGGACCTGCTGCAATTCCTCCCTCGAGAACAAAATTAAAGCAGTTTCACCCAGCAGGTCCCTCCTGGCCGTGTATCCCCTCCCTCCCAAAGCCCACACAGAGTTCCCAGAGGTACCCCAAAGCTCGGGCCTTGCAGCCGCCCCTCTGGCATTGCCCCCCTCGAGGACCCGTGGGCACGGCCAGGGCAAGCAAACCCGCCCGGTACAAGGCGGGGGGGGGGGCACTGGCGGGCGAGGGTCCCCAGCGCCCGTCGCCCCACTACCTCCTGCTCTCCCATCCCGCTTCTAGACAGCAGCTCGGGCAGAAACCGCCTCTCCCCGCTGTGGTGATGCGGGTTTGGAGACGGCCCGCCCCCCCTCCCCCCCGGCGCAGGCCTGCCCGCCCGCCTGCGCGCCGTGCGGGGCGGCCGTGCGCGGAGCGGAGCAGAGCGCGGAGCGGAGCGGAGCATGGCGCGGGGAGCGGGCGAGCTGCGGCTGCTGGGGCCGGGACCGGAGCCGGGGTTGCTGCTGCTGCTGCTGCTGCTTCTGGGCGGCCTCCTGGTGCGGAGCAGCGGGGCGGCGGGGCCGGAGCCGTGCCAGGCACCGCGGCAGTGGGAAGGACGCACCGTGTCCTACGAACACGGCACGGGCCGCAACAGGCGGGCCGCCGTCTCCTACGATGGCCCCAACCAACGCCTCCGCATCCTGGAGGAGAGGAAGGCCCTCATCCCCTGCAAGAAGTAGGTGCTTGCCGTGGGACCCCGCGGCCGGGCCGGGCCGGGCCGGGCGGTGATGGTCGGCGCGGAGACCGGAGGCGGCTCCCGGGGGGCGGGGGCGGGCAGCGGGCGGGGGGGGTGTCTTCCTCGGCCATCCCTCATCCCCCCCCGTATCTCTCTCCCTCTGATTTATGGTCCAGAGTGTCAGCTTTTCACCCTGGGAGATAATTCTTTTCTCCCATTTTTAAATGGCACGGGAATCGAATCCAAAAACACAGCCCAAAATGTGAGGTATAACCGGTATAATGAAGAGTTTACACTGAAATGCCGGAATAATGCCACGGGGGTGTGTGTGGGTGTGGGTGTGGGGGTGTGTGTGTGTGTGTGTGTGTGTGTGTTTCTAGCCCAGTAATTTGCTAACAAGTTTGAGTCACGTTTTACAAGTTCTCTGGGGGACAGTGTACTCATTCCCATTGCACAGGCCGCCCAGCCCTGGAGGACCTCCCTGTTCTTAATTTATACAGTAGGTATCTGTTAAGCCTGTAACTAACCCAACAAAATCACTGTGTCATTGTGCATTTCCTGATTTGCTGAAAAATAAGTGTAGAAAAAAGCTGACTGAAGGAGGGCCTCCTTTTATCTCCGCAACCTGCCAAGCTCAGGCCCTGACAGGCTGGGTGGAAGAAACAATCAGCCTGGAGAGGCCTTCCTGAGTGAGACGTTTCTTGTACCGAGCATCAGTAACTCTCAGACACCCTGTCAGGACATACCTGCCAGTGTGAGGGTAGCCAGTCTGCCTGTATGTCTGCCTCTCCCACCTGAAAATTGTTCAAATAATAGTGCATCAGCCCTGGGGATGTATCAGCCAAGGTGAAGCCCAGCCTACAAATACTGTATCATCCAAACTAAATGGTCTCTGCTATTGAAAGATCAATATTCCTTTTTGGTCCCAGCTTTTTTTCCTGACAGTGATCAATTTCTTACCAACATCACATAGTCATTGTTTTCATCTTTCCAAAGTGTATGCTCTTCCTTGGTCCTTTCTCTGACAGTCCCCCAACACTCTTAAAACTGTTCTGTGTGTTTCATTTTCAAGCTTAGCTTTCCCTCATCGTGAGCTTTTTTCTTTATTACTGTTTTCACATAGGAACCATATGAAGAATGTTGAAGCCAACAGACAGCTGTTTGCTGGTGGTCTGCTAACATACAATATAGAGTCTGACACTGGCTTTGCTCATATGCCCCTTCTTTTATAAGTCCTAGGTTGACCTTCATGTTTGACAAGGGTAAAACTGCCCTACAAAGTCTGATGCAAGTGTTTTCTAGCTTCTAAGTTGTACTGAGCTCATTTCTTCAAGCTTATGTTTATTTTATTTGAAAACTTTATTTTAAGATTGAATAATTATTCTACATTTTCTGCATTGGGCCCGATTTTGGTTTTTGCCAAGATCTGCTCTTTTTACATTTTTTTTGATAAATATTTGCTCTGGATGCAGTTTTGTCTGGGCTGATAGTGCTAGAAAGAGTCAGAGTGCAGACAGGTGCACTTGAAGCATCTCTCTGTTGGTTTTTTGTGCATTAGTTTTTTTGTTGTAGACAATCCCTGACCTCAGGGATCCCTGCTGTTTCCAGACTGACCACATTTTCTGCCATCCAAAACTGGAGGGTGGTTTTGTTATGTGCGCAGCTAGTGTCTGCTAAGGGCGTGACCCTGCTGCCATTGAAGTCAACGGAAAGACTCCCATTGATTACAGTGTGTGTTGGATCGGGTCTGGAGTTGTGATCACAACTTCATTTCACTGTGGACACAGTGAGTCATAAACTGAAGCCTTCAGAAGTTAGAGGCGAGGGGATTTATCCCGCCTTTTGAAAAATAACCTCTCCCCCACTCCGCTTTGACGTTGGCAAGAAAAGGGTAATTAGGCCAAGGCAGTGACTGACTACAAAAGCAAGAAAAATAGTGCTGTCCTGGTCTCTAGGGAAATTTTAGTTTAAATTCTCATGAACGGACACATTTTGCTCCTATCAGATGTAACTTACATGCAGCAATCAGGGTTGGCCAAAAACCAAATTTGTGTACAAAGCGTTTTCTGAAGCTTGCGACTGTGGACCTTAATCAGACCCAGCCCTGTTTAAGTTACTTGACTGAGGTTAATCAGGGACACAAAGACCTGCCTGTGTGGAACGGCTTCCGGGCTCATAACCACAGGAAAACCTGAAAATTTCAGTTTTTATTGTAGATATATGTTTCAAATTCATGTAACTTGCTATGTGGCATTTTCATACCTACATCAACCCAGTGTTTTAAGTAAACTCCTGAAAAGTAACCGTAAGGTAAATATCCCGTCGCTGCTTCTTTGCTCACCAGTCATTGCAAGAGCACCCGAGATGCAGCAACTGTGTTGGTAAAGGCTGCCTGCTCCCCATCGGCCCGCTGCAGTGTTGTCACCTGCCACCTGAGCACACACCTCGCTCGCTGCACAACCACGTGGAGCCGGTTCATTAAAGCAGTCCGTGATGGTTGTTTCAGCCAGCTCATTGGGTGGGTGTTTCTCTGGGTCATACTGTTGACTGCCTGCACTCCAGCTTAGAGTGTAAAAACTACCAATAGTGATGCTGGGCTGAGCTGTTTAGAGGAGAACCCCTTCCAGTTGGATTCATTACTAAACTTTCTTTTTCGCTTCTTTTACAGCCCTAGCCTTAGCTACACTCTGCATCTTAGGTTTTCTGCAGTGTGCGTTGCCCCGCTGCTTCTTTCCCCTTCAGGATCAAAATTTTGGGGGTAGACAAGGAGGGCAGGGACAGTCTTCTCTTGGTTTTGTGTAGCACTCAGCTGAATACCAGGCTGAGAAAAGAAAACAAATCAGAGGTTTTTATTGAGTAGATTGTGCCATTTCCTGTTTGGAAGAGGTCATGCCAGTAGGGTTATTATATGATGTGAAAGGAGAGTACTTGAAACGGTTCCCTAGAGCTCTTGAGGGAGAGCTGTGTCACATTACCTGTTAAACACAGGACTTTTTTTAATCCTTTATTGCCTACTACATGGAGTTACCTCCTTTTGTGCAATCTGTATATTAATCGTTCCTCGCTCCTGTTCAACCCTCTGCTGACCACCATCTCAGGACACTTCACAAAACAAGTAACAGTCATCAGCACGTTTTTGCTGTTGGGGCAAAAGTGTTTTGTTTTAAGGTAACATCTACCAGTTCAGATTTGAATATGACATCACTGCAAACCGGTGAGAAATCCTGGCACTACAAAGGTCTAAACCAAAAATCCTACTGACTGCATTGTGGCTGGAACTCCATGTGTCCTGCATCACCTTTCATTTTCTTGGAGAAACAGAATGAGAAGTGTACTGCCTGGCACTGCTGAAGCCACTCAGCAGGCATTAGTGCTCAGTTATGAAGGAAGAAAATCACGAAGTGAGGAGCAGAGCAGAAATCACGCAGGTGGTGTTTGAGGGCTGGGGTGTTACTTATCACATGCCATATTTATAGTTTCACCCTTCTCTTCTGTACTATTTTTCACAGAGTGATGAGGCACTGTGTTCAGTTTGTCCTATGAGGAATGCGATGGTGGGGAGAAAAAAATTTCCATGTGGTCAGGAAAGTCAGTAGGCGGAAAGAAAATTCATTTTTCTCTTCTATGAGTGTATTTTAACCATAACCTCCATGGGCCTTTATACAGTGTGCAGCACATTGGGATGCCTATGTATTTGAGACTGCTAGGGGTATTTTCTTAACAACCATAACTGCAAAGCAGAAAACCAACCTGGAGATATCATGTCAGTGTTTATTTAAAAACATGTTGGTAATTTCTTTAGTTTCAATTGTATTTGTAAAAGACAGGCACAATTATGGGCAGGATTAACTCCTTTGCTTGGCAACAAAAACTGCTAGTGAACAGAGGGGCAGCAAAGCTGTGTTTAGAGAAATACGTCTGTTATTCCGGCAGGCTGTTTGCATGCATGTGTCAATCCCTGTTCTTGACTGAAGAGAAGCAGTGTATGGTCAGGTGCAAATGTAACAGCATTCATCTGGAGAAGAGGTGATGACTTTTCAAAATAAACAGAGTGTGAGCACACATGTCTGACTTATCTCAACTACTTCTCAGTTGTTTTAGGATGTGTGATTGTAGAGGAAAAAACAGCGGTGTCTGACCTATTAAAATCATATAATCCATCCGTTCTGTGGTCATTATGGTGACTCAACAGGCTAAGTATTGAGCTACCCTGAACAACTGCAAATTTGTTTCCCAGACTTGGTTTTGGGAGTGGTTTCTGCAGCTTAACGTTTAGGGGAATGAATGATGGTCATCCAAGTTATTCGGGAGCCCAAGCCCCATTTTTTTAAGACTATGTAGAGTGCGCAGACTTCTGAGACCCTTAATTTGCAGTGAAACATAGAATTGAATTTTCAGCGAAGCATAGAATTGAATTTTCAGCAGTTTCTCGAAATCTAACACGAGTTCTTGGGATCTAAAATGCTTCGTAAGCTGCTGTGTATGTAAGTTACTTTTGAGAATAAGAACAAAGGGAAGGTACTCAAACCTCCTGCATTTACTTTCTTCCCATAGGTGCCAAGTTCTTTCAGGTGTCTGCTGCTGGTAATGACTGTGAGTTTGGAAAGGTGGCACTGGAAAGCTGCTGTGATGGATGCGGGCTGGCAGTCAGAGGCTAGGCAATAGCCTGAAGCATGCAGCAGTTGTTCTAGTGAGTGTTGTGTGTCGTAGGGGTATGGAGGGTTGGCTGTACAAGCCTCAAATTTTGCATTTCCATCATAAGCCAATTTACGAGTCGGTCTACTGAGTCCCTCGGTGATGCTCCCTGCCAAGGCGGCCGGTTCCTTGGAGAAGAGCACTGTACAAGGAGGGAGCCGTGGTCCACGAGGGCTGTGTGGAGGAGCATCACGTCTCGCCCGGACTGTTCATTCTGTTTGTTTCTGCCTACAAGAGGCAACAGCCATTTCCCTTTCCAAGTTCTTGATCTTCTTGGAGGTCAGAGAGGCTGTACTGTTCAGGGAGGCAGTGAAGTTAATTGTCTTTGTTGTTACAGGTGGGCTGGTTGGGAAGAGATGAAAACACCGCTCAGGGGAGGCGGTTGAAAGTTTTCAGCCATTGAGCTGCAGCACTAACAAGGAAGTGGACTCTGTCAGGGGAAGCTGGAAACTGTTGGCTTACCAATGCTTTTGCTGTCTCGTGTTTTATGCTTTTGGTAACTTCCTTGGACAGCAGCATCTTTGTCAGAGTTGGGGTGGGGGAGAAAAAAAAAGATAACTGTATATGAATGAGGCAGATCCATTGCTTTGAGATGCCGTATTTTTATTTAGTGTAGTGTTCTGAAACCCCTTGTTTATGCTAAGTACTCTAGAGCCCTTTCACATGCTACCGAAACACAGCACCCACCCAAACTGCAAAAAATAAACTGGCTCTTAAGTTTGAAAGAGCAGGATCCACAAAACCCTTTAAAGCTGGAGAGAACGTGTAGCTAAACAGTGTCCTGTGACCCCAAATTGATAATTTGCTGGAGTGTTGGTTGGTGTGCTTAGAAACCGCTGTCAGGCACTCAATGGGGTCATTACTGCCACATCAGTTATAGATGTTGTTGACTGGATGTTCTTAAAAAATAGAGGTTCTCATCAAGAAGTTTTGTTTTTCTAAAAAGCATTGTTAAATGATAGGCACTGGCACCATATTGCTGTTCATACTAGTGGATATTGGCTTAAGCCTTTTATCCGTCTGAACTCTTTAAAGTTAGGGGAATAATTCCACCTTCTTATCATCTTTTCCTTGTCTCTTTGAACTCTTTGGAATAACGTGTGTTTGCATTGAAACTTACGGCTTGTTTTGTACTATTGGACATTACGGTAAAAACTTAAAGCAAACCCAGGACTGCACTGAAGATATAATATACCTACATTTCTGCAATTCCAACCAGAGGACCAGTGTTTTCACAAGATAAATCACTGTCATTTTTATTCAGGGCTTTTTTTACTCTTTTTTTTTTGGTAGAGACTTAGAGTAGAGGTGAATAGAGAGAGAGATTCAAGTTCATAATTTGTTCTGTGCTCGCAGACAGCACGCAGACAGTCGATGGTGACATGACTACACAGCTAAACAAACACGATGAAAGAAATCTTTATATTCATGATCTTAATTTGGGCTCCATTCAGCTTGAGGCCTGATGTAATTCAAATGGCACAACTGGCAACATCACACCTATTCTCACAGGACCAAATGCCATTTGTCTGAAAAAGTATCTCCTCTGAAGGATAAGCCATAATCTTCTAATTTAGGGCTGATCTTGCACTGCTGTGAGCTGAGAAAAAAACTGACTGTACATTGCTTTTGGAGAAATTTGAGGGATAAAAGCATCCAAAGGACACTTTACCAGTTGATGCATCAGTCCTTCCATTGTAATCTGTTTAAGTTAAGGCTCCAGGTCTCCTTAATGTAAAAGGGCCAGTAATTTAAAACAGTTTTAGGTATTCAAGAGCACATTTACTGAAATGCCTCCAGAAATTTGTCTGTTCCCACGGTTAGTATATTCACTATAACCCTCTAGAATCTTTCCTATCTGTAGGCTCTCTGTATCTTCCTATCCCAGTTTGGTTCACTGCAATTACAGTGCATGACACGATCGGGTGGTTTAGGGCAGCGTCTCTTCCCAATGATGTGTATCCATCAGTACACTGTTGAGGCTGTAGCTGTCCCTGGGCTGAGCAGTGGGTATGTGCCAGGGCTGCCTTCGTTACAGGGTGAGGGAATATGCTCCAGTATTGTCCCAGCAGCTGGGGAGCAGCTGTGGCATGTTCCCAGGAGAAAGATTTAGGAGGTACTACTGCACCCTGGAATTTGGAGAGAGCTAAGACCAGGGGACACACTGAATTGTTCAGTCCCACGGTTTATCTTCCACATGCAGTTCAGCTGTATTTTCCTTGACAGGCCAGAAAGAGAAGGATTTTGAATATGACGGCTGCACATGAGCATACTGAAAAGCTGAAGAGTTTGGGTTAACGAACAAATGATTATTCCCTTACTTTTTGCTTACTTTTTTAAACTCAGGGCTGCAAACTTAGTGAAGTCAATGAGAATTTTGCCTTTGGCACAAGGATCTCATCCCAGGACTTTATGTTAGATGCACATTTGTAACATATGTGGGAGGTATGTACAAGAAATACATTTCTCCGTTTCCAATTCAAACTCAGCCTCAATTCCTGAGGTTGGTCCACACTGCCAAAACTGAAACCATCATTCAGCCTCTAGCCTTATTGATGACAGCAATGGTAGAACTGTGGTGGACAGCTTTTAATAGTGTGTCATCTGAGTGGAATTGGAAGATGTAGTGATAAAACCTGTGCCTCTGAATCTGGTCCACACCCTGCCTCTGCCAGCACTTCCAAGGATGAATTTTGGTAGGCAATTGCCAGTTAGAGGAGAGGAGGTGTTCAGGGCAGGAGGCAGGATGTTTTAATTATAAGAACAGAAGACTTCTCTTTTTTTTTAACCTTTCCTGCATTTCATTTTGCAGTCCATTTGTTCAGTAAGGTACTTAATTTTCATGCTACTGCTGTTCATTGGTTAGTATTGCTATTGATTTGTTCACGTGACAAGAGAATTTATGTATGTTTATTATTTTGTAGTTCAGAGGATGTTCTTCTTGTGCTTTTTCCTGTCAGAGGTCATCCTGCTTTGAAAGTTTTCTTCTCCAGCTAGAGAACTGATTTCTTTTGCATGTGAAGAGGCTTGTCCATTTATTAACTGGGTGGGACAGGTTTTCAACTGGATGACATTTTCATAGACAAGTGAAGTCAGTGAAACCGTACTAATTTATGCCTTCATCTGTATGCCAGGTCATTAGCTGATCCAGAGTTGAAAGGTAGGGTTCAAATATCCTCCCATCCTCTCCATTTTGCGATGAACTGATGGGTAAACTTGACATGATTAGGTGTTTCAATCCAGAAAAGGACAGTGGCATAGCAAATAATACTGACTTATTCAGAAAAAGCATAAATACACTCCTCTGTCACATAACATGGGAGAAGGTTAAACTTAAAGGAGCTTTGGGAAAGAAGAATGCTTGCCACAGTGGCCAGGGGTCGTGAAGAGGTAAGAATAGGAGTAAGAGGCATGTTAATAAATGTGTAAGATTAAAAACTGATGCAGTCTTAGGAATGGGCTGTTGACAGTTCAGGGATGAACACAGTAGAAAATAGGGCAGGGTTTTCTTCTCAAGCCAGGATTTAGGCATCAGATCTGTGCAAGGACTGGAGGAAAGAGTCTTTTTCCCATGCCTGTCACACTAGGGCTGCTTTCTGGAGAAACGGACTTGTAGCCATCCGGCCAGTGACTTTCGGGCTGTGGATCTGTGTAGCTGCAGCAGCAGCAATCTAACTCGTGACCATCATGTTGCCCAACTTCATCCCTATCTTCAGACGACCTTCAGCTTGGCCTTCCCTGTAGATTTGCAAGGAATTGCATGCTCAGCAACTTGCCAACTTCTCTCTCAAAGTGTTTTTACCTGTTGCTCTTCATAACTCAAAGGGGAAATTATTTTCCCCTCCAAAGTGTTTTTAAGGCATGGTATAGTGTCTGGCATGCTGGGGAGAGGGTGATGTCTGGGTGGAACAGGGCCACCTTGTGCAATATTTTGGCTCTTCTAGAATAAGGAGCATTATGCCCGACATGGCATTGCATAACCTGAAGGTACCACTGGCCAGTGAAACTTCTCCTCATCTCTGCCAAGCAGACCTGTTTCTTTCAGCTGTTTTTGTTTACCACCTCACTTTTATGGCCCTGGGGGAGGTGCGCGTATGTTGACAAGAGCTCTTAGATTCCACAGGGAAACTGTGTGTCCTCTCGAGGCTCTGGAGGACGGCTTTTTGCCTATATCTCTGATACCTGAGAGTTACAGGTCAAGGGCAGGATTTTCTGCCAAGAGTTTGTTCCCATGCGTGAAAGTGCAGAAGGCTCAACATGCAAGACAGTCCTTGTTTTCAGTAATGTATTAATTTCTGGAGTTGGTACCTTTTATACTTTCATACCCAGGAGTAAATTAGGTGTTTCCAATAGCAGCATAACTGTCCTTGTCCAAAACCTAATTTATGACAGGTGGTAGTAAGAAAGAAAGAATCGCTTGTTTTCATCTGAACTTGTACTTTTTTCATCTTTTATAAATATAGATCCTCGACAAACATTTATTTGAGAATCAGTTTAATCATTCTTTTGAAGGCTGTGCGCACACATTTGGCTTTATGTCCCATTTGGTTATTAAAAGATGCTTCCCTTGTACCACAAAAAGTGAATAAGGTAAGAGTAATTTTTGCCATTCTTGCTTTTGCTCTGAGAATTTTATTAGCAACATCCTTACAGTCAGTAGGGCTGTTCCCATAACTTAGCAATGACCATATTTTTGCTTTTTCAGATTTTGTTTTCGTATTTTCCCAATTTTCAGAATTTCTGGCATCAGAACATGAATTTGGCAGGCACTTTCTTCTTGTACAGTGCTCATACTGTAGTTATTACAATTTTTCAGTCTTTGGCTACTAAGATTTCATATATCTTGGGAGCTACTTAGCTATTCATTCCATGAAAGCCTATTTTATCCCTTTCATTCCTTATGAAATTTACTCTCTCATTCTGGCATCATCCAGACTATATTTCGTGGGCCAAATCCAGCCCAGAGGGAACTTCCATCCAGCCTTCTGCCTTTCCCTGGTGAATAGCTCCTTGTTGCTTTTGTCTGACACTTGGATCCCCCTGTGTCGCTGCCCCTGAGTCCATGTTGGAGGAGCAGAAGGGACTGGATGCATAGGTTGGAAATTACCCCCGTCAATCCCTCCTGTGGGTGAGGGTCAGTGGTATGCACTGCCATATTGGAAGAGTAATGGAAAAATCACCAGTAATACATGTGGATGCCACACTGCATGTGTATAGCTTCGTTCTTTTGCATATAAAACAATGCAGGGTTGAGTGATCTTGGGACATTATTAATTTCTTGTCTGACAAAAAAACCCTGTAGGATTCTGGCAGTTAAGAAGATTTGGATGATCAGATATCCTTGGTAGACACCAAATTATTCTAAAACTGGAGCGCTGCATTTTTTTGTAAATCAAAAAAAAGAACATGTTTCAAAACTTAATAGAAATATGCGTAGAACTGCATAACTGTCTGATTCAACCCAAATGTCCCCAAAGAGCCATCTAAAAGCTACAGGTATAAAAGCACATAAAGTTTCTGGAATTCTGGAAGAGTAGTAAAAATCTTGATTGCTGCCTTCTTTTGAATCTTAGAAAGCTGAAACTGTTTTGCTGTAGCTCCTCCCTAAATTATAAACAAAAGCAATCTCTTCACTGCAGTTGAAACTGTCTTTTAATATGAAATATCCAAGAAGTCACTTATCCTTAAGTTCACTAAACTCATTTGCCCTTCTGAAATGGAAGGTAATATTGCATACTTAGTGGATATCTTATTTTCTACATGTATTATTTATCCTGAGGCCAGTTCTTAATGAAATGTGATATTGTGACTGATAGCAAAACAATGCAGAAGACAAAAATTACCACATGTATTGCAACATCCCATATTAAGGTTACTTACGATGAACCTTGTTTCTTTACTCCGTTTAAAAAAATAACATTATAATAATGCCCTGCTATTTACCTTTTGGTCAGTTGAATAGTTCACAAGTAATTCATTCCAAAAATGGCTTCACTGACCCTTGTTGATTGACTTCTTGTCCAGTAACAAGCTCTTCAGAATCTGCTCCTTTATAGCTATTGCCAAATATTATTTCATTTTTTTGAGTGCATGTTCAAAACACACTGTCAACTGCTTTACTGGAGTTAGCAGTAAAGCAGGAGAAGTTTTATGACATCTGTAAATAATATTCCCAGGTTGTCTATTGGGAACAAACTGTTTTCTAACAGATTTTTTTTTTTTTTTTAAGAACAAACTTACTTTTTCTTAAGGCTTTAATGGGGTGAGAAAAAAAGCCCCCCAAAACACCTCCACAGAATGGTACCAATTACCAGCAGGTTAAAGAACAAAAACCTCTGCCTTTGTTCTGCTCTGTTCTTCTGAGCTTGGGACCAGCTGCAGAAAAAAAAGGGTGTAAGATAGCAATGAAGACATCCACTTACAAGACTTTCCACCAAGGTTTCGGTCTCTGATGTTGCCCATCCATTTCTCTGTCAGGTCTGGTACTTTCACACTTAGCAAGCCTTAGCTGCTGTCCTCCTGTCCATTCTCTGTGGGAATTCACGGCAAGGTTGCTGCTTCATCTGAAAATCAGATCACTCAGTAGATAAGAGGGTTCTTAAAAATGTGCTGTGCTTCACATTTGCCATTTATTTTGGTCAAACCCTACACAGGAAAGCTGGTGTGAGACCTGTATAGTGTTTAGCTGCTGAACAGCTGGGAATTTCCCCTTAAGTAGTCTGTCTGTTTGTATGGATAGCTGTTGTTTCAGAAATTAATGTTTCTGAGGGGCAATGGTCAGACTTTCCCCAAACTTTTCCAAGGGCAGTTTTGTGCATGGCAGTGCTAAAGGCTTTTACACACTCCTATGGAACACAGTCGATACAGTGAACACAGCATAGGAAGATCTTATTTTTCATTCTTTCAGTATCTCCTAATACCATTTGCAACTGTGGTTTTATTATATTCAGATACTTTTCTTGCCAGGAAACTTACGGTTCTGCCATACTTTTAGGCAGCCAGCACTGGAAAGTTTACTCATGCTATGCAGTTATGGTAATTCTCAGAGGATGTTTATTATTTGGAAAGCAGAGGATGCTTACAGGATGAGGAATTCTTACTACAATTAGTTCCCAAGTTAATGTATCACTATTTAATTAGACCCAGATTTGTTGGCCTGCATCTTCTGTACAAGAAATAAATTTCTTTTTTCTTATCTGTGGTGGCATCTGGGGACTTGGATGCCTCCTTGTATCACTTTAAATACCTGTGCACAAAAACACACATGGATTTGCAAAGTCAGACTGGGTTGTTACCCTGCCTGTCCCAGAAAAGAATGAAAAGGACAAATTCGGATAATATGCTTGATAAAGTGTGAAGGTGTGGCATCTCCTGTACTTTTTTAGGGAGGGGAAAAAGAATTAGGGAGAATAAACAGAGATAAGGGTGTGAGTGTGGAGATTTCCCTTGCATTTTGTTTATCCCCTTGTTATTGAAGACTGAAAATGTAAGGGACCATCTAACTGCCTCAACATAGCAGAAGATGAAAGACTTGCTATTTTTTTAATTTATCTATCTTCTGGTCTGCCTGTCTCCAAAACCAAATGCAAGCATGTAGGTATTGATTCTCAATACATTTATATGTATTCTTTGTTTATTGACACATTTCTCTTAATTTTTGGTTAGTTACATTGCCTGTAAGAGTAGGTGATTTCACAACATACATACATCATAGGCAGGTAATTTTAAGCTCCTAAATCCTTAATGTAAGTAATCCAGTCTGCTGAAGTAGAAAACAGTTGGCCATCAGAGATAGAGGCAGAATTGGGTATAATTCAGATATGTTCAGGGTACCCAGTCTGTCACATCAGTTGTGCTACTACAGTCAAGCCAGGTCAAAGGGATGTACAGTCTGGCATAGAGGCACGAGGCATCGTGCCATTTGAGGCATCGCCAAATGTAGGTACCACAACGGCTTAGTTGGAGCCCAGTGAAGGGATCCATGGTGAGTCAAGTGGGATCTCCTCTTTTACTCTGTTTTGGAAGTCTACCACATGTCTGAAACACAGTTTGATTCTCCAGATTTCCTTCCTCTGAAAGAATGGAAAAATTCACTTACAAAGCTTGTATTATGTCTCTGTAGGATATGTATTATAACTGAGATGCTTATATACTGTAGCAATAGTAACTATAAACATTGTTCAATGTGTTCACTGTCCTTTGGATTATTTTTTTTAACTGTGGAAGTGTTCTTTAAATATCCAGTTTCTCCTCCATGTTGGGCTAATGAATCATCTGCTGTTTGCAATTGCTGCCCCCACTTATAATCAGCCTGGTCTTCATAATTCACCCCCCCCCCCGCATTTGAATGCAGTTTCAGGCTGTAAAAATCCATAGATCATTTTTGTATTTTTTAAAATATCACTTAAAATATTATGAAAAGAGGGAAAACATCCCATCATTACAATATGCGTATGATGTTTCTGGGAGATAAGTATAGTGTATGAACAAGCATCAAAGATAAAGACAAAAATCTGCTTAAATTGTTAGCCTGCACTGTTTATACTGAAGCAGCGTAGGTAGAAATTAAGCTTTGTTAGAGCTGATCATAGCAGCCTCCAGCTACAGTGCCCTTGAGATACACCTGCTGTGTAGAGGGCTGGGGCAGGCAGTGGCAACATGGGGCTCTGTTGGCGCAGAAAGCTTTTTCCGTCCTCTGTTCTTCTGGTTGATTCAGCAGCAAGCCCGCTGATCCTGCTGGAGGGTGGCTGGCTCTCCTGGGAAGAGCTGACCCATGCCACTGGGAACACCGTCAGGATGGGGACCCGGAGTAGCACAGCAGCACGTCTCTGGTCAGAGAACCTTCTGCCCAAAGTTTGGCATCGCTAATAAGCAGTTTGCTGGGGGAGGTGGACCATATTGTCACAACCAGCGTGTTATAAAATAACTGTTGCTTGCTGCCCTGTAAAGCTGTAAGGATAGGGAGGGTTTCCAGGGTGACAAAAGTGGTATATCACACAGGTCTCCTCTTAGGACTTGCTCAAGGCCCAGATGCTTTTTGTAAGAAGAGGTGAGCAGCAACTGAATCACTGTCTTGGCCAGACTGAGTTTCCTCTGCAATTTTTGCTTCTTACCAGCTCCCTCTGCCAGAAATCGCTTTCCTGTTCCCTGAATGAGCCCAACTACAGGGTTAACGCAATACAGAGAACCTGGGAGAGCGAGTACCCCAAGAGATACAGCAGACCAGAAAACAAATGGATAAATGAAAATGCTGCAAAGATTTCTCACAAGCTAATTCATTTTTCTGAGTTTCCATACTCTCAGAGCTGTAGGATTTTTGTCAAGTTAGCTGTAGCAAATGACTACATAAACAAGGCCCCAAAGAGGGGGTTTTATGACAAAAAGAGGTTTCAAATAATTTAAGGGTTTGTAGTTAAGGATGTAAAGATATTAATTACTTTGCCTAAAAACAAAGCCCAGAACATTGTGGAGAAGAGAACAAGAAATATCACAAGAGCCAGAATATTCACAAGTCAGCTTAAACTTGTGGAAATACATTTTGGGGAGTTGAGAGTGCATAAAACATGTCATGTTTGCCTTCCAGCATCTCCTCAGATTGCCCATTTGAGATAAGTTGATAGCTGTGTTAGGTTTTAAACATTTTTCAGCTTCTTTTTTCTTCTAAATGGAACAGCTAATAAACACCTGATGTAACATCTGTAAAAATCAGTGAAATTTTTCTGGCTGATTTCACAGGGCTTCGGGTCAGGTTAATGTGTAATTCTGGAGAAGAAGTTATACAGCCAGATTTATCTCTAATTACATAGCTGGTAGATGGAAATTGTAAACAGTGGCAGTTACATGAGGATCCGCTGTTATGATGTGGAAAGAACAATTGTCTCTTGACAGCCAGGGGAAACATGAGAGATGGGAGGGAAAATCTGATGGGCAGAAAAGTGATTTCTGCTGATGCACTTCTCTGGGGAGAGAATTCAGGAGTTTCTTCTGCAGAAAAGAAGTGTCTAGTAATGTTGGGCACCTCAATTTTGCAATGGTTACACTGACACACTGAATTTAGAAAATACTGAATACCGTCCCTCTGAAAATTTGTCCTTTTCAAGAATCTTCATGTTGAACATCCAAAATAGGAAGCTGTTCAAAATCACTGGTCAGTTTTGAAAATTTTGCCCATTAAATGTATAAAATATCACAAATGGAAACAGCAAAAAACTACAATATGCGAATATGAGATACTGTGTAAATTTTAGATAAAGTCATTTGTACTTTAAAAACAAGCGTTATTTTCATATTTGTTATGGCTATAGGAATGGCAAAGGAAAATAATTTTGGAATGTACAAAAGTTCAGAATTCATATTAATCAAGAAAAGCTCCAAGAAAACTGTGGCTCCCTGGCAATGTATGTATGACACTGGGCTCTGTGTTCAGGAAAACAGCCCTAAATTAGGTAGGCATACCTGTTTGCTAAAGACTTCAGTTTGTATTTGTGTCAGATGCTAAATGGTAAAGCTATTTCTGTCATGTTTTAAGCAGCATGGGTAGTCTAAACATGTTCAATAGGTCTAGTGACCTTTTCCTGAGTAATGGAAAACTTTCAGCTGTGCCAGTACAGTATATTTATACCAATATTATTTACAGGTCTTGCCCTCCTTGCTACTGCTTCTTAGAACTGTCCTTGAATGAAAAATAAATGTGTCAGGTTTTTAATACAATTAAAAGGGCTATAAACATTCTTAAAAATAGAAATGTATTCTTAGCCATGCTTACTTTAGCTGATTGCTATGTCTTCAGCAACTGTTGTTTCTGTGATGGACTAACAGATAATCTGTGAAATGGTTCTGCATCAAATACACCGATGTGTATCCTAAAGCAAGTACTCAATAATTTTAAGAGAAAGGTTTTGAAATTCTTATTCATCTATTAATTATTTATGTATTTGCAGTCCAGCTGATTTTTAAGAACATACTGAGGTCTGCCAGTTTCTTGTGATGCATCACGTATATTGCTTATGGAGGATTCCTGAAAGCAGTGTACGCGTGGTGACTGCTGAAAGTCCCCCACAAAAGGCAGAGAAGTTGTGGGTTACTGGAGGGTTGTAATAGCAAAAAGCACAATAACTCTACAGAGGACCAAAAAAACCCCAGTTTTGTGAAGAGCAATTTTAACAGATAGTTTGACCTTTTAATTATTCCCTTTGGATGCTGAGCATGTATCATTTGAATCCTGTCTCCCCAGTCCTGATTTTAGACAGTATTTGTCTTTAACTCATTCAGGCACTGAAAACAATGTCATGGTGTAATTAGGGTTAAGTGTAAAAGCAAACAGAGCTGAGGATCATCAGTGTGCAGGAGATGGCACCATCCCTCAAATCCCCACGCTCCCCGTGTGAAATAAGATGGAGGCTGAGCCTCCACTGAGGCTCCTCAGAGAGGATGCACAGGTGCCACCATTGCTTTTGGGAGGTCTCAGAAAGCGATCCCCAAGGGTTGTTCAGCACCTTTGGGCAGGTGGCAGTGTCAAGGATCCAAGTCATAGAATTGATAATGTCAGGACTAATTGATTAAGCTTGTCTGTTGCCAGAAGAGATGAGCAGCCATTGATATTCTCTAATCACCTATGTGTAAGGCTGGGAAGGTCTCCAGGTTGCCATATAACCTGTTCTTCCATCCTGGAGAAGCAAAGCTTTATTTGGGATGTCTCTGACCCCTGGTTTTGTTACCAGTACTTGTAAAAGCTGGAATGTAAGAAGGCACACAGAGACATTTTCGGAGTGTCTCATAAGTAAACCCTCCTTGCTTAAAGTGATGCCATTTTCTTCCAGTGATATCTTCAGGTAACATGGACAAAAACTGGTATTCTTTCTTAGCTTTTTATATACTGGACAGCTTATCATGTGTCCTACCTCAGTCTTCCTTTTGTAGACTAAACATGCTGTTTCTTCATAGGTCTTGTTTCTTAAACATCACACCATTCTTGCTGTTCTCTGGACTATATCCCATCTGTTTATCTGTTCCCTTAAGTGTGGCATCCAAAACCAGGAACAGCATTACCACTCTGACCTCATCAGGGCTAAGCAGAACAGAATAAATGACCTCCCTAATTGACCCAGAACTGTAAGCTTGCCTTTCTAAATCATTACTGTGTACTGTACCACATGTGTTCAAAATGCCATTTGCTTTATAACCATGGAGCAATTAATGTCTGTCCCTAATGATATGTTTTCTCTTACACAGACATTCCCTTCTTTCCTGTAATTCTTTTATTTTGCACACTTTCAGTCAGCTCCACCTGGACTTTTAACACATCAATGCTTTGTATTTGAATCCAGTCACTAATTTATGCACTCAGCAAACAATACTACTTTTGATTGATAGCTGCTGAAGGAAGAAGAAAAAGACCTGCACAAAGACTTCTGGATGAAATGAATAAATTATTTTTACCTTGGAGGTGGGGAAGGAGAACAAAGTGCAGTGCCAGGACTTCAGGTTGCATTTATTTCCAGTGAAGTGAAGCTCCATCTTTCACAAAGTTTATTTAAAAATAAGCTATACTCAGATCTTTGGATAAAGATGTTAGAACGTTAAAGTGTACTTAGCTTTCAAACTGTGTTGTCTGATTATCCTAGCTGGCCCGACTTCCAAAATCCCTTGAAAACAGACCTAGTATTTTTTATTTTTTACATTGGACAGATATCTGAACGACCTGAATCATCCCTCTTAAGGAAATCGTTGCAGATGGAAGGTGGAAATCATTACATCTTGGGGCAGTAATCTGGTACAAGCACATATCCTCACAAATTTTTCCAGGGAATATTCCATTGTGAAAGAAAAGTTTGCTCTATCAGAACAGGGACCTACTCCCTATCTGTTCCAAAGGGCAATCTGTTCCTCAGACTTCTTTGTGATTACTTTTTATACAGGAATGCATACTGAAAAACAACTAACTGGCCAAGTATATGCGTGACAGGATTTACAATCTCAATGAAGAGCAATGTAGTACCTGTTCATGGTATCTGAAGATCCTTCTCTGTTTATACACAGAAGTTAAGATGTGTAAGAAGCTGCAGTGCCCAGTCCTATCTGAAAAAATGGTGTTTATTTTTTATTATTCTTTTATTCCTAAGTAAGCATCTGGAAAAGGGAGATTGTTTAAGTTTAGTTATTTGTGATTAGGGATCTCATTCTGCTATGCCTTTCTGATGTGTAAAATAGATATTACCATATTGGGCCAGAGCTAAGATCCAATTTAATATCCTGTCTCTGAGCCTGATTCAGAGAAAGGTGTGAAAACCCTGGATAAACCTGACAATTAGAATCATAGAATCAGAGAATCATTTAGGTCAGAAAAGACCTTTAAGATCAAGTCCAACTGTTAACGTAGTACTGCCAAGTCCACCAATAAACCATGTCCCTAAGCACCACATCTACATGTCTTTTAAATACCTCCAGGGACGGTGACTCAACCACTTCCTTGGGCAGCCCATTCCAATGAGGTTGTAGCGAGGTGGGGGTCAGTCTCTTCTCCCAGGTAACAAGTAACAGGATGAGAGGAAATGGCCTCAAGTTGTGGTAGGGGAGGTTTAGATTGGATATTAGGAAAAATTTCATTACTGAAGGGGTTGTCAGGCATTGGAACAGGCTGCCCAGGGAAGTGGTTGAGTCACCGTCCCTGGAGGTATTCAAAAAGCGCATAGACAAGACACTTCAGGACATAGTTTAGCGGGCATGGGTGACAGTTGGACTCGATGATCTTAAAGGACTTTTCCAACCTTAATGATTCTATGACTGTATGATTCCTTTGTCCTTCAGGACTGCCTCCCAAGGGACCCTGTCAACCAGGTTCCTAAACAGGCCAAATTCTGCCCTCCAGTGTCCAAGGTAGCTGTTCTGCTGACCCCTCTCCTTACTTCTCCAAGAATCGAAAACTCTTTCATTTTGTGATCACTATGCCCAAGACGGCCTCCAACCATCACATCACCCACAAGTCATTCTCTATTTGCAAACAACAGATCCAGCGGGACTCCTTCCCTAGTTGGCTCCTTCACCAGCTGTGTTAGGAAGTTATCTTCCACACACTCCAGGAACCTCCTAGACTGTTTCCTCTCTGATGTATTGTATTTCCAGCAAACATCTGGTAAGTTGAAGTCCCCCATGAGAACAAGGGCTAGCGATTGTGAGACTTCTCCCAGCTGCTTATAGAATAT
>JANHGO010000053.1:25390510-25471916 GCA_024606505.1 Aquila spilogaster
AAAGAGGGGAAGCCCAGCTCAATCTCAGCCACACAGAACACACACCAGTGCAAACAACCCCACAACAATCCTGGACAATAAACAGATTACAGAGAACAATTTTTGCTTGTGTGTGGACTAGTTCTCAGCCAGATGACCCAATTCAGTGGCACTATACAAGTGATTTAGTGCCCAGAAGGGAAGTACTGAAAAACACTAACCATGGAAGGGCAGGAAAGTATTTTCTGGCAGCTTCATGACAAATGAATGTGACTACATAATCACAGCTTTTGAAGTGAGAACTAATCACCTCCTTCCTTATTTTGGCCACCTTCATAGGGAAAGAGCAACATGACTCAGTTGCTCTACTGATTCCCTCTGGCTCAAAACAGAGATTCCAGGATCACCAGGGGCACCAACAACTAATCTTTCACTCAAGAAATACAAGCTAACTGCAAAATGGCCACCCTCATTCAACTAATTTTTTGATGACTACTCATTCTTTACAAGCAGAGCATGGGGACAATTCACTGGCCTGCCAAACTCTAGTATGACAGAGCACCTCTAGTTTACTCACATAAACTTCTACCACACCTGTTACTGTGACAGTAAAGAACAACTGTCTAATTTGTATTAGAAAAGCTTAACCTTAACTGTCACTTCCAACAATGTCAAGTCCCACTCCTCCTAGCACTGGAGATGATCATCAACTACTGTTTGAGAGTCAGTTCCTTCGATCTGAGTGCAATACTACCCCTTAGGATCAACTGTGGGATTCTGAAATCACTCTTTAAACTCTTAAAAGCCTCTTGAAATCCCTGAATTTCAAGTTAATGTTCTATGGGAGAGGGAAGAAGTCAAGACAGTGACCAACAACGTGGACTTCTGGCAGCAAACCGCCTCCGCCAAAAAGACTCCAAGTATGTATTTAATAGATCTGTGACAAGTACAGAAAACAAGTCAAGTTCCTTCTGCAGTCAAGCGCTGCAAGAGTAACAGGAAAACCTGATCTCTATTAGTAAAATATAGCTCAAATCTAATCACGGGTCTTGTGGTTCTCCCCATGTTCTGTTTTTGTCTGTCAGTCACATTTTTGCCCCTAAGCAGTGCCGTAGTACTACAGCATCTACTTAAGAACAAGACTGAAGAGGAAGGATTTTATGCAGTGCTGTGGCTTTTCTCAGGGGCAACGATACTGGTTGGACGTTCTCCCACATTGCCATAGCTGAGAGGTCAGGTTTTGGGAAGCTGGGAGATGGGTTCAGCTCAAGAGCTGACATTGGAGAGCTATGATGAATACAATGTTACATTTTTGCTTAAGGGGAAAAAAAATCAAGCTAGCACATGGGACAGTTTATATCATTCAAACTATGAGTTTGTGCAGTACTTGAATTCAGACCAAAGACGTATTGCAAAATCCTATTCTGAAGATAAAAAGTTATATAGGTATCACTGACAAGAATTTAATACTGTTCATGATTCCCTTTTATACCACTCTCAAACAGCCTATTGTGCTGTTTGAACTTAAGAAAGTCTGAAGTGGAAAAGTTAACCCTAAAGAAGTCCTCAAAACTTCTTCCTTTACTGGAGAGTCTGGATTAAGCTCACAACTCAGCTTCCAGAAGCTCATCTCACTAGAGCTTTTTTAGACTTCGTATCTTAGCTGACACAGAGTTCACCTCAGGACTGCCATAGTTTTCCCCTGGTTGCTACGCCACAGCTGTGCTCTGTAGAGGGAGACAGGATAGGCAGGACAAATTTCCACATTAGGAGAAAACAGTATCTTGTACACAACAGATTCAGAGTTTTATCCCTGCACTGAACAACTTGACGCTTAGGTGCTAATCGCATCTGTAATATCTCCAGTGCCTCATGACACATCTGCTGTCAGCACCCTACGACAAGCATGGTCACACATGTCAGGTATTAGAGTTTATTCAAATGTTACTCAAGAAGATATTGAGCAAACTGTTTTCCAGACGATATGCCACTGATCCCCCACATCACAAAACAACCTAGAGAAATAAACTAAGATCTAGCAGCAGATTTTGCTGCCCTGGGGGTACAAAAGAGCCACACCAAGGCCGCTGGCAGCGGGTGAGCAAGAGCAGCTGGAAATTCTTCACTCTGAGGAACCCTGCGGGTGTGAGACCGGAGCATTACGTGATAGCCGTTATTTACACGCAGTGGGGAGCGAAAGGAAGACCTCCGCAGCCCCAGCTCCACCACAGCTGCAGTAAGCGCTCGGGCTGGTAAATAGCTCCGACGGGCGGGGTGGGGCGGAACGGGACGTGAAAGGCCGCTCTGTACACGGGGCAGGAGGGGCCCGAGCGCCCGTCCCAGCCCAAGGAGGCAGCAGCCTCACGCCCGGCACGGAGCCACCCGACCGAGCAGCGCTGCCGCGCCCGGGCCCGGCCCCACTGCGGGAACCGCCGAGCCTCCCTCGGCAGCGGCGGGGCGGGCGGTCCGCCCTCGCGGCGAACCGTGTCCGCACCGACCCGTGAGGGAAGGAGACCGATGAAGCTGGAGCCGCCGCCACGCACTCCAGCCGGGCCCGCGCCCTCTCTCCGCGCTGAGCCGCCGCTGTGACCAACCTGTCAGCAGCAGTGTGGTCAGCGCGCCCCCAGCCCCGGAGGCATGGTGTGATGTAACAAAAATCACCCTTAGAGCTAGGAATGATATTGCTGGAATAATATTAGCGTGGTAAGTTGCTGGCAAGCTTGAGTCACGTTCCCTCTGGCCATTCCTCATTCCTCCAAACGCAAATGCTGCACAGGGCTAAGCGCACAGCCAGTACCTGTGCTCAGTGCTTGCACGCACTGCACGGGCTGCCTGGCCCTGCAGGACCTCCGTGTTGGTAACCTTGGTTTCTTGGTTGGGTGGAAAATCGGTGCAGGAAGAAGCAGCCTGCAGAAGGGCCTGTGTCACCTCAGCCTGCAGCCATGGAAGTGGTGATCAGGCACCCAAGCGCCAGTCCCTCTGACACCACGCCAAGATGTACCAGCCCACGCGGCTGCTAAGCCGCCTCTCCCACCCAAAGTTGTTCAGATAACTGCATCAGCTCTGGAATGAGCCTAGGAGCAGAGCAGCCCAAAAATGCTGTATCATCCAACCTGAATGTTCTCTGCTATTGAAAGATCAGTATTCAGTTTTGCTCCTGGCTTCTTCCTGCCTACAATCTACTCCATACCGACATGACACATTCAGTGTTTTCATCTTTCTGAAGTGCTCCCCGTGACACCTTTCTCTGACAACCTCAAAACAGTTTTACACAAGTCTCAGTGCGAAGATTCACTTTTCCCCATCGTTCTCTTCTCCCCTTCCTTACTGTTTTAAATAGGAACTATATGAAGAGTGTTCATGGCAGCATACAGTTTTATTGGTGATCTGCTAACATACAATGCAATCTGACACTGCCTGTACTCCTACACCCCTTCTTTCAGAAGTCCTGGGTTTACCTGCACATTCAACAAGCATCAAGCTTCTCTACAAAGCATGTTGCAAGTGTTCTCTAGCTTCTGAGCTGCACTGAGCTCATTTCTTTAGGCCTGTGTTTATTTTATTTGAAGACTTTATTTTAAGATGGACTAATTATTTTACATTTTCCACTCGGGGCCAGATTTTGGCCTTTGCCAAGATCCGCTTTCATTAGGTTTTGACAAATATTTGCTCTGGACTCTGTTTTGTCTGGGCTGATAGTGCTAGCACAGGGTGCGGTGCAGACAGGTGTGCTGGCCGCTTGCTCTGTTGGTTTTGCCTGCATTGCTTTATCATTGCAGACAATCCCTGACCTCAGGCATCCCCGCCGTTCTGAGACCCACCATGCTTTCTGCCGTCCAAAAGCAGAGGGCGGTTTTGTTAGGAGCGTGGCTCATGTCTGCACAGGGTGTGACCCTGCTTCCATCGGAGTCAGTGGGAAGGCTCCCATTGATTTTAGCATGTGTTGGGTCGGATCTGGGGCTGAGAGCACAGCTTCAGTTCACATCGGACACTGTGAGTCATAAGTTGAAGCCTTCAGAAGTTAGAGGCGAGAGGATTTATCTTGCCTTCGGAGGAAAAAACCTCTCTCCCGCTCTGCTTTGATGCTGGCAAGAGAAAGAGAATTACACTGAGGCAGTGACTACAAAAGCAGCAAGAAAAATAGTGCTATCTTTGTCCCTGGGGAAGTTTCAGTATGAATTCTCACAGATACATTTGCTCCTATATGATGCAACAACAAAGATTGGCCAAAGACCAAATTTCTGTACAAAGTGTTTTCTGAATCTTAGAAATGTGAGCCACAATCGGACACAGCTCTGTTGAAGTCACCAAGGTTGATCAGGGCACAAAGATCTGCCTGTGTCCAGTGGTTTGCAGGCTCCTAACCACCAGAAAACCTAAAAACTTCAGTTTTCCTTGTAGACATGGGTTTCAAATTTATGTCATTTGCTTTGTGGCATTTTCATACCTACTTCAACCCTATGTTCTGGTTAAACTCCTGAAAAGTAACCATAAGGTAAATAGCACATCAGTGCTTCATTAACATCGCTTCTTTACCCGCCAGTTGCCTCATGAGTACCCGACGTCCAATTACTGGGTTGATAGAGGCTGTCCTCTCTCGTCTGGTCATAGGCTGCCTGAACAGCCGCTGTGTAGTTGTTTCAGTTATCTTTTTGGTGTTCCTGTGGGTAGTGCTGTTGACTGCTTGTGCTGCTCCTTGGAGCTTAATTAACTGCTGATTATGATCTGAGGCTGAGATTTTTGGAGAACCTATTCCAGCTGGATTCATTACTAAACTTTCTTTTTCACTTCTCTTACAGCTCCAGCCTTCACTACACTGCATCTCACTGTTCACCTTACATTTTCCCCAGTGTACCTTGCCCCACTGTATCTTCCCCCTCTAGAATTGAAATTTGAGGGACAGGCAAGAAGGGCATGGACTGTCTTCTCTTTGGGTTTTGTTTAGCAGCCGGCTGATACTAGGAAATAAGAAGAGAAAACAAAAGGAGATTTTTATTGAGTAGAAATTGCCACTTGGAAGAGGTCATGCCAACTGACTTTTTCAGTGATGTGACATGAGAGCACTTGGAATGGTTCCCTGGAGCCCTTAGGTGGAGCTGTGTCACAGAACCTGTTAAACATGGAGTGATTTTTAATTCTTTATTGTCTTGCCCTCTGTGTGTGAATTGCACTTTGATCCTGTCCAGCCCTCTGTAGACCGTGATCACTGAGCACTTCACAGAGCAGGTGGTGATCTCAGCACAGCTTTACTGTTGAGTGTCAGGCGTTTGCTCTGTTGTAAGCTGAGGTCTCACTATGGGTTCAGATTTTAATGTGCCCTCACTGCACTAAGTCCTGCCACTACCAAAGTCTAAACCTCACACCCCACTGACAGCCTTGTGGCTCGTTCCATTCTTCCAGAATGTCACACGTCATGCGTCATCCTTCATCTTCTTGGAGAGACGGAGCAAGAAATTTGCATCTTGGCACTGCTGAAGCCATTCACAGGGATTGGTGCTCAGCTAGGATGGAGGGAAGGCATGAAGTAGGGACAGAGCCAAAAAACACACCGGTATTGTTTGAGGGCTGAGTTGTTATATGCTGTATTCAGAGTGTTTCACCCTTAGCTTTCATAGTGCTTTTTGCAGAGTGATTTTTTGAGGAGGGACAGTTTGACATAAAAAATGTAGAGGGGATGAAAGTTTTTCCATGTTGTCAGCAAATCACTTGGAGGAAGAAAATTCGTTTCTCTCTTCTGTGAATGTCTTTTAACAGTAACTTCCATGGACCATGTACCTTTATTGCACACTGCACAGCAAATTGGGATACTTTTGTAATGGAGACTGCAATGTTTTATTGTCTTAATAACACAACCACAGAGTAGGAAAAAGTAAAAAAAACAGACCAGAGATATAAGTGTTTGTTTAAAAACAGAGCTGCATGGTGGTAATTTCTTTAGTTTTTATGGTAATTGCAAAAGGCAAGCACAGTTTTGAACAGAATTGACTCTTTCACTTGGCTGCAGAAGCTACAAGTACAACAGAGGAGTGACAAGGCTGTATATAGAGAAATACATCTTTTCTTCCCTTGCATGCACGCGCCAATTGACTGGAGAGAAGCACCATCTGATCAGGTGCAAATGTAAGAGTATCTTTCTGAAGAAAAGGTGATAATTTTTCAAAGTAAACAGCTTGTGAGCACGTGTGTCTGACCTATCTCAAGCTAATTCTTAGTTGCTTTAGGATATGTGATTGTAAAGGAAAAAAACAGTGGTGTCTGACCTATTAAAATCATATAATCCATCCATTCTGTGGTCATTATGGTGACTCAACAGGCTAAGTATTGACCTATGCTGAGCAACTGCAAATTTGTTTCCCATACTTGGTTTTGGGAGTGGTTTCTGCAGCTTAACGTTTAGGGGAATGAAATATGGTCATGGGTAAAACTTTCAAAATTGGCCAAGAGACTTGGGAACCCAAACCCCATTTTTTAAGATTATGTAGAGTGTGCAGACTTATGAGACCCTTAATTTGCAGTGGAACAAAGAACTGAGTTTTCAGCAGTTTCTCTATACCTAATGTGCATTCTTGGGATCTAAAATGCTTCATAAGCTGCTGTGTATGTAAGTCACTTTTGAGAATAAGAACTAAGGGAAGATTATTCAAACCTAAGTTTCCTTCCGTCCTATAAATGCCAAATTTTTTCAGGTGCCCACTGCTAGTGATGGGTGCAAATCTGGAGAAAGCAGCATGGCTGCTTCTGTTGTTGAGAGGCAAAAAACGTTTTCTTTTCTAAGTTCCCAGTGTTGTCAGCCCCGCTATTCAGTGTTATGGTTGTACTGAGTGGGATGAGTTGAAAGCACCGTTTGGAGGAGAAGATTGAATGTCTTCAGATGTTGAGCTGCAGTGCTAACAAACAGACTGTATCAGAGGAAGCTGGGGGCTGCTGCCTTAACAGTGGTTTTGCTGTCTTCTGTTTTATGCTTTTGATAATTTCCTTGGACTGTAACATCTTTGCCAGAGTTGTGTAAGAAGAAAAGAAAAAACAAGGGTAACCAAGTTTGAATGAAGCAATTCCACTGCTTGAGATGGAGCATTTGGTGTAGTGTAGTATTCTCAAAACCCTTGTTCCTGCTCTGTAGTGTGGAGCTGTTTCATACACTACCAAAACACACCACCAGTGCCAGCTGCAAAAAATCAACTGAAATCCAGGATCCAAAACCCTTTAAAACTGGAAAGAAAATGCAGATAGGCAATGTCCAGTGATCCCAAACTGATAATTTGCCAGGGTCTTGGTCAGTGTGTTTAGAAACCATGCTCTGCCAAACATTCAGTGGGGTTGTTGCCACCTATCAGTAACAAATACTGTTGACTGGATGTTCTTAAAAAAACAGTTTCTCATCATGAGGTTTTATTTTTCTAAAAACCACTGTTAAATGATAGCCACTGGCACGATACTGCTGTTGATACTAGCAGATGTTGGCCTACGTCCTTATTATCCATCTGAACCCTTTAAAGTTAGATGAGGGGATGCATCCTTCCTCTTATCATATGATCCTTATCTGTCTGAATTCCCGAGGATAATGTGTGATTGCAGTGTCCAGGACACTGAAACTTACGGCTTCTTTTGTAGTATTGGACATGACAGAAAAAGCTTTAAGCTAAATCAGGATGCCACTGTGGATATTATACACACATATTTTTGCAACTCGAAGCAGAAGAGCAGAGTTTTCACAAGATAAATCTCTGTCATATGTAGAATAAGGGATTTTATTTTTTGTAGAGAGGTAGGGTGCAGGTGAACAGAGAGAGAGAAAATCAAGTTCATAGTTTGCTCACAGGCAGTGCACAAACAACTGGTGGCGTGACTGCACAGTTAAACCAACACAGTGAAAGAAATCTTTATATTCATTTTATTAATTTGAGCTCTATTCAGCTTGAGGCCTGATGTCATCGTATGGCACGACTAGCAACATCACACCTGTTCTTCCAAGAAAAAGCATCTTCTTTGAAGGATAAATCATAGCCTTCAAATTTAAGGGAGTTCTTGCACTGTTGTTAGCTGAAGAAAAATTGTACATTGCTTTTGGAGAAATCAGAGGAATAAAAGCATCCAGAGGACTCTTAGTTGCAACACCGGTTACTACATTAGTCCTTTGATTGTAATCAAATTAAGGGACCAGGTCTCCTGAATGTAAAAGGACCAAAAAGTTAAAACTGTGTGAGGGAATTTGCTGCAGTATGGAGTAGATGATGCATGGTCCCAGGAGCAGGTTGTAGGAGCTACTACTGCTTCTGTGAATTTGGAGAGAGCTATGGGACCCTACAACACACTGAGTGTTTCAGCCTCATAGTTCATCTTCCATGCACAGTGGAAATGTATTTTCTTAAAAAAGAGAACAGTTTTGACTATGACAACTGCGTATGTTACAATCTAAGAGACAATGAAATGCTGAAGAGTTTGGGTTAACGGGCAAAAGATCTTTTCATGACTTCTTGCTTAATTTTGTAACGCAAAGCTGCAAGCTTAGTGAAGTCAATGAGAACTTCACCTTTGGCACAAGGATCACAACCCAGAGCTTTACATTAGGTGCACATTTGTAACATATTTGGGATGGGAGATAGATAGAAGAAATACATTTGTCCATTTCCAATTCAAACTCAGCCTCAGTTCCTGAGGTTGATCCCCACTGCCAACAATGAAACTATCACTCAATCTCTAGTCCTGTTGATGACAGCAATGGTATAACTGTGGTGGACAGCTTTCAGTGTTGTGTCATCTGAGTGGAATTGGAAGATGTGGTGATAAAACCTGTGCCTCTGAATCCAGTCCACACCCTGCCTGTGCCAGCACTTCCAAGGATTAATTTTGGTAGGTGATTGCTATTTAGAGGAGAGGAAGTGTTCAGGGAAGGAGGCAGGATGTTTTAGTAAAATACAAAATGCTTTCTCCTCCTTTTTTTTTTAATCTTCACCATGTTTCACTTTGCAATCCATTTGTTTGCTAACAAACAATATTCATGCTATAGCTGTGATTGTTTAGTATTGCTATTGATTTGTTCATGTGATGAGAATCTATGAGAATCTTTGGCTGCAGCTAGAGAACTGATTTGTTTCACATATCAACAGTTTAGTCCATTTAGTAACTGCATAGGGCAGGTTTTTCATCTGGAGGGTGTTTTCACAGACAAGTCCAAGGAGCGGTAGCAATTTGTGCTGTTATTTGTAGTCCAGGTCATGAGCTGATGGGAAACTGTAAAGTAGAATTGATATCTTCCCATCCTCTCCACTCTGCTGTAGACTGATGGTTCAGTTTCACAGGATATGACAATTCAATCACAGAAAGCACAGTGGCATAGCAAATAACACTAAGTCATCCAGGAAAAGAGTTAAATACACTTCTCTCTCATGTAACATGAAAGAAGGTTAAATTTAAAGGAGAGTGAGCAAAGAAAAATGTGTGTCACACTTCCCAGTCAAAGGAGAGAGCAGGAATAAGGGGCATGTGAATAGGCGTGTAAGATTAGAATCTGATACAGTTTTAGAAAGGGACTGTTGGCAATCTAGTGATGAACACAATAGAAAACAAGTTAGAAACTCTGAGCTCTAACTATAATTAATGCTTGGGGCCTGATAGTTTTTTATTTTTACATTAAGGACAGGGTTTTCTTCTCAAGCCAGATTTTTCAGCATCAAATCAATGTAAGGACCAGAGGAGAGAATCTTTTCTCTAGCTCCTCACCCTGGTGAGGAGCTGGTCAACTCCACAGCTTTCTTCAGATGACTTTCAGTGTGATTTGCAAGGAATCACATGCCTGCAGTTTGCCAAGTTCTCTCTCTCAAAGTATTTTTACCTGTTGGCTCTTCTTTACTTGAAGGGGAACTTATTCACTTCAGGGTGTTTTTAAGGTATGGTATAGTGTCTGGCATGCTGGGGAGGTGTGAAGTCTGCATGGAACAGAGCCACATTGTGCAACGTTTTGGCTCCCTTAGAATAAGGAGCATTATGCCTGCATGACATTGCATAACCTGAGTGTAACACCGGGCAGTGAAACTTCTCCTCACCACTGCCAAGCAGACCTGTTTATTTCAGTTGTTTTTGTTTACTGCTGCATTTTTAAGGTCCCGAGGGAGATGCATGTATGTTGAGAGAAGAGTTTAGGTTCCATAGGAAACTTTGTCCTCCCACGGCTGTTTTCCTAATAGTGTGGTTGCTTTCTGATACCTGAGATCCACAGGTCAATGACAGGGTTTTCTGCCAGGAGTTCTTTCCCATGCATGAAAGAACAGGAAGCTCACCGTGTGAGACAGTCATTGTGTGCAGTAGTGTATTGCCTGCCAGAGTTGGTACCTGTTATACTTTCATACACAGGAGCAAATTAGGGGTTTCCAACAGCAGCACAACTGTCCTTGTCCAAAAAGTAATTTTTGACAAGTGGTACTACAAAATAATCACTTGTTTCCATCTGAACTTGTTTTCATTTTTTGTAAATGTAGATCCTTGGCAAACATTTATTTGAGAATCAGTTTAATCATTTTTTGAAGGTTATGTGTACACATCATGCTTTACGTCCCTCTTGATTATTAGAAGACACATCCCTTGTGCCACAAAACAAGGTAGTAGTAATTTTTGCAATTCTTGTTTTTGTTCTGAGAATGTTATTAGCAATGTTCATATGGTCAGTAAGACCTGCTTCTGTAGCTTAGCAATGGGCATATTTGTGCTATTTCAGATTTTGTTTTCTGATTCTCATGACTTTCTGAATTTCTGGCATCAGAACATGAATTTGGCAGGCACTTTCTTTTTGTACAGTTCTCATACTGTAGTCATTACAATTTTTCAATCTCTGACTGTTAAGATTTCACATGCCTCGGGATCTACTTAGCTGTTCATTCCATGAAAGCCTACTTTATCCCTTTCATTTCTTATGAAATGAAACTTACCCTTACATTCTAGCATGGTCTAGATTGTATTTTGTGGGCCAAATCAAGCCCAGAGGGACTCCCAGCTCAATAACTCCATGCTGTTTTGATTGTTTTCTGGCACTACTGTACTGGAAAAGTAATGTATAAGTCACCAGTAAGGTGTGCGGATACCACACTACATGTGTTTAGCATGCTTCTCTTGCATATAAAACAATTCACAATTTAGTGATCTTCCGATAATAATTTCTTGTCTGTCAAAAAAACTGGGAGACTTTAGCAGTTGAGAAGATCTGGATTATTAGATACTATTGGTGTACTCAGATACCAAATGAGTCTAAATCTGGAGCTCTCTGGGTATCTCTTTAAATAAAGATATGTTTCAAAACTTAACAAATAAATGTGGAACTACATAAATGTTTGGTCTAATCCTTATGTCCCCAAGGAGCCATATAAAAGCTACAGGGTACATAAGAACACCAAGTTTTTAGAGCTATGGAAGAGTGGTAGTAATCTTGATTGCTGCCTTCTTTTGGATCTTTGGAAGTTCTAACCCAGTGTAACAACTTTCATCTAGCTTCACTGTAGTTGAAATTGTCTTTTAATGTGAAATATTCCTTAAGTTCTTTAAACTTCTTTGTCCTGAGCTGGAAGATAACACTGCACGCTTACTGGATATTTTATTTTCTACATGTATTATGTATCCAGAGGACAGTTCATAATGAAATGTGATACTGTGACTGAAAGCAAAATGATGCAGAAGACCAAAATTACCACATGCACTGCAACATCACATATTAAGGCTAGTTTCGATGAACCTTATTTCTTTACCCCATTAAAGCATATATATATATATATATATATGTATATATATAGTAATAAGGCTCTGCATATTTACCTTTTGGTCACTTGAATAGTTCAAAAGTGATGCATCCAGACGTGGCTTCACTGGCCCTTGTTGGTTGTCTTCTTGTGTAGCAAAGTGCTCTTGGGAATCTGTATCTTTATAGCTATTGCCAAGTATTATTTCATATTTTTGAGTGCATGTTCAAAGCACACTGTCAACATCTTTACTAAAGTTAACATTAAAGGAGTGAGAATTGTATGGCATCTGTAACTAATATCCTAGGTTGCCTATTGCAAACAAACAGTTTTCTAATTGATTTTTTTTTGAAGAATTAACTTAATTTTTCTTAAGGCTTTAATGAGGTAAAAAAGAAAGCTCCCTCAAACCACCACTGCAGAATGGTACTATTTAGCAGTGGGATAAAGGAGAAAAATCTCTGCTTTTGTCCTGCTCTGTTCTTATTCTGTGCCTGGGACCAGTTAGAGAGCAGAAACAGTATGAGATCACAATGCAAAGACCCTTACAGTGGGATTTCAGTCTCTGATGTTACCCATATCTGGTTAGTTAGATCTGGTACTGTCATGCTTAGCAAGCAGTTTGTTGTCCTCTTGTCATTTCTTTGTGGGAATTCAGAGTAAGGTTGCTACTTCATCTGAAAATCAGGTGGTTCAGCAGGTAAGAGTGTTCTTAAACATGTGGTGCACTTGCATTTGCCATTTATTGTCATGAGTTTTGGTGAAACACTGCACAGGAACGTTGGTGCTAGGTTTATACTGTGTATAGCTCCTGAAGAGCTGGGAGTTTCGTAGAATCACAGAATGGTTTGGGTTGAAAGGGACCTTAAAGCTCATCCAGTTCCAACTCCCTGGCTCCCCCTACCCCAGGTTGCCCAGGGCCTCATCCAACCTAGTCTTGAATACCTCCAGGGTTGGGGCATCCACTGCTTCTCTGGGTTGCCTGTCCCCTTTAAGTAGTCTGTCTGCATGGATACCTTGTTGTTTCAGAAGTGGGTGTTTGTGAGAGGGAATGGCTAGGTTTTCCCCTAGTTTTCAAAGAGCAGTTTTGTGCCTGGCAGTGTTGAAGACTTCTGAACACTTGTATGGTTCACGGAGTTGATGCAGTGAGCGCAGCAAAGTAAGATCTCATTTTTTATTCTTTCAGTATCTCCTACAATCATTTGCAACTGTGGTTTTATCATATTCAGATACTTTTTTTGCCAGGAAACTTATGATTCTACCATACTGTTAGGCAGCCAGCACTGGAAAGTTTACTCATGCTATGCAGTTATGGTAATTCTCAGAGGATGTTTATTATTTGGAAAATGGAATTCCATACAGGATGAGGAATTCTTACTACAATTAGATCCCAAATTAATGTATCACTGCTCAATTAGATCCAGATTTCTTGGCCTGCATCTTCTGTACAAGAATCTCATTTCTTTATTCTTATCTGTGGTGGCATCTGGAGGCTAGGGAGCCTCTATTTATCATGTCAAATACCTGTACACGTAAACACAGAAGAATCTGCAAAGTGAGACCAGTTTGTTACCTTGCCTTTCCCAAAAAAGAGTGGAGATTGGGTAAGGTGCTTGATAAAGTGTGGAGGTGTGGTGGCTGCTATACTTTTTATAGAGGAAAAAGATGTAGGGGACAGTAAAAGGAGATAAGGACAGGAGAGAGGAGGCGTGCCTTAAGTTTATTTATTCCCCTTTTTTCTTGAAGAGTGAAAATGCAAAATCAAACTGCCTCAGCATAGCAGAAGAGAAAAGAATTGCTGTGTTATTAACTTACTCTCTTGGGCTGCCTGTCTCCAAAACCAAGTGTAAGCATCTAGATATTGATTCTCTCTGGATTTCTCTGTATTCTTTGAATTTTCTCACAATTTTTGGATTGTTACAGAACTTTAAGAGTTGAGGTTTTCACAAATGTATACCTCTTACACAGGGTATTTTATGTTTGTAAATCCCTACTGTAAAGTAATCTAGTTTTTGAGGTAGAAAATTGCACAGAGGTGGAGGCAGAATTGAATGTAATTTATCACATTCAGGGTACCCACTGCTTACCATAGTCAAGCAAGGTCCAAGTGGCACACAGTGGAAGGAAGGCAGAAGTTTTTATTGGTGGCACCACCAAGTGTTGGTGCAGTGTCTGCTTAGCTGAGCTTTAGTGAATGTATTCGTAGCAGGTCAGCTGGGAAGATCTCATCTTTTATTGACGTTTGGAAACCTAACATATGTCTGAAACACAGCTTGGTTCACTGAATGTCCTTCCTCTGAAAGAGTGGAAAAAATCACTTAGAAAGCTTGTATGTCTCTGCAGGGTAGGTACTGTAACTGAGATGCTTATATACTGTAGCAATAGTAACTATAAACATTGTTCAGTATGGTCAGTGTCCTCTGGGTTACTTCTTTTACCATGGAAATATTCTTCAGATTTTCAGTATTCTCTTCCTCATTGGCTGATTGCAATTATAGCCCCATTTATAAGCAGTCTGGTCTTGGTGGTTTATCTCCAAATGATTTGAGTGCAGTTTTGGGCTGTGAAAATCCATAGATAGCTTCTGCATTTTAGAAAATGTCACCTAAAATCTTAAGAAAAGCAGGAAAACATTGTATGTATGATGTTTGCTGAGAAGTGAGTGTAGTATCTGAACAAGCATCAAATACATAGCCAAAATTTTGCTTAAGTCAATATTAGCCTGAGCTGTTTATGTAGAAATTAATCTTTGTTGCAGCTGGTCTTAGCAGACTGGATACCACCATGTCCATTCTGCCTTGTGATATGCCTGCAATTTGGAAGGCTGGAGGCAGATAGTACCAACACTGGGTTTTTTTGGCATAGAAAGCCTTTGCATCCTCATCCTCTGCCTCTCTGGTTGCTGCTGAAGGAGGTCTGTCCCTCCTTGAGTCCATTAACAGTGTTAACACCATACAGAGAACACAGGAGAGAGAGTACCCCAGGAGACACAGCAGACCAGAGAACAAACAGATAAATGAAAACGCTGCAAGGATTTTCCGTGACTGAATTCATTTTTCTGAGTTTCCACACTCTCAGAGTTCTAGGATTTTTGTCAAGTTAGCTGTAGCAAGTGACTACATTAAAAAGGCCCCAAAGAGGGTATTTTTAAGACAGAAAGATCTTTCAAGCAACTCCAGTGCATTTAATAGAAAGTAATAATGTAATCTATATTTATTTTCATTATTATGTTATTAAATAAGAAATTTCATTTTGAGTTTCAAATCATGTAAGCTAACAATATAAAGATACTAATTAATTTGCCTAAAAACAAAGTTCAGGATGCTATGAAGAAAAGAACAATATGTCATGAGACCCAGAATATTCATAGTCAGTTTAATCTTGTGGAAACATATTTTTTGGGAGATGAGAGTACTTAAAGCGTGTTATGTTTGCCTTCTGGCATCCCAAGATGTTACCCATTTGTCATAAATTGGTAATTGTATTCTGTTATGTTTTAAATATTTTTCAAGGTTTGTTTGTTTGTTTGTTTTCCTGAATGGAGAAGGTAATAAACACCTGATCTAACATAAGAAAGATCAGTGAAACTTTTCCTGGCTGCTTTCATAGGGCTTTGGGTCACGTTAATGTATAATTTTGGAGGAGGAGTTCTATGGCCAGATTTATCTGTAATTACATAGCTGGTAGATGGAAATTGTAAACAGTGGCCGTTACATGAGGATCTTCTGTTACAATGTGAAAAGAGCAATCACCTCCTGACAGCCATGGAAACAGAGAGATTGCAATGGAAATCTGATGGAAGCAGGTGTGGCTTGTGCAGGTGCACTTGCCTGGAGACAGAATTCAGGAGTTTCTTATACTGCCTTCAAACAGAAAAAAAAAAAAAAGTTGCTGATAATTTGGGGCATCTCAATTTTCAATGGGTACACTGACACAGTGCATTTTCTAAAATGCTGAATACTGGTCCTCGGAAAATTAGCCCTTTTCAAATATCTTAATGTGGGATATCCAAAGTATGAAGATATTCAAAATCACTGCTCAGTTTTGAGAATCTTGCCCATTAAATTTATAGAATAACACCATTAGAAACAACAGAAAGCTACAGTATGCAAATATAAGACACTGTAAATTATAAATACAGTCATTTGTATTTTAAAAACAGGAATTATTTTATGATAGTATTTCCTAAAGTCATAGTAGTGGTAAAGGAAACTTGTTTTTATGTAGCTCAAAGAAGACTGTGGCTCCCTGCCAGTATAATATAATATGCATGATGCTGAGCTATGTGTTGGGAAAACTCCTCAAAATGAGGCAGACGTACCTGTTTGCTGAAGACTTCAATGTGTATTCGTGTCAAATGCTAAATGGTAAACCTATTTCTGTCATGTTTTACTCAGCATGAGTAGTCTAAACATGTTCAATATGTCTAGTGACCTTTCCCTGAGTCATGGAAAACTTTCAGCTGTGCCAGTGCAGTATATTTATACCAATATTATTTACAGGTCTTGTCCTCTTTGCTATTGGTTCTTAGTACTGCCCTTGAATGAAAAATAAATATGGCAGGTTTTTAATACAATTTAAATGGCTATAGACTTTTTTAAAAATAGAAATGTATTCTTAGCTACTCTTATTTAGCTGATTGCTTTGTCTTCAGGAACTGTTGTTTCTGTGATGAACTGACAGATAATCTGCAAAATCTCTGTCAGTATGCTGGTGAATACCCTCAAGCAAGTACTCAACAGTTTGAAGAGAAGGGTTTTGGAATGTACATTCATGTATTCAATATTTATATATTTGCAATCCAGTTGATTTTAGAACATCCTGAGCCCTGTCAGTGTAGAGCACATTGGTAGGTTGTCATTTTCAGTGTAGAAACTAGTGTGGTGCAACAATTTCAATGCTATAGCATTTCCAGCATTATGTTTAAAGACAGTTCATTATGTTGGCTTTTTTTTTCAGATGAACCTGCCATTGAATCTCATGCCTGTAGTTTCCCTTCTGTTGTCCTTAAATACCATTTCCTTAGGATATTGGTTTAAGGAAGCTGAAGATGGATAGGATAAAACAAACCAAATCAGGCTCTTACATGTGTCTGAATGCTTTGTGGCTACTAGTTCCCTATTTGTTTCTTGCAGCGTGTCATGGATATTGCTTACAGTGTCCTTACAAGTAGCACATGTGGTGACTGCTGGAAGCCCCTCACAAAAGGTAGAGAAATTGCAGTTGTAATAATGAGAAGCACAATAACTCAGTAGAGAATAGAAAAAAACAAAAACACAACAAGAAAAAAAGCCACCACAGTTTTGTGATGATCAGTTTTAACAAGTAGTTTGGATTTTTAATTATTCCCTCTGAATGCTAAGCATGCACCACTTGAATCTTGTCTCCCCAGACCTGTTTGTGCAGGTCTTTTGACTCATTTAGTCACTGGAAACAATGAGATGGTGAATTTAGGATTAACTGTAAACGTGAAGAGAGATCATAGAATCATACAATCCTTATAGTTGGAAGGGACCTTTAAAGATCATCTAATCAAACTCCCCTGTGATGAACAGGGACATCCACAGCTAGATCAAGGTTTCTGAGCCTGATTCAGGCTGGCCTAGAATGTCTCCAGGGACGGGGCTTCCACCACATCTCTGGGTAACCTGTTCCAGTGCCTCACCACCCTCACTGTAAAATACTTTTTCCTTATATCTAACCTAAATCTACCCTCCTTAAATTTGAAACCATTTCACCTTGTCCTATCACCACATAACCTGCTAAAGACTCTGTCTCCTTCTTTCTTATAAGCCCCTCCTTAGGTGCTGAAATGCCTCTATCAGGTTACCTCAGAGCCTTCTCTTCTCCAGGCTGAACTACTCCAGCTCTCTCAGCCTGTCTTTGTAGGGGAGGTGTTCCATTCCTTGGATCATTTTTGTGACCCTCCTCTGGACACTCTCCAACAGGTCGATGATTCTCCTGTACTGAGGACTCCACATGTGCACGTAGTACTCCAGGTGGGGCCTCACCAGCACAGAGTAGAGGGGCATGATCCCTCAACCTTCTGTCTGTGCTTCTTTTGATACAGATACAGTTGGCTTTTTGGGCTGCGCAGGCACATTTCTGGCTCATGTCCATCTTGCCATCCACCAGTACCACCACGTCCTTTTTGACAGGGCTGTGCTCAATCCTTTCATCCCCCAGCTTGTACTGGTAGTGGGGATTGCCGCGACCCAGGTGCTGTTGAACCTCATGAAGTTCTCCTGGGCCCTCTGCTCAAGCCTGTATCAGTCCCTCTGGATGGCATCCTGTCCCTCGGGCATGTCAACTGCACCCCACAGCTTGGTGTCATCTGCAAACCTGCTGAGGGTGCACTCCACTCATCCCTGATCTCTGTCCAGACATTGAGCCATTGACCACCACTCTCTGGGTTGAATGCTGCAGCCATCCATCAAACAGTCCACCCATCAAATCCATATCGTTCCAGTTTGGAGAGAAGACTGTTACAGGGGGACTGTGTCAAAGGCCTTACTGAAGTTGAGATGTATGACATCAGCTCTTCCTTTGTCCACTGATGCAGTGACACCATCACAGAAGGCCACTAGGTTGGTCAAGCAGTATTTGCCCTTGGTGAAGCCATGCTGGTTTTCTTGTGTCACCTCCCTGTCTTCCGTGCGCCTTAGCATAGCTTCTAGGAGGATCTCTTCCATGATCTTTCCTGGCGCAGATTTAAGACTGATGGGTTGGTAGTTCCTGGGGTCATCCTTTTTGCCCTTCTTAAAAATGAGTCTGATGTTGCCTTTTTTTCAGACTTCACCCGACTGCCACAACTTTTCAAATATTATAGAAAGTGTCTTGGCGACTACATCAGCCAATTCCCTCAGGACTCTGGGATGCATCTCATCAGGACCACAGACCTGTGGATGTTCAGGTTCCTCAGGTAGTCACAAAGCTTCTCTCACAAAAGGAAGGACATTGCTTCCCCAGTCTCCTCCTTCCAAACCATTTGTTCAAGTGCTGTGTGATGAGCAGTTATCAGAGGAGACCAAGGCAAAAAAGCTGTTGAGTACCTCAGCCTTCTCCTTTTCTGTTGTTATCAGCATCCCTGTGTCACATACTAGGGGGATTACACCCTCTTGGGCTTTTCTTTTCTGGTTGTGGTACTCGTAGAAGCCTTTCTTGTTCTTCTTGGCACCCCTTACCAAGTTTAGTTCTAGTTGGACCTTGGCTTTCCTGACCCCATCTGTACATAGCCTAACAGCTTCTGTATACTCTTCCCAGGATACCTGTCTCTACTTCCACTACCTGTCCATTTTCTTTGTGATGGGGATCATCAGTTTGCCCGGAGAAACTGTGGATGCCCCATCCTTGGAAGTGTTCAAGGCTAGGCTGAACAAGGCCCAGGGGAACCTAATCTACTGGGAGGTATCCTTGCCATTGCAGGGGGGTTCATTTAGATGATCTTTAAATGTCCTTTCCAAATCAAACCATTCAGTGATTCTACAGTTATCTGAGCTAGCACTATCCTTCAAATCCCCAGGCTCCCCATGAAATAAGAATGGAAGCTCCACCCTCTGCAGAGACCCATCAGAGAGGATGGGCAGTCACTACCATTGCTTTTGGGAAGACTCAGAAAATTATCACCAAAGTTTGTTCAGTACTTCTGGGTAGGCAGCAGTGTTGAGGATCCAAGTCAGTCGTACAGCTGACAATATCAGAACTTAGTGATAAAACTTGTCTGTTACCAGAAGAAGCAGCCATCAGTATTCTAACATCATCTACATATAAGGCTGAGAAGGTCTCTGAGTTGCCATAAAAACTGTTCCTCCTTACTGGAGAAGTAAAGCCTTACTTGGGATGTCTCTGACCCCTGCTTTTCTTAGCCTTTGTCATAAAATTTGCAACTTAAGAAGACTGCAGAGAAACCTGTTCTTTACAACACCTGCACATACAGAATATCTCAACTCTCTTAACTTCTTTTTATGTACTGAGCAAGCTTACTGTGTCATACTGTAGTCTTGGTTTTGTAGCCTAAACATGCCCAGTTTCTTCATAGGTCATCTTCTTTAAACATCACATTGTTCCTGCTGTTCTCTGGACTATATCCAGTCTGTTTATCTGTTCCCTTACACGGCATCCAAAAAGAAGGAGCATTACCACTCTGGCCTCATCAGGGCTAATAAATGACCTCTCATGTCTTGCATCTGATGCTGCTGTTAATAGGCCTAAGAATGAGATTTACTTTTTGGCAGTAGGTCTATATCCAGATTTATCTTTAGTCTGTGATCTGTAGGACTCACAGATGCTCGTGTTCAAAGCTACTGACCAAGCAGTTATTCTACTTTTTATCTGTGTGAGTTTGTATAATCCTTGTCCTTTTTAACAATTTGCACATGGTGATGCTGATTATAATTTTTTTCTGTACATTCCAGGTTATCAAGATGATCTGGATAAATCTGATTCTTTTTAAAGTACTTGAGACCCTTTCTAGCTGTTTCATTGGTGAAGTACAGTCTTCATAAAAAAAGCCAGTTATGACTGAAACCAGGCCTAGGATGCATCTGTTTTGGAAGAGGGAGGTATTTCCATTTTAAATGGCTTCTCACTATTGACAGTGAAAGCTTTTAGCTATTTTCTTTCCCTACAATAAAGCATCTTGCGGATTGGAACTTTCTTCATTATATAATGGGAAAGAACTAAAAGCATTATGTGCTTATGGAGATGTGGTCAGAAGAATGGGTAAATGTAAGACACTACTCAACAAGTACATGAGGGTTGCAGTCCTCTGCTTTTAACTTCCTAATCACAGTAAGTTCCCTATAGTCAGGGTTGTACTCTGCTGTCTTCCTGCTCACATCTGCGTGTCATTCGTCAGCCTGAAATCTGTTCCTGTTAAGGCACATTGTCCTTCTCTGTCTGAAGTGAAGGTACCTCTAACGGACCCAGAATTGTAAACTCACCTTTATAAATCATTGCCATTTATTGTACCACAGGTCATCCGATATGTGTTCCAAATGCCATTTGCATTACAGCCAAGGAGCAATTAATATTTGTCTCTAATGCTGCATTTTCTCTCATATGGACATTCCCTTCTTTTCCTTAATTCTTTTATTTTCCACACTTTCAGTTAACTTCACCTGGACTTTTCATGCACACAGCTCTTTGTGTTCGAATCCAGTCACTAATTTATGTGCTCAGCAAACAGTGTTAGTTTTGATTTATAGCTGCTGAAGGAAAAAGACCTGCACAAAGAATTATGGACGAGACAAAGAAGTTATTTTTACGTTGGAGGTGGGGAGGGAAAATGAAGGGCAGTGCCAGAACTTCAGGTTGCATTTATTTTCAGTGAAGTGAATCTCCATCTTCCACAAATTTTATTTAAAAATAAACTATACTCAGATCTTTGGATAAAGATGTTAGAAAGCTGAAGTGTACTTAACTTTCAAACTGTGTTGTCTGATTATCCTAGCTGGCCTGACTTCCAAAATCCCTTGAAAATAGATCTAGTGTTTTTATTTTTATTTTTTTTACATTGGACAGATATCTGAAAGACCTGAATCATCCCTTTTAAGGAAATCATTGCAGATGGAAGATGGAAATCATTACTTCTTGGGGAAGTAATCTGGTACAAGTGAACATCCTCACAAGTTTTTCCAGGGGATGTTCCACCACGAAGTAAGAGTTTGCTATATCAGATTAGAGGTTTACTCACTATCTGTTGTAAAGGGCAATCTGTTCTTCAGACTTCTTTATTATTTTGTACAGGAGTTCATACAGAAGAGCAACTAACTGGCCAAGTATGTGGGTGATGGAATTTACAATCTAAGTGGAGAGTAACATAGCTCTCTTGGATTTCGTGTGTCCCCTGTTCATAGTATCTGAAGATCCTTCTCTGTTTGTATGTGGAAGTTAAGATACATATGTATATGAAGGTGCCATGCCCATTCCTAGCTGCAAAGATTATGTTTATTTTTCATTATTCTTTTATTTCAAAATAAATGTCCTCAAGGGGGAGATTGTTTATTTATTTGTGATTATGGATCTTATTCTGTAATGTCTTTCTTATGTGTAAAATAGATACTATCATATAGGGGCAGAGCTAAAATCCAAATTAATATACTATCTCTGAGCCTGATTCAGAGAAAAGTGTGATAACTCCAGATAAATCTGACAATTACAGGTAAAATTAAAACAGGAACACAGGTATGTTTTTTCTGTATCTTTTTTCCTTTTGGGAATTACTCTAAATAGTTGTAAGCATGATTTTTCTGGCTATCCCCACATGTTAAATTTCTGCTTACTTTTTTTTATTATTTTATGTTTTTCCAAGCTTAGGGAGTGTCATAGTATAATTGCATGCTCAAAAGAACATTTTATGTCTCAGTTTTTAGCATCTACTCCTTCAATTGAATTATTTACTTCCATTCTGTACATAATGCAAAGAGAATGAAAAGCATAATAAATAAACAAATGGTAATGTACTTCTGTCATTTCCCTCCTTGCTATTCTGTGCTTCCTGAGGTCTTTAATATATATTGAGATGAGAGTCCTGGCCTTCCTCGTTCCATTTGGTTCTTCTCTAAGCTCTGCTGTGACTTCCAAGTAAACTTTATTATCATTGGCCTGATAAGTGCAGTAAGACCTTACTAGCCTCTTTACAAACCCAGAACAAGAAAATAATATCTGACCTCAACTATATTTTGATATTATATGGCTCTAGTAGGATATACAGTGTTCCCTTGGAGGTGATTCCACTGATTCGTTGGAAAGCATTTTTCAATCCTTATGTTTTGAGCTATGCTGTTGTCTACTGAGGGCTCCAGTTCATGAACATACCATTACTTATGGATATGTACAAGTGCTTTCTATTAAGGACAGTGCATGTTTTAGACCATTGCGAAACACAGCTCCCTTAAACACAATACTTCATTGTTTTCCTGGATTTTGACTTAAGTTGGGATGCATTGTACTTGAGGGTGCCACTTGATGAATCAGGTTGTTTATTACGGAATGTCAAATAGCCAAAAAGGGACAGCCAGGGAAACAGCATTTTTTTAATTTCCCTTACTATTTGCCAAGTAGCTGATCTAATTTATAGAAAGAAAAAAAAAACTATTAAAAGAATAAGACATTGCATAATTTTTACTGAGTTTTGTAATTAAAGTCTCAGAAATATGTAATCTTTCAGTTAATGTAGCTTTGACTTTCCAACTTCTGTTTCCTATTTTTAAGACTTTCCCACTACATGAACTTCATCATTAACAGGACTTAACCTGCCTGATTCTCTCCGCTTCAGAAACTGGTAATGGTGTCAGAGTTCCTCACATACCTTGCTAGTTAGATACCTGATACAGGGGGCTTGGTCATCTTGACAATAAAAAAAGGGCCTTTACAATCTGTGAATGATTTAAGTCAGTCTAAAAAATACTGCTTCTACACAGTATCGGATTACATTTGCTGTCACATGTATTTGCACAATACTATATTTGTACAATATACCATAGTCCAGCATCACTGCCAAACATGTGAGATCAAATATGGTAAATTACTGTTGTTCTTGAGGTTTGATACACCAAAAGAAAAACACAAGTCTGAAATTACCGAAACTTCGTGGGAAAGAGGAAAGGAGTTCCCAGAAATATACTGAGAATCGAATGCTTCTCAGTTTTGAAATGAGATATCCAGAGCTTTCCAAAAGCAGATGAATGTTCTTGACCTGAAGAGTGTTTATCAACTGTCTGAATGTCTGCTTAGCAGCTTTGCTCCCTTGAAAATGTTCTTAATCTGAGGAGGTGAGGAGATTTTGCAGTCATCTTTCTAGTAGAGGTCTCCATTCACTCGGTACATCTTTCCTCAATAACAAGTCTGGTATTGATATGATAATTTTATGGGCTATGTTATCAAAAGGATATAAGATAACTTTAGAATTACAGAGGTCCCTGTGTGTGTACACAAGAACAAAGGATTTGTTTGGAGTGGTTTTAGTAGAATTTCTTGTAGTTAGAAATGTTTCTGACTTCTTTCACAGTGTTTAATAATACCCTTTTACAAATAGAGCTGGCAAAGAATGAAATAATACTACAATGGCAGACAGATGTTCCAAGCTTTCTGTTAATCTCGAACAATAAGGCAAAGTTAGCTTTGGAATAATTGCAGCAAGCTCAACTTGATACCTTAAATATCAAATGCTGTTCCCTGCTGAGCAATACAATAGTTCAGATATGAATAATACATAACATTTTGGTTTTATTTTTTTCAATTGCTTTATAATAATTACTAAGTAGTCTAAGTTCTGTCTAATGTGAGTGGAAGTTTTAGGGATACAATAGCTGCAGCTGGGAGAACTGAGTCAACAGGTTAAAATCGTAGACACACAGGACCCCGTATGTCTTCACAGGAAAGGAAAATCTGTTTTACGAGAACCATTGTTCTATTGTTTTGGGGGACAGGAGTTGTGTTTTTGTTCTTTGTTAATACAGTGCCTAGCACAACTGGTTCTTGATCTTTGATTAGTGACTCTTTGGTGTTAGAGCAATCAAAAAACAAATAACAAGAATGGAATGTAAGGGCTCCCATACTGTAAGTTACTTGTCCAAAGCCGCAGAGCAAGATGATACAGAGCCAAATTTTAAGCACAAGGAATTTCTTTCACCCCCTATCAGCCTCAAACCTCTATTTTGTTTCTCTTTAGCAAATGACCCTGTCGGAAGTGTTTCAGTGCATCCCATAGGCCTTGGTATTGCTGCTGCCAGCACTTCTGTTCCCCTAGCTCATACAAAGACCATTAGGCAGCTCCTTCTTTCTAGGCTTGGCAGTTGAGAGACAGCATATGGAGGTGGAGAAGTGAATCATGTGAGTGGTGAGGATGTGTTGGACTGCACGCTATATGATGTGCTTCAGCACTGACACCAGGGTGCCACAACACCTCTGTGGCAGGACATGAAGCAAAGCAGGTAGCATGGTTTTGAGTCTCTTGATTTTTTTCTCACTAATATTAAAAAGTGAATTCATTGGTTTGGATTGCATTAATAATGTGCTGTTCAATGATCCATTTGAAATACAAGTAATTAGATAAGTTCATTGGTCTCTTCTCTAGAAATGGACTTTCCTTCAGTCAGGAGAGCAGGATACTGAACACAGTGTGTATCCCACCTGCTTTTTGCAAAGGCAGTGGGATTGTTTGCATAAGAGGTGGTCCAATGTTAAGAAATTATTTAACGTATGGAGCAAGAAATGTGTGTGTCTTTATGTCTTGGAATTTATCAATTTTCAGGCCCAGACAAAGGGAGTATTAAGAACAGTGAGAGAGTCCCATTAGGCACATAGTGTACAAAGGGTGTGAGGTGTAGGATGGAGTAGGACAGAATAGGACAGGAAAGAAAGGAAATAATCTCAGTTGGACAAATAACTTGTCCAAGTAACTTCTGCAAATCTGCCTGATTGTGCCATGTGAGAGGATTACGGCTTTCTTGAAATTAAAGTGTAAGGAATGAAACTGTTATAAAAATAAAATAAAGAGTGGGCACAGGCTACAAATATGTTACTTCTTTAGGAAAAAAAAAAAAAAAAACCTAATTAAAAATAATTTCCTCCTCTGTTTCTTTGCCAAGCCCTATTTTCATGATTCTGTGCTTCCCTTCAAGCAGCCAGTGAAATCTCAGGCACCTGAAGCAAATAGAGGCAGTACACTTAGGACTTGGCTGTTACCGAAAAAAAGAGGAAATGATTTTTAAATATTTTGTTTTAAAATATGCTAGATTGTAATTTTTATATCCACGCACATTTTGTTATTAATTTTGGCTGGTGAATGGTTCCCTTTATAAAACAACAGCTTAACCCTTCACCTTTCATATGCAGGTAAACTTAGATCCTGTGCAATCTTGTGTTTCTGTGCTCACTCTTTTCAGGACGCGCACATGAGCAATTCTGTTTGAAATTTAGATGTGAGGTACATCAAAGTTGAATAGTGACAGTATAGATAAGTTCACCTGCTTATCCTGTAGTGTCATTCACATGAGTAAAGCCACACTCTCTGTGGTTCTCATCTTATCTGTGTGCCGCAGTAGCCACTGAGTCCATGCCAGCAGTGCATCAAATCATCTCTTTGGTATTTGTGCCACAGTTGTTCCCTCTGCCTCTCCAGGAAGCAAAAATGTGGGTGGTGGAGCCTCTCGCACTGCAGAAAGTGTGCTTCAGAGATGTTTGGTGATGAGCTCGATTTGTTTGCATTTTTCAAATTCTTGTTTTCATTGTTGTTGTTTTGTAATACACTCATTGCCTTCTGCATATAGAAGGTGAAGTCAAGAGAGCAGACTTCCCTGGATTGTGACCTTACTTCTGCAGTTATTTAGGTCATCTTACTGAAGCCACAGTGGCTATTTAAGTGCTAGAAATTAAATGTGTGCATTTGTCAGACTGAGGTTTGAACTTCTGTTTCGTTTGAGTAAAGGTGGCATGTGTCCCTCATGCACGGATGTCAACTCTTGGGTTTTAACATATAGATGATAAGACACTTATTCCATGAAATAGTTTATAAAGGAAACAATGGAAAAACAGAAGTCGTGAAAAAAGTATTGTTAAAAATGCAAATCAAATTGCTGTGGGAAATAAGTTTTAATTGAGAATTTAAAGAAAAAAAGAAATGAAAGCATATACATTTTATTCCCAATAGTTTATACTGCTTAATTAATATTTATTTTTTGTTGTTTCACAAAATAACTATATTATCACTCAGATATCTCAAGTGCCGTTAGACTCATCTGCCTTATCTTGCTTTTGTGAGAGTGACTGGGCAGTCAGATGAACAGTGGTTGAGACATTAGAGCCTGGTTACAAACAACAAGAAGCGTATGCTGGTTTTCTTGTGACTGTGTCCTCTGGTCTGAGTATGAGGCAGAAGTTACAGATGTGGTTATGTGAAAACAAGCTTGAATTTATATGAGGAACTGAGTCATTCATTGGTAGATAACCTCAGCTCTGCGACTTTGCCTTCAACTAAGATGATGGCAGATGAGTTTAGACTGATACGAGCTACCTGTCATGGTTATCACAGAAACAGGAATATTTTATTAAGATTTATGCAGGAGAATGGTTTACCACAGGGAAGCTAATATGCAGTCAGCCTCTGTGTGAATCTTGTTAATGTGCCTGGTGACTTCCTCACAGAAAGCTGAATAAGCTACTTTTGATGTGCAGAGTTGGGCATGAGAGGTATGCGCCAGCTTACCTCATGTCAACTTTGTTCACTTATTTTCTTCATTGCTGTTCAGTTTGGCTAATGCCATTTAGCTTGCCCATGTTTCCACATACAGCTGCATAAGTGATCCTGTGTGTATCACAAGAAATGATGCTTCAGAATGTTGTTGAGATGCTTTTTAGCATGGTTGAAGATGATCAGAGGGCTGGAGCACCTCCCTTACAAGAACAGGCTGAGAGAGCTGAGACTCTTCAGCCTGGAGAACAGAAGGCTCTGGGGGCACATTATAGTGGCCTTCCAGTACCTGAAGGGGGCCTACAGGAAAGATGGGGAGGGACTTTTTATAAGGGCATGTAGCAACAAGAGAAGGGGAAATGATTTTAAACTGGAAGAGGGTACACTTAGACTGGATATTAAGAATAAATTCTTTACTGTGAGAGTGATGAGACACTGGAGCAGGTTGCCCAGCAAGGCTGTGGATGCCCCCTCCCTGGAAGCATTCAAGGCAAGGCTGGCTGGGGCTTTGAGCAGCCTGGTCTAGAAGGAGGTGTACCTGCCTATAGTAGAGAGTTGGAACTTGATGATCTTAAAGGTCCCTTCCAATCTAAACTATTATATGATTATATGAACCTGTGTTATGCATTTCCCATAATGCAATCTTTAAGTCTGGAGTCACTGAATAACAGCACTGTTGTACTGCATCACTGTAGCCAAATACTTGAGCTGAGAAATTCACGGGATGCTCCTGATTATGAATTCACAGTTCTGGGGAGTTTAGAGTTTGGATCCCAGCTCTCCTTTGCCAAAGGTGCAGAGCTCTCATGACAATGCACTAAATAGTGCTTAGAACAACTTGTCATGTGGTTGATAATGCTAAGTACACCAGAGAAGTTAGGCCCCTGGAATTTTTGGTTGTATATTCAAAATCAGCTACTTGTGATAATTTCAACTCTGTCAGGATGGTATCACCTCCTTTTCATAGGTAATGTCATAGCATTTGTGGCTGTAAGTATGGACTACATGAAAATGTCCACGAAGAGGTTTGTTATCTACCCTGAGAGTAGAGCTTTGTCAGCTCTTACTCTAAACACAGAAGATCAATTTTAAATCTTTATTAACTATCCATTTTGTTGACCTCGCCGTCTGGCCTCTCCATCTCACTGATCTCCACACCTTTTCTTATGTCTGCCTCCTGCTTTCTGCTGTTGCTGCTTCCTTGGATCTGGTGAATTTCAGAGATAAATCTTGCCAGTAGGAGGGAGAACTCCTCAGACCTGCATCTGGGACCATCTATTCTTGCTTCACCAGCACGTCTTACTAAACTACATGGATTTCCATGGAGGAGCATCTTGAAGAGTGGCAAATACCATGTCTAATCAGCTCAAAGAAAGGCTCTGTTACATTCATGGAGAATTACATCTATTCAGTCTATGCAAACAGGTTTTTCAAAAGGCTTATAATTTAGCCAAGTATGGGCAACTTTTTATAACAACTTCTCCCCTGCCAACTCTCAAGTTTTTCTCCAAAACATGGAGGCACTAGAGCTTTTTAATGAAAGTTATTAAAAAACAAAACAAAACTAGTAATAATAACATGTTTTTCTTTTGGTTGTTCTCAGAAAGGTTGTTCTGTTGTTCTCAGAAATGGCTGAGCCAGTTCAGCCTGATTTATTTATTTTGGAAAGAGTCGACTGAGACAAACTTTCAGCATGGGAAGTTTCAGCCGAACTGGTTAGCCTTTCTCAAAGTTTGGCAAAGTTAAAAGCAAGTGAAAATGGTCTTAGACTCAGAAATCAAGGGCACGTTTACTTAATTGGTAGTGCTCTGTGTCTAGTATAGAAGGCTGTCTACACTGATGGTTGTTTTTGTTTGTTTCAGATTCTTTGAGTATATATTGCTCTATAAAGATGCAGTGATGTTTCAGATTGAGCAAGTTACAAAGCTTTGCTCGAAGATTGCTCTGACTGAGCCATGGGATCCATATGATATCCCTGCCAATTCAACATTCGAAGATCAGTACTACATCGGGGGACCTGGAGATCAAATTATGGTACAGGAATGGTCTGACAGAAAACCAGCCAGGAAATGTATGTGCATGCTTTTGTTTAATCTTAATAATAATCATCATCTACTACCTGGGGAAAAATAAAATTGTTCATGTTTCACCTCAGCCTTCCATGTTTCCATAAAGTTTGTAGGAAGACACAATAAATATCCCCCCTGTACAGCATGGTGTTTTATTATCAGTGCATTTTATTAAGAAAATATTTTGTATCTCAGCAGGATCAAATATGCCTGAGGGATTTATTTGTATTTTATTCTGTATAGTTCAGATTTTGGCATAGAACAGCATCATTTTACATCTGAATCCAGCAGCCTGAATGCAAAATTGGTCTATAGAATAACCAGTAATATATGTAGGTCACTCAGAAAGTAATGCCTCCTATTTATTTTCATGGAAACTACAATAGATACAAAGAGCACAACACTATTTGATAAAGCAAACTCTCAGCTACAAAACACTGTTTTTCAGTGTAGTCCCCACCATTAGCTATGCATTTTCACCAGCAATGAACAAGAGCCTGCATGCCGTGCTCGTAAAAATCTGCATCAGTGGAGGTGACCCACTGTCACTGTTGCCACTGCTGAAATGCACCACCACCTCACTATGCTGACATCCATTGTTTGGTCTCCATAAACGGTCAGCACATGCCAATGAATGATGTCAATGGGTGCCATTTTTTTCCACATGGAGGAATTCATTTACACACCTTTGCTTCATATGCACTTCCATGTCAGATGCAAATTGATCAGATTGCCTTGCTGCTACCATCTGGCACACGGCAACAAAATGTAACAGAATACTGGGGAGAAGGTTCAGTCTCTAGTGCCGTACACCAACATCTGCCTCTGACATCGTGGGCCAACATAATAAAATGGGAGGCATTACTTTTGGAGCAGACCTCATAATTAGGAACACATACTAGCATGTCTTTGCTTGAAGATATAATAGAAACAAAGCAGTTGTCAATGTGTATCGACACGCTAGTGTCAAATGTTGTCATAGAATACATGGCTGTGCAGCAATGGACATTGTTAATACACACCTAAGTTTTGTTATCCACAACACTAGTAAGAAACGTCTGCTCCCAAGGCTTAGTTCTGCACTTGGCAGGTAAACACCTGCATCATAAAGAAAGTAGGCTGAATTTTCCAAGGTAAAGTATGTTAGGTTTTGGATGCAAAGCAGTTTGTTAGCACATTGGCTTCAATTTCGTGTATGATTTAGTGATGACCCAGACAACTATAAAAATAATTTTAAAACCCGATGAAATTTATGGCATTATTCAGCTAATGCAATACTTATGGTTATAGCCACCAAATATACGGGATGATTAGGAACCTGAGCATTTAGCCAGGGGAAAATACATTTTTTTTGAATAAAAGCAGAAATAAAATGAAGGGTAAGATCATTAAACCTCTAGAACTAGGTCGATGTATCTTCTGGTATTCTACAAGTGACAAGTTATCACTCACTCCAAGAATTTTGTTTTTCAGATCCAGTATTTTGGGAACTTTTATGGAACTTAATATCCTGATACCTTCAGTTAATGATGTGTGATTTTTATCCTGAAGCATTTTATATTTCCAGTGCTTTTCTGTGTGATCATTCTGAAAAAATAATGTCTTAAGTTTGTCTACTCGTTCACCTTTCAGATAATACTGGATGGATTCCAGAAATTATAATGCTGTTAAAATTGTGAATGTTTCAGTGCTGATGCAGAATACCTTGGTAGCATTATACGTTGCTTTATTTTTTTCATTCAAAATTCTGATGAAAAACTTGCTGAAGAAAATAATCCTCTATTTCTGGACACTTAAAAGCAGACTCACTCAGATTAAGACATTCTTGGTATATTACTATGTCCTGGAGAGGTGTGCTCAAATACTGCTTGGTCGGCCACCCTTTTTTTTTAGTTACCGTACGTGCATTTTGTCTCGGAGTTTTTCTGTTTCCAATAATGCTCTTGTGGTACAGCATATGAAACAATACTGGAGGAACAGAAAATAAGTGTTTGATTGCTGCCGAGTGTGAGAAAATAAGCCTACTTGAGACTGGAAAAAATTTTATACAGATGGTACTCAGAGGAAGCATGTTGTAACCTCATGAGTTTCTGCTATGAAGAGATCTGAGGCACATGAAGTAATTGGATAAAGTGGTGTATGATGGAAGGATTAAAGAGAGATCACAGAAGGGGCGCATGTGATTAATAAAATAAATTTAAAATTGAGGTTTTAAGAGTGAATGGTGTTCAAAGGAAACTGCCTTGATTGTACTAATGACAGAAAATAGAGGTGATAACAGAGGACAAAGGTTGAAGAGAGTGACAGAATGACTCTTGAGATAAGCATGTCGTGGAATTAAACAGAAGTTTAAAAAAAAAGTCAGACTTAATGCATCGCATACATGGAAGAGATCAGTATTAAGTGTAGTCTAGAAGTGTTCAGTGAGCCTGTAGAAATGTTTAAGGGGAATTACAAAAAATTAAAGCAATCATGATAGCGATATGATGAACAGATATTGGTAAACAGAAGGAATGAGTTAAGAGAGGGGAGAGAGAAGAGTTGTATTTGGAATATTCCTCTTCTTTGGAGACAAACCTGTGCTTGAGGCAGTAAGATGAAAAAAAGTGAAGCAAAGTCATATTTATTTGAATTAAAGATGTGAGTGTCATCAGTGTAAGAATGGTGGTTAATATTAAGATATGCAATTAATTGTGTAGGAGAGTATAGAAATATGCACTGGAAGAAACTGAATGTCTCATACAGTTGTGGGAACTCTACTGTCTAAGACTGTGTTGAGGTCCAACAATGTGAAATGGATAAGTTCTCAGCAATCACACCTTCCAACTTGTTAAGGCCAGAGTGTAAGGTGATATGTCTCTACGTTACCCAAGTTGAAGGCCTCAGAATTCACCTTCTGAGAAGACAACTCCTTGAGCATTACAGTGATTTACTGGTGAAGAGAGTAAGTGGTGACATGAAAGTAGCATGAAAGATGAGAAGAAAACAGATTTTTGCAAAACGACTAAATTTGGAACTAAGCAGTAGTGACATTCTTTCAGAAGAGGTACACTTGAAAGGCAGCATGCCAGTGCCACGATTGTATCACAATTCAAAATGTGCTTGACACTAAAATGTTCAGGATTAAGATGACCACAGTTTCTAAATCAATACCAGTTTGTGGCGTTTCTTGGTGTTCTCTTATGTCTTGTAATAGGGAATGCTGCTGTGGTAAGCAGGCTGCATAGGAATCTAGAGCTAATTAGCTTCTATCGGCCTGTAGGATAACAAAAGTCAACCTATTCCACTGCCAATGCCATTGGATTTTCCAAAATTTCATCAGATCTTCTACTAAACTACTTCTTCGTTAAGGCTTTCAGAAAGATAAGGCCCCATTAAGAAATATGGGTAGTCCCAGCCTATAGGTTTTGCCTGAGGGATGGCCGCTCTTGATGTCAATGTAACACATTCCTTCATGCTTGTCGTCTAAAGTAGTCAAATTTCTGCTTTGTTTCAGTGGAATCTTGGGTTGGCGTTTACACAGTCAAGGACTGTTACCCTGTACAGGAAACCTATACAAAGAACTACAGTGTGACAACCTCTACTCGCTTTTTTGATCTAAAGCTGGGTATTGCCGACCCCTCGGTGTTCATCCCACCCAGCACCTGCCAGACAGCTCAGCCAAGGAAGATGAAAGATGAATGCTGATTATGGACACTGGCTGCCCCGGGCAAACAAATATTAGCCGTGAGGATAGTTATTAATAGTCAACTGCTGACGTCTAACCTGATTTTTCAAGCTTATTGTTGCTCTTTTGGGAATTGTAAGTTTTCTCATGAAAGAGAACATAAACATTTAACTGAGTAAAGTATGTAACACAAAAGATCTCTTTCATCACATTAATCTGTTCAGTGATGCAGTTGAAGTATTATATAGTTACCACTAAGATAATATTTATAGATACTATTTATTTAAGCTGTGGCTGATTTTCCTTTTGCAAAGGTTTTGTTATTTATTTTTTCAAGAAGACAAAGCATAAGCAGACTGCAATAATGGTAACGTAACGTAGGAAAAGCTAGATTCTGTTGTTGTTACTTCTGGAGACTTGAGTGGAAATGTCCTGGGCAAGACCTCATCCCTGACCAAAAAATATTCCATGTTAGACAATGTACATCAAAAGTATGGAAATTCATTCACTTGGTTTTGTTTTGCTTTGATTTTTTTTTCTTACTGACCTTCAGAAGGGCAGTAGTCTCATGTTTGAGCTGATTTTTCTCCTTTCTGCAAAGAAACAGGAGTAGTTCTATTCATGTAATGCTAGCCGACATGCTAAATCTTTTCTATTTCCTGTGAGAAGGTCATGAAAGTAAGGGGAGAGAGGGACACCTCAAAAAAGTAAGCCAAAGTTTTCTTCCATTTGCTACACTTTAAGTGAAATATTCCAATAGGGTGCAATGAGACATTTTTTGTCATATTTTACTTTAGCACTCACATTTCAAGGCAATACAAGTTTTAATCTATGCAAAGAGATTAAAAGGTACTGCACTCTAAAAGGCTTTAATATTTTGTAATTATTTTCAAAAGTCTTTCTTTACTCAAAGAGTATGGAAGCACCAATATACTTCCAGGTAGATGTGGAATAAAAACCTGTTCTTGGTATATAATTAGTAAAGGCTAAATCAGGATTCAGATAGTGCCTGGCAATCCAGATATTGTGAAAGACCAAGCTGCATGATCAGTATGGGAAGATGGGAGGAGGAATTGGAGGGAGAGAGAGGTTTTAGATGCCTTGTATATGGTATGGTTGGAAGGCACTAAGATCTAAGCAAAAATGACGGTCTTGCTTTCTTTTGCACCTACTCCATTGATGCCCGCCGTATTTGTTGTTTAGTTAGCGTTTCAAACTTTGTCATCTTGACATCTTTTTCTGGTGGGCAGAATGATAAGTTTTTGTAAGGGAAATAGATAACCAAAAAGTGCAAATAGAGCATATATTTTGCTTTAAAAAAAAAAATTTCAAACCAAATCTGCACATACCTTCAGGCCCTCAAAGCTGTGGAATGGTGATAGGGTTTTGAGCTTTTACCAAATGAAATTAGTTGGCTTATTCTTCTGCATTTTGTTTACTATTTGCAAATATATTTAAAGTCAGGTCACTGTCCTCTTACACGTATCAGGTAGTAGTTTATTCATCTGGCTGAAACTGTGTGATACTGGGAGGTTTGGTGTGGTTTTGGGAAAGCTATCAAGTTCTGTCACTTCCTTAGTGGCTGTTGGACTCTTCCCCACCCACAGATAGTTTGCTTTTCTAGGGTACCTTTTAGGGAAGAGAAATGATCAAATTTGACAGTGATAGGAAGTCTTACATAAATAGGATACATAATTTACTGGCCAATAGTATCATACCATGACCAAAACCAAAGGCTTCCACTATCTGGAAGAGAGATGCTGGCCCGGCTTGTAATGCTTTGTACACTCATAGCTTTTAGTACATAAGTAAGTGGTTCAGTTATTTTCCTTTCACAGTTGTGGTCAGAGTGGAATTTTATTTAGCCTTGTGCTTAACAAAAGCATATACACTAAAATTTAGATAGTTCATTAAAATTTTTCTCTCAGATATGACCATTTCACTGAAAAAAAGGCGTGGGGGTTCCTTGAATTTAGGATGCATTTAATCTGTACTTTCCTTTTGTATGTGACAACCTAAATGCTAACTGCATATTGTTCTCATTAGGGCAATGATTAATATGTATTTCTTAATATCTGTTTCTTGCTGGAGTCTGGAAAATACAATAAATCTGGCTTGCAAACATGAAGCAGTGGTACTGTATTGTTTGGGATTACTTTGTTGTGGTAGAGCAGATAGCTGAGTAATCGTTGCTTTCATTACGTTTTGCTGACAGTGATACCATTTCTAGCAATAACATTAAATGTTCCTTTAAACATGAATTGAAGTCTGTTACGCAGACGTGCTTTAAAAATCTTGCAGTGACATCCGGGGCGATTTTGTATGGCTAAGAATGTCCCTCTAAAACAATATGGTTGTCTTTGTCCCTATGCTCTGCAAATTCAATAGAGTTGTCAAAGAAACGTCAAATAACAGATTTGGGGATTACTTCTTTTAAATTAGCCAAATATGAAGCACTATGTCCTCGGGCCTGGTTTGTTATCATTTGCTGCAGTTTGTGCATTTTGTCTTTATGTGACTATACCAATAACTCAGTAGGAATGAACATAAAATGATATTAAAGTAGGCGTATACTCTGCTGCCACAGTAAAGTAAAAATGAGGCTTTCATATGTCCAGTAGTCTGGGGAATTTGTTTATCAAAATTACCATGGTGGAAAATTAATAACGAGAGAGATAATAATGTGAGATTATATGAGATACATTATACTCAGCAACAGTAAGAGAACCTCAGAGCTGGACAGCCCGTCAGGCAAAGCTGTTTTTGTGAGATTTCCAGTGCTTCCTGGTTTCAGCTGGGCCAGAAATAGTGCAAATATGGAGCTGCCTGCCATATTTTTGTATTTCTGCTTGGAAGCTTAGCTGAAAGCAGGATGTGTAGAAACACAACATTGCTTTATTTAAAGTTAACCAAACATTCCTGAACCTCAAAACAGGTTTAGTTTGAGTTTGAGGAGGGGATCTGGGCATTTGGTTCAGCTCCTGTTTTAACAGTTTGCTTAACTCTAGTGTTAGGGCCAGATTTTGCTGCCTTAAGCCGTGCAGCACTCTGTGAAAATGCTGCCATTTACCAGGGCATGCCAACAGGCTCTTTTGAGAAGCTTGTCGGAAGAAATACAACAATCCATAGCCAAAGTGAGCCATAACGAAATGTAAACGAGGCACTCTGAACGACACTGAGTGACCAATGGTGAGAGCTGCCTTAGCTCATCAGCAGTTGCCAGCACCCCGAAATCCAGGCGGATGAGAGGCCTCAGCGCTGCTCCCGCATCACATTTGTCAAACAAACCAGCACCTAAGCGAGCTCACATGGCAGAGAAGCATATAGTGGAATCTTCAGCTAGTTGCCTGCTACCCTGAATGTGAAGTTTCTTCTAAATGCTATCACCTCAAGAAAACAGCAAAAGACACGTAGGAAATGATGTTGCTTTGAAACCGCTGGGATACAGTTCTGAACATGATTAGTACGCACTGATTTAACATACTCTTGAGCAAAAAATCATGAGGTTTGATGTAGCTCTTTCAGCAGAAAGCCCAAAGCTGCGTGGTAAATGAAATAAAGCACAAGGCATGAGCAAGCAACTGCTGGCCTGCCCACTAAGTGGCAGGAATGTATAGGCCACCCCAGGTGGTGCTTCCAAGCATCTCAGAGGGCAAGACAGTTACTCATCTCACCACCCTCTCTCCAGGGGAGCTATCTTCAGGCTCATCCTCTTCCCACTTAGCAAAGTGGGACAAAATACTCTGCTTTTGGCCTGCTTTCAGTCTTCCTGACTGTGCTAGCTCTAGCCCTGGCACGTCAGGGCCCACGCAGACCTGTAGACACCAACGCCACAGAGGGTCCTCAGTGCCTTCCCTCCAGTATGTGGCAAAATGACTGGTGTTTGGATGTGTGCATCCCTCTGTGCTCACCATACGCACTGGGTTACTGCTTATGATCTCAGTGCCTGGCTGGCACTGTTAAAAGGGCACAGCTCTGGCTTCAGCGAAGCCAGGCCAAGAGGAAGGAGAGGAAGGCCTGGTGGGCTTGCCCTGCACCTTGGACTTTCTCCCAAGCTTGCCCAGCTCTGATTAATAGCTCTGATGTTCCTGAAACAGCAACAGCTGAATAGCCAGCATCAGAGTCACACTGAAAGGAGGGTTGTGTTTCACCCAGAGCACTAAAATTATCATTCAGACCAGCCCAGAGACTCTGGATCATTTTCAGTGGAGAAACACACTCTAATTGCCTCTGTCTTTCACTGAACAGTGCTTCTCAGCCTTGTCCCCAGTGTCCCCTCTTCGTCCCCATGCTTCCCAGGACAAGCAGGGGCTTCACAGTGTCATTACTCCCTCTGCTCACTGGGCTGGTATATCTTTTCCACTTCCCTGTGGGTGTGCAAAGGTGTGCATGAAGCCCTGCCTCTCTTCCCTGTTTCAACACTAATCTTCAGTGCGGTTGCTTTGGCTGGTTATTATCTTTATTTGAGAAATGCTTCTGCTAACTTAATGAGGCAGTTTGTCACAGGGTGCCTAGTTTGCATTTTTTTTTATCACCCTCCTAGTGCCAGCTAGCAGCCCCTGCTTATTACTGTAGTATCCCTTACTCAGTGCCTGTCAGTCCAGACTTGTGTAGCAGTGCACATTCTTGGTGCTGGTAGCAGCTTGCACTAGTAAGAGCACAGGTGACAAAAATACCAGAAGTCATGATAAGTGGCAGCAGAGAGCCTGCGTCACGAGTGACTACCAAGCACCTCATGATGCCGCTGACTGTCTGAGGCTGGGGGTCTGGAGAGACTGTAGATGCTTCAATTCAGCAAAGACCCCGCAATCCTCCAAGGGAGATGTAGGAGTTCTGTTGTGCATTGCATCTGCTTTATGAAAGCAGTATCTTGTGCTGTATGAACAGAAACCTGTACGTGTGACTGTAGCTCCCTCTTGAGCAGTTGCTTCACAGAGGGACAGAAAAACAGATGCTTTCTCCCAGTGTGCTTCTACTGAAGTGTTGTGAAACAGTTACTGGCAACAGAAGTGACTTATGAGTTAAAGAAACAGCATGCAAAAAGATTCGAATAGTAAATCAGAAACTGTATCTATAAAGAAATCTTAAGTTTTTCAGCTTCAGAACTTCGACTTTCCAAATGGAAAAATGAGAATTTAGAGGAAGGCAGGTGCTTTCAAAACTGTTTGGATGGGTGACAGTCGAAGAAAATCTTGATGGAAAAACACCTTAATTTTGAACAGAACAGGCTAGAAATAATCAGTGATTTCTTAGAAGATCTCAAAGTGAAGCACATACGGCTCTGCACGCAAGAAAAGATGATGATGCTGTGCCTGCCACAGGACCTTTACAGGGCTCCATGTGTAGCCAGAGTTTTGCCTTCTGCCTTCAGATTCTGCTTAGCTTTGCACTTAGCAGCAGATGAAGCAATTCCTAAATGAAATGAGGTGCAAATTTTGGAATATTTTTTAGGTTTGTGTTGTTATTACGCATCCTAGACTTGGGTAGCTACAGGCCACCAGACGCCATTAACAAAGGAGATCAGTGACATAGTTCTATTTCTAACTGACAAAGGAATTTTTACCCAGCTGAATATTAATCCCACTGAATAAAATGGATATTTATTTGCTGATCAGTTCTCTGGGATACAGGTGTACTTTCTTAGATGAGCAAATCATGAATTTGCATCAGTAGCATTTGACATTAAGACATTTCTCAAACCACTAATAAAAAAAAACCTGAACTGAACTCTGAATAAATAGTCCCAACTGGCATTCAGCTTTGGAAGATGCTGCTTCTGTTGTGGGCTTGAAGATGGGCTCTTGCCTAGTGTTTGCTTGTTTTTCCAGCCATACCAATTGACCTAATGAAAGGTATTACTTCTTGCTACGTTCCTTGTCCTCTCAAAGTGATAGAGTTTGTTTACTTGTCTGTACACTCAGCACTGGGCAAATTATCAAAACAGATGATGTTTTATGCCAGCAGAGGATCTGTGCTGGGTTATTTTTTTGGGGGTTGAATGGGCTTGCTTGAACAGAGAACAGACAATAAGCAACAGTCAGTGTCCCTTATCATGGGATGAATCTTAACAAAAATGACCATGTTTTTCCCTGCTTTCTGCCTACAGAGACATCCTAGAATGAAAATCCCATTCAGGACTGTGTAAGGACCATCTTCTGTCTTAGAGAGAGTGGGAGAAAAGCAACAACGAAAAAAAGAAGTAAAAATAAGCTAAATTAAAGTATCCTAACCAACTGGTGTTCCAGAAACCGGTCAACCATTCCCTAAATAAAAGATAAGGGAGAAGGAAAAAAGACACAGAACAGTCTTTGCCTGTCTCTTCTTAGTCTGTTTTATGGCTTATAGAAATGACAAAGGAAACCAGTTCTAAATGTAAAAGTTAAAAAACATCATCATTTCTTGTTAGGCAATGAGAATTCCTGAAAGACGCAAACAGTCTGGCAGAGAACCCATGGGGTTTGCTAACATGGTCATTTCTTTACTCAGTGCATAATGCCCCTGCGGCAACCAGTACAAGGTTTTTGGGTACCCCACAGAAGGATGGAGGCTTTGGGTGGGATCCACACCAACACGAGTATGACCTTTCAGGCTCGCTTTAAGGATGTACCAAACGTTTGCAGCTGAAGTGGATAGATTGAGCGTGAAATCACATCTAGCCAGTGGAAATTAACAATCATCCTGTATGACCCTGTGCTTTTCTTTCCAAGAAAAGTTTCTTAACTGAGCTGCTGAATTTGGACATTAAAAGTGCTTAACTCCCTTCCATTTAATTTCCACCTTGTGCTACCTCATGCTGCCAAAATGGTATTGCCCTTAGGATTATTTTTTCCAACAGTTTCACTCTTACAGATGTGGATGAAAAGGACAGATGGCCCCATTGGGAAACATTATGAGAAATAATCAGAGGGAGAAGTCCAGAATGAAACAAGGCGGGACAAGTTCCCCTGCACCTGCTGCCTTTCCCATCATACAAGGCACTGAAGCTGCAATTGCGAAACCGGCAATCACAAAACTAAGCCACAGGAAACAAAGCACTGTTGCACTTCAAAGGTCGTTGCTAATATTGTGTATGTTATAGCAGCACTTGTATGATGTCAAATGTGTTGCTCACTAATGAAACCGCCCTCTCTGGAGGATCTTTTTTAAGAGCAGGAGGAAATGTTGGATAATGCTTCCACGGCAAGTTGTGTCCTGGCCAGCCAAAAACACCAGACAAGGGTGGCCAAACACAATACACTTTTAAAGCTTCCTTCTTTATTTCTACAGCAGCTGCTTGAAACATGGCTGTCAAAGGGCTTTAGAAGAGGAAGACATATGTGGTGTGTGTTTGATCAGGTGTTTCGAGTGCTACAATGAACTTTGGGCCACCTGAGCCCAAGGATGTGTGCAGAAGCGTTGCACTCAAGTGTTGTAAACAGCACTCACTTCATGCTGAAGGCCATCACATTGAAGTACCCTGTTGTGCAATAGGATTTCAAAGGAAAGCATGTGGGATGAGATATAAAACCAAAATCTGGTCATTGATGACTATAGTTTTAAAAAGAAGAAAGAAAGAAAAGCCAAGGGGTTGTTAAAGAGAGAATAAAGCCAAATAACACCTTCATTTCCGAAAAATTTCCATCCACGTTGGCTAAAAGACATGATCTTTCTTTTTTGATGTGGCAATTCTTGCAATTATCTAGGAATTTGTTACTTCCAGTCTGGAATGTTGCTAGATACAGCACAGTACAGGAATTCAATTAGTACCGCTGTAGCTAATTACTTCAGGATGTGTTGTTTCAACATTCATTCGCCTTCTGGAGCCTTTTGCAAAGAGGAAAGCATAGTCTTAAAGTGCATTGAGTACCGGTTTATTTTCAAGCATGACTCAAAACAGAGGTTTAACTTACAAATTCCATATTGTTTGAAATCCTTGCTACTTAAAGACCATCTTTTTCCTAAAAGCTGTCTGAATAGGGAGCACTTACAGCAGGGGAATTAATTTCTAGCCTCGTGCTGCCTGCTGACCCATCGGATCCATGCTTAGACCCATTCTTGACACAGAATTCACATCAAAATTCTGAGATAGAAGTAGTTTGGCAGCTTTCTGCCCTACCTGAACAAATTTTGCAAACTGGTTAGTTACCAAGCGCATACTAAAAGGTTGCTTCTCATAGTCTTTTCTTAATAGTTGAAAAAAAAAAGGAAGTTCCTTTGTAGCTGAATACTCTCATCAGTAATTTTGTCACACCGAAATCATCAGATGGATTCAGGTGGGTGTATAAAGAGCAAAACCTTCAGTCTTTTGCAGCTATTGTACAGGTGGATGGGGATGCAAATAGAAGCATTTGCCTTTGCAGTCAGATGGCCAACTGGCCAGTCAATTCATTACTCACATCAGCATTACCAACAATAACCTTCTTCCTCACAAAATATCTGCCAAGCAATCTTTATTCATACTCCTGGAGAGTAAACTTTAATTCCCACTTCCATCAGCACCTTTAACTGACTCCCAGCATTTAATCTCTTGTAGTCTTTTCAGCTTCTGTGCTGACATGGCCCTGCCTGAAACTGAACTTCCAAAATGGAAGCTCAGTTAATGCCAGCCTCCTATAAAGTGGACATCCATTTTTTAAAGTGACTAAACTGACAACACCAGCTTCATATTCACCGTCTACCCACGCAGTCTATCCGTCACTCACTCAACCAGCATAGGGCTTGAGCTGCCAATCACAGCTACAATGAAATGATCTACAGCAGGCTATTGATGGGGGAAAGCATTAGCTCACCTCAGACATGACATCCTTAAGTATATGAAACAGTGATGTTCATGGTCGTGTATTTTGAGTGTAGATTGCAGAAAACAATCATTCAAGATATGCCTTCTCCAAAAGATACATTTGTTGTCTGCATCATATTGTGGATTTCATGGCATCCATGAAACAGAAAAAGTTGCATCTCATGGTATATTTGTGTAGTTCCCATACTTCTTATCTCTGACAAAAGAGAGATTCCTACATGGATAAACTATACATGGGGAACTGCTCTGTAGGAATAAGTAAGACAGCATCAGGTGAAACACCATGACTTTTTTGCTATAGTTCGGAAACATCAGAGTAGGCAAAAGGTCCCAGAGGCACAAGCATCATTTCAAATACCTGAAATGTGATTGCAGTGAGAGCAGGGTCGGTCTCTTCTCACTGGTGACAGGTGACAGGATAAGGGGAAATGGCCCCAAGTTATGCCAGGGATGGTTTAGATTGGCTATCAGGAAAAACTTACTTACATAAACGACTGTTAAGCACTGGAACAGGTTCCCCAGGGAGGTGGTAGATACACCATCCCTAAATGTGTTTAAAAACCATCTGGATGTGGTGCTCAGGGACATGATTTAGTGGTGGGCTGTTAGAGTTAGGGTAGTATGCTTAGGCTGAGGTTGGACTTAATGATCTTGAGGGTCTTTTCCAACCTGAGTAATTCCTTGATTCTATAATTCTCTGAAAGTATATCATAGGTTGACTGTAAGCCAGGAATATGATATAGGCAAATGCATTCCTATATGTCAGGCAAGATATTTCAATAGGAAAATGTAAGTATTGTGCAAAGTACTGGTGAGAATTCATCTGTAGAACTATCGACATTTCTCTCTACTGAAGTTCAAGAAGGATACATTCGGTCTGGCGTGAAGGCAAATGCTGAACAGGTATTTGGGATATGGAATGCCTATAGAGGAAGGAAAGAAGATGGTGGGCAAGACAAAGACTGAAAGGACTGTGATCATTTTTCATAAAGATATCAGAAATTAAGATCAAAGGAGGAAAATAGTTATTTAAGTGAAAGGAAAAATACGGTAAAGAATATGAAACAATTCAGTACTTCTTTCCAAGAAGACCTCATTGTAAGTAGTACAGTAACAAATGTCACTTGGTGAAGAAAAGCAAGGAAATCATGCAAGCTCTGTATGAAGGAAAAAAAACAAAACATTTTCTTTCATCTTTAGCATCATCACAGCCAAATAAACGTATATAGGTATATGGCATAAATACTCTTATTTGTAGAGTCTGAATGCACATAAGAATTCTGGCAAAATTATACAAAATGACAAAAGTAGAACTCTTTCAGTGGTGAAAAATCTGAATTCTGAAGAAGTAAGAGATTTGCCAGAATTTTATATAAGATCTGAACATCCTCCCACAAAATGAGGTAGACAAATAGCTCTCAAAAGTGTTAAAGGCACTAATGAGCTATGAAAGTTTTACCACATGGTTAACATGCATTTTGTATCCCATATAAACATAGCCAATTGGTGTGTTTAATAGTAGAGCTGAGCAGTTTGGTTTCTGTAGGAAAAGATGATGTCACAGTGATAGCGGCAATGGGTTATTTTTACAGTTTGGAGTGATTGTACTTTACCTCACTGAGCTTTGGCACGAATCCAGATGTTCTAGGTTTGAAAATTACCAACCTTTCAGCCACACTGGTGTAACCTTCATTTACTTGTTTTTGAAGCCCTGTATTATTTACATTGTAGGATATGGGTACCATCCATCCCCACCTATTGCTCTGGTTACGCTTTCACTTTTCTCCAGGCTTTGGTTGCTGAAATAATCCTCACCCTAGGAAAGGACTTATTTTCAGCCAGATCATGTCCCTTCTTGCTGCATCATCTTGTGAATGATAGCTCCGGCACAGAGAAGGGCTGACTAATGGGGTGATCTATTGTCTGCAGCATTGCCATGGCCACAGCTTGAAAGAAAAGAAACAGCAGTAAGTTTGTATTTGGGAGCTGACGTAGCTTTCCTCCATGGCAGAATTACAGAGGACATGTTTATGGGTGGTGAAGCAGGTCAACTGGATCACTCCATGTAGGAATTAATAACTAAGTCATATCTAGTATTCACTTGTTAGCCTTTGCATGCCACAAATAATCTGAAATACACTGCTGTTAAACTACTCTTTCAAAAGGAGATCAAGAAAGAAAGGGATGAGGCCTCTTCTATACTAGTAATTAAAAGTGGAGTCTTTATTTAATCCACATTTCTCTGTCTGGAGCAGGGAAATCCTTGTTCATCCCTGGTACCAATTCCCAGCCATCAGTAGCTTTCTAGCAGAAACAAATCTATTGTAGGTACAGGAAGACAGTTCAAGTTTTGTTTCATATGAAACTTTCTTACCTAAGAAGGTGAAAAAGTGGCCATCACCTGCTCAAAATTGAGTTCCTTGCTTTTGCCATGCTTAATGGATTTCTGTACCAGCATGGCTGTCCTTCAAGGTGCTTTGCCATGGGGTTATGCATGCATGTGAGCAGTTGTTGTGCAGGACTGGCCAATCAGCACATCAGAGAAAATTTTTTTCAGGCAGGAAATATGATTATCATTGATATGTGTAATACTTCTGAAAATACAGCACAGGATCTTGTTCTTTTTTGGCTGGTCCTCATTCTTTGTATTCTCACTCTTCAGAAAATTGTGACTCCTTGACCTATATTCACACTACCATAGATCTTGAGTTTTCGCATCCTAAGGGATATATGACGTTGGTTAAGTCCTTTCTTCCCAAAGGCTAAAATAAAAAGAAAACAATTTAGAAACATGAGAGAAAATAATTATAAGCTGTGGAGGGGAATGTTTTCTTTAATGTCAAAATAAAAACATGTGTGAAAAAAACATCCTTACCCAATAAAAAAAAAGAAAATCACAATCTTAAAGCTTTTAAGAGAGAGCATTCTTTGTGCATTGGTCAGTAATTTGCTTTCCCGCTTCTGGCAAAAACTAATACTTTATAGTTGATGCCTTTTTTTTTTTCTTCCCAATATCTCTTACATATTTTCAGAATTACTGTATTGCTTGTGGGCTGACCCACACAGTCTGTCTCTGACTTGAAAGAGGCTAGGTTCAGCTCATACACCTTCTTTTGGCTTCAGGCAGTCCCATTGTTTGGGTTATTCTATACGGTGAGTTTCAGTAAGTAACTGGGGTCAAAATAAAGTATTTCCTATGAAGGAATGATGTTTACAGATCGGCATGTTCGTTCTCTGCAGTGCTTGGGTGAAGGACATTCACCAGAAAGATAAACAGCCCATAATTCAAGATATTGGAAGAAACTCAATGGGAAAACTTGCCTGGAGAGATGCAGTTCAGAGCAACCGTTCTGGATACTAACTGTGCTGTTAATTCCTTGTCACAAGAGACACACGAATGAGCCAGAAATGCATGTGCTGTCTCAGTAGCACCCTGCTCTCCACAAAATGTAGGGGATTTGCCACGTTCTGTAGCACTGTGACTTTACTTTGCCAGACTTCCCGTGATAGTTTTTTCCAGCTGAACTGAGGATTGCATCAGCCTTCTCCTGGCAACGCATGCACATCGTGTTAATTCCCATTAACGTCTGCTGGGTGTATTGTTGTGCGGGTTAAACTATATTGCAGCTGTTACAGCATCCATCCGAGTAAGCAGCTAGTATTTTCATACTAGCAAATGAGTGCTTATAAAGGACTTGTGAAGTTAACAGGTTGTGTCACCTCCTTTCTGCCACTCAGCAATCAAAGCAATAAACTTAAATTACAAGATACCTGTTAAAAGAGTGATGCTTATATTCCCATCCACAGTAAAGAGAAATGCAGAGCTGCTAGGGCTGTTCAAGGAGGAATGGGAGAACTTTTTCTGGATCCTTCTAAGGCTGTGCTGTGTGCTGAATAGCTCAGTAGAAAATGGAATTCAGAAACAGATTCAGAAAAAATAAAATAAAGTCCTATCACAACGTGAAGCCTTTCTAATATATGGCCTTGAATGTGTTTTTGGAACTGAAAAAATGTTGGTATTTCGGGCAACACGATCTCATCATTATTTGACTTATCACGAGAGCAAGAAAAATTTGTAAATAAATACATTTTTGTAAACACGTGGTTCCATCATCAGTTTGCTGGAGCTACACACTTGGCTAACCCTTCTGGGGCTGCAAAAAGGAATTTTGAAAATGCCTTCAAGAGTATAGCTCTATTTCAGCAGCTGTAAGGGTAGCGTACTTCTAGTAGAGCCTTCTGTGAATAGCAATGGAACTACCACATCATCCAGCTTTTCTAGAAAAATAAAAGCCCAAACTGTGTATGAGTTTGCGCAAACATGGAGCCATGGACGGTTTATTTTTGACTTTCGAATCTCCCTCATACCAGATCTTGGAAAATGAATCCAAGGAGTCTATTGTATTTCATTGAATAAGTGAAAACTTTGTCTTGCCCATTGAGCTGCATCAGGTAACAGAAATAAAGTATTCAGCATCATATCAGACATTGAGCCACATGTTTTCCTGGCAAGTATGACATTCCAGTAGACAATTTGAGATCGAAACTGCAACGTTCGGTGGCAGGAGCCTCCAGAGCTCTGTAATCTGCAGATGAGCATGAAGGAGCATCATGAAAGCGAATATCAAAAATCTTTGGTTTCAAGTCCAAAATGGCAATGATCGGGGCTCCCTAATTCAGCGTTCATTGTGGTTTTTGATTTTTTCCTTCTAAAATACGTTTCTCAAACACTAGAAAACTCTAAGAAGAAAATCTGATGTCCTAAATGTATGCAGTTCACAGAAGAGCACAGGTTCGCTGGCTCACACATTTCCTACTATTTTATTTCAAATTATATGCAGCAGCTGCAGAGCTCAGCTGCCACCTGTGAAAGTTTAAGCCTATCTTTTCCTGTCAAAAGTCCTTCCTTCTGTACCCATGTCATCGCTGGCCTCCGCTCCAAGCTCTTTCATACACTTTGCGTTGCCTGTTACTCCATCCCACTGCTTCCATTTTTTGCATGACAGAAAAAGGATGCGGCAGTTTGCTACCTTACTCACAAGCTGATTGTAAACAACTCTTTTGGTGGTACCAAACTTCTTGATCCCGTTTCAGAGGACAGTCGTGACCACCTCACCCCTCAGCCTTAGCAGTATATTATGCATATATGTATGTAATGGATGCACGTTATATTTATGTATATAACTTTATGTATATAACATGTATAACTGCCAAGTATGAAAACACCGATCATTATTACTGTGGTTATTTACATAAGAACTGCTGCTAAGAAGACTACTCCTTTTATACACAATGGTTTTAACGCCATGTTTAGAAGTTTCCTCCACTGTTATAATCATTATATAAAGTTTATCCAACATTATTCCACCTTCTGTTTAACACAAAGCTCTGTTTGAGTCTTACATCTAAAAAAATGTTGACATCTGCTCATGAAACTCGTTTTTATTTTCATGTTCCTTTGTAATGAATCCTGGCAAGAATATCAGCAAATGTGGTGCTTTGTATCACCGTATACACCCTTAAAATACATTTATTACAGAAAGCTTTTCATTTGAACTCCCACTGCTCTGGTAGGGGTCTTCCTAAGTTAAACACGGCATCTCCAGACAAGAAGTCTTTGCAGGTGGTGTGAGCTCATCCTCATTCTGTGTTTAGCTTTGGTGTTGTTTCCACTGGGTCTAAAGATGGACTGAAGTTAAAAAGCAAGTGGAAGGCAAAATCACCAGGGAGATGGAAAAGAGTGTTTTCATGAGATCTATAAATCTTCTCGAGACATTCTAAAATTACAGATAGCTGCCTTGGCTGAGTTCTGTGCTAGCAGTCAAGAAACTAAGCCCTAATTTTACATGTTTAAACGGCCTTAAAATGAGTTTATTTTCCAGTTGGAATGTGAATGACTCAGAGCCATCAGCAGGCCCAAAAAACCGTGCGCCAGGTCCTCGCATGGCGCAAACCAGTGTCAGTCCCCAGAACCCAGGGTAACCACGTCAATGGGCAGCAAGGGAGCAGCTGACTCTTGTCTACCTTTTGTTCTCTGTGAGATCCGGGCAGCCAGCTCTGATGGGCTAGAGACCCAGGAGAGCTCTGATGGCCAGATTAGATAATTCCACCGCTATGTAGTCTGCAATAATTCATCTCGATATTTCACTGACCTAAACAGTGGTCAGCTCCTCCTGAGACAAAATGCCAATCCCCTAAACTTTGCTTCTCTGTCCACACAACTACCCTGGGAGACGTGGAATGTGACACTGGTGAGCTCATGACGCTGAGCACTGACATTGGCCCTTCCGTGGCATGATGAAAGCAGGATGCTTTCGCAGGAGCGGTAGACGGGCATGCCCTGAACTGACTGTCATTTCCTTGTCACCCTGTGAGGCACAGCAGACGCCAGAGCTGTCTGCAGTTGCATAAACACGCCATCAAAGGCCTGCAGGCCGCATGCTGGCACAGCGCGCAGGCAGCGCTGCTGTTCTTGTAATTAATGAACTCTTGGCAGGAGGCTGCAGGAGCTCAGCATCCCCTAACAAGCACATGCAGAGGTGGTGCTCACTGTGATTAAAGCCATGGCTCTAGTGAAAAAGAAAGTGGAAGCAAGCTTCTGCCTTCTGCCATCCCGTGTTTCTCACAAGGTCAAGGCCTGGGAGCTGTGTGAGCTGACCCTCTGCACAAAGCTGATTTTCTTTGCTTGTGCTCAGCAACTTTTTAGATGGTACTCATCAGCATCACTCACAGAGCCAGAGTGTCCCATTAGGTGCTCAGACCTAAGAGTTCTCGCCTCTGTGCATCTGGAGCACCCTGGAAAGTAGTCACAACACCACAAACAGAAGAGTCAGTGCTTGGCCTTCCAAGGTGTAGTGCATGTATGCACTACATGTGCACTACATGCATGTGTGCACCCCTCCTTCTTGAGGTAGCTTGTGGGATCCTTTGCTAATAATCTGAATTACCTCTTCCACTCGGAGGAATTATCTGGAGAGAACCTCATTACAGGCCACAGAGATGTTTTCAAGGGTGCCAGGGGAAGGTCTGAACCAGAATAGGTTTATTGAGGAAATCCACTGAAAAAAAAGCCTATTCTGACAGCAGAATGTCATGACACAGAGATACACATATATTCAGTGTGAAAGAACTCAAAAAGAAGCCCTAACCACAAGCAAAGGACTGGGAATGGGCACCTCCAAATCAAAGGCCAAGGGCTAACCTGAGGCCCTCCAGGCAGCTTCGAAGTAAGCTTTACGTCCCTATGTAAATGCCTTTTATTTCATTTTTTTTTTGTGGCACCTGGCATGACACCTCTCAGTCTGAACTGGGGATCTAAAATACGGTGTATTTGCTCACGCTCGGTTATTGGCACCAGACTGTGTGGGGCAAGCAGGAAAACTTCCCACTGTGATGCCGTGCCTTTGTGAAAGCTGCTGACTGCTGGCATACATGCAATAGATTTCGTGGAATGAGTTCTTCAAACGAACATTTCTCTGGCATAAACTCAGCAAGTCTTGCTCCTGACCCTTATTTCTTCAGAGCTAGCTCAGCCTTTGCCTGCATTATACCCCCATTTCTAACATCCGACTGAATTCCTAACCCTTAATAACCTTCAATCTCACAGCATTTTAGACTCATTACAACCAGTTTTACATTCATAGTGAGCATTAAGAAACCAAATCACTTTGCTATTTGTGTCTTAAATGAAATTGTAGTGCTAGAATTACGCTTAACCTCTTCCTTTATGACCTTGTTTGTCTGTATTTTCAATTTAGGAAGAAATGTTGAATGGAACTTTTTTTCTGTTTTGATGAGAGATGCACAGCACAGATGTGCCTATGAAAGAGAGGGCAAAGCAGACACAGGTAAAGAAGTGTGCAATTGGCTAGAAATTCTTTTTGCATTTAATTTGGAAAAAATATATAATTTGAAGACATATCTAAAGCACTACCGTTCTTATTTCTGTTTCTTGGAGAAAACCTATGCAAACAAGTAGGCATTTGGGTTGAAAACTTCTTGACTCATTTCATATCTCTATACTGAAAATAAGTGCCTGTTTATAACCTTAATTTACTAAAAATGAATTCCTTCATCCAGCTGCAAAACACGTAGAGTTGTTGAAATCTGCCTTGGATCACATGAGTCTTACTTCTGTTTTCCATTTACTCTCAAAGAGTACTGGGTGCCCCAATTGTATTGCCTTTAAACGATAGGGGGAAATACCCATTTGTTCAAATCCCTTTGCGAAATTAAATACTGACTGTGTACAGATAGATACATATCTTAAGGTTAGTATACAGCCAACTTCAACTTCTTTTTTTTTTTGACATTAAGCGAAGGCAAAGAGATGTCACCCAACTCTCAATATTTCGCTTCTTGAATTCATGTATAATCACTTAATAAGACAATTTCAAACAAAAAAAAAATTGAAAAAGATTACATTTTTGTTACCAAAGAATTCACCTTGGGGTCTGTGTTCTGTAATAATAAACTTGTGATAAAAGGAAAAGAAAGGCTGGACAGGCTAAGGAAATGAGGAAAAAGAAAAGAAGAAAACAGAAGAAAAAAGAAGGGCTCTTTCGAAGCAGCATAACCTTACATTCTGCTGATGCCAGGTTACATTTCCCCTCTCGTTGGGATGTTCAGTTCTAGGGAGTCTTCCAAAAGCACATACCTCCCAGTGTTGCCAGAGTGTTAGTAAGCAACATATCAATTCCCAAGCATGAGTTATGCCTCTCTAGCACTGAAACATGCTGCTAATTAAAGGTGACAGACAATTTCTCTGCCTGTATAATAATACCAGTTTGTTCTACTGTAATCAGGATGTGTGCTGAAACCTAATGAAAGCACTGGAAAGATGCCCATTGACTTTAGAGAGACTTGGATCTAGTCCTGAAATGGTAAGAAAAGAAAAAAAAAAGAGCTATTCCTCCTCTCTTCTCTCCCTTCTAAAATAAATCATGAATGTGATTGCGCTGTCATGCTGGAAGATATATTTTGTGATAACATAACAAATAGACATCCTTGTGCCTCAGTGCTCTTAGCGTGTGCATATCATACTCAATTAAACACATATACAGTGTAGTATTTTTGCTTACTTAAGAGTTTTAGTTACTCTTATCTCTCATGCTTGGTTCACTGTTCCCTTGCATTACTTGTCATCAGCATCCTGCTAGCATCTCCACCTAATATCCCTACAGTCTGATCTGTTCTTTGCACTATGTTGCTGCCTTCCTCCACTGACTTTCCTGGCTATCTTTTGCCATGCTTTCAAACAACTGCAGCCTCTAACATGGTGCCATACTCAGCTCTTTTGCAACACCGCTCTGCTGCTGCAACAGGGCCACACTTGCTGCCGTTACACCAGGGGCTGGCTTTGAGCTTGCCCAGCCCTGAGCTGAGGGCACACCGAGGCAGTGAGGGGTTCTGTGGCAGCTCTCTTCCATCACGTTCCACTGGTGACATGGCAGAAAGAGGCTTTACCATGATATATATGCTAATGGATATATAGCGCTGCTTGTAATTTGTCCAAAACAGGTGAGCTCACAGAGCCATGGCCAAAAAAGGACCACAAACCTCTTTTCCATCCCCCTGGTCAGCACAAAGCACAGACAGGGTTACACACACACAACAAATAGCCAAAGGAAAATTTTGTCTGGGTGCTCAAGGCCTTTTTTATCTCACCCACGCCACAGTAACTTGTCCCTGTCTGAAGGGACGGCCGAGGCTGAGCGGGTTTCCTGCATTGTGCTCCCAGTGTCTCCTGGCTCGGGAAGTGACAACATCTTGAACTAATTTTTTTAAATGGGGGTTGATTTTAAGCAACATATTTTCCAAAGTGTTTTTTTCTTTTTAAATGTAAGTCTAATTCATTTTTCTTTTTTCTTTTTTCTTCTTTCTTTTTTTTTTAACCTCTTGGCACAGGAGATAATTTTCTGCAGGGCCTGAACGAGGGACACTCAGGGCAGCCAAAGACATCAGCAACATCTGCCAGCCACCTCTGGAAGGCAGGAGCATCGCTGAGGGCTGGACGGTGGCTCCTCCATCGGCGGAGCCCTCAGCCGCAGACAGGGTCGGTAACCACAGCCCAATCTGCTGCCCTTTCCACAGCAGACAGTTGTCCTTTTCCATACGCTCAGGTACTCTGCTTCAGGGACAAATTTGGGGGTTTTCATCACCAGCGGTGAGGGAGTGGGAGAGAAAATGCATCCAAATAAAGGACCATTACATATTGGTCTGGTGTAGAAAGGTTTCCCATTAGCCAGGCTGTGGACACAGGGAGAGGTTTCCTGTGTAGTTTTTTCTCCTGGATGATGGGAGCCATTTGAGGAGAGGTGAAATGGGCAGCCAAGGTTTCCTTTCCCCCCTGCCGCCTTCTCACCTTTGTGCGAAGCCACTCATGGAGCTTCCTTGGCACACGTCGAGTCTGAACAACAAGGAGAAGGATTTGGCCAGCCTCAGCCTCCTTGGGTTTATTGGCTCACTTTGCATGGAAAACACATGAAGCGCCAAATATCATCCATTGAGGCTGTTTTGCCAACCCCAGCCATTCAAATATTAAGAAAAAATGCTCCCAGATGAAATGAGAGTGGCTTAAGCCACCTAAAATTAAAGTATATGAGTTTACTGATACACACTTGTTTGCAACTCACAATCGAGCACTCCTGCAAGCTAGTGCAGACAAGGTGTCCCAAAGGGAGTTTGCTTTTTCTGGACTTGCCTGGTGAGGTGGGATTTGCTGCACCCTTGGGGCCAGGAAGATGCTACAAGAGGACTGACCACACAGTTCCCACGGGGAGGACAAGGAGGTGACCATGTGGAGTTGGGTACTTCCCCTTAGAAGATGTTATGATTAAATTTTGTTTTGAGAGATCAGTCCCCAGAGACATACTGTTCCCATGTACCAGGTTATGGTGCAGCCCCGTGGGCTACAGAGGCAATAGAAGAGAGGAAGGCTGGCAGTGTACGGCCCCTGCTTGCACTGCACAGACTGCATCATTTTCCCAGAAACACCATGGAATCTTAAGGGCATTTCCCCCCTAGCCATGTGCAGGGCTATCATCTATCACACTGCTCCAGAGGGCGAACCCAAATTCCCCTCCTAGATCTTCTCACTTTGTGAAATTTTCCACCTCTTTCACAGACAGGCTTCTCTGGCTTTAGGCTGGCTTCCATGAGGCTGGATGGGAAAGCTTCACAGCAGCAGGATGTTTTATTGCTGCCTTTTGTATTTTGCCCAGACAGCATTCCTCTGTCCACGTGCCCAGTGTTGATTACTGTAGTTTTTCTTTGGTGTGGAGAGTGCTTTTGTCTTCCTGGAAAGCCAGTTCCAAAGACCATGACTGACAGGTAGCTGATACTTAAGCAAGGAAGCACTGTCAAGGACCAGGCTCTGCACAGAGAAGTCTGGAACGTGCCCATATGAGGACAGTTGTCATGTTGCAGCAATACTAAATGCCCATTTCAGTGTGTTTTGTAGTTTCTGACGGGGAAATACAGGGCATGTTTGAATGCTTCTGAAGGTTTCTAAAATCGATTTGTGCAAAAAGTGAATCAGCACTGTATAAGGAATGCTTTATTTGATGAGAGCTGCTTATTGAACACTACGTGTTTGAGCAGCGAATTGTATCAAGGTCCTAATAAGTCTACATGCACTTGAAAAAATACTGAAACCAGAATTTGTCAAAGTTTGTTACATGAAATTTCCAACCTACAAATCTCAGCAGAAGGACTTTTTTTTATTAGAATTCACATTTTTCTGCAGAAAAATATTTTTATCTAGATCTGATGTTTTACCCCAGGACAGGAAATCCAGAAGAGGTGTTTGCCCAGAGAGCATCTTGGTTATGGCCAGCTTTCCAGTCCCAGGAAAGGGATGGCCCCACTTTTCCATATCAGACTGTTGGATGTGATGACCCTGAACACCTTTTCCAAGCTGCACAATTCTATGATTCTATATCAGCCCTACATCTTAGCGCCTTATCTTAGGCAAAGCTAGGCTGTAGCTAGTTCTAACACCTCCACCTCTCCAGCAGCGAAGTTAACAAGAAAAAAAAGGTATTTGAAACAACATTATTTGTATTTTCACTTCGCAAGCTACGTGTTTTTCATTGTATACAGTACTTAATGCTCCCAGTTGTTGCCCAGGTCTGCCACCAGCATAAGTCTGTAATGGTCTGAACTTGTTAGGGGATGAGGAGGTTTGGGGACTGAGGAAGAAAACTGACTCTAAACATTCGTTGCATTACAGCTGAGGTACAAAAATAAAAGTTAATTACTGTAACAAAACAATAAAGACTCAGAATGATCTCGGAGTCACATTTAACATTAGAGATTGTGCATACAAAATTGGGTGGTACTATACTGTAGTATATACTATACTGTACTGTATACTATCTCAGTGATGGCACACACTGAGGACCCTGAAAAGCTTGCACTCCGCCTTTGGTTAAAACTGAAGAATGAAGAGGGGAGAAGGAGCCAAGTCAGCAGTTTTGCATTAGGCAACAGGGGAGAAGTCTGTCATGCAAGGCAATCAGCAGTTAGCTCAACACTGGGCAGCAGGGAGGGCTCGGGTTTGGGTTCTGCAAGTGTTTCTAATGAAAGAAGCGAGATCAAGCAGTGTGCTTCGATGCCTCGCTAATCATTTCACAGCAGACGATTTCATCAATTACTCAAACATGTCAGAGCATCTACTGCCAAGACTGCCACCGAACTTCATCTAAATAAATCCCCAGAAAACTGCCGGGAAACTCCTATTGCTACAGGTCTGTGCATCGTTATTTGGAGCTAGGGCAGACAGGAGTGCAGTTTTAAAGTTGCATTTTTGCTGTTATAGGATGCAGATGTCCAACATTTCAGAGCAATTTTTCTGTTGTTTCTTTTTTTCTGAAATCCTAGGGATCCGGTAGCCTCTAGCCCTGAAAAAGACATTTAAAAATGTAATGCATTCTGAAAACGTTATTGTGGGGCTGTAGCGATTAGCAGACGCAGCAGTTTGGGCAGGAGATTCTTCATCTAGTTCAACCCTTGCCAGCTAAACTGGCATGACCCTGCTCTTTGCAGATGCAAAATACTGTACAAATGCAGCGGGCTGTGCAGGGGGTGAGGGCTGCAGTGTCTGGACTGTGGGTGAGGATGGTGCCTCCTGCCAGCCACACACCCCACTTTGCCTCTCCTCCTCACTTCCAGCAGTGGCAGGATAAATGAGAAAGCTTCTCCAGAGCTTCACTCCTGCTTTAAACCTTCCGTAGCTCCTTGGCCTCCTCCTCCTTTCCTTTCTGTTATAGCATTTCTTTAATAAAAAGAGAAAAGGATTGCAAAACTGGCTGATTGACCTGTGATGCCAGTATCTATGGGATAACTGAGCATCAAAAACATCTTTTAGTTTCAGGTAGTCTTTTGACTTCAAAGCAATTTACAGATGACTGCTTGACATGGAGTTCAGAATCTCATACTGCATATTAAGATGTAAGACTGTATTTTAAGAACTTGGAAGTACTGAGATCAGGCTTAGCAATGTGATCATGCCAAGCATAAAGCTCAAATTTAGTGTGCAGACACCTAAAGCTACCGGTAGGAAGCTAAAGCCCAGATGCACTGCAGATATCTCCTGTCAGGTATATTAATTAGGGGAGTGAAGGAGCCTTGGGACAGATCTGAGGGAGGATTTTGCTCTCATGGAGGAGGATCCAATCCCTTTGTATGATCTGCAACTGTACCTCCAGTAAGAGAGGGTGCTGTCCATACTTGTCTCCCATAGCACTGAAATAGGATATTTAGCATGTGTCACTTCTGCTTCTCAGACCCTGCAGTCAGATGTTTGTATCCACTCGTTGGCTTCCACTTTCTTTGCTTATCCTGCTTGGGATCAAAAGGAGATTAAAAAGGCATGAGCTCTTACATATTGTTTATCTTCCAAAGCTCAAAGCAAATTCTCTGGGAAGACTCCAGTTAGCTTCAGCTGGCTTTGGACCAGTCTCTCAAGGAAAAGATGCAAACTTTGGTTTGCAATTGACTGTACCATCCTCTTGAATTAGTTTGGGAAGTTAACTTGCAATTTAGCACTTAAAACATTTTAACCACAGTTATTGAGGATTTTTAAAACTAAGCAGTATAAAAAGTCATTACTCGTGGACTCCTTCATAAAGCCAGGCTTTTTTTTTCTGCATTTACACCATCATTTTATTGAGTGTGATCTTCTTTTCTAGGTGGGACTTCAAATTTAGAAAGCTGATAATACATATTTGAGTATCTAGCAGAGGACTCAACTGACATTTATAAAGCCTTATGTTAGTATGAGATCTAAAAGCAGTGGAATTTTTGCCTATACAACAGTTTAGGAAGGGATTTACCTGTCTTCTTTTCAAACTACGTTAATCTTTAAGAAGTTCATCACTTCACTTATGAATGGCTTTATTCCTCCTGCTTCCCTACAACTACTTTTTTTTTCCCAGAGATAGAATGTGCAAAGGATGTAAGGAGTTACTTTCGAAAGAAGTTTGCAAAGAGAAAATATGATAGAACATTTTTGAGGATTTTAGAAAATTACACTCATTTAAACTTATTACAATATCATCATTACAGATACAGTGAATGTTTTCTAGCAGAAGCTTTCTCTTAAATGAAAACGAAACCCGCAATATCATTAGCAATTGGAAGAGAACTTATCTTCTCGAGCTATTCTGCTAAGACAGCAGCAGCTTTTGGCTTCTTAACGCTGAGTACTGCAAAGCTTGCCACTGACTTAATGATTCAAACTAAATCCTTTCAGAGAATAACTGCTTTCTCGCTGTATGTTGCAAAATATACTTGTGAGAGAATATTTTGGAAAGCATATATAACCTGAGGGTCTGAACAGGATTTCTTTTTAACCCTTTATTTTGGAGCCATTTTGGAGCCATTTGTCTTCTTTCACCTTACGTGTATGGTTTTCTCCAAGTAAGGCCTTGACCTGTAGGATATTTAAAACTGAAAGGAATCACTGGTTCTTTCAAGTCCATCCTTACCCAACAAAAGACCAACTCCAAAGAGAGGCCAGGTTGCTCAGGACCATGCCCAGTTGTGTCTTGAGCATCCCCAAAGAATGCATCTCCAAGGATGGAACTTTGTCTCTCCCGCAGCTTCAGCATTCCCACTGTGATTTTCTCTCTTTACATCGAACCAACATCTTCCCTATTACAATCCTCAGCCACTACTTCCTGGCCCTTCCCTGGGTATTTTGGAGAAAACTAGTCCTGTCCACTCTCAAGCCAGACCTTGGAAATGGAGGGTAGCAATTATCTTCCCTCTTTCCCTCCTCTTTGTGCCCAGCTCAGCCATGATATCACCAGTTCTGTGGATCTGTGGTACCAGTTGCCCTCAAGGGTCACTGTCCTTCTTGGGCACTCCAACCGGCCTCTGGTTCTAGTATGCAACAAGAGCTCTCAGTGCTCGAGGTCCAGGGGAACACATTCTTTTTCCCGACTCCAAGGGTATCTGAGTGCCAGAATGTTGCTCTCTGCCACTCTTTCTTTGACACACAGTAAAGAGGTTTATGAAGGTTGGGCTGTTGAGTCCTGCACTTCAGTTCTTTTTACTGGTTTCCTCAAGTGTGTGTAAATAGTGTGTGTAAATAGGTAGTAGAAAGAAGATGACAAATCAATTCCTTAGAATCTGAGGGATTTAAGACTTTATTTTTTACATTTTCATCAATATTTGACAACTTTTATTGTTTTTCCTTTGACATCAAACTAAGTGGTTTTCAAGTGAATTTTCAAATGCAATACTGATCTATTGTATTCTCCTATTTTGATCTATAAAAGAATGAAGAGATATCATCAATAAACAAAGTCTTCAAACACAGCAAGGTAAGCCACACATGTGGACAGAGTTATTTTGTACAATGAACAGTAATTTATGGTCACCGACTATTGTATCTTTATTAATAAAATATCCCGAAAATAAGTCTCAGTAGTACCGGTTACATCTTTGGAAATGTCACTAAGAAGCCAGGCATTCTAAATTCAAATGACATTTTTAAAACATCACAAAATGCAGTCATCAGAGTTGACCCCCCTCAGATCACAGAAGAAAATAACTTCAATTCATTTGACTTCTTTTCACTGAGCAACAGTCTCAAGAACTGAAGTTTCCGTTTTCTGTAGCAAGTACTCCAATTTCTGATGCAGTAAGACTGAATAGTTTGTGGCTTAGTCTGGAGAAAATGAATGATTTCTTTAATGACAATAGGAGTTGCAGGAAAAATAATATTGAGTTGATACAGAGGCATGAACTGCTCTACTTCTCAGTGTTTCTGTGCATTTTCCTCAACTGAGAGCATTGTCTGAATCCAAGCTGTAAAAGTTGCTATTAGCTTATTATTCAGACTTTCACAATTGATGGATAGCCAAAGAAAGAAAGGAAGAAAATAGATCCAGAGAGATATAATTCCCAGGAATATAGAAAAAAAAGAGACTTGGAAAAGGCAGGCAAATTTTAGATTTAAACTTGAGCGGTTTCTCCAAACATAACCTCAGCGGCTGATGTAAATTCCCATTCTGAATTCATAACCAATAATTTAATATGGAAGTATTTTGCTTTAGCTGAAGTGGAGTGTTCACCCACCTCTGAACTAAGTAAAGCACCTGGGTCTATAATTAGGGAGGCCAAGCATTCTCCTCAAATTTATTTTTCACTTCCTCCAACAATCTAAGAAGTTTCCAGACGTAAATCCATACAAGGACAACAAACTTCATGCAACTTTGTACTATGGCTGCAGACAGCTATTTATGGATTTGCAATAAAACGTGTGGGTGTTTAGCATCCTTTTAAAAGACCTATATGGAGAAAATCCATACCAGATGAATTATTCTGGTCCTTGCAAAAATGTGAACAGTGTCTCCTTTGCAGTAGCACTCTGATGAAATCATTAACGCACCATTTTGAAAGAAAAGGGAAATGCTAAACAACCCTAACTTCTTGCACTTTCTAATTACTCCTTGCAAGTATTGCTTTTTCCTCTCATCTACTGGCCACAGAGGGCTAGCACAGCCCTTTGTGCGCTCTTTGCCCTCCGGAGTTGCCTTGAAAGACCGTACCTATCAACAGATTTCAAAGGAGACTTACTGACTGAAAAAATATAGTCCTTTTGCTGGCCCACTCTGGAGGGAAGAACAGTTACAGGTCAGCTGACAGTGAATGTTGACTATAGCCAAATGTCTTTTCCTAAAACCTGGTTGTGATTGTTTTTTTTTCCTTTACACTGAAGATAGAGCACTTATTTTATTCTCATTTCCACAGAAGGAATCTAAACTGACATTAGATTGCAACTAAAGTAATAACTGGATGAGAACTAAAACAAAGGGCTTCCAACCCAAACCACGACAGAGACAAAGCCACTACATTTCACAAGAGCAATCTGGAGGGAAATTCTTGTGTGTCATTTAAAAGGCCATTTATTTTTAAAACACCATACCCTCTGATGGAGTAAATATTTCATCTCTAGCTCTCTCGTATCATTTTTTGGCAAAATTTTTTCCCTCCTTTATGGAGGCTTACAACCAAACTCCATCAGGAACATGAGAGTGGATGGCTAATTATAGGGTATCCTTGTATGTACTGAAAAGACTTTGTCAAAAAAGCTAAAGAATAAAAGCTTCCAATACTGACCTTGCCATCAACTTCCAAAAGTAATTCTTGGCAGAAATATTTCTAAATTCCTCCCAAATAGTTTTTACGTACCCTTTCAAAACAAACAAGATTGTTGAACATTTTTCCTACAGATCTAACAGTCACATGAGGCTTTTTGTTGTAACAAAACCAACATTTTAATGTGGAGACTCCCAAAGCTTCCTGCAAATAAATTACAACAAAGTGCAACCTTAGAGAACAGTAAATACGGCACTGGCAAAGTTGCCTTAAAGGTTAAAAGGTCTTATCCCAAAGTAACATCTCAGTGTGCTCTAAGGTAATGCTACTGCAAACTATTCTCTCTCTTCTCTCCCATTCGTCTGAGATTATGAAAGCCTCATGATCCCCTTTGAGTTATCCTAATCATTCAGCCTTGATTAACAGAAAATGGAAATTCAAATTCCACATTTAAGAAATGCAAAGCACAAGTGGGATGTCACAATGTTTTTAATATTCCCAGGGAGAAAGGCTAGCCTGCAGGGAAGTATTTGTGCACTGGTAAAAAGAGTTTGGTCTTGACATACAAATTAAATGCGAATGTAATTAGAAAGAGTCTTTCTCATGTAGAAGTGTACAATCCAAAGCGGGACTCAAATGCCAGCTAGGATTTTAAGTACAGCTGGGCCATTGGTCTTCCCTTTAATCATGGAAGCTCTTAAAACACATTTAGAATAGTAGCAGTCTGGAAATATTTATTGGACTAAGTTTCTGCTCCTTACAAGACGGAAATGAACAGATACAGCTTTCAGCCTCAGATGATAAGAAATGACCCAAATGCAGCACTAGTGATAAGAGATCCCAAGTTACAGGTTATGATTCAAAGATGAATCTCAGTATAAAACTAGTAGAAATGTTTTTGTATTCAGTCTGGAAGGTCTAGAGGAGTGGATAGATGGCCAGATAGGCTTGAAGAAAGCTGAATATCACGGACTGCAGCTCAGGAATGATTTTTTCTGAATTTTACCTCTATTTTTTCTTCCAAGATCATGTTTTAGTAAGGAGCTTTAAGAGTTTGAATTCTGAGGGATTGCAAATATAAGCTAAGAGTACAAATGGTGAGCAAACAAAATGGGAATGATTCCATTACACGTGTTTAAAACAAAAACATAATTGTCATTTTAAAACAGATCTTTGAGTTGTTGAATATGAAAGAGAGCATGACTATTGGAACCAATGCACTTTTCCCTCCTTTTTGAATAGAAGTTCAAGGACAGTGTAATATCAGGCAGGATGTGTTCAATGTCAGCCTCTGAGATCGTAAATTCTGTAGGCAATTAAAAGCAATAAAGACAAATATAAAGTTTCTATATAAGTATTTTATAAATGTTTTTTTTTTTCTGCTGATACTTCCTGACATATATTTCAAAAATAAATAATCCATTCCAGAAACTCTGTTTTTGTCCAGTCACTAATAAATCAAAGAAAGAGTGACTAAAAAATTAGTGCACATCCGGAAGTCAACTGCGACAGAATTGCTGTATACATTCAGAAAAGCAAGAAAGCCAAATGTCAGTTGATATCTCCCTTTCTCCAAAAGAAAACAGTATCATCTATCAGTGAATAGGAACTTGACTGTGACCATGACCATAAACCGCATGGCACAAGAAGAGATAGAGACCAAGATAAATAAGTTCCAATCCCATTAAGGACTTCATGAACAAAATCCAATATGAGAAAACTCTACTCAGCATTCACCAGATTGCTGTTTTAATTTCAGACACGTGGGTATGATGTTCCTTGGAAAGACCTAGCTTTCCGTAAATGACTGCGACCTGAATCCCATATTGCCCTCCACTTCAGAAAAAGTGTCAGATGTAAGCATGTACAAAGGACATCTCAGTAATTTAGTCTGAAGCAAATAGATTAGGAATAAAAACATTCCTCTGCACCAGAAACAGCAATGATGACTGCATATGATTGACATAGATGTTAACTAACCCCTTAATCATTGCCTACCTAGGTAATATCACTGTGGAGATTGCTTAGTCAGACTGAGTGACATGGAAAACTACACATCACCTTTAGCAAAGTAAAAATTTTAGCAGATAATCTTCCCTCTGAAGAGCTTGGCAGAGTTGTTTGACTATTCACTGAATGCCTTATCTGTATGTGCTTTCTGAGCATGTATACCCCAAACTGGTCTTAGTTTAGGTTTCAATTTGTTACAATGAATACATGCAAAGCAAGCAGAATAGACATGGGGATTTGTCTGAAAATATTTCATTTTTCTTATCTAGACTATCCATTAACATTATCCAACATTTCTTGTTGTAATTAATACTTTGAAGTGAAACCTGGAAGACGCATCCACACTTGCTTTCACATAAAAATCTGTCTTCCAGTCCCAACCTGTTGCTCACTCGCTGTGACTGTCAGCAAATCTCACTTCCACATTTACTGAGTTACTTGTTAATATTGTTTGGTAATGACTATCTTTTAAGCAGGAGCCTACATGCTGTGTATTTAAAATATTTTTGATGGGCAATGGCAACTGATACTTCAATCTGTAGAAAAATGGCTCTCACAAATGATTTCCCTTTGCAAAATATCCAGTCCTATAGCCTACTGTAGTATATAGAAGATTGCTTAGTGAAAGTCATTCAGAAACTTTGTCCTACCCCCAACTCCTCTGAAAAATAGCTACTAAAAAAGTGCTATCAACTCGGTTTAGGTATAGGACTAAAAGAAATCACAAGGACTACTGTAAAATATTCTAATTCTGGATAAATGTAGAGAGCACATCTATCAAATATGCTTCCAAGTATTCCCATTTCTATTTGCTCATCCCATTCTTTTGAAAATGGCTCCAGAAGATAGAAGCCTACACATAAGCCAAAAAACTTAAATGTTGTAACAGTTGCCTAGGGTGCTGTAGGCCAAGTGGAGATAGAAAGTTGAACCAGCTCACAGGGGCTGAGCAATCTTGGAACTCAGCAAAACAATGAAAGGCATACTGCAAGATGTGAAAAATATGGCTTCATATACTGGAAGAGTTCCTTTGTTTTCCATTTTGACAAATCCCCAAATTCCATCATCTCTATTTAGAAGCAGAATTATTTTCTAAACCTAAGTACAGAGTATATTAAAATACAAGAGCAAGGGATTATCAAGCACGGCACACAAATCCTTCCATTGTCTTGGCTGCAGTTTATGCTGTTTATCCTAGTTGCCCATTTTTAGGCTATGTTGACCAGTCCAGATGGTCATCTTCAACCTCATGTCAACGTCCTTATGGGAACAACCATTATCTTGGCGAAAGAGAGATGATAAAGAGTGTCGAGGTCCTGGACATAAACAGCGAAGTATAGACAGAGTATTACATCCATAATGTGGAAATCATGGGATATAGTAATAGATCCTTGCTCTTAGTGGAAATTGATGGTATTTGATAGTGGGTAGGAAAAACTGACACAGGCAATGCTGGAAGACAATTTCCAGCCTTGGGTAAAGATCCTATCGTAACAGGCTCAAAACAGGGCAGGCAAAGCCTGTCCCAAGGAACCTCTGCTGACTCATAGGTGTTAGTGGTGTCAAACTTAACTGGGATCAAGGAACAGCTGCAGACATGTGGTGAATCATTCTTCCAGTTTTATTCCAGGTAAAAACTCCCCACTCCTCCAGCCATATTATTAAAGCATAAAACATTTCAAAAAATGCTTGAAACTGACTTCAAGACAACAAAATATTTCATCCCTTGACCCTTCTCTCCCCAGTTACTTAGATAAATTGGCCTCTTTTTATCATTCTGTCTCTTTCTACTCATTTCTATCTGATAAAAACCTTCAGATAGTTATTGATTAATGTAGTATATGCCAGAGAAGCATTAAAATTGTTCCTCAGAGATACATTTCTTTCTTTTGAACAGTCCATTTACTTTTGATGGGGGAAGGGTGTTATTTTAAGAGATTGCAACTAAGGAATTCATTTTCTGATAGTATTATCACTATTCAAACAATTAGCAGCAAGCGTTTTGTGGATGGTTTTATGCTAATATAAAAGTGTGTTTCCAGTAATCTTCCTGTTACCCAGAACGTGGTTGATTAACAGTCTAGGGAATTTACCCCCCCAAAAAATGAAGAGCAATTATTTAGACTATTAATTTAATTTACTATTGAGCTTATCAAGCAGTTAGGAAACAGATTACTAGCTGGGACTTCAGAGAACCAGCTTACCGTAGCTCCTCTTTCCAAATTACCATTACAGACAATGTGAGCTATCTTCAGTTGTGATCTCCAGTTTAGCATCTTTTGTAAAATGAAGATAATGTCCTTTACAAAGATTTTTAATATTTCAAACTAAGAAGCAACAACAGCAACAAAACCCCTATCTTCCATACACAGAGAGATCCCCAGAGAAACTGTACTGCCGTGTCCAAAAAGTTACATAAAATAGAAATGCGCCAGATGTGCCTGGAAGACTATGCACTTCTAATCATCATGTTTCCATTTTTTTTGTTGGTCTGGCCCTCGAATTAATCATGGTTAAACTTCACACTGATGAAATCATCTGCAGTATACCTTGAAGCTAAGAGAACAAAGTTGGCAGTAATTGCCCTGTAATAGGTGAAAAGGTTTTGAAGTTCCAAGCACTGAGTGAAGGCAGTCAAGACATTATTACTGTCAGCAGCAATGTAAGATGGGGCTAATGGAGAATCAAAATTATTCACATCACCTTGTACTTCTGCAAATCAGAAATCTGTGAAATAAGCACTTTTCTCAATTATCAGCTGTCAATGCATTAAACTCTCCGACACCACAGAGAATGCTTTTTTCTGCTTTTGCTGCTTTAAAAAGAAGCAGGAGAAAAAGAAGAGGTTATCTCATTAATGTCTAGGAGATACGGTCTGTTATTGAGCTGACAGACTCGACAGCCTCACCCTTTTAATCGTCAAACAGATGGAAAATTTCAACATTCAAATATAGAAGGTGCTGATCATTAAAAGAACTGCTATTCAGACAACAACAACTTCCTTGATTTTGTTATTGTAAGAAGTGAATGAGTTTTTCCATCATCTGTGCACTTCTTTAACTTGAAAAAGAAGCACTCCCTCTAAGAGACCTCTTAGTTTCTTCTTACATAGACTTACTAAACATCCAGATGTTACCACCTCGGTGGTTGATATTTGACCTCCTTCTCTCAACCATTTCCCATTCAATGTTTCCCCTGTCTTGTGTACCATCTGGTTGCAATGAAAACATTCCAGGGGTTTGTGTGCTTTTCAGCCCAGAAATCTTATGTAAAATCCTGCTTATGCAGCTCTATAAACCTGTTACATATTCAGTATCTTGACAACTTCAGCAATAACCTCTCAGTCCTTTTACATCAGTAGAGAGCCTTGTCTAACAAAGCCTTTGGGGACACCAGCTCTTCAGCTGCTGAAGCTCTGCTGGGGCTGGTTCCAGCTATAGATCCCTGGATCCCTGGATACCTGAATCAGGTGATCACAGGATCCCCAGGTACAGTTGTGCTATTTCATTTTTTCCACAGTCTGATGAGGTTGTTAGGAGTAGACTGTGTGGGACCCAAAAGGATCTCAAGCACACTGAAAACAGGTTCTATGTGACAGTCATGCTTGATGACAGCCTCTGAAGTTATCTAATGATCTGATTTGTGAGTACTTCTGGGCTCTTTTGACATAGCTATCTTATTCTTCATGTGCTGAGACATTAAAAAAAAAAACCTGCATCATATCTCCTCATTACTGGATCTCTCCATATCTTAACATCAAATGTTGCAAAAGAAGACGTGGGATAAATGTTTGCAACGAAGAGAAGAGACAAAACCAGAAACTGACACAAAAACTTTTTATTGCTGTCGTCAAACTGTAAGCATTAAACTTAGCTTTCTGGCAGTGCTTTTAAGTGGTCTTGTACAGCCTCATCTCCCCACAGGACATCTGCCTTTCCAGGCATGAAATAGGGTTGTGAAGCTGTAGTGTCTTTGAAGTGGTATGGGCTCATTTTTAAAACAGTTTTGAACTCATCCATTTCCCAGTGTTGTTTTAGCAGTTCAGTGAATTCCAGCTTGCAGGACCGAATGGTACTCCAGGAGGCCATCTAGCCTGCTTCTGCTGCACCACAGAGGGGTCAGCTCCGTTTGTGTCATTCCCAATCAGTGTTTAACTAGTCTTCTCCAAAGCTGAAGACCTCACTGGCTCCTCTCATCATCTACCCCAGGCTTTGCTTCCCATACTCCATGGAGTGTCCTTGATGTTTAGCCCGCTGTTGTTTGCTTTGCCCTATGGATACAGAAAAATGATTATTCCTTTTGCCATTGCGTTTCATGACTTAGAAACTTGCAGTGATGGTGCTTAGTCATCCCTTGTTTTAGGAGAGACACAAGTAGACTCAATTGGTCTTCGACAGCTGTGTTTTCTAGCTAGACAAAACTTCAGCTGAGGTTGTGTTATAGCACAATGGTTGGGTTTTTCCATCCGTGTGTCTTAAAGGTCATCCTCTTGTTTATACAGACCAGTTTCTGCTTTTCTTGTAGCTCTACAACATTGTTGACTCAGGTTAAGCTTGTAGTTTCTTTCCTACTGATGTGCTACCAGCCTGTTGTTACTCCTCAGTGTCTACATACCCCACACTTGTCCCTGTTGAACAGTATTTCGTTTCATTTTGTTTCTAAAATATAACTCTAATTTGGCAAGATTTCTTTGAATACTAACCTTGCCCTCCTTCCCAGCTTGGTGTCATTTGCAAATTTAATACAACGCTTCATTCTACCATTATGCCATTAATGAAAATGTTGTGTAGTAGCCAGCTCAGATTATGTCCCTGCAAAACCCTACTCAATGCATCCCTCTGACTTCACAGATGATATGATTTTCCAGAAACTTTGTCTCTGTAGAATATTCATTTCACCTTGACTATGTTTGCCTAACTTATTAATTACTGTTATATGAAACGTGGTTAAGATATACGGCACCTATTGCTCTTGCTTTGTCCACAAGGTCTGTGATAGAAGGAAAATGAATTGATTTGGCAGACAACTAAGAGCAGAAAAAGATAATTAGCAGCCATGGTGAACAGTATGCAGTTAGACAGCTATAGAAGGACTATCTGGACTGGTATTTCAGATTAGAAGTACACTGAATTCTCAACAGCATATCCTGAGAGTAAGTAGTGTATCTTTAGTTCAGTGATGTTCAGCAGATCTTTAGTTCAGTGACTGCAGAAAGTCACCTCTCAGTGGAAGGTCAGCAAGATGTAAAGGAGGTTTTGTTGAACACTCACACAGAAATACGGGGAAGTTGTTGCATTGCATCTTGAAGTTGCCAGTGCCAGCAGTGGGAGAGGTGCTTTAGCAGTCACATTTTTAACATTTACATTTGTGTATTGTATACACGTGCACAACGCAAAATGAAACCACTAGACATGTCTTAGGTGCTGCTAGCTGTTGTGGTATAAACAGCTCAAAAACCCCAAAGCCTAAGACTTTTTTTACCCAATAGGAGATAACTGCAACATATCTGTTTTGAAAGATTTTCTTCTTTTTCTTTGTAAAACACAAATAACCCAGAAACATGACACTTCTCTTCAAACATTTTGTTAAAACTGATATTTAATTGGGCAAGGAAAATGTTCCCAGGGCTTTATTAACCACAAGCTGAATTAAAAAACGGAGTCTGCATTCCTTGATGAAGTACCCTGCATTTGAAGCTATGAGTAGACACTCATTACACACTCTTTTGTATTACAGGCATTTATTATATAGCACACCTCCAGAATACAGAAAAATGCATTTGTTTTGCCCTATATTAATCTCTTAAACACACCTTTTCAACAGATCAAGGATCGTTTCTTGGATCACTGGGGCCAGATCCATGCTGCCACAGTTATTCTTTTATTACAACATTTCTCTTTCACAAGCACAGGGTTACTCCATCTTAAAACAATCACACCTCCTGCTGCTCCTATGAAAAGTATGTTGCAAGATCTCCCTTTTCTAATAGTTAGACAATTTCTACTTTCCAGCTTGAATTTATTCTTGGCTAGTTTATACTTCTTTCCTTTATTTTATTGTAGAGAACCAGTTCAGCTGCAGGGGACCATATCACTTGCTACTGTCTTTGCATGCCTCTCTTCTCCTTTTTCCACTTTGGGTCTGCCAGGAACTGATATCAAATGAAATAAACCAATGGGTAAAAGCCACAAGAGTTGTGTTGGGATCTTGCAAGTGCTGGACATAACATTAACAGAGCAATGTCTGAGTCAGTGTAGTAAAGCATTCACCCTAGAACTGATTATCTTTCCCATCAGTGTCGGCCACTTAAGCATTCTCCCAGAAATTCATCCAGCTTGGTTAAAATTCTGGGAAAGGAAGGTTTCCTTCATCGCCTGCCCAAGTCCACAGCTCTAAGAGTGAAAAACATAAGGACAAGTCACTTTTAGCAAATGAATGATAGAAGTTTTGTTTATTTTTGTCTCTCTGAAATCTTTTGTTTTCCCTCATAGGGCTCACATATGGTATGCTACTATTGTGACCATGGTGTGCTTGCACTTTCCTATGCCCTTTTAAACATAACTCCTTAGGTCAAAGGGAAGAATCTGTAGATCTCCTCTAACCCTCCACAAGACAACTTTCCTCTGGACAATGAACAGTTACAATGGCATGAGACATGGGAAAGGCAAGACCCAAAGGCAAGGGAAGATTTTGAACGTTTCTGATGCTGCCCAAATGTTTGTATAGCATCATCTAGCTCTTTAAGCCAAAGCAAGCTGGTAGGGTCACCTGGCATGATACCTCAATGCAAACCTGCAGGGAGAGGATACCAAGAAGAGGTCAACACCTTGGAGGATTCCAAAACCCACCCAGACAAAGCCTCGTGCAACAGGCAATGTGGCTGAACTCAGTCGTGACCCCTTAAGGAAGAGGTTGAACCAGGTACTTCCAAAGATCCCTTCCTGCCCAATGGACTTAATGAATCTGCACTGATTGTCAGCACACAGAAGACAGAGATGGATGATCAACATAATGAATTGCCAAGCTCAGCCACTAGCAAGCCCTGCAACTGAGAACTGGAGATAAATGAAGGACAATAATCCAACACTAGAAATACAGAAAGCAAGATGAGACAGCCATGGCTACTTCAGTGCAGGTATCAGGCACTGGAAAACTTAATCGATTTGAAGAGCTATGTAAAATAAATTGGCCTCTGCCATTACTTATACAAAATATGCCTTCTGAACCTCCCACTGGGATTCTGGCAGGAATTGTTCCTGGACATCATCTATTGAAAAATGATTGATTCCTTTTTGACACGGTATCAGAGCATCTCTGGAATTCAAGTTCCCTTATGCTTGGCAAGCACTTTTAAATATTAAGAAATGGAAACATCAGAATGCAGGAGTTTAGTACTCCATTTTATGATTACATTGCACAAGTGACAGATCTGTTCAAGATTAGAGACTTGTTAACACTGGCTATTTTTAAGCCTGGGAAAGCAATTTGTAATCATGCTGCACTTCTGTTTTCTGCCATATTACCTTATAGAATGTTTCTAGATTCCAGGATTCCTCCAAAAAGTTCTTTGAGTTTATAAAGCTGCCGACAGGAAAGTTAAAAAACTACTGAATATCACAGAGAAATAAGTAAAGCTAGCATTGCCAGTGTGAACTCCATACGCTAACATGGTGTGTTCTGAACTTGAGAATGTAATCGTTTTGACACAGTGGCAAAAGAACTGACTCAAGAATTATTCCTTCATTGCATTTAGTCTTGTAATCAGAAAACTAAACCTAACAGGCTGCATGTATACTAGCCCTTGCTTACGTACACAGTATGGTAGTAAAAGGACACCACTGCAACACAGAGCATTTTAATTATCCACTACTTCGTTCCAAAAATCTCATGCTAATGTTTTTTTTCAAAGCAGAATGGTTTATCTCTTGTTCTGTATTGGTTTCATATATTCACCTGGGTAAACTCAGGAGGTGAAATATTTAATGAGGTTAGACAGTCTTTTTTGTTAATATGTAAAGAAAGAATTAAAGTGGTTCCAAATACATGTTCTCTTCCCAAATTGAACATCCTATTTTTGATGTCTCCAGTAAATGTTATAGATTGTAATACTGTGGAGCTTTTAACCCTCACACATTTGCATGAATGCATAAAAATTGCATGTCCCTTTCTGACTGCAATAAGTTAACCTCAATTGCTCCTTTCTCTTTCAGATTTCATTTGACAGTTCTTGGTTCCTGCTTCTCCTCTTCCAAAAACCATTTGCATCTGGGGCAGTCTTAGCTCAGGTAAGCACCTTCTTGTTTTCTGCACTGCTGTTTTCTGCTCAGTTGCTCTGACTTGCCATGCTGGAGCATCATGCATCACGAAGCAGATAAGAAGCCTCTTTTGAAGAGGATCTGGGAGCACATGGTTGTAGGGACTGAAGGACATTCCTTGTTTTGAGGTATTGGTCAGAAGGAGAAAACAATACTGGTTGCCTTTTCCTTGTCTGAGTCTGAGCAAGCTTCTCAAAGTTCTTCAGGCTGAGCCCAGGCCAGAGGCAGCCATCACACATTCACTGCTCTACATTGTAGTGCTTGGGACAGCAGCAGGCCAAGGCAACACTGCCCGTTGACTGCAAACGTTGCTGAAGCCTTTTTAAATACTGGAATCTGGCAAAACTTGACCAGTTTGGAGAGGTGTCATTCTGGGAAAAGCAATGGTTTCAGTGCTTTCCTTCACAAGCCCTCAGTCCTTAAACAAGCCTCACTGTTAGCCTATTGTAAGCTAGGCTTCCTCAGCTACTTCACTGAAAATCCACCAGAAGTCCGTTTCTCTGTGTCACTTAGTAACACTACACTGCCCCAATCTTGACTTCTCCAAGGATTTAATCCCCATCAGGCCCTACTGGATTTTTCTTCAGGCCTTGTCCAGTCTAACTCCCAGTCTCTGCTCCCAGTTCCCCAAACCATACACTTGCTTCATCAGCTAGCGGAGGGCAAAAGCTGTCTTCCAGTAAGCTGCTGACATCTCAGCCTTACACAGTCACCATCACGGCTCACAGCAAAAAAAATACTGCTCCTCAAGCACAGAGGGTAAGTTCTGGGAGCATTCAGATCTGCCACAGTCACGTGTGCAGCTCAGTTGTTTTCTCTAATGTGCATATGTTATGGCAGCCAAGCAAACTTCTGATGTTAATAGCAATGTGTCTTCCTGGACATTTACTCAGGATTGCACCTGCTGACCCTGCAGCTGTTACCCCTGTTGCTTGCTGCATGGCTGCTGCAATTGTGTCCTGTATTTTCACAATGACTGAGTTTGCATTTTGAAAACCCCACTTTTCATACTTCATGCATTGATTACACACACACACAAAGTGTATCTCTGGTACCATTTCCTTAGCTACAAAAAGCACGTCTACAGATTTTTAAGTGCAATTGCAAATGGAACACATTTTCCCACTAGGGAAAATCCCATTACAGCTTACTTGTATATCCAGAACTACTTCAGAAGGAAGATATTATAGAGTTGTACTTAGAAGACAGAAAACTCATCCATAGCTTTGCAGGACATGTATCTCAAGAAGGTGTTTGTTAAAGGCAAATAAGATGATAGTGTTGCTGTAGATTTATTGTTGGCAGCAGCAGCAGCAGCAGATGAAGTTTCATTATAAATAACTTCAAGGCTTCCTGTTTTAATAGAAATACTGCCACTGTTTTGAGTAAAACCAGACTCGACACAAAAATCAGACCTTATCACTTAGTCACAGAGTCTCATTTATAGGAGCTGCTGTGCTTGGTGCTAGTCATTCTGATTGCATCCTGGTAAGTCTTCATGGGATGCTCACACAATCACAACGTATGGCAACAAAATCTTGGGCTGTAACATTTTTATTAGGCTTCCCCTCATTTATTTGGTAAAACCTGATATTAAGTATTCACTTGAAGACATACTCTCTATTACGGAGAGTTTCTTAACAGAAATACATTTAAGTAAATAAGCTTTTAATTTTGACAGTGCAGCGCAATACCTTAGATGAGAAATACACGAAATAAAATCAAAATTAATACCACTTTGTGATCTTCATTCTTTCCTTGGGTAAAAACTTCCAGGGGTAATACAGCGTCTTGTCTAAGTGGGTTAATATTGCCTCAGTAGGGGATTTTATGGACCATAGTTGTTGCCAGAAAGCAAAGATTGCCAGACTGCAATCAACATATGGAGTTCTTTTTTTTCCCACCTCTTTTTTCAACAAGGTGGAGCGGCCCTCTTTGAGCAAGCTGGATTTCAGCTCAGTTGGGTTGCCAGTAGTCTGGAGCTCATTCTTGTCATGTGCTTCTGACGAAGGAATTACTGTGTATTCAGGTTTTTTTTGCGAAAGACGGAAACTATTAAACACAGAGGCTGGAGAAGATGGCATGCCTTGGAATTTCTAGAAAAGGACCGTGGATTGATTTGAATAGTTTTGCTGCTGACTGGTGGCACAAAATTTGGACAGCATCTGTTTTATTGCATCATCGTTACCGGACATCACATGATATGATAAGACTGACCCACCCTGAAATGACTAATCGAGTGGGATGCTTGAAAAGGTTTTTTCTTCTTTACAACCCTCAATTAGAGAAACCACATTTTCCAGGGGAAAAACAGTAACTTTCAAACGTATGTGAATGTGTTGGGGTTTTTTCGTTGTTGCTGCTTTGTTTCTTTTCTTTTTGTTTTTAACAAAGAAGGCTTTCCTGCCCACTAAAGAATTTGGTCACGGAGGCTTTTTTTTTTTCCTTTTCAAAAAATGGTCACTGAATCAACATGAATCATCTAATTTTAACCAGCACCTTTATAGTTCAAAGCAAAAGAGTAAGACTTACTCTCTAAGCAACAGGAAAATGGACTTCCTGGCCCATATAGCTTATCGCCCCATTTGTCATGAGATATACAGCCATGTTACTTTCCACTCTTTCAGCTATGCCTATTGGAATTGCAGCTATGCCATTTCCCAAGAATATGCCTGGTGCGTCAGCTAACATTTAAATATTAAAAATGGAGAGTGGTTTTGCAAAATTATGCCAAAATGGAAAGGTGTTAGGAAACCGCAGTCTGGAACACAAGAACTTGACGTTCTTCATGCTGAGGCCCCTCTGCATCTTTCAGCACTGAGGCCACGGGTGGTTTCTAGAAATAATATTGTGTTTGTAGCTGTGCACTGCTAGAAAACGGCTTTCAGACCTACCTGTTCATGATAAATTCTGGAGCAATAAGCAACTGACATTTTCCTCTACTGCTGAAATTGATGTACTTAATCACTCAGTAAGGGCAATTTCACATTTTGCCTCTCTGTCTCTTTGCAGAATATATGTTCTGTTTACCTTGGGAAGACTTAACTATAATATGCAACAGTTCATTTGAGATATTCAGATGTGTTCAGATCCCTTTAGCCATTTGGTAGGAGTTTTAGGGTAAAAGACACCACACACTACAGTTTAAGTGGGGTTATCCTTCCCCTGAGTACATTGCCCTGAAAGCAAAATGAAAAGACATCTTTCTAGTCACCACAGTGCAATAATAACTACCCTTCCAGCCTGGTCATGTAGGTTAAGTAGAGCCTTTGGTAGAGCCAGCAAACAGCTGCTGACCCAGGTCTTGGACTGCTGAATTTAGAGATGACTGTCTACCAGGCAGCCTATGGAAAACTCTCAATCTTTTACAGAAATTGAGAGGTCAGACATCAGATGTGGCAGGATCCATGGTGTCTGGCCACATCCATAAATAAGTGCTCGGCTTTACAAACCACCTTCATATGTGGTGTGTATGGAGTTCAGTTATTTCTTTGTTATCTTCGTCAAGGTTTGAATCTATCCAAAATTTAGGGGGGTGCCCTTCATTTGCAGCATGCATCCACTCACACTGCAAGAATATGTCTCCCTAAGAATTTGCTGCCTCTTGACGTCTTGTAGCTTCAACACTTATCCTTCATGATCCGTAAAATGGAGGAATTTTTTAGCAGTCACATGGTGATGGACTTCTACTAGCTCTCTTCTCAAACTTGCTCTGCTTGAACATCCTGGGATGTCTACAGAGGCTGATGGGGTACTGTATTTTTCGCTAAACAAAATAGAGAAATTGTCTGCATCCAGCTCAAATTTATCTGTCAGTGCTGTCTATCTGTGCTTTTCAGGAAGTGCCTCAGAGGCATGAAAACAGCCACCTTACACACAGCTTCAGGGAGAAACATTTCTACAGTTTCCTAACCTGGTTCACACAAACATTCTTGACGCTAATGGGAAAGGACAACGTACTTTCTGCAGACCCCTTATAGCATCCAAGTTTCTTGAAAGGAGTAGGAAAGACCTCACATTCTTCTCAACACCTCTCACTTCCAGTGCCCCCAGATAAAAAGGTTGTGATTGAAGCTGCTTCCATCACCTCTGGGGATGCCAAAATCCAAGCAAATTTCCTGGGCCAAATTCCTTGTAAAAAATAAAACAGCATGAAATGCAAGAAAACAACTGGGAAAGCACAGCTAAGGCCTCCAATGCTTAAATTCCTGTCAGGTACATGCTCTAAAAGAGTGGATAGAGGTTGTGGTTTGTAGCTTGTAGTCAACTGGTGGATTTGAGCTGCCTTCAGGGCCCCCGCAGGCTGTCAAAAGAAAACAAATGGTCGCTGTGTGGCTGCAGCCCGGGGAATCCCTTGGGCTGTTGGTCACGGTCCTCACGCCCAGAACTTCAACCTCCTAGTAACAAAACAAAACACTGAGATGAACTTCATAAAGACGTCAACTTCCAGCCCAGAGAACTGAAGGGAAACATGTCCTATAAAAGTGTCCCATTACAGGAAGGATCCCAGCCTGCTGCAAAGGTAAACAGTCTGTTCACAAGAAACACCGGTCTGTTAGAGTTTTTCTGCTCAATAAAACAGCTCCCTTTGGATCTACACAGCCCAGGCTGATAAGAGTAGAGAAAGTACTGATCACCTTCCGTTACCTCCCACTCTAACTGCACCTTCTCAAGGTCTTCAGAAGCCAATAGTCTTGCATCAAGTTGAGGATTTTGAGAAAGCAGTTACAAATACAGCCAAAGCCTTACTTGATTTAATAAAAGGGATTGACCTAATGGTGAAAGACAGTACCCCCAAAACCATCTGCAGAAAACATTTGGGACATCTAGCATCCATCTTCCTTTTCCTCCTTAGAAAACATGATGCAGTTGTGAACTTAGCTGGAAGGTGATGAAGAATGTAAAGAGTAATATGTAACCCCTCTGCTTGTTGCCTGAACTTCAGAAGTGGTCTGACTTCAGAAACTCTGGAGGGTAAGGCAAGGTTTTAGGACAGCTCAGAGACCATGTCATGCCTTAGTACCACCCCTCTTTGGTGGACTGAGTGGGTGAATTCTTGCTTCTGGGGCTACCTACAGGATATGTGGTTGTTGCCCTCTCCCCCTGCTGACACTGACACTCTTCATTGGTTTTCATTGTTAAGTGACATAACCTACCTGGCTATGGTGTCTTTTATACCCCAGTTCATAGACTCATGCTAACATTCACTCACAAACTTGGTCCCTGGTCAAATCCACAGCTCATGTCTTATCATAGCAGACTGATTCTTCTTGCTGTTCTCTGCCTGCTGCCAGTCACTGCACTCATACTAAAAAACCCTGGAGAAGAACTTGGATGAGCACAGAGAAATCTCAGCGTAGATGCTGGTGAATGACTGATTTAAAAGAAGTATGTGATTTGATTAAGAATGTAGTTAGATGAGCTTTAACAGACTGGAAAGAGTACAACAAATGACTGCTTTGCAGTGAAAACAATGGGAGTCCAGTGGGACAGCTTGTTAAATATCCACACATTTATTTCTTAGCAGAGCTGGTGCGGCCATGAAATTGGAATTGGAGCTTCATAATTCTGTCTCCTCAATGGGATCAGATGGTAGTGATGTGGACAAAAGGGAAGACAAAACCTTCTCTGTGTCCTTGAGCATCCTCACGTCAGTCTATGCCTTACTACATTCACGGGAGATAGAGTCTGGAGTACTCTTTCTTGTCATTCAGGCAAGATAGAGATTGGATTATGTTTTCTGACATTCATTTGATATAATTACCATTTCCATTTAAGGATCAGGAGATTGAGACATTTTTGAGAGGAAACTTATAAAAGTAAATTAAGTAAATTAAATGCACGTAACAAATAGATATGGTGGAATATGATTTAAAATGCCCCTTGGAAAGACACGGCTACAACTCTCTGTTTTCAGTGAAAAATCTGACAGAAGTTTAACATTGGAGCAAACAAATTTCACATGGTTGGAGCAACCGTAACAAAAGCCTTGCTGTGTGTTCACTTCAAGTATGATGGACGCCCAAAAGCGTTAGCAAACACAACTCTTGAACAGAAAGGCAAAGACTTTCTGAAGAGTCCCAGGCGGTAACAGATCCTTTTCTGCAAGAGGAAATTTACTGTGAGCTGGAGGGGAAGAGCATGCAGCAAGAAAAAGGAGAAGGCTACAGTCTCATCGGCATAAACGTTCCCGGCTCAGAAACTCTTCAGGTTCAATTTGTCCATAAAATCTGAAGGGATGTGCTTTGTGATATATCGTTAGCTGTGTTTCTTTTTGAAGAGGTATTTTCATGCAGTGCACTGCCACTAGAGACCATCACAATAGTGACGTGAGTAACACAAGTGGCTCTGCCACGTTGTCTTGTTCCCTTCCTGGACTGAAATCTGCTTCCTGAACAAAGCTGGAGGCCAGAATTGTACAGACTGAAAAATAAGACACATTCTGCCTTATCCTCCAAACTATGACATAGTGTTATATGATGATTCACACTAACTAGAATAAAAATGCCAGGCAATATATGTCTGCAGGATGAGTTATCTTTCCTTCACATCCCTGCCTTTCTTTTCTCTCAGGTTAGCTGATTAGAGACCTGCACTTCAACTACAAGAAGTTAAAAAATTTACAGAGGGCAGTGTAAGCCACCAACTCATTTGATTTCTGTCTTGTGATTTTCAACGAGCAATAACTCAGTGGCAGCGTTACACAGTTCCTTTTGTCCATAAACCTATTTCAATGCAGACAATGAAAGTCTTGTCCTCTACCTAAGTGCCGTTTTTCTCTTTTAAAATAACTGAAGGTGGTATTTCTGAAGTTCAGTGTTGTGAGGATTGAAATATGGATTAAAAATAAAAGCTCAAAAGGGTACTGCAAGCATCAAAAGCACCTGTGAACAATCCCTGCTGTTGTTAAGCTTAGTGTGCATTATGCAGCACTAGAAAGCTGCATAGTCTAGTTTTGACTTGGGTCCAACAGGTGAAAGAGTTATTAAAAGAAAGGCTGCAGTGCCTGGAGGTTTTATTCCCTCGTACAAACATCAGGGTACACTGGAGCATGTGGTGCTGATGATACTGTGGGGACATAGCACAAACTACTCGGGCCATTAAAAACCCACATCCCAGACTATGCCACATGGCAGCACAGAGGAAAAACCAAGCATTTCTGCTAACACAAACCAATTAAATTATTTTTAGCTCCTATGAAAACAACAAACACAACTAAAAGGCAGCCACACTGGTCAATAAGACAAGAAGCCCTTCTAAGATTAGCCTTGAAATTCTCTAAATACATGCTCTCCCCCCTCCCAAAAGAAGAATCATAGTAACCATTAGGGTGTCTGCGTTTATGACCAAAGCCCATAAAACAAAGATTTAAATTAAAGGCTAAGAATTTTACTTTTCATTCTGCTATGAAAAAAGGAGATGTTTTGCTCTTTGTTCCCAATGACGTGATCTATGTGGCCATTTTCTATGACTGCATATTTAGCAGAGTGAGGTAACAGATCCTTGGATCTCCTTTTCCCCACGTTGTCTTCACCAACCAAAGTAAATTGGGGTACTGAGCCTTCTACAGCCCTTTCACCCTGTTGTTGGTTTCATGGGAGCAATTCCTATAGTCCAGACAGCTGCCCCAGATATGCATCGCTCTCCCCTTTGCTCTTCTTTTATCACAAAGTGGGCTTGCCTTCAGAGTTTTATTTAAGAATATTGTGCAAGAAAAGCAGTGCAGAATAATAATGCAAAGTATATCCCAGGTATGCTTTATTTTCTTAGGAAACAAGTTCATTATGTGTGTCCATGTGTGTCTGCACATAGATGTGCAAGCACGTATAAATACGTGTATATCTGTATCTTGGGATCCTGCATGAGGATAGCACGTCCAAAATGTAACAACAGGAGACTAGGAAACATTCTCTCATAACCTTTGAGGATACTTAAAAGCAGCTCTGAGGTTTTGGAGGAGGATTACAAAGCCTCTGGCAAACTCTTTGCATCGAGCACTAACAGGTGATTTCCAGAACTGCCGGCATAAACAGCCCCTCAGCCCTGCAGTCTTCTCCATCCCAGCCCCAGCTGGCTCATGCAGAAGCCTTCAGAGATCTGATGCAAAGGGACCGGTGGATGGCCCTGTGCAGATCTGATTCATGTCCCTTGTTACCATATTTTGGGATATTTCAGTTAAAAACCACTGAGTTCTAAAAGGTGGGGAGGCTCAGACATTCACAACCTTGCAGGGAGAACCAGAGGCAAGTCCGCCAGGCATGACGCCCAGGGAATGGCCACCCCAACCAGAGGCTACTGGAGGGCTTTTTAAGAAAGTAAAAGGCTCTTCTCAGGAAGCCTTCATTTTTTATGTGGCAAGGACTCTGTGTGGATCCTGCATGTCACTGCACCCTCTTTAATGAAATATCTGTGTAGAGTTAAAAAGAGCATTTTTCAGCTGTGTCTCCTCCAGAACGGGGCTTCACAGGGTGCAATGACAGACGGGGCAGGACCCAGCCAAAGGACAGCTGCTGAGCAGGCAGCACTATGCTTCTTGGCAGAGAGCACATGCTGCCCAACACTGCTGTTGGCGCTGCATTGGAAGGGCTTGTGTTTACTTCCCATGCTCCTTTATGTGTTTCCATGCTGTTTGCTACAAATGCAGCCTTACACATTGTGGTGCAGCCAAGGTAGAGATGGGGAAAGGACCACTGCCCTCCCCATAGCCCAGCCCTGCGATCCTCACTGTAGCACAGTAGCATGGCATAACATATGCCATCACTTTCAGTAATCTCTCTCAGTGCAGGCTCCCTCTTCACAGGCTCAGCTGGTGCATCTGGACAAGAAGGGAAACACTTTCTCTCCCATTTCTACACTGGTAATTTGATATGAGCTGTCCCATGATCACCAGAAAGAAGCCCAAATTTAAGTCCACTACCATCCATGCACTGTGCTGTTTGGTCTTTTCACTTCTGGTGGTTAGAGGCTACGAATCCTCTTAATTCTGCTGTTCTTTCTCCTCGGTCTTCCATTCCTTTCTATAGTGGCAGTGGCGTGCCTCAAATCTGAATCTCATACTTGGCATCAGTGGTGCTTTGCAGTGATGGTACTTATTTTTCCAAATTACGGGGTTTTAGCTGCTATGAGACAAATAAAGGAAGTGCCTTCTGGCAGCAAAGAAAAGATAGCAAATTCACTGCATGACAAACGCTCTACGTGCCACTGATTAGAGGACTGCACAAGCGAGCTCTTGAACTCACTATTAAATTCCCTGTTAGCAAGCCTGTTTTGTTAGGCAGTTGGCTTTGAAACCTAATTTCATGGAATCTGAGCAATAGCTTCCTTAGCAAATGATAGTCAAAAATCACAAAGCCCAATTGCCAGTCTCCTGAGCATACAATGTGAAGATACATAATACAGGTTTTTGAAGTCAACAATAATCAACTATTCAATGTCTTTATTTTTTTCAGGATTTACATTTTAGCTGTGCTTTTCCACAAAATTTTACTTCAGCGAGTTTCAAATCTCCCTTCAGTTTATGCTAAAATCCAGTACAATATTCTGGCCTTACTATTCATATTGCTCACTCCAAGGAAAGTGAAGCCGCCTGTTTTAATTACAGCAAATTGTTCTGTGGTCTGGGGTAGCAATTATTTTGCAAGATCATCAATTTTACAGCTTTTATCTATCAACTGATTAAAAGTTAATGACTCTGCTGCCTGTCTTCCTACCCCATCCTTCAACATGCTCCTCTCCCCAGTGAGTTATTTCAGAAAACCCCCCTGCAAGTTTCTGGTGAACTAATTTATGTCTACCTGAGGGAGCAGCTCCCTGGGCTGCTGCTGTCTGTCAAACAAACATAGCAGATATTTTAGCAGTCAGTTATATGAGTTTATGTCTACAAACCCATTAAAGACCGTTATTATTTCTGCATTTCATTATATGAAAATATTCTTTAGTACAAGGTTTACCACAATATCAGAATGATTCTACACAGATTGCTCTGAAAGTAACGTGTCCTATTTATTTCCCTGGAAACTATAACAGATACAAAGAGTAAAATAACACCGTTAGATAGAGCAAACTCTCTGCTACAAAAAGCTATTTTTCAACATAGTCACCACTATTAGCTATGTATTTTTGTCAGAGATGAACAAGAGCCTTCATGCTACACTCATAAAACCTGCATCAGTGAAGGTGACACAGTGTTTCACAGCTGCTCTGACAGTACCATTGCTAGGAAAATGTTGCCCATGCAGTCTGTCTTTCATTGGATTGAACAGAGGGAAGTTAGAAGGCACCAAATCCAGATTATTCAGTAGGTATGATAGGATGGCTTAGCCAAGATTAGCAATGTGCTCAATGACTTTCAAATAGTCATGGGGCCTGGTGCTATCACGTTGCAAGAGAAAGGCTGTCTTCTTCGCTGGCTTAACTCTGGAAGTTCAAGCCTTCGGCTGAATCAGCATCATAACGTAGCAGTCAGAGCTGATGGTTTGTCTGGGTTCCAGGAAATCCAGAGGGATCACCCCTTTCCTATCCTGAAAGATAGTGCACACATCATGTTACCCACTGAGGGCTGCATCTTGAACTTTTTCTTCTATGGGGGATTCTCATGTTACCACACCACACACTGCTGTTTTGAAATTGGCTCGTAGTGGTGGCGACACATCTTGTCAACAGTAATGATGCAATCCATGAAACTGTCACCTTCACCTCATACTAATTTAATAGGTCCTGACAAATTCGTATATGGTATTCTTTCTGTTCTTATGTGAGCATTCATGGGACCCACCTGGCACAAACTGCGATATTCCTACATTGCCACCATCATTTTGAATGCATTGAACTGATATTCAGCTCTGTACACAATTCCCTGGTTGTAAGTCACCAATGCACTCAGATGAGCTGATCAAGATGCTTTTCATTTTGTGTTATGAGAGCTGTGCATGGCCATTAAGAACATGGCTTGTGTTTCACGTCGCTGTTGCCACTACTGAAATGCACTACCCTCTGTTTCACTGTGCTCACGTCCACCGTTTGGTCTCCATAAACGTACAGCAAGTGTCAATAAATGTCAGTGGGTGCAATTATTTCTGCATGGAGGAATTTAGTGACACATCTTCATTTCATACCCACTTCCATATCAGACACCATTTAGTCAAACTGCCCCTCTGCTGCTATCTGTCACATGGCAACAAAATGTAATGGAATACTGGAGGAAGATTCAAGCTCTAGTGCCATACTACCAACATTCACTACTGATGTCATGGGCCAGCATTACGTTCAGAGCAGCTCTTGTAGCATGATTTTGTAACTTTAAATAACCCTTTTTTTTTTTTTAAATGAAACCCTTCATATTGTATTTCAGTTATGGGATATATTTTTGTAGAAAAAAAATCATTATATGGTGCTTAAAAAATGGCTAAGTAATTCTTAGTAGCATCTAAATGTTTTATATTTTATGAAGCTAAGAAATATTAATACATTTAATGCTTTAGTACTTCTAATATGCTAAAGGATGGGTTATAATGGACACTCCATTGTATACACAGTCTGTACCAACCATGTGAATACATAGTCTTCCTTTGTGACTAAACTTCCTCTCAGTAATATTTTTCAGCCACAAGCAATATCAAGTTTCAAACTCCACTTTGACCACTGGAAGACAAACACATTTATTTTATGTATAATCATTGTAACAAGACCCTTTGCCCGCACTGTGACATTTTGCTTTGGTTTCTTCCACAGCAAATGATGGGCTGAAGCACAGTCCACATAGAAAGGGTTAAAGCTTACAAGTGGCTGGTTAATTAGACTTCATGAAAGTTGCAAGCATATAGTCCAGATACATAACCCTAAACCTCTTATTTAGAAACCTAAAGGAAAAACCCTGTTGTTCTCATTGCAACATTTCCCGTGTTTATAGTCACTGACTTCATCATGTTTACATACATTTGTGCATTACATTCTCCTGAATGAAATGTTTTGATGTGCTTTAATATACACCTTAAGAAAAGAAAGGGAGGGAGGGAGGGAGGGAGGGAGTGGGTCACGTGGCGCGAAGCGCGCTCCAGCGGCG
>JANHGO010000053.1:25472016-25529421 GCA_024606505.1 Aquila spilogaster
TTTCAGCTCTCCCTGCGTGCAACACAAGAGCTGGGCAGGTACGAGACCGCTTTTCATGCATCACTGCCAGAGAAGCACAGCGGAGCGAGTTTTGGAAGGCAAAAAGTACGCTTGTCATCGACACATGTCATACTTTTGAAAATGCCACATACCACTTCTTCTTTTGTGTGTGATTGGTACTGATCCTCGTTCTCGCTCGTCAGGAAACAGTGACTGCTTGGCCTGTATTCATGCTGCCATATTATTTGAGTTTTTGCATCCTACGTGAAACAGGACATTGGTTATAGTCCTTTCTTCTCAAAGGCAAAAAGAAAAAAAATAATTTAGAAACAAAAGAGGAAAAATAATTATAAACCAGGTGTGAGAATGTTTGGGATCTGCTCTTTCTTCAATGCCAAAATAGAAATCCATGTGAAAAAAATCCTTTAACCAAAAAAAAAAAGAGAGAAAAAATCACATTCTTAAAATTTTTGAGTTTGTTCTAGAAAGAGCCGCCTTTGTGCATCGGTCAGTTATCTGCTTTCCTGTTTCTGGCAAAGGTCAATATTCAACGGTTCATTTTTGCTTCTTCAATATCAGTTACTGTGGGTTGACCCAGTGTCTGCCTCTGATTTGAAGGAGGCTGGGTTCAGCTGGCACCCTTTCTTTCGGCTCCAGGCAGTCCCATTGTTTGGGTTTTTCTATATGGCAGGCTTCAGGAAGGATGTGTGGTCAAAATAAAGTATGCCCTATGAAGGAATGATGTTTACAGACCGGCATGTTCATTCTCTGCAGCACCTGGGAGAAGGGATTCACCAGGAAGATAAACAGTCCGCAATTCATGATACTGCAAGAAACTCCATGGCAAACTCGCCTGGAGAGCTGGAGTTCATAGCAACTGTGCTGGACACTAACCATGCCATTAACTCCTTGTCACTAGAGACATGTCAGTGAGCTAGAAATCGGTATTCCCCACGCAGTCTCAATAGCACACGGCTCTCCACAAGATGTAGGGGATTTGTGACTTTCTGTAGCTCTCTGACTTTCCTTTGCCAGACTTCAAGTGATGTTTTTTCAAGCTAAACTAAGGATTGCATCAGCCTGCTCCTGGCTACGCTTGCGCATTGTGCTAAGGCTTGTGAGTACCGGCTCTGAAACAGAGTCAGAAAAATAAAACAAAATCCTGTTGCCACTTGTATCCTTCGTGTTGTCTGTCCTTGAAAGTGTTTTCGGAGCCAACCCCCCCAACACCCCCCAGGATTTCAGGCAAATAACAGTCTCATCGTTGACTTATCATGAGTGCAGGAGAATAGAATAGTTCAGCTGGGCGGGACCTACAATTATCATCTAGCCCAACTCCCTGACCACTTCAGGGCTGACCAAAAGTTCAAGCATGGTATTAAGGGCATTGTCCAAATAAATGCTTCTTCAACGCTGACAGGCCTGGGGCATCGACCCCCTCTCCAGGAAGCCTGTTCCAGGGTTTGACCACCCTCTTGGTAAAGAAATGTTTCCTCATGTCAAGTCCGAACCTCCCCTGATGGACGCAGCTTTGAGCCATTCCCACACGTCCTGGCACCAGGTTCCAGGGAGAAGAGATCAGCACCTCCCTCTCCACGTCCCCTCCTCAGGAAGCTGTCGAGAGCAGTGAGGTCGCCCCTCAGCCTCCTTCTCTCCAAACTAGACAAACCCCAAGTCCAAGTCCTCAGCCGCTCCTCAGAGGACATGCCTTCCAGCCCCTTCACCAGCTTTGTTGCCCTCCTCTGGATGTGTTCGGGTACCTTCACATCCTTTTTAAATGGTGGGGCCCAGAACTGCACACGATAGCCAAGGAGAGGCCGCACCTCACTAAATACAGTGGGATAATCACCTCTTTTGACCAGCGCATTATGCTGTGTTTGATGCACCCCAGGATGGGCTTTGCCCTCTTGGCTGCCAGGGCACACATTGCTGACTCCTGTTGAGCCTCCTGTCAACCAGCACCCCCACACCCCTTCCTGCAGGGCTGCTCTCCAGCCACTCCTCTCCCAGTTTAGAGATGTGCAGTGTTACTGTGTCCCACGTGCAGAATCCAGCATTTGTTCCTGTTAAACATCATGCCATTGATGATTGCCCAGTGCTCCAATCTATCCAGATCCCTCTGCAAGGCCTCTTGTCCCTCGAGAGAGTCCACAGCACCTCCCAGTTTAGTATCACCAGCAAACCTACTAATGGTGCATTCAACTCCTGCCTCCAGAGCATTGATAAAAGCATTGAACAGAACTGGCCCTAAAATCGAGCCCTGAGGAACACCACTGGTGACTGGTCACCAGTCAGATGGAGCCCCATTCACTACAACCCTTTCAGCCCTGCCGCCCAGCCAGTTCTTCATCCAGTGCACCATCTACCTGCTCACTTCACAGCTGGAGAATTCGTCCAGAAGGATGCTGTGAGGGACAGTATCAAAAGTCTTATTAAAATCCAGAAAAACTACATCCACCGCCTTCCCTTCATCCACTAGGCACGGTGACGTTATCATAGAAGCATATCAAATTTGTTAAACAGGACTTTCCCTTTGTGAACCCATGTTGACTGCGCCTGACGATTGCATTGCCCTTTAAAGGCCTTTCAATATCACCCAATATGTTTTTCTCCATAATTTTTCCAGGTACTCAGGTTAGACTAACAGGTCTGTAGTTTCCTGGGTCTTCCTTTCATGCCCTTCTTGTAAACTGGAATAACGTTAGATAGTTTCCATTCACCGGGGACCTCTATTGCATAAAAACACCTGGTTCCATCACTGTGCTTGCTGGAGTAGCATAACTGGCTAGCTAGGCTACAAAAAGGGAGTTTGAGAATGCTTTCAAGAATATAGCTCTTGTCCATTGGTTGTAATGGTAATATGCTTGTAATACAACCTTCTGTGAAGAGCACCTGGACTACTGCATTATCTAATTTTTTTTGAAAACTAAAAGCTTAATTTTTCTGTGTCTTTATGCAAGTATGGAGCCAAGGACAATTTAGTTGGACTTTCAAATCTTCCTCATACCAGTCAGATCTTGGGAGATTAATCCAGGAAGTCCATTTTCTTATTTTGTTGACAGACAGTGAGAAGTTAGTCTCACCTATCAGATAACAGAAGTATTCAGCTTCAGATCAGACTTTCAGCCACATGTTTTCCTGTCAAGTATGGCAGGAAAGCAGACATCCCAGCAGACAATTCAAGCTTGACAATGCAACAGTCGGTAGCAGGAGCCTCAAGGGCTCTGTAATCTGCAGATGGGCATGAAGGAGCATCGTGAAAGAGTCTATCAAATATCTTTGGTTCCAGGTTCACAATGGCAATGAACTGGGCTCCTTATTTGTTCATTGTTCATCGTGGTGGGGTTTTTTCCCTTGTGAAATATCTTTCTGGAAGACCGGAAAACTCTAAGAAGAAAAACTGGTGTTCTAAATTTATGGAGTTCTTGGAAGAGCACAGGCCTGTTGGCTCTATAGTTCCTAGTATTTCTTTCAAGTTATCTGCAGTAGCTGCAGAGCTCAGCTGCCACCCATTGAAGTTGAAGTTTAAGTTTATACTTCCCTGTTGAAAGTCCTTCCTTCTCTACCCACCCTATGGCTGGCCTCTGGTCCAAACTTTCTTATACCACTTTGTTTTTCCAGTTACTCCATCCCACTGCTTCCATTTTTTGAGTATTGTAAAACACTCACAATCATATTGTAGACATTCCTCTTACGGTACTCAAATGCTTCACCCCTTTTCAGATGGCAGCTGAGAACACCTGACCCCTCACTCTTGACAGCATATTATATTAGAGATGCATGTTATATATATATGTACAATACAAGGATAATATATGTAACTGCCAAGTATGAAAGCACTAATCATTATTACTGTGGTTATTTACATAGGAACTATTGTTAAGAAGACTGTTCATCTTACATGCAATGGTTATAACACCATGTTTGGAAGTTTCCACCACTGCTATGATCATTATATTAAGTTTTTCCAATTTTATTCCTTTATTTTCCTTTTCCTATAAAGCTTTGTTTCAGTCTAACATTAAAAAAGGTTGACATCTGCTCATGAAACTAATTTCTATTTTGATGGTCCTTTGTAGCAAATCCTGGGAAGGATCTCAGTGAATGTGATGCTCTGTATCACTGTATACACCCTTAAAATACATTTATTACAGAAAGCTTTTCATTTGAACTCCCGCTGCCCTGGTAGGGGTCTTCCTAAGTTAAACACGGCATCTCCAGGAAAGAAGTCTTTGCAGATGGTGTGAGCTCATTCTCATTCTCTGTTTAGCTTTGGTATTGTTTCCACAGGATCTAAAGATGGACTTAAGTTAAAAAGCAAGTGGAAGGCTAAATCACCAGGGAGATGGAAAGTTGTTTTCATGAGATCTATAAATCTTCTTGAGACATTCTAAAATTACAGATAGCTGCCTTGGCCAGGTTTGATGCTAGCAGTCAAGAAACTAAGCACTAATTTTACATTTTTAAACTGTCTTAAAATGGGTTTATTTTTCAGTTGGAATGTGGATGACTCACAGCAATCAGGAGGCCCAAAAGACTGTGCACCAGATCCTTGCACGGTGCAAACCGATGTCAGTCCACAGCATCTAGTGGAGCTACGCTGGCTGGCACCAAGCGAGCTGCTGACTGTTACCTACCATTTGCTAGCCATGAAATCCAGGCAAGCAACCCTTTAGGGCCTGGGGATGCTGGGGAGCTCCGAGGGCCATATTAGAGAGCTCCTCGTTATACAGCCTGGCTCAGTTTTTATCTCCATTTTCACTGACCTCAGCAGTGGCGTGTTGGTTAACTGCCTCTGAAACAAAATGTGACTCCCCTCAACTTTGCTGGTCTGTGCATGCAACTGCCCCAGGGGACGTGTGACGTGACACTGGTGAAGTGACCTCATAACACTGAGTGCTGACATTGGCCCCTCTCTGGCATGATGAAAGCAGGATGTTTTCGCTTAAGTGGTGGATGAGCACACCCTTGAATTTACTGTCATTTCCTTGCAACCCTGCAAGGCACAGCAGACGCCAGCACTGTCCGCAGTTGCATAAACATACGCCATCAAAGACCTGGAAGCCACATGTTGGCACAGCGCACAGGCGGTGCTTCTGGTCTTGTAATTAATGAACTCCTGGCAGGCGGCTGCTGGGAGCTCAGCATCCCCTAACGAACACATGCCAGACCACGCAGGAGTGGCACTCATTGCGATTAAAGACATGGCTCCAGCAAAAAAGAAAGCGGAAGCAAACAGCAGCTTTCTGCCAATAAGTGCATTTCATAAGGTCAAGGCTCAGGAGCCGTGCAAACTGGTGCTCTGCACAAATTGGATTTTCTTCACTCGTGCTCAGCTCAGTGTTCATCGGCATCGCTCACGGTTTCCATGACGTTGCCTGGGTGTCCTGTTTGATGCACAGACCCCATGGGTCTAACCTCTGCGCACCTGGAGTACCACAAAAGGTAGTCCCAACCCAACAAATAGAAAACGTAATGTTTGGCTTCCCAAGTTGTCATGCACATACAGGCATGCATGTTAATCCAAGAGGTCCCTATTGCTTGATGTTTCCATACAATGTAGTTTGTGGCATCCTCTGTTAATAATCTGGATAACCCGTTCCACTTGGATGAAATGCCTTGAAAGGACCCATGCTTAGGCCATGGGGATGTTTGTAAGGAAGCCAGGGGAACACCTGAACCAGAACAGCAAAACTGAGATAACCTACTGAAAAATCCAGCGCATAACACTGTGCTAATACTAGGACATCATGATACTGAGCTACACATCTGTTCAAGGTGAATGAACTCAAAACAAGACCCAAACCCTAACTGGACGACTGCGAATGGGCACCTTCAAAGTCAAGCCCAAAGGTTAACCCAAGGCCATCAAGGTAACTCCAGAGCAAGCTTTACCTTCCTGGGCAAGGACTGTCCATTTCTTTGCCACTGTGGCACGCAGCATGCAATGTCTCAGACTGAACTGGAGATCTGAAACGCGGCATGTTTGCTCTTACTCGGTTCTCAGCACCAGACTGCACAGGGCGAGCAGGAAAATGTCCCACTGTGATGCCTTGCCTTTGTGAAAGCTGCTGGCACACAGACAAGGCACAGTGGATTTCGTAGAATGATTTGTTCAAATGAGAATTTCTCTGGCATAAACTCAGCGAGTCTTGCTCCTAACCCTTACTTCTTCGGAGCCAGCACAGCTTTGGCCTGTTTTATACCCCCATTTCCAACACCTAAGTTCTGGTTGATATTCATAATCATTAATAATCTTCAACTCTCCAGCATTGGAGACGCCTTGATACTAGTTTTAAAGTCATGGTAAGCGTTAAGAAACCAAATCACCTTGCTATTTATGGCTTGAATGGATTTGTAGTGTTAGAAATCATGCTTAACCTCTTCTTTTCTGGCTGCCTTTGCTTATATTTTCAATTTAGGAAGAAAATTTAGATAGGAGTTATTGCTATTTCAATGAGAGAAATGCACAATGCAGGTGTGCCTATGAAAGAGGGCAAAGCAGCCACAGGTAGCAGACGTACATAACTGAGTAGGAATTCTTTTTACATTTAATTTGGAAAGTATCACATACATTGAAAAATAACCTAAAGCACAATAATATTTAGTTCTGTCTTCTGGAGAAAACCTATGCAAGCAAACAGGCATTTAGGCCAAAGACTTTGTGACTCATTTCATATCTCTCTAATGAAAATAAACAAAATATTTCAGTTCAGCAGGAATTTTTAAGCTTAGTATCTGTAAAAAACCAACAACAACAAAGTCATAAATTTAGGATTCTCAATTAAAAGTCACTCTGATACATGTGTAATGTGAACAGTTTTGCTAGGATTCATTGTACTCAACCTTAGATACCAGTATGGGAAGCTCTACATCTGGCTGAGCAATCTCAGTTCCCCTCAGAGACAATGAATAAAAAGAGGTATTTTATGGAGTGAGCTGTGACCTGTGTGAGAAGTCTGCTTTAGGAGGAGGCAAATCAGTCTCTCAAAACGCTTATTTATAACCTTCGTTCACTAAACAGTAATCTCTTCACCCAGCTGCAATGCAGGTAACTTTGCTGACACCTTCCTTGGACCACATGAAGCTTGTCTCTGTTTTCCACTATTGTTAAAGGAAACGGTGCAAAGTTCCCAGATTTAGGCACTCAAACTCAGATTTATTTTTTGTGCAAGTATTATTGCCTCATTCTGCATATTTTAACAAGAGTTGCTATAATTTTCCCTTTGGATAGTGATACAAGTCTTACATTGTGTAGTGATTCATTTCCTAGACCTTTTCTTCATCATCCTTTATCATATAACTGATTTCTTGGGGTATTATTATTATCTGATCCAAAATTCAAACTTTTTAGTCTGTAGCCAGGCTTTTCTTTTACTTAAATATGGAGCAAATACTCCTACAGCTGAGGATAAAATGGGAGTTTTTTGACTTCAATGAGAAAATGACTGTTTTCTCCTCTACTAAAACCCGAGGAGGCAAATACCATGTATTTGCTAATCTCTGCAGTGTAATGTCTTTGTTCAAACCACTTTACAAAATTAAAGCTTGTCAGTATATAGATATGGATCTTAAGCTTAGTTTACAGCCAACAATCTTTTAAAAAAATTGTTAAATGAAGCCAAATTAATGACATGCAACTTTCAAAATTCAGTTTCTTAAATTTGTATTTAAGCACTTACAAGATAATATCAAAGACTGTGGTTTGTTAAATGTTCACCCCTGAAAAAAAACTCAAAACATTGCTATTTCAAATGCTAGTAAATTCACTTGAAACCTAACTTCTGTCATTGACTTCCAAAAATTAGAGTCAAGACTTTGATGACGTTAAAAGTAGGAAATGCAGTCCTTTCTACAGAGGATCCTGGGAGATCCAGCTTCAATGCTATAATACTCTATATCTAAAAGTTATTTTAGAATATGTTTTAGACTCTTTAAACTACATTTTTGTTATTCTTCAGAAATGTATGCAGATCTTATTAAGAAAAAATAATTCTGTAAGTTCTACTTACAGATATAGACAATTATAATTTCTTATTAAATTGTACAATTCCTTATGTTAATGAACAGATGGTTCTGTCTACTACAATATGTGTTGAGAGTGGAACTTTCACTTCTTTGCTTGTGTCTTATAAGCCTTTATTTCACACTACAATACCATATGTTTTAACTTACAAGACAGTGACAAGATCTGCAGTGCTAAAAAATGGAGAAAGATCAAATTTGAGTTGCCTTAAAACTGTGTTACCAAAAAATTCACTTTGGAGTCCATATTCTACACATTGAGCATTGGCTCACTGAAATAAAAACCTTAGGATAAAAGAAAGCAAGGGGAGGTTGGACAGGCTAAGGAAATGAGGAACAAGAAAAGAAAGAAGAGAAGAAAAAGAAAGGGATCTTGGAAGCAACACCTTACGCACTGCAGATCCCAGTTTACATTTCTCCTCTCTTTGGGATGTTCAGTTCTAGGGAGTCTTCTAAAAGCACATACCTCCCAGTGTTCCCAGAGAGTTAGTAAGCAATATATTGACTCCCAAATATGAGTTATGTCTCTCTCACACTGAGAATTACTGCTAAGTGAAGGTGATGGAAGATTTATATGCCTACATAATAATGCGTTTGTTCTACTGCAATCAGGATATGTGCTGAAACCTAATGAAAGCACTGGAAAGATGCCCATTGACTTTAAAGATATTTGGATCTGGTCCTGAAGTGGTAAACAAAAAAAACTATCCCTCCTCTCCGCTCCTCCTTCTAAAATAAATTGTGAATGCAATTGCACAGTCATGCTGGAAGACAGATAATGTGGTAACAGAATAAGAGATAACAAACAGGCAACCTTGTACCTCAATGCTCTTGGCTTATGTATCAGACCCTAACAAAACCACACAGGGAGCAGTATTCTTGCTCACTTAAAAGATTTAATTATTCCTATGTCTCTCATGGTTGGCTCACTGTCCTCTTGCTTTACTTGGCATTAGCATCCTACTGCGTCTCTACCTGACAGTCTTACGGTTTGATCTCCTCTTTGCACTGAGCCACTGCATTTCTCCACTGACTTTTTCAGCTATTCTTTGCCACACTTTCAGACTCTGACAGGAACCTCAAATACGGAGCGTCAAACCCTGACAGCTCTTTTGTAGCACTTGCTTTGCCATGTAGGCAGGTATGATGCTACCGCAGGGTTTTGCCTGCTGCTGATACACCAGGGGTTGGCCTGGAGCTTGCCCAGCCCTGAGCCAAGGGTGGCCTGGGGAGGTGGGAGGGGGTCTGTGGCAGCCCTCTTTAGCCACAGCCCACTGGCAAGATGGCAGAAATAGGCTTTACCACAGCACGGGTATATGCTGCTGTTTATAATTTATCTGAAACAGGTGAGTTCATAAAGGTATAACTGAAAAAGGCCCATGAACCTCTTTTCCATCCCCCTGGTCAGTGCAGGTCACAGACTGGGTTACACATACACTGCACAGAGTCGAAGGAAAATTTTGTCTGGGTGCTCAAAACCTTTTTTATCTCACCCACGCTACAATAACTTGTCCCTGTCCAACGGGAGTGCAGGGGCTGGACAGGCTTCCTGCATCGTGCTCCCAATGTCTCCTGGCTCGGGAAGTGACAACATCTTGAACTAATTTTTTTAAATGGGGGTTGATTTTAAGCAACATATTTTCCAAACTGTTTTTTTCAAATGTAGGTCTGATTCTTTTTTTTTCTTTTTCTTCTTTTTTTTTTTTTTCTTTTTTTTTTTCAACCTCTTGGCAGATGAGAGAATTCTGTGCAGGGCCTTGAACGAAGGACACTCAGGGCAGCCAAAGACATCAGCAACATCTGCCAGCCACCTCTGGAAGGCGGGAGCATCGCCGAGGGCTGGACGTAGGCTCCTCCATCGGCAGAGCCCTTAGCCGCAGACAGGGTCAGTAACCACAGCCCAATCTGCTGCTCTTTCCGCAGCAGACAGTTGTCCTTTTCCACACGGTCAGGTACATTGCTTCTGGGACAAATTTGGGGGTTTTCATCACCGGTGGTGAGGGGGTGGGAGAGAAGCTGCATCCAAATAAAGGACCATCACGTGTTGGGCTGGAGTAGAAAGGTCTCCTGTTAGCCAGGCTGTGGATGCAGGGAGAGGTTTCCTCTGTAGTTTCTCCTCCTGGATGTTAGGAGCCTTTTGAAGAGCGGTGAAATGGGCAGCCAAGGTTTCCTCTCCCCCTGCTGCCTTCCCACCTTCATGCAGCCACTCGTGGGGCTTCCTTGGCACATCATGAGTCTGCACGACAGGGAGGAGGACTTGGCCAGCCCCAGCCGCCTCGGGCTTGTTGGCTCACCTTGCATGGAAAATGTATGAAGTGCCAAATTTCATCCACTGTGGCCATTTTGCCAGCCCCAAGCATTCAAACATTAAGAAAAATGCTCCCACATATAATAAGAGTTATAAATAAACCCCCTAAAATTAAAGTGTGTGAGCTTGCCAGCCGATGTGCAATTGTTTCATTGCAACTCATGGTTGGACACTCCTGGTCGGACAGTCCTGCATGCCAACGGGGACAAAGTTTCCTGAAGGGAGTTTGCTTTCCCTAGGCTTGCCTGGTGCAATGTGGTGGTGAAGATGCTGCAAGACATCCCATGGTGCCCACCAGCAGGACAAGATGAGGCCCCATGCCACGGGCAGGGCTATCGCCTATCGTGGTGCTTGGGAGGGCAAACCCAGATTCTTTGCATAGATTCAAGCTTTTCTCACTTTGTGAAATTTTCCACCTCCCTTGCAGACAGACTGCTCTGGCTCTAGGCTGGTTTCCATGAGACTGGACGGGAACGCTTCACAGCAGCAGGATGTTTTATTGCTGCCTTTTGTATTTTGCCCAGACAGCATTCCTCTGTCCATGTGCCCAGTGTTGATGATTGTAGATTTTTCTTTGGTGCGTAGAGTGCTTTTATCTTCCTGGAAAGCCAGCTCCAAAGACTATGACTGACAGGTAGCTGATATTTAAGCAAGGAAGTGCTGCTGAGGACAGGTCGCTGTGCAGCGAGGTCTGGATTCTGCCCTGCAGCAGAACGGCATTTGCCACGTGGCTCCTTCGAGCAGCTGAGAGTAGGTCCTGACATCCAGCCTAACCTCTGTGGGCAAACAAGCAGGCTTCCTGAAGCAAGGAGGAGCTTTTTAGCTAGATTTGGTGTTTTATCCAAGGACAGGAAATTCATAAGAGGTATTTGCCCAGAGAGCATCTTGGTTATGGCCAGCTTTCCAGTCCCAGTAAAGTTACAGCCCCACTTTTCCACATTAGTCTTGTGTCTGTCCCATGCCTTAACCCCTTATATTAGGCAAAACTAGGCTGTAGCTAGTTTTAGCACCCACCTCTCCAGCAGCTAAGATAGAAAATAGTTGTTTGAAACAACATAATTATAGTTTCACCCTGTAAGCTACATATTTTTCATTGTATATGTTGCTTTACACTCACAGACAGTTTTTGTCCAGGTCTGCCCACAAGCATTAGTCTGCAAAGGTTTGGGCTTCTTAGAGAGTAGGTAAGTTTGGGGGCTGGGGAAGGGAAGTTTACCGTAAACATTCATTGCATTGCAGCTGAGGTAATAGGCTCAGGCTTCCTACAATAAAATGTTAACTATGGTAACAAAACAAAAGACCTCAGAATGAGCTAGGACTCACATTTAATATTTAGAGATTATGCATACAAATCAGATGGTACTATACCAAAATCTTGCTCAGAGTGAGCATGCACACCAGGGACCTTGAAATAATTGCACCCAGCCCTTGGTTTAAACTTAAGAACGAAGTGGGGAAAAGAAGCCAAATCAGCAGTTTTGCATTAAGAAAGAGGGGAGAAGTTTGTCATGCGAGGCAAGTGGCAATTAGCTCAGCACCAGGCGGGAGGGAGGGCTCAGGCTTTGGCTGTGCAAGTGTTTCTAATGAAAGAAGCATGATCAGGCAGTGTGTTTTGGTGCCTAGCTAATCGTTTCACAGCAGACGTTTTCATCAATTATTCAACTACGTCAGAACATCTATTGCCAACACTGCCACTGAACTTCATCTAAACCCCTAGAAATCTGTTGGGAAACACTCTCATTGTTACAGGTCTGTGCATCATTACTTGGAGCTTGAGCAGACAGGAGCACAGTTTTAAACTTGCATTTTTGCCATTATAGAACGCAGATGTCCAGCATTTCAGAACTTTTTTTTTTTTTCCCCTGAAATGCTTGGGATCTGGTAGCCTCTAGCCCTGCAAAAACATTTTAAAATGTAATGCATTTTTAAACACCATGGGGCTGTAGCAATTAGCGGACGCAGCAGTTTTGGCAGGAGACAATGCAAATTCTTCACTTCACCAAGTTCAGCCCCTGCCACCTAAAGCACACACAACCTGGCTCCATGCAGATGTAAAATGCTGTGTAAATACAAAGAGCTGAACAGGGTGTGAGGGTTGCAGTGCCTGAGCTGTAGATAGGGATGATGCCTCCCAAGAGTGACAGACCTTACTTCTGCCTCTCCTCCCTGCTCCCAGCAGTAGCAGGATGATTGAGCTGGCTTCTTTAGAGCTTCTGTCTTGATTCCCTCTATGCTTTGGGATCTTACCTGTGCAAAATTGATTTGCATTGACGCAAAAAGAAAAGAATTGCAAAACTGGCTCATTGCCATATGATACTGGTACCTATGAGACAGGTGAGCATCAAAAATATCTTTTAGGTTCAGGTAGCCTTTCGACTTCAAAGCACATTGCAGGTGGCTAAATGAGATGGAGCTAAGAATCTCATGCTCCATGGTAAGACGTAAGACTGTATTTCATGCACTTGGAAATATTGAGATCAGGGTCAGCAGTGGGATCATGCCAAGCAAAGCTCTCAAACTCAGTACATGGACACCTACAGCTACCAGTAAGAGAAGCTAAACTCTGGGTGCATTGCAGATGTCTCCTGCAGGTATGTTACATCAGGGGGGTGAGGGGGTTGCAGCAGCCTTGGGGCAGATCCAAGAAAGGACTTTGCTCTTGCGGAGGATGACCCAATGTCCCTGTAAGATCTGCAGCCTGAAATGGTGGACCATGCATCCAGTAACAGAGGTGGCTGTCAATGTTTGTCTGCAGTTTGTGTGGACTATTTGCCACAGCACTGAAATGGGATATTTAGCACGTGTCACTGCTGCACCTCAGACCCAGCACTCAGAAGTTTGTATCCACTCCTTGGTTTCCCCTTTCTTTCCATATCCTGCATGGGAGCAGAAGGGGATTAAAAAGACGTAAGCACTTACATATTGTTTATCTTCCAAAGTCCAAAGTGAATTCACTGGAAAGATTCCAGTTAGCTTCAACTGGCTTTGGACCAGTCTCTCAAGGAAAAGTTGCAAACTTTGGTTTGCAATCTAGTGTACCATCCACTTGAATTAGTTTGGGAAGCTAACTTGTAATTTAGCACTTAAAACATTTTAACCACTGTTACTGAGGAATTTTAAACCTAAGCAGTATAAAAAGTCATTGCTCATGGACTCCTTCATAAGCCAGGTTTTTAATTTGCATTTAATTTATCATATTACCAAGCATGATCTTCCTTTCTAGGTGGGAATTCAAATTCAGAAAACTGGTAAGTTGTGTTTGCGTATCTAGCAGAGGACTGGAAAGCCTCAACTGATGTTCATAAAGCCTTATGTTAATATGAGATTTAAAGACTGCAGTAGTTTTGTTTATATGGCAGTTTATGAAGGAATTTATCTGTCTTCAGAGTATTTTCAGCTTTAAAAAGTTCATCACTTGACTTATGAATGGCTTTGTTTCCTCCTGTCTCACTACAATTACTTTTTTCTCAGGGAGAGAACAAGCAAAGGCAGTAAAGGCAGAGCTACTTTTGGAAAAGTTTGCAGAGAAAAAATATGGCAGAACATTTTTGAGGATTTTAGAAAATTGCACTCATTTAAACTTATTATAATATCATTGTTACAGACACGGTGAATGTTTTGTAACAAGAACTTTCTCTTAAATGGAAATGAAACCCGCAATACCATAAGCAATTGGAAGAGGAGTTAGCTTCCAGAATCTGTCTTGCCCTGATAGCAACAGCTTTCAGCTGCTTAACACTGTTGTGATGCTTGCTGCTGACTTAAGGATTTGAACCAAATCCTTTCAGATGACAACTGATCTCTCACCTTATGTTGCAAAAAGTGCATCCATGAGAAAACTTTACAGAGTATTTTCTATAACCTGAGAATCTGAACAAGATTTCTATTCTAAGCCTTTCTTCTGGAGCCATTTCTCTTCTTTCACCTTGTCCCTCTGAAGGGTGTGAGAATGTTTTATTCGGTCTTTACACCTCTGCCTTATCTGGATATCTTACATGAGCGTCATTGACCCATGGGATAGCTAAGGCTGGAATTGACTGCTGGTTGCCCTCAAGTCCAACACTGCTCAATGCAGGGCTATCTCCAAAGAGAAGTTAGGTTGCTCAGGACCATGCCCAGCTGTGTCTTGAGCTTCTCCAAAGAATGCATCTCCAAGGATGGAGCTTTCCCTCTTCCAGGGCTGTGCCACTCCCCCAGTGCATTTTTTTTCCCCCTTATGTTCAACCAACGTTTCCCTTGCTGCAAATCTCAGCTGTTGCCTCCTGGTCTTTCCATAGGTGGCTCCATCCATTCTCCAGCCAGATCTCAGAGGGTGAAGGGCAGCAACTATCCTCCCCCTTTGCCTGCTCTGCGTGCCCAGCTCAGATGTGGTATTACCACTTTGGTGGGTCTGTGTTACTAACTGCTACCCCCCCTCCCAGGTCATTCTCCATCTCAGGCACCCCAAGGAGCCCTCTGATTCAGATATGCACCAAAAGCTCCCAGGGCTCAAGATCCTGGGAAGCACCTTCCTATTCCTGATTCCAAGGGCATTTGGGTACCAAAATGTTGGTCTCTGCCACCTTTGCTGTGTGATCCGCAGAGTTTTACAAAGTCTGAGCTATTGAATCCTGCACCTCGGTCCCCTTCACTGTTTCCCCTAAGTGTATGTAAAGAGGTAGTAAGAAGAACAGAGGAGATGGCAAATTAATTCCAGAAAATCTGAAGAGTTGAAGACATTTTTTATGTTTTCATCAATATTTTTACATTTGCCATTTTCCTTTGAAACCAAGCTTTCTAATTTTCAAGTGAATTTGGGAATGAAATACTGATCTATTACTGAAGGGAACCCGTATTTTGACACATAAGAGAATGAAGAGGCATCTGCAATAGATGAAGTCCCCAGACATGGCATGATAAGCCACATATATAGACAAACTTATTTCGTAAAATGAAGAGTAATTTATGGTCTCCTATTAGAGCACCTTTATTAATAATACTATCCTGGAAACAAATTTGAATAGCACCAGCTACATTTTTAGAAACACTGACAAAAAGCTAGGTCTTCTAAATTCAAATGAAGTTTTAAAAATATCACAAAACATAAATGCAGTCATCAGAGTTGATCACCTTCAGATCACAGGGGAAAATAGCTTCAATTTACTTGACTTGTTTTCACCGCCATTTAGACTGAGCAACATCCTCTAGAACTGAAATGTCAACTTTCTGTGGCAAATACTCTAATTTCTGATGCAGTGAGGCAGAAAAGTTTGCAGCTTAGAGTGGAGAAAGCAATTTACTCCTTTAACAACAATAGCAGTTACAGAAAAAGTAATACCGAGGTTGATACACACTCATGAACTGATCTGCTTCTCAGTGCCTCTATAGATTTTCCTCAATCAGCTGAAATCATTGTCTAAATCCAAGCTGTAAAAGCTGCTATTAGCTTATTATTCAAATATTCAAAATTGATGCATAATATATATTAAAAAAAATAAAAAGAACACAGTATAAATCCCAAGAGTCAGACACATTTTAGTTTTAGACCTAAGCAGTTTCTCCAAACATAACCTCAGTGGCTGATGTAAATTCACGCTCTGAATTCATAACCAATAATTTAATATGGAAGTATTTTGCTGTAGCTGAATTGGAGCATTCACCCACCTCTGAACTAAGTAAAGCACCTGGGTATGTAATTAGGGAGACCAAGCATTCTCCTCAATTTTATTTTTCACTTCCTCCAACGACCTAAGAAGTTTCCAGATGCAAATTGCCATACTGTACAATACAAGGCAATAAACTCTAGCCCTAACCTTCCTGGCCAGGGTACATCAGTCATCCCCAGGCAGGCAAGAAACCAAGAGCTACTCATCAGCACCTTAAGGCTTGTGCTTAGGCTTCCTCTAATTCTTTGCCCTTGTGTTTAAAATAAATAGTGATATTTTCTAATGAGCACTTAAACCTTTCAGTACAATGGGAGTATTTATGCAGCCTTGTGCTATGGCTGCAGGTAGTTATTTACAGATTTGGAATAAAACCTTTGGGTATTTAGCATCCTTTTAAAAGACCTAGATGGAGAAAGTCCCTACCGGATGGGAAGAATGATACTGGTCCTTGCAGAAAGTGTCCACCCTGCCAGTACCACCACTATTTGATTAATACACCATTTTGAAAGAAAAGGGAGGTGCTGACAACATGCACTTGCTAATGACCCTGTGAAGGACTGCTTTTTCCTCTCCTCTGCTGGCCTGTAGGCTGGCCACAAAGGGCTGGCAATGACTTGCATGCCCTCAGCCGTCTGGAGATGCTTTCAAGGACTGTACCCATCAAGAGAATTAAAAGGAGGTTTACTGACTGATAAAATACAAGTCCTTTTGCTGGTGTACTCTGGAGGGAAAAATAGCTCCAGGCCAGCTGACAGCAGAAGTTAAGTGTAGCTGAATGTCCTTTCCTAAAATCTGTTTCTTTCTTCTGCAGTGAAGGTAGAGCACTTACTGTAATATTTTTGTTGCCCCAGAAGGAACCCTAGGCAGATATTAGACTGCATCTGAAGGAATAATTGGATGAGAACTAAAAAAACCTATTATTTACCAAAAGGCCTCCAACCCAAACCACGACAGAGACAAAGCCACTACATTTCACAAGACCAGTCTGGAGGGAAATTCTTGTGCGTCACTTAAAAGGCCATTTATTTTTAAAATACAGGACCCTCTAATGGAATAAATGTTTCACCTCCAGCTCACTTATATAATTTTTGGCATATTAAGATTTTGCCTTCCTTCGTGAAGACTTATTACCATTCTTCAGAGTTATGAGAGAGAAAATCCAGCAGGACTGTCCGAGTGGATGGCTAATGATAGGGTATCTTTGTTTGTACTGAAAAGACTTTGTTAAGAAAGTTAAAGAATATGAACTTCAAATATTGACCTTGCCATCAGCTTGCAAAAGTATTTTTCTTGGCAGAAGTATTTTGAAATTCCTCCCAAATAGCCCTTTGATAATATTTTAACTTTATTTTTACATACTCTTTGAAAACAAACCAGTTTGTTGAATCTTTTTTTCCCTGCAAATTTAACAATCATATGAGGTCTTTTGTTGTAACAAAAACAATATTTTAAGATGGAGACATCCAAACTTCCTGCATATAAATTATCACATAGTGCAACCTTAAAGAACAGTACTTACACTGGCAAAGTTACCTTAAAGGTTAAAAGACCTTATCCCAAGGTAATAGTTCAGGGTGCTCCAATCTTTTCCTCTCAAAGCTCTAGAGGAGTAGAGAGGTGGGTGGCCAGGCTTGAGGAAGTCTGAAAATCCCATACTGCAGTACAGGAACTGTTTTTCTGAATTTGATCTCAGTTTTTCCTGTAAGGCCATGCTTGGGTAAAGATATAACCTTCTACAGTTAGAATTCTGGGGGCTTGTAAAGAGAACTTAAGCTAAGAGTGTTACATCTACAAGTGGTGAGCAGACAAGATGGGAATCATTCCTGTGCATATTTTTTAAATAACAATACATTTGTCATTTAAATTTTTTTTTTTTGTTTCAGTTGTTTAATGAAAGGGAGCATGGCTGTTGGAACCAATGTACTTTTCCCTCATTTTTGAAGACATGATGGAAGTTCAAGGGCAGTGTAAGCTTAGGCAGGATGTGCTCAATGTCAGGCTTTGAGATTGCAAATTTTGAAGCAAAAAAGACAAATATAAAGCTTTTATGTAAGCATTTAAAAAACACACTTTTTTTCTGTTGAAATGTTTTTTAAAAATAAGTAATCCATTCTAGAAACTCTGGTTTCGTCCAGTCAATAATAAATCAGGGAAACAGCAGCTACAAAATTAGTGCATTGCCTGAAGTCAGATGCAACAGAATTACTCTGTACCTTCAGGAAAGTCAGAGAGCTAAATACCAGTGGCTTTTTAGCCTGTCTCCAAAAGAAAACTGTATCATCTATCAGTGAAAAGGAATCCAGCTCTGACCACGACTGTAAACCGCACGGCACAGGAAGAGACAGAGACCAAGATAAATAATTACAACCCCGTTAAAGGCTTGATGAACAAACCCCAATATGACAAAACTCTATTCAGCATTCAACAGACGAGTGTTTCGGTTCCTGGCACATGGGCACGATGTACTGTGGAAAGACGTAGCCTTCGGTACCAAGCTACAACCTGAATCCTGGGCTGCCTTCCACTTCAGGAAAAACATCAGGTGTAAGTGAAGTATGTCACAGTAACTCAGTCCTAAGTTAACAGATGAGAAACAAAACCATTCCTCTACACCAGAAACCTGTGATCACCAGCAGCAATGATGACTTTGTAAGCTTGACATAGATGTTAACTAACCCCTTAATCATTGCTTTTCCAGGTGATATCACTGCAGAGATTGCTTACTCAGACTGACTGACATGGAAAACTACTCATCACCTTTTGCAAAGTGAAAAATTTAGCAGATAATCTTCCCTCTGAAGAGCTTTGCAGAGTTGTTTAAACATCTGCCAAATGCCTCCCAAACACCTTACTCTGTATTTCCAAAGTTGGTCTTAGTTTAGGTGTCAATTTGTTACAATCAACAGATGCAGAGCAAGCATTACAGACATGGGGATTTATTTGAAAACTTGTTGGTTTTTTTTTATCTGGACTATCCATTAACACTGTTCAACAGTTCACATTGCAATGAATACTTTGAAGTGAAATCTGGAAGATGCATTCACACTTGCTTTCACATAAAAAATCTGTCTTCTGTTCCGGGCCTGTTGCTGACTTGCCGTGAGTATTGGCAAATAGCTTAAACTGATCTTGCTTCCACATTTATTGAATTATTTGTTAATATTGCTCACTAATGTTTATCTTTTAAGAAGGAGACCATGTGTTGTGTATATAAAATATTTGTGATGGGAGGTGGTGGCTGATACTTAAATCTGGAGAAAAATGGCTCTCAGAAATTATTTCATTTTGCAGAACAGCCAGCAGTACATCCTGCTGCAGTACAGAGAAGACTGTTTAGTAAGACGTTCACTAACACCACCACCTCACCACCCCCCAGAAAAAAAACCCCGACAAACAACTAGGTTTAGGTATAGAACTAAAAGAAATCATGGGAACTACTGTAAAATATTCTCATTCTGGATAAATGTAGCAAGTACATCAATCAAATGTGCTTCCAAGTATTCCCATTACCATTTGCTCATGACATTTTTTGGAAAATGGCTCCAGAAGATAGAAGCTTTTTCATTAGCCAAAAGTTTAAATGCTGTAACCATTGTCTGGGGAGTTGTAGGCCAAGTCAAGATAGGAAGCTGAAGCAGCTCAGAGGCTGAGCAATCTTGGAAACGAACAAGACAAAGATGTATTGTAAGACGTGAAAAACATGGCATCATATGTGGAAGAGATCCCTTATTTTCTACTTTGTCAAATCCCAAAATTACATCATATCTTTTTAGAAGCAGAATTGTTTTCTAAACCTAAGCAGAGAGCACATAAAAATTCAAGGAGAGTAAGGGATCCTCAAGCATTACACGCAAATCCTTCCCACAGCTTGGCTGCTGTTTATGACAGCCATCCTTTTTTAGGCTAAGTTGACCAGTCCAGATGTTCATCTACAACGTTGGTTCACAAAGTCCCTATGGGAACATCTGTTATCTTGGCTAGAGAGAGATGATAAACAGTATTGAGGTCCTGGACATAAACGGTAAAGTATAGACTATTATGGCTGTATTGCAGAGATCATGGGATGTAGTAATAGATCCCTGCTCTTAGTGGAGGCCGGTGGTATTTGATAGTGGGTAGGAAAAACTGACACAGGCAATGCTGGAAGCCAATTTCCAGCCTTGGGTAAAGATCCTACTGTAACAGGCTCAAAACAGGGCAGGCAAAGCCCATCCCAAGGAGCCTCCGCTGACTCATAGGTGTTAGTGGTGTCAAACTTAACTGGGATCAAGGAACAGTTGCAGACATGAGGTGAATCATTCTTCCAGTTTTATTCTAGGCAAAAACTCCCCACTCCCCCAGCCATATTATTAAAGCATAAAACATTTCAAAAACTGCTTCAAACCAACTTCAAGACAACAAAATGTTTTCTCTCTTGACCCTTCTCTTCCCAGTTACTTAGAGAAACTTGTGTCTTTCTGTCGTTCCATCTCATTCTGTCTCTTTCTATTCATTTGTATCTATTACATGTAAGGACTTCACCTTCAGATACCTATTGAGAAATGTAGCATATCCAAGAAAGGCATTAAAATTGTTCCTCAGAGATATATTTATTTCTTTTGAACAGTCCATTTGCATTGGTTGGGAGAGAGGGGTTATTTTAACTGAAATGGCAGCAAAGGATTTGTTGTCTGATAGTGCTACCACTATTCAAATAATTAGTAGCAGGCTGTCTGCAGATGGTTTTATGTGTTAATATAAAATGACGTTTTTTTAATTCTTCCATTATCTAGAATGTGGTTGTTAAAAAGTCTGGAGATTTTACAAAACATTTAAGAACAATTATTTAGGCAACTAATTTCCTATTGAGCTCAGCATGAAGTTAGGAAATTAAATACAATTTGGGACCTCGGTGACCTGGATGACTCAGGCTCCTCTTGGCTTCCCAAATCTACCATGATAGATTAGGTGAGTGATCTCTGGTTTAGCATTCGATTTGTAAAAAACCCAATATTCTTTCTTCTGATCACCATTTTTCCAGTTTTTGTTGGTCTGACACTCAGACTAATCACTGTCAAACTTCAAGCTGATGAAATAATTTTCATTATGCCTTGATGTTTACAAGAATAAAGGCGACAGCAATTGTCATGTAATATGTGAAAATGTTCTCAAGTTCCAAGCATTGAGTGAGGGCTGTCAAGGTGTTATTACTGTCAGCAGCAATGTAAGCTGGAGCAAATGTACAACCAGAACTATTCACATCACCTCGTATTTCTGATCACAGAAACCTGTGAAATAAGGTTTCTTTCCATTAGCTGTTGTAAATTCATTAAACTCAGTTCTGGCACTACAGCAAACAGCTTTTTCTGCTTTCACTGTTCTAAAAGAAAGCAGGGGAAAAAGACGAGATCACCACATTAAGGTCTAGGAGATACAGTGTGTTATGGAGCTGAAAGACAGTCTTGTCTGCCTCACTGTGTTAATCATCAAGCAGATGAAAAATTTCAACACTCGAATATAAAAGGTGCTGATCATGACAAGAACTGTTATTCAGACAAAAAAACTTGCTTGATTTTGCTAGTGTAAGAAGTGAAGGAGTTTTTCCATCATCTATGCACTTCTTTAACTTGAAAATGAAGCACTTCCTCTAAGAGACTTCTGAATTTCTTCCTACACAGGCTTACTAAACATCCAGATGTTACCACCTCAGTGGCTGATAATTGACCTCCTTCTCTTAATGGTTTCCCACTTGACATATCCCCTGTCTTGTGTACCATCTGGTTGCAATGAAAGCATTCCAGGGGTTTGCATGCCTTCTCAGCCCAGAAATCTTATGTAAAAACCTGCTTATGCAGCTCTACAAATCTGTTAGATCATTAGTATCATGAACACTTCAGCAATACCTTCCCCTGCAGGATTTTGTTCGCTGATTTTGCTGAGACTGAAAATAGTACCAGGTAGGAAATCTCTTTCATCCATGTTGTAGCAGCCTGCTGTGGCATAATGGATGAGGAAGACCCCGAGACAATATAATTCTGTGATTAACCTCCACCTCTCCATGTTGCTGTATCTTTGTGCCACTTTTGATGACAGATTGGTTTCTGTCTTTTCAGAACTTTTCATAGCCATTATGGAGGTTAAACTTCAGAGCTACTGCTTGTAAAACCTTGATAAGTAAATGTTCATAGTAAATTTTCAACACAGGCACAATTCCAGTTCTCACTGAAACATCTCCTGTGTATCTAACCATCAAAATAGTATAAAAAATAACAGGTATTTGTAGCAACAGAGTATTTTTAACCAAAAGCTATTAGACATGTTATTCTTCACATCAATCCCCCCACAGTTTTTAGACACTGCCTTTTATCCCAAGGCATTATCAAAAGCTGTTTCACCATAAGCACCGGCACTGTTATGTGCTTGTGCACATTTGCTTTTTGAGAGACAGCGTTTCACTACGTCATGTATCACAGATCACATAAACATGGCCCAGAAGATGTATTACTGGGGCTTACTCAGGAAAATGTCCTCCTCTCAGTCCTTTCACACCATGAGAGAGCCCTGTCTAACAAAACGTTTGGGAACAGCAGCTCTCCACTTCCAAAAGCAGTGCCAGGACCAGCTCTAGCTATGGGTACCTGGATCAGTTGACCACAGGATCCACAGGGCTGCTTTTGATCCTGCATTTTTTTCCTCATAACCCCCAGACTGATGCAGTTGTTAGGAGGTGCCTGAATGGTACCTGAAAGGAGCTCAAGCACACTGAATGTATCTGATGCAGTGGTAATGCTTGATGACAACCTCTGAAGTTATCTAAGGATCTGATTTCTGGGTAGTTCAGGGCCCTTTTGGCATAGATACCTTATTTTGCATGTACTCTGAGACATAAACCAACCCGAACTGAACTCTGTATCTCCTTTTTACTGCTTCTCTCTTTATCTTAAGGTCAAATGCTGCAACCGAAGACATGTGGGATAAATGCTTTCCTGGTTATGTTGCAATGGTGAGAAGTGAGAGACTAAACCAGACACTAACGCAGAAACTTTTTATTGCTGCCATTGGATGGTAAGCATTAAACCTTTGCTTTCTGGCAACTGCTTTCAAGTGGTATCACACAGCCCCATCTCCCCACAACACAACTGCCCAGTGTTTCCAGGCAGGCATGAAAAAGAGCTGTGAAGCTGTAGTTTCTCTGAAGTGGTACAGGCTCATTTTTAAAACAGCTTTGAGCCCTCATCCATATTTCCCAGTGTAGTTTTACCAGGTCAGTGACTTCCAGCTCACAGGGCTGGATGGTACCTTGGCAGGCTGTTTAACCCATCTCTGCTGACCCACGGCTGGGTCAGCTCTATCTGCATCATTCCTGATTAGCATTTAACCAGTCTGCTCCTAGCAGCCTCCAAAACTGAAGACCTCCCCACCTCCTCTGATCATTATCTCATGCTTTGCTTCCCAGGCTCCTAGGAGTGTCCTAGCTAATTTTTAGCCCACAGTCATTTGTCTTACCCTATGGGTATTGAAAAATGATTGTTCCCTTCACCATTGCAGCAGCCTTTCATGATTTAGAAACCTGTGATGTCCCTGCTTAGCCATCCCTTCTTCAGGAGAAACACAAGTAAATTCAATCTTTCTTCAAAGACTGTGTTTTCTAGGCTTCTTTGTCATTACTCTTCTCTGGACTCTTTCCAAGTAGTTATGTCCTTCTTAACGTGCAGTGCCCCCAGCTAGACACAGAGCTTCAGCTGCAGCTGTGCTGTAACACAATGGTTGGCTTTTTCCATCTGTGTGTCTTACAGGTCATCAGCTTGTTTATGCAGCCCAGTTTTTGCTTTTCTTGTAGCTCTACAACTTTGTTGACTCACGTTCAGCTTGTAGTCCCTTTCCTACTGACGTGCTGCCTAGCCAGTTGTTACTCCTCAGTGTCTGCACACCCCACACTTGTCCCTATTAAAAAGCGTTTTCTTTCATTTTGTTTCCATCATATATTTCCAATTTGGCAAGATTTGTTTCAGTTCTAACCTTGCCCTCCCCAGCTTGGTGTCATTTGCAAATTTAATACAATACTTTATTCTATCATCAGGTGTCTCATGAAAATGTTGCATAGTATTAGACTCAAATTAAGCCCCTGCAAAACCCTGCTCACTGCATCCCTCTGACTTTGCAGATGATACAGTTTTCTAGAAGCTTTACCCCCCCAGAATATTTCATCTTGACCATGCTTCCTTAGCTTATTTATGAGTGTTATATGAAACATGGTTAAGATATATGACACCTACTGCTTTTGCTTTGCCCACAAAGTCCATGACAGAAGGAAATTAAATGGGCTTGACAGACAAGTGCAGAGAAAGGTAACTAATAGCTGTGGTGAACAGTAACCAGTTAGACCTTCTGCAGAAGGACTATCTGGACCGGTATTTCAGATTGGAAACAAATTGAATTCCCAACAGTCTACCCTGACAGTAAGCAGCATATCACTGATTTTTAGCTCAGCGGCTGCAGAAGACCACCCTCAGTGGAAGGTCAGCCAGATATAAAGGAGGTTTTGTTGAACACTCACACAGAAATACAGGGAGGTTATTGCAGCACATCTTGAAGTGGGCCAGGGCTGGCAGTGAGAGAGGAGAGGGTAAGCGCTCTGGCAGTCACATTTTTAACATTTGTGGATTTTATATGTGTGCATGAGCCAAACTGAAACCACTTGATGTGTCCTAGATGCTGGTAGCTGTTGTGGCACAAACAGGTCATGAAACCCCAAACCCCCAAATCCATGACTTGTTTACCCAATAGTAGATAAGGGCAACACATCTGTTTTTGAAAGGTTTTGTTGTTGGGATTTTTTGTAAAAAACAAAGAACCCAGAAACATGACACTTCTCTTCAAACATTTAGTTATAACCGATGATTAATTGGGCAAGGAAAATGTTCCCAGGGCTTCATTAACCACATGTCAAATTAAAATACAGAGAGGCTGCAATCCTTGCTTTGATGGAGTACCATGCATTTGAAGCTACGAGTGTTTCCTCGCTCACTCACATTACAGGCGTCCATTATAACACATCTCCAGAATATAGAAAAATTAATTTGTTTTGCCCTATATGAATAAGCAGCTTTCTTACACTCACCTTTCCTACGGATCAAGGGAGCACTAGGATTTCTTGGAGCACCAAGGCCAGGTCCTGTTATTACCACACTTCCCTTTCACAAGCACAGGGTTGCTCCATCTTAAAAATAATCATTTCGTTTTGCCTCCTGCTGCTCCTATGAATAGGGTGTTGCAAGACCTCCCTACTCTAATAGTTAGACACCTACTTTCTAGCTTGAATTTATTCATGCCTACTTTATACCCCTTTGCTTTATTTTATCACAGAGCAGTAGCTTAGTTGTGGGGGCCCATATTACTTGCGTCTGTGGCTGCATGCTTCTCTTCTCCCGCTTCCACTTTGGCCCTACCAGGAACTGATATTCAGTGAAGTAAACCAATGGGGAAAGCCACAAGGGTTGTGCTGGGATCTTGCAAGTACTGAACGTAACATTAACTGAGCAATGTCTGAGTCAGTGAAGCAAAGCATTCACCCTAGCACAGATTATCTTTCCCATCAGTGTCAGCCACTTAAGCTCTCTCCCAGAAATTCATCCAGCTTGGTTAAAATTTCTGGGAAGAGAAGGTTTCCTCCGTTGCCTGTCCAAGTCCACAGCTCTAAGAGTGGAAAACATAAGGACAAGTCACTTTTAGCAGATGGATAATAGAAATTGTGTTTATTTCTGGGTCTGTGAAATCTTTTCTTCTCCCACACAGGGTTTACATGTGCTATGCTACTATCATGACCGGGGTGTGTTAGCACCCTCCTATGCCTTTCCCATCTTAAATACAACTCTTTAGGTCGATAGGGAGAATCCATAGGTCTCTGCTAGCCCTCCACAAGACACCCTTCCACTGGGCGGTGAACAGTAACAATGATATGAGACCAGGGGAAGGCACGACCCAGAGGTAGGAGAAGTCTTTGAACATTTGTGCTCTAATGCTGCCCAAGCGTTCAGTTGTAAGGCACCATCAAGTTAGCTCCTCAGGCCAAAATCACCTGGCAGTGTCACCTGGTGTGGGACCTCACTGTAGCCACCTGGGGTGCAGGAGGAAGTTACCAAGAAGAGGTCATCACCTTGGAGGCTTTCAAGACCCAAGTGGACATAGCCTTGTGCAACATGGTCTGAACTCAGCTCTGACTCTTCTTGGACTAGAGACCTCATGAGGTCCCTTCCTGTCTGAGGGACTCCGTGAGTCCATGCACACAGAAGACACAGATGGGTGATCTAATTCATAACCAGCTCACTGGCTGACATCCTTCACACATATAAATTGCCAAGCGTCAGCCACTAAGAAGCCCTGCAACTGAGAGCTGGAGACGAAGGAAGGTAAATAATCCAACACTGGAAATACAGAAAGCAAGATGAAACAGCCATGGTTACTTCAAAGTAGGTACCAGGCATTGGAAAACTTAATCATGCTGAAGAGCTGTATGAAATAAGTTGGCCTCTGCCTTCAGTTATAGAAAATATGCCTTCAGAGCCTCCCACTGAGATTCTGGCAGGCATCGTTCCTGGACATCATCTATTGGAAAATGATTGATTCCTCTTTGACACAGCATCAGACCATCTTTGGAATTTAAGTTTCCTTATGTTTGGCAAGCACTTTGAATTATTAAGAAATGGAAACATCAGAATGCAAGTGTTCAGTACTCAATTTTATGACTACATTGCCCAAGTGACAGATCTGTGCAAGATTAGAGACCTGTTAACGCTGGCTATTTTTAAGCCTAGAAAAGCATTTTATTTCCTCACAGTACCATTGTTCTCTGCCAAATAATTACCCAAAAGAATGTTTCTAGATTCCAGGACTTCTCCAAAAAGTTCTTTGTACTCATAATGTTGCAGGCAGGAAAGTTCAAAAATTACTAAATATCACAGAGAAACAAGTAAAACCAGTGTTGCCATTGCTAACCTCACATGTTACATGGTCTGTTCTGAAGCTGATAATTTATTTAACCATTTTGACACGGCAGCGTTTAAAATAAGTTACTCCAGAATTACTCCTTCATTGTATTCAGTCTTGCAATCAGAAAGCTAAGCCTAACAGGGAGCATGTATAGTGGCCCTTACTTAATCACACAGCATAGTAGTAAAAGACAATGCATGTCACTACAATGCAGTGCATTTGCAACACTCTTTCAGTTTGTTCCAAAACTCTCATGCTAATGCCTCTTCCAAGCAGAATGGGTGATCACATGTTCTGTATTTGTTTCATACAATTCACCTGGGTAAATTCACAAGGCATAAATATTTAATGAGGCTAGACTATTTTTCTCAAATAAAAATGCAAATAAAAAATAAAAAAGATCCAGAAACTGTGTTCTCTTCCCAAATTAAACATCACACCATTGCATGCCTTTGCTGTCTCCAGTAAAGGCTGTAGACTATAATATTATGGAGCTTTTAAGCCTCTCAAATTCCTGTGAATGCATAAAGATTACATATTCATTTCTGACTGCAATAAGTTACCTCAATTTGTTGTATAAGGGATATGGAAATATTTGGTTCAAAGTTCTTGTTTGGAGGGAAATGATCTTCATATTTCCATTCTCTTTCAGTCTTCATTTGACAGGTCTCAGTTCCTGCTCTTCCTCTTCCAAATGCCATTTGCATCCCTCCATCCTAGCTCAGAAAACTGCTGTTTTCTGCTCAGTTGCTCCAAGTTGCCACGCTAGAGCACCATGCATCATGCAGGGGATGGGGAGTCTCTTTTAAGGAGGACCTGGGAGCACATGGTGGCAGAGACTGAATGATATTTTCTGTTTTGAGGTATTGGCCAAGAAGACCCAATATTGGCAGCCCTTTCCCAGGTATCCAGCCTGGGCATGCCTCTCAAAGCACCTCAAGGCTGTAACTAGGTCAGACTCAGCTTTCACACATCAGCTGCTCCACGTGGTGCTGGTGAAGAAAGGACTGAGCATAAAACCCAGCAGCAGGGTACAAACGGTGGCATTGTAGGTCTTTTGCAAGCCTTGCTGAAGTTTTTTGAACATTTGATCTGGGAAAACTTGAACACCTTGGAAAGGTGTTGTCCTGTAAAAAGCAATGGTTTTGTTATGGTTTCCTTCACCAGCCTTCAGTCCTTAAGCACACTTCACTGTCAGTCTGTTGCAAATTAGGCTTCCTCAACTACTCCTCCACTGAAAACGTGCCAGAAGACTGTTTCCCTATTTCCCTTACTCAGGCCAAACACTATATTGCCCCAACCTCAACTTCTCCAAGTAGTTAACTCCACCAGTCACTAGAGGATTTTACCCCATGTCTTTTCTAAACCCTTCTCCTGGGCCAGCACTTGGACACCCTTCAAAATGTCTTGTAGTCCTGAATTGTTTCCCGCAAACCACACGCTGGCTTCATTGGATGCTGGAGGGCACAGAGCTGTCTCACAGTAAGCTTCTGACGCCTCAGCCTCACAGGGTCACCATCGCTGCCCACAGCAAAAAGACTGTGAAGCTCCTCAAGCATAGAGGGTAAGTCCTGGGATGATTTGGCTCTGCCACAGCTCTGTGTTTAGCTTGGTTGACTTCTCTGATGTGTACATGCTATGGTGGCTGAGTGAACTTCTGGTGTTAATAGCGACACACCTTTTCAGAGCTTTATTTAGCACGGCACCTCCTGACCCTGGTTGTCTCTTCTCTGGGTACACTGGCCAGTCCTGATCAGCAGCAAGCTCTTTGCCCAATTGCGCTTGCCACGTGGACACTGCCATCGTGTCCTGTCTTTTCACTACAGCTGGGTTCGTATTTTGAAAACTCTGTTTTTCATTATTCAGGCATTAATTACACAACCAAACTAATCTCTGGTACAACTTCTATGTCTACAAACTTTAGAAGTGCAACTGGAGATGGAGCACATTTTCCCACTAGGGAAATTCCCATTAGGGTTTACTTCTATACCCAAAGTAGCTTCAGAAGTTTTTAGAGAACTTTACTTATAAGGTAGAAAACTCATCCATAACTTGGCAGGACATGTATCTCAAGAAAGTATTTAAAGGGAGATGATAGTGTTGCTGTAGGGTGGAGAATGAAGAAAAGTTTCAGTCATAAATAACTTCCAGGCTTCATGTTCTAGCAGAAATATTACCACTTTTTCAAGTAAAACCAGATTCAACATAAAAATCATGCCTTATCACTTATTCAGATAGTCTGATTTATAGGGATGGCTGTGCTTAGTGCTAGTCATTCTGATTGCATCCTTGTACTTCTTCATATGTTGCTAACACTACCTCAGGCTTTCCCTCATTTACTGTGTAAAAGCTGATTATGACTTGAAGTCACATTCTCTATCATGGAGGGCTACTTAATAGAAATGTGTTTAAATAAATTAACTATGAACTTTGACAGTACAGCACATTACCTTTACTTTCTATGTATCCACATATCAGTTAGATGAAAAATACACAAAACAGAAACAGAATTAATACCACTTTGTCATGGTCTTTCTTACCCTGTGTAAAAACTTCCAGGGATAATACAGTGTCTTGGAAGAACTGAGTTGATCCTGCCTCAGTATGAGATTTTATCTACAGTAGTGGTTGCAGACAGTATGGATTGCCAGATTGTAATGGATTTATGGAAATCTTATTTTTTCCCACCTCTTCTTCCAAGAAGGTGGAGTACCCCTCTGTACACAAGGAGGATTTCAACCCAGCTGTATTCCCAGTAGTCTGGGCCTCATTCTTGTCATGTGCTGCTGAAGAAGAAATTATCATGTATTTAGTTTTTCTGGGAAGGCAAAGACTATTAAGCACAGGGCCTGGAAGAGATATGATGTTCTGGAATTTCTAGAAAAAGATGGTGGTTTGATTTGCATAGTTTTGCTGCTGACTGGTGGCACGAAATTCGGACAGCATCTGTTTTATTGCATCACCATTACTGGACATCACGTGATATGATAAGACTGACCCACCCTGGAATGACTAATCGAGTGGGATGCTTGAAAAGGTTTTTTTCTTTTTTACAACCCTCAATTAGAGAAACCACATTTTCCAGGGAAAAAACAGTAACTTTTAAGCATGTGTGAATGTCTATGTGTGTTGTGCTTTTTGTTTTTAGGTTTTTTTGGTTTTAACAAAGAAGGCTCTCCTGCCCACTAAAGAATTTGGTCAGAGAGGCTTTTTGTTTTTAAACCTGTAGTGAATCAACATGAATCATCTAATTTTAACCAACATCTTTATAGTTTGAAGCAAAAAGTAAGACTTACTCCCTAGGCGAAGCAAAAATGGATTTCCTGGCTCATGCAGCTTGTCACCCCATTTGTTGTGAGATACACAACCACGTTACTTTCCCCACTTTCAGCTATGCCTATTGGAATTGCAGCTACACCATTTCCCAAGAATATGCTTGGTGCGTCAGCTAACCTTTAAATATTAAAAATGGAGAGTGGCTTTGCAAACTTATGCCAAAATGGAAAGGTGTAAGGAAACCGCAGTCTGGAACACAAGAACTTGACGTTCCTCATGCTGAGGCCCCTCTGCATCTTTCAGCACTGAGGCCACGGGTGGTTTCTAGAAATAATATTGTGTTTGTAGCTGTGCACTGCTAGAAAATGGTTTTCGGACATACCTGTTTATGATAAAGCCCCAAGCAATAAGCAACTGCTTTTTTTCTATTCTCCTGCTGAAATTGGCATGCTTAATCCCTCAGTAAGGGCTATGTCACGTTTTGCCCCCCTGTCCCCTTGCAGGACATATGTTCTACTGACCTCGGTAGGGCTTAACCATAACAGGCAGTAGATTGAGCGTGGGACACCCACCCATTTTGATGTTCAGCTGTGTTTAGATCTCTTCAATAGTTTTGTAAGAGTTTTAGAGTAAAAGGCACCATGCACCACAGCTGAGGTGGGGGTCATCCATCCCCTGGGTAAATTTATCATGGAGCAGATTGAAAAGACATCTTACTAGCCACCACAGTGCAATAATAACTATCCTTCCAGCCTGGTTGTATAGGCTAAGTAGCGCCTTTGGTAGAGCAGGCAAACAGTTGCTGACCCAGGCCTTGGACTGCTGAGTTTGGGGGAGATTATTGTCTACCAGACAGCCTACGGAAAACTCCCAGTCTTCCACAGAGATTGAGAGGTCAGACATCAGATGTGGCAGGATCCATGGTGTCTGGCCCTATCCATAAATAAGTGTTGGGCTTTACAGACCACCTTCATATGTGGCATGTATGGTTGGGGTTTTTTAAATTATTATTTCTTTGTCTTCAACAAGGTTTGAATCTACCGAAAACTGAGGGGTGCAGAAGAGGGGGGTCCTTCATTTACAACATCTATCCACTATCACTGCAAGAACACATCTCCATAGTAGTTATCTGCTTCTCGTAGGAGCTTCAAGACTTTTCCTGTATGTTTTGGAAAGAAAATGAGTTTTTAGCAGTAGTGAGGTGATGGTGTCTGTGCTAGCAACCTGCTCGGCCTTGCTTTGCTTGAACCTACTGGGGTGACAGAACAGGCCATAGGGGTCTAGTATTTTTCACCGAACAAAGAGAAGAAATGGTCTTCTTCCAGTTCAAATTTATCTAAAATTCCTTCTAGACGTGCTTTTTAGGAAGTGCTCTCAGATGTGAAAACAGCAATCTTGCAAACAGCTTCATGGATGAAATATCCTTTCTATAAATTCCTAACCTGGTTCGCATACTCTTTCTTGACACTTGTAGGGTGGGACAACATATTTTCTGTAGACCTCTTATGGTACCCAAGTTACTTTAAAGGAGTACAAAAGACCTCCCACCCCTCTGAAAACTTCTCCCTCTAGGTACCCCCGGAGGGGAAGGCTGCAGCTGGAGCTGCTGCCATCGCCTCCAGGGATGCCAAAATACAAGCAAGTTCCTTCAGGCAAATCCTGTGTAAAAAAAAAAAAAACAAACTGTGAAATGCAAGAGAACAGTTGGGAAAGCACAGCTAGGTCCTCCAAGGCTTATACTCCCATCAGGTACATGCTCTAAAACAGTGGAGAGGGGTTGTGGTTTGTAGCTTGTAGTCAACTGGTGGATTTGAGCTGCCTTCAGGGCCCCCGCAGGCTGTCAAAAGAAAACAAATGGTTGCTGCTGCGGCTGCAGCCCAGGGAATCCCTTGGGCCGCTGGTCACCGTCTTCACGCCCCGAGCTTCAAACTCCCAGTAACAAAACAAAACACTGCGAGGAGCTTCATGAGACATCAACTTCCAGCCCAGAGAACTGAAGGGAGACAAGTTCTATAAAAGCATCCTAATACATTATGGGAAGGATCCCAGCCTGCTGTAAAGGTAACAGTCTGTCCGCAAAAACCACTGGTATTTTAGGGAGTTTTACTGCTCACTACAACAGCTCCTTTTGGATCCACACAGCCAGGGCTGACAGGGAGCAGAACAAGTGCTTGTCTTTACCACCTCCCACTCCAGCTGCACCTTCTTCCCAAGGTGCACCTTTGCAAACAACAGGGCTCACATCAAGTTGGGGATTTTCAGAAAGCAGTCATAAATATGTCCCAAGCCTTAGCTGATTTATTAAAAAGAACTGATCTCTAGGCAAATGGCTAAGGACTACCCCCAAAACAATCTGCAGACAAAGCCCAGGTTATTTAACAAAATCTTTACCCCCCCTTCTTCCCTAGAAAACATGATGTAGCTGAGAGTATAGCTAGAAGGTTATAAAGAATTCAAGGAGCACTACGTAACCCCTCTTCTTGCTGCCTAAACCTGCAAAATGGTCTGACTTCAGAAACTTTGGAGGATGAGTCAAGGTTTTGGGACAACTCAAAGACCACGCCGTACCTTAGCACTCTGCCTTGATGGGCCAAGCAGGCAAACTCCTGCTTCCAGGGCTACCTACAGGACATGTGGCTGCTGCCCTCTCCCTTTGCTCCTGCTGACACTGATGTTCTTCAGGTCTCAGCGGGGCTTGCAGGGAGTCCCCCAGGCTGCATTTTCAGGGACTATTTTGTGCCTATTAGCGGCTCAGACAGCGGTTCCCCATCTCCTCTTGGGGCAGGGCAATATGGATTGCATCTTAGGGGCTGCTCACAAACTTATCAACTACAGCTTTTGGCCTTCCTATTCTTTAGGACACCAAAGCAGATTAAAAAGAGGTTTGAAAAATGACTTCTTTATGTTCTTGTAAAAATCTGACACCCTTTTGGAGATACTGATAGTGTTTTTGTGTTGGCTTTTCAGTTTGTGCTTTACCACAAATTTCCTATGGCTGTAAAGGCAAATACAACCATGTAATTATCATGGTTTTCATCGTTCAGTGGCATTAACTGGCTGGTTACGGTGGTTTTTATACCCTGGTTCCTAGCCACATTCTAACATTCACTCATAAATTTGGTCCCTGAGTCAGATCCATAGTTCATGTCTTATCGTGGTAGATTACTGTTTCCTCTAGCTGTTCTGTACCCTGCCAACTCTGCCTGCTTGCAGTTACTATATACATACCTAGAAAAACTAAAGCAAAACTTAGGATAAGCACAGAGAAAACTTAGCATGGATACTGGTGAATGACTGATTTAAAAGAAATACGTGCTTTGATTAACAAAGTTATTAGATAGGCTTTTAAGGTGTTGGATAGAGTACAACAAAATAACCATTTTGCAGGGAAATCACAGGAGGCCAGTGGCAGCGGAGCTCCTAGCTGTGCCTCCTCAGTGGGGACAGATGATGGTCATGGACAAAGGGGAAGGCAAAACCTCCCTCGTGCTCTTGAGCATCCACACATAAGTCTGTGCTTTACTACATTCAGAGGAGATAGAGATTGGATTACTTTTTCTATCAGTCATTTCATATAATTGCCATTTTTATTTAAGGAACAATAAATTGAGACATTTTTATGGGGATACTTGAGTTTCGATCAATGGAAAATCCCACGGTAAAGAAATTTTTAAAACATTCACCAACCCATACGCAAATTAAATGCACATAGCAAATAAAATCAGTGGAACATGATTTAAAAGGCCCCTAAAAAGACGTGGCTAGAGCTCTTTCAGTTGTAAGTGAAAAACATGGAAGGAGTTTGATATCACAGCAAGCAAACTTCACATGGTTGGACCAGCCATAATAAAAGCCTTGCTGTCTATTCATTTGGAGCACGATGGAAGCCTGTAAGCAGCATGAATCTTGACACAAAACTTTAATATGCAGTTAAAGTGCACAGGCAGAGGCTCTTTTAAGCATCTCAGACAGCAGCAAATCCTTTTCTGCAAGGGGAGTTTTACTGTGAGCTGGAGAGGGAAGGAAGGCGCAGCAACAGAAAGGAGAAAGTTACTCTCATCTTCATAAACAGTTCCTGCTCAGAAGCTCTGTCGCTCCAAATTGTCCATAATACATACAGACAATACAGCTGAAGGGGGATTTTTTGCAATATATCATTAGCTGTGCTTTTCTTGCAAAAGATACTTTTCTACAGGGCCCTGATACTGGAGACACTCACACTAATGAGCTGAGTAATACAACTGGCTCTGCCACACTGCCCAGTTTCCTCCCTGAACTGAAATCTGCTCCTTGAACAAGGCTGGAACCCAGAATTTTACAGACTGAAACATAAAGGCACTATCTGTCTTGATGATGAGAAATACAAACCAGTGGCATAGCATAAGGGTCTTCATATATTCTGGGATAAGACACATCCTGCCTTATCCTCCAAACTTTGAAATAGTGCTACAGGATGATTCATACCAACTAGAATAAACATGCCAGGTAATATACAACTACTAGGTGAGTGATCTTTCCTCTTTCCTCCCCATCCCTGCCTTTCTTCCCTCCCAGATCCAAGAGGTTAGCTGATTAGGGACCTGTAGCATCAAGTATATAATTTCAACAACTACTACAAGAATTTAAAAGATTTACAGATGGCGGTGTAAGCCATCAACTCTTGTTCAATTTCACAGGCTTATTATTTGCAATGAACAATAACTCAGCACCAGGGTCACGCACCTCCTTTTGTCCATAAATCTGCTTAAACTCAGACATTGGAAGCCTTGTCCTCCACCTGAATGTCTTTTAATATTTTTTTTAATATGTGAAGGTGGTATCTCTGAGGTCCAGTGTGAGGAGTATTGAAAAATTAATAACAAACAGAATCACAAAAGTGTATTGCAAGTATCAAAGGCACCTGTGAATGGCACCTGTGAGCAACCCCTGTTGTTTTTAAACTCTGCCTTCTGCCAAAGCATTATACAACACTAGAAAGCTGTATAGTCTAAGTTTGACTCAGGTCCGGCAGGTGGAAGAGTTATTAAGAGAAAGGCTGCAGTGCCTGGAGGTTTCGTTTTCTTGCACAAACATAAGGGTACACTGGAGCATGTGGTGTTGATGATACTGTGGGGACAAAGCACAAACTACTTGGGCCATTAAAAACCCACATCCCAGACTATGCCACATGGCAGCACAGAAGAAAAACCAAGCATTTCTTGCTAGCACAAAGCAATTAAATTATTTTTAGCTTCTACAAAAACAAAAAACACAGCAAAAAAGCAGCCACATTGGTCACTAAGACAATAAGCATTTCTAAGATTAGTCTCAAAATTCTCTAAATACATGCACCCCCACACACACCTCCCCAAAGGAAAATCATAGTAACCATTAGGGTGTCTGCGTTTATGACTAAAGCCCATAAACCAAAGATTTAGATTAAAGGTTGAAGTTTTTACTTTTCATTCTGCTGTGCAAAAGGAGTGGGCTTGCTCTTCTTTACTCCCAATACAATGATCTATATGGCCATTTTCTGTGGCTGCATATTTAGCACAGTGAGTTAATGGATCCTCTGATTTCCCTGTCCCGATGTTATTTTCACCAAGCACAGTAAATTGGGCTATTAAGTCTTCTACAGCCTTTGCACCTTGTTGTTGGCAATTCCTGTAGCTCAGACAGTTGTCCAAGGTGTGCATTGCTCTCCCCCTTCCTCTGCCTTTACCGTGAAGTGGTTTTGCCTTCAGACTTTTACTTAGGAATATTATGCAAGAAAAGAAGTAGAGAATAATAAAGGCAAACATATCCTGGATATGTTTTATTTTCTTGGGAAACAAGTTAATGTGTGTGTCTTTCTGTGTCTACATATAGATGTGCATACATATATAAATATGAGTGTATGCGTTTGTATGTGTGTTTGCAGGTGTGTATCTAAGGGTCCTGTGTACAGACAGCAGGGCCAAAAGGTAAGAACAGGAGACTAGAAAAACATTCTTTCATAACCTATGAGTATGCTTAAAAGTAGCCCTGAGATTTTGGGGGGGGGTTGCAAAGCACCATGCAGGCTCACACAGTGAAAATATCCACTAAAGGTGCCATGATAATACTCATTAAAGAAACATAACTTGTGGAAGACTTTATGGTCGGTTATCATATAAATCCCAGGAACAACAGAAGAAAAAACAGTGGGACTTCAGATAGCATGTGTCAGTGTTCTTTGAAAATTTCCCCTAATATAGCAAAAAGTGAATTTACTATTCCTCTTGATAAACATGCAGTGACATGAGCTGTTACTTTTATTACCTGAAACTTAGCTTGACAATGGTTATTGTAAATTTTGCAAAAATAAATATGTAGGTATATATTTTTAAACTCTGCATCTAGCACATGCAGTTTTCAGAACTGCTGGCTTAAGCAAGCACCCTTTGCCTTGCAGAGTTCTGGCTGATGGCCTGGGACAAGAGCAGCTCCCAGGGTGGCTAGCAGCTGCCTCCATCCGAGCCCTGTCTGGCTCACGGAGGAGCCTTCAGAGAGCTGATGCACACAGACCAGTGGGCATCCTACGTAGATCTAATCCATGTCCCTTGTTACCATATTTTGGGATATTTCACTTAAAAATCATTGAGTTCCTAAAGGTGGGGAAACTCAGACATTCACTACCCTGTGGGGAAAGCCATAGGCAATTCCACTGTGCACATCATGCCTGGCCACCTTAATTAGAGGCTAAAGCCATAGACTAGCAAAACATTGGGCAAAGAGGGTTTTTTTAAGAAAGGAAAAGACTCCTCTTAGGAAGCCTTCAATTTTTATGTGGCAAGGACTCTGTGTGGATCCTGCACGCCACTGCACCATCTTTAAAGAAATCAGTTACTGAAATAGGCTGCTACAAGGTCCACCCCAACCAGTATGGCTAGAGGAAATGACTAGAGGAGGGCAGAGCAAGCAAGCCAGCCAGCTGCTAACATGCTCAATGGGCAAAATAGGCATTCATGGTGCAAAGCAATAGCTGGTGGGGAACCTTACCATAGAAAAGCTTAGTAGCAGCAGGTCTCAATGGCCTGGGGTCACCTTCTTGCCCCACCACAGTACCCTAGAGTTAAAAAAAGAATAATTTACAGCCATATGTCCTCCACAACCTATCTTCACTGGGTGGGATGACACACGGTGCAGGATGTATCCTGCTGGAGGACAGTCGCTGGGTAGGTCAGTTGTCACCAAGAGCTTTATTGGGGGAAAACATGTGCAACCAGGTGTTACTGTTGGGGCGTTCATTGATGCTGCTCTGGTGGCTTTGGAAGGGTTTGTATTTTGCTTCTCATGCTCCTTTTGTGTTTCCATGTTGCTTACCATTAACACAGCCCTGCATCATCACAGCAGGGCTTGGCTCAGCAGCCTCTGCTCCTCCAGCTCTATCTTGGCATCGAGGAAAAGAAAGCACTGCCCTCCCTGCTGCCAGCCCCTCCGATTTTGCACTGCTAGCACAGTAGCGCTGCCTGACACAGTCCATCACCTTTGGCAATCTCCCTCTGTGCAGGCTGGATAAGCCTTGCAGGCTCAGCTGATGCATCTCAGCAAGGTGAGGGGAATATATTTTCTCTCCATTTTCTATACTGAGAACTTGATATGGGTTGTTCTTGTGATCATCAGAAAGATACCCAAGTTTAAATCCATGTCCATCCATACATTGTGCTGTTTGGTCTTTTAACTTCTGGTGGTTATGAGCTATGAATCCTCCTAATTCTTCTATTCTTTCTCCTTCTTGGTTGTCAGTTCCTTTCCCTAGCAGTGGTAGTATGCTTCAAATTTGAATCTCATACTTGGCATCCCTGATGCTTTGCAGTGGCAGTACTTATTTTTTTCAAATTACAGGGTTTTAGTTATTATGAGAACACTTGGAATAAAGGAAGAGCCTTCTGGCAGCAAAGAAAACATGGCAAATTCACTGTGTGACATAAACACCATATATCATGCCACTGATTACAAGACTACCCAAGCAAGTTCTTGAACACCCTTTTAAAATTCCTTGTTAGCAAAGCTGTTTTTTTCAGGCCATTGGCTTTGAAGTCTAATTTCACGGAATCTGAGCAATCACTTCCCTAGCGAAGGACGGTCAAAGATGGCAAAGCCCAACAGCCAGCCCACTGAACATACATCATGAAGATAAATAATACAGATTTTTTTTTTAAAAAGTTAATCATAACTATTCAGTTACTCTAATATTTTTATTTATTCAGGATTTTCATTGTAGCTGTGCTTATCTACAGAATTTTACTTCCCTGAGTTTCAAGTCTCCATTCAGTTTATGCCAAAATTCAGCCTAAAATCCTGGCCTGACAGTTCAAGTTGCTGACTCCACGGAAAATAGAGCTACCTATTTTATTTAAAACAAATTATTCTATAGTCTGGGTTAACAATTATTTCTGAAGACCAGCAATTTCATGGATTTTATCTGCCTTTTGCTTAAAATTTAATGATGACTCTGCTGCCTGTCTTTCCACCTCATCGTTCAACACCCTGCTCTCCCAGTGAGTCATTTCAGAAAATTCCCCTGCAATTGTCTGGTGTACTGATTTGTGTCTAACTAAGGTAGCAGCTACCTGGGCTATTGCTGTCTACCAAACAAACATAGCACATATTTTAAAGAGTCAATTGCACAAGTACCATCTATAAACCCATCAAAGACCTTTGTTATTTTTGTATTTCATTATACAAAAATTTCTCTTGTACAAGGTTTAACATAATATCAGAATGATTCTTACTGGTTTTGTAATGTTAAGCAATCCTTTCATATTAATCTGATAATATTGTATTTCATTGCTGGCATACATTTTTGTAGAAAAAAGGCACTAAAAAAAATCATTATATGCCATTTAACAAGAAAATGGCTATGTAATTCTTAGTTACATTTAAGTTTTTCAATTTTATTAAACTAAAAAATATTAATGCATTTTATGCATAAGAACCTTTAATAAGCTAAGGAAAAGCTTATATTGCACACTCTATTGTATATCCAGGCCATACCAACCATGTGAGTACATAGTCTCCCTTTGTGACCAAAAGTCCTCTCAGAAACATTTTTTGGCCACATATAAAGTTTCAAACCCCACTTTGACCACTGGAAAACAAATACATTTATTTTATGCCTAATCATTGTAACAAGACCCTGTGTCTGCACAGTGACATTTTGTTCTGGTTTCCTGCACAGCAAATGATGGGATGAAGCACAGTTAATCTAGAAAGGGTTAAAGCTTACAAGTGGCTGGTTAATTAGACTTCATGGAAGTTATAAGCATATAGTCCAAATACATAACCCCAAACCCCTTATTTAAAAACCTAAAAGTAAAACCCTGTTGCTCTCACTGCAGCATTTCCCATGTTTATAGTCCCTGACTTTATCACATGTTTAGATAAGTTTGTGCATTACATTCTCTTGAATGAAAGGATTTGAGGTTCTTTAGCATATGCCTTAAAAAAGGACAAAAAAATAGATTTGCATTTAAAATATTTTCGTATACAAAACTGACAAAGTCCTCTTCAGCCAGGACAAATCCCAAAACAGTACCAACAAGCTTCACGTGTGACAGTAGTCCTCACCCTATGGGTTTCTTGGGCAAAGAAGAAAACTCAGTTTCCTTGCCCAAACCATGAAGATGTAAGAGATTCAAGAGGACAATCAAATTGTGGAGGCCCCAGACAACTTCAGCACCCTTAGGCTGGAAAGGCATAGAAAGCTAGACCTGGAGAACTGGCTTAAAAGCTTCAGCAGTGAAAGTGTTGGGCAGGATTTAGAGACAAAAGTGAAACTCCACATCAGAATTCAGATCTCACATATCTGAGTCCTGCCAAAATTTATGTAGGCATCTGAAGCACAGAAGACCCTGAAAAAACCTGCTATGGTTTGTCAACTTCTGTCAAATGGATGGGTGCCAGCAGAACTTCCTAGAGACAACCATGCTGCCAAATTATTGGCAAATCTGAACCAGGGTGTTTCTAAAGGCTGGTCAGAAGTGGCTTCTAGAAATAAGTAATTCAGATTCTTCAGCCCCAGAGATGTAACCAGAAGAATAAGACTTGGAAGGATTGAAGTCCTCAGTATTCATCACCAATGGGCACTCTTTGATCCAGTTGCTTATGTTAGGAGTTCTCGAGTTGGACCTGGAGGGTCAAAATAAACTCACCAAGCCTGAAACCGTCCATGGGCTTGCTCCATTCAGTGGGATCCATCAGTGGGGATCCTGTGAAACCCAAAATGCAACTTTACAACAGTCAAGGACAACTGGTGCTACAGACCTTGGCTGCCAAAATACAGATGCTGATGGTTTTGCTCTCCTTTTAGGCTCCTAATCCAAAACCTTGCTCTGCTCCCTAATCCTTTCACTGAACGGCAGCAGGAGTTGCCAGACCTCAAACAGGAAGACCTCGGGACTTGGGGAGGCACAAAACTGTTCTTGCAGGTCTGTCGTCTTTCTATGCAACTGAGGAGCCTGTGCAGAGATAGAGGGAAAGCCATGGAGCATAGCTGTCAGCTCCACAGAGGGGCCTGACAGCCCTGGGGTGCCTCAACCGCGCTTGTGAACATAAAACCACACCATTCAATCCAGATTCACTAAACTTTCACCAGATTCACTGGGCTGTAGATATAATTACCATCTGGAGTTCAATACATCAACCAAAACTTTGCAACTGAGAAATAGCAGATAATCTGACAGGTGTCATTTCAGTAAATGTTATCCTTCAGTGCAAATGAACATTGTTGTGTTTTCAGTTACTTAAATAGGTCTCTGTAGTAGTGTTAATGCTTAAAGAACAGTTGAATTTCCTGTTGACAAAGAAGGGTGATCACTAAGAGAGGTTCGATATCCCAACACATTCTATCCAAACTCAAATACATCAACAGTCCCTGCTAGATATATTTGCCCCGTGCTCATAAAATAAAAACAACACAAGTACTGCATTCAGTGACAATCACTTGGCGTACATCTAATGTGGAATATGTACTGCTTATGGGTTTGTGCTTTTTTGTCTGGTGTGGTTCAGCTATGTGTCAGTAGGTCTTCCAGGATGGAAAAAAAAACCCCACCTTGCTTTTAGAATGTTATTGCAATTAGGCTGTTATTCTTTGGTTCAGGGTCTTACAAGACGTAGTTTTGTGGTCATGGAGTTTGTCACAGTGGAAACCAAGCTGCTACAAGTTTGAACAGTCTAGCTGACTTCCCCAAATGCAACTTCTTTTTTCTCGTGGCCACTCCTATTGCCTCACTAGTCATACTGAATTTACTTTCAGCGTAGGGCACAACAATGCTGCAGGATGCAAGTGTCTGTAGGTTGCTATTGTGTGCTGCTCTGGTCATTTGACTTTGTGTGCAACAAAACTGGTTAGCATTTCTCTTTCTGCTAAGCAGCCTTGCAGATGGTATCATTTGCTATATTTCCTTGTGGTCCTCTGGGTGTATTTCCCTTCTGAGGCTCAACTGAATAAATCAGCTAGTAAAGTGCTGGCAAAGGTGTGGGCCAGGACAACCTCAGAACTAAGCCTTTTGGTGCAGTGAGAGGGGTCAGCAATGTGGGGAAAAATAGCTCTTTCAAATCATTATCAAAACCAGTTTTGCTGTTGCAATGGAGACTTAGCTACATCTGCACCTCTCTACTAATTACTACTAACTACTAACAACATGTCTAAAAGCCACTAGGTGCCTGCCAAACCCTCCATGTGACTGTGTACCTATCCACTGTCTTCTCAGCCTGTCACTTACCATGCAGACATGGTCACTATCCCCTTGCTACCCAGTACTCCACAACCACTTGGTCACCAGCTTATTCATCCGCAGGTCCACGTTCTTTGCTTGGCCTCCCACCCATCCAGACTTACAATGTAGCACAACTCCAGCTCATGCAACAGGCAACATTGAGGACTGCCAATATGACAGCTTTGTGGAGATAAAGTTTGGTTTCCAGCCTTCTTTTCTAGGCATTTCTTTTTTAGCAGTCACAGTCATATCAAGAAACATCTGTTTCAACCCCTTCAGCCCTCACAGATTTCACCACGTCCCTAAATTCTACCAGCCACCCTGATGGATGTGCCAGAAGGACAAATAAATAAGCATTAGGAAATGCATTAGGAAATTCCACTAGCAAGTTCCCAGGCTGGCACAAAAAGAAGACAGACCTTATATTGGTTGCTACATTCTTCAGGAAAAGCAGTTCTATCACCATCAGTTTCAGCAATAAGCAGCTCAAACCAACAGCAATTTATTAACAACATTCTGTGTGCTTCATTTCTTCAGAGAAACTGATAGCAGCAGTCTCTAGTCCTCATCCGTCCCATGGGGCTTCTCTTACAAGTGGAGAGAGGAGGTGTCTGCTTTTCTTCACGGCCCACACATGAGCAAATAAAGCTCTCCTCTTCATTCACTTCCCTCCGTGTCTGATATTTATTCACAGTTCAACGGGGTGGAGTGAACTCAGCAGCCCAAGGGCCATTTGCTGGGCCTGGATGCTCCTCACACACTCTGCGGGGATGCATCACCCTCCACACTATGTGATGCTGCGCTTACTGCTGTGATTAGCATGATTGGCAAACAATGATGGCTGCTGGCATTTCTTAGGTAATTAATGCATCAATAACAGTTTGCTCCTCTGTGATGATAGTCTAACTACCTGCAGTTGGGCTTAACTTTACTTTCCAATGTTTTTTTTAGTTTTGCTGTGGACGCTGAGGCTTGTGTAAGCATAACATAAATGCAGCTGGAAGCATATCTGCCCTTTGAACTCCTCGCTTGCTCTTCCCAGAAGGTCTATCTTATTATTTCTGTTCAAGGATACATGAAGTTGGCTGCATGCCTAGATTTGCATCTGGTGTCTAAAAAGAAAAATAACAATTTGCTTCAACACTATATTTGGAGATGGCAGAGGACAAGAAGAAGCTGAGGCTGAGAAACTGAGCCATTGTCACGGGACTGAGCAGCCGCACACATCCTGCCCGTAGCTTGAGGATGTTAGTCCTGTGCCTAAGATCAAGGGCCAGGGAATGCAATTTTTTCCTCATATACACATCCTTGTAAAAGCAAACTATGATAGACTAGAATGTGATTTTTTTCAAGATCCTGCCAGCTTCTAATTATATTTTATGATTGCTTTGCTTGTAGAAGTCCTCCAGACAGGTGGAGCAATGTTCATCCTCTATCGACTGAGGAAGATTCGTGCCAACTTGCCACTCCTACTCTGAAAATTTCTTGAGGGTATGCAGATAGTCTCTTGGCACCACAGCTCTGCAGGAGCTTCAGCAGTGCACGGGAATAGTAGGGTTCTTCAAGACTTAAGGCATACCCAGGAGGAAAAAATCATCTCTCTCTTCAGAAGTGCACAAATGCCCTTAATTATGAGAAAACGAAACAGCTACAAGCCCCTCCACTTTCCCTTCTTCCATGATGGAAACTTAGCAGTAGCTTATGGATAGCATCCCAACAAACAAAACAATCATTTCTCCATATTTGTCAGCTGAGTGTCTCTACTTTCAACTCCTTCACCACTCGTCACAAGGTTAATTTACTGCTGATGAGGCTATAGCACTTTAGAGACTGCATCAATCCTCAGCCTGCTGTACAGTTTTTGTCAATGGGATTAGCAATGCTTGCAAAATTTAGTGCCTAACATGCAATAGCTGTTCCAGAAAGAGGTCTACTGCTTCCCCTTAAAGATGACATCTTTGGTTGCAGGCCAGGTGTCTCACACTCCTACTGCCTAAACCATGACTTGGAGCCCTGGTCCTCTGGGGATTTTTTTCATCTGCAACTTGAACTGCTGTATCTCACTTACATATTAGTGTTATAAGCACTTCCATCCTGAAAAGCAGCTGAAGAAAAGGTCTGGTGTGCCTGACCTCTTGGATAACCAGGTCAGCAAGAGAAAAGCATGTGCTTAACTGGTCCACAGCCGAAGACTTACTGCAGTGAGAGTGTTTTTCATAGTGTCAGCATCTTGGCTAGCTAATAACTAACCTGTAATAATTATCCTGTTCTTACCACAGGATGTGCAGCCTCCTAATTTTTGTGGGATAGATGATCAGTTTTCTCAGGATGGGTATTTCCGTGGATTGGATCCTGTTTTGCTGCAGTATGCCTGTGTGAAGAAAAACTCAGTCCTTTCCCAGGCTTGAGACCTGCATTGAACAGGAAGACAATGTTCACTCTTCTGATACTAATGACCAAGTGAATTTTTCTTTTCTCAGACTATCATTTAGCCAAGACTATCGGTCTGAGTCTTCAGTCACTCTCAGTCCTAGCATTACTTTGGATGCCTCTTTAGGGAAATCAGTGTTCATATTACTTTAAACATAGCTTTATAGTGGAAATGCATATTTCAAATATTATCTATGTATTGTGGCCATGATATATTGCGGATGCATTTCTATAAATGCACCCTAAAATAACCCAGAGAAAGAACAGATGGAAAAGATTTTTAAAGTCTTCATAACAAATCCAAAGCAATTTCCAGAAACTATGTCAGTTAGCATAACAATAATTGCACCCACAGTTCTTCCTTCTCAAAAGATTTGATATTGTATGTATAGGACTTCATGGTCCTGTATTGCATTTCTACAGCTTTTGAAGTCTCATTTAAAGTTTGGAAAGTGAAGCTATTGGAAACTTGGCTATTCCCTTGTATTTGATGGCCAACCAAAACACTGGATATGTCTTGTCAGATGTAAATGATAGGATAGTATGTTGTGATGTGTGTATTTTAGAGACCAAATCCTTGTTTGTAGAGGTTTTATGTTGACATGGGAATCATGCGCCACTTCATCAGTAATTTCACTCTCAAACCAGTGCAATTATAATAAAATACAATAGAGTAGAACCAAGCCACAACTGAAACATCAGCTTTCTATCCCCTCCCATCACTTGTGAATGAGATGTGAAAAGTTCAGGCTTACCGTAACTCTGCACTAGTGTCCAATACACAGGATTTTGATCAATAAAAACACATATTTTCAAGCCTTTATTGCTTTTTTTTTCAGTTGCAAGCAGAACACTGTATAAAAACACGGCCATAATTCTCCCAACACATGGCTTGCTTAGCTTAGTCTGCTTTGTTAGTGGATACTGCTAATACATCTGTAGAACATACTTTCCTGACTTGCCCATCTCTTTTAAAGCTCCCTTTCCTGACTGTCTTTTTGTATGGCACCTGTCTGATGAAACACGCTTAGCTGAATTCCTCTTTACCTATCAAATAGAAAAGTTTCTGACACATTTCCATTTACCCATACTATCATTTTTTTCTCCACTGATTTGCTGCTTTGTTTTCTGTACTTCTGGCAACCTTGCCATCCTTAAACAGACCCTCAGCTGTATTTGTTAACCTTGTGAATTTAGGGAACAGATAACAAATTTGCTGTAATGCTGTGATGCTTTCATTCTCACTATCAGAATGATCCTAACAATAATCTCTGGGAGATCTGCATACAGGTCAAAAGTCAGTAAGTCAGTTATGAACTGATTTTGAGGTATTGGTTTAGTATCTTGCTCTTGCAGTTGCAGCACTTCTTGGAGATGCATCTTGGGGTTTGTACTTTGTGCCTCACCTGCACTTTCATAGCTACCATTGTCCTTTTCCAAATGTGTTGCCACACACCCGATGCAGTCTGATCCCCCTTCAAAAAGCAACGGCATTACCGTGTTCATGCTGAGTGAGCTGTTCTCATTGACTTTCAGAATTAACTAACAGAATTCAAAATGCAAGGGAACTAGTTCACACTTCACCACCAGTTCAAGAAAATAAAATGTTTCTCTAATTAGCCCCAAATGTATCATAAGTTATGTCTTCAAAAATTAGGAAGAAGAAAGGTTTTGGTTACATTTACGGCTTAGGTCACAGGAACATTAAGTAAGCTTACTTTGGCCCTGATACATCCCCCTGTTTTAGTGTTTGTTACTATTTGCTTCATTTGAAATCTCTTTCTAAAGGCAAACACTAGCTTTAACCAGAGCAGAACTGCTCCCATTCCCTGTACCATGCTAAAAAAATCTAGGCTTAGATCCCAAAGGGTGGGAGAAAAACAAACCAACCAGCCCTAGTTCTTCTTTATAGACGCTCAGGCAGATAATACTTTTAAAACAAACATATGTCTGAGAAAGACTTTCTCCTTTGGAAGCCAAGATCTTCCCTTTGAAGGCTGTAACCTGATGCTCAGGACACGTCCCGCTGCTTCTGGCTGCAGCCTTGAGCTCTTTGCCACCTTCTGAACAGGAGCACATCTATGGATATTTATGAAACCATTTACCGATAGAGGTGTATGTACGTCTCTGCACCTCTCCATTCACAGATCCTTACGTATCCTCACTAGAAAAATCTGTAAGATATTTAAAGTTGCAGTACCATTTATTGCAAATAAATTAAAGCTGAATGCAACTTCTGCATAAAAGGGAATAAAATTTGGTCTCTACGTATTACTTATTTACTATTTGTATATGGGCCCGTGGTTTATTAATTTGTCTAACCCCCTTCTTGCATTAATGTCCTTGAACTGCTTTTTTGCCCCCACCTCTCAGTCTCTGTCCCAGAACTGTGTAAAGTGTGGCCTATTAACTTTGCAGCCTTCATATGTAGCCTTCAAATTCAATATTTTATTTGGTACAGGAGTAAGTTAATTATTCTGCTCTTCACCTGATACCTCACTTGCTAAATCATTGTTCCAGGAAAAAATCCACCTTTGGGAGTCCCTTTTCCAGCCCCCCTGAAATCTAGCTACCATCCTGAAACACAGTAACTTTGCACCTTTAACAGCTCAACAGAGTGGCTTTTAAATCCTGTGTCCCTGAAGAAGGTCCTAGGAGCATTCCCTGCCAACACAGTGATTAACAAAACAGAGGTGCAGATGGTTTCCAAAGCTTCCCAAGACCTGAAATGAGCCCAGGATGAATGAGCCTCCACATCCCTTCGCTGGGCAATGCATCCGCAGAACCTCGAAGGCTTGATGGTAACTCGCCTGGGTGCCCACCACGCTTACAGACAGCATCTGCTGCCACGCGTGGTCAGACACCAGGTTTGGCAGAGCTGCTGCCCGGTGTGGGAGAGGTTTAAGCTGTCAACGCCATTGTGCAGCAACAGGTACCAGCTTGGAGCTCAATAACCACCCATTAATAGTGTACACGTGTCTCTTCCTCAAGGGCAATCGCCGAAAGAGAACAAGACAGTATTTCCCAGCAAGGAAGTAACAACGCATAACTGTGAACCCAGTTGGGAAATGCATGATAATTGCAGCACAGTCCTACCGTAAACAAGAGGAAAGAAGTCAGCGGAGCCAGGAGGAAGGGACCTTTTCCATCAGCCCTCACTCTGGCAGCGACGCACCCACCACATCTGCCCTGGCCTCCTGGCGTGCGGCAAGGCGTAACACTGCCCAGGGCAGGAGGGTGTCAAGAGAAGTTCCATGAGGTATTCCTGAGCAAAAGAGGCTTGTGCGAATGAAGTCACAACCCTGGCACCAACGCCAATCGTTAATAAGGTGTTAATAAGTTCAAAATCAAAGCCTGTCCCCACAGGGGACACAGTTTTGTGGGCTTAGTGCCACGAGATGACGATTCAAGAGTTTCTCCTGTGTGCTGGAAAGGGAATTGGCTGTGTTACCTAAATGAACTACCAGTCAAAACACATCTCAAAAATCAAACCCAGCTCCCACAGAGTCAGTGACAGAGGTTGCAGCCCACAGCTGCCAGGGCCGCTCTACGGTCCCTACCTAATGGATGGGATTTCCTACCATAACGAGGGATGCTTTTAGGCTTCCATATCACAGACTGAAGAACATGAGCATTTCCTTCCCCGTTTCTGCAGCGCAGGGCAGAGTTCAACACAGCATTAGAACAGTAGCCCGTCTGCCCTTTTAAGTAGCTCTACCAAGCACATAATTTCGCAACCAAAATAATTAGCTTTAATATAAAGTGTCTCAAACTGTCAATACTTTATGTTTAAAGTCTCTTTAAACTCAAAGTACTTTCTTTTAGGAATTTTTTTCATCAGGTTTAAGAATTCTTAGTTAAAAATACAAATCATTATCAACATTTGTTTAAGCTATAGAAAAGCTTCATTTTCTAAAGCTAAGGTTAGATTTTTGAAGCTGATGGTTTGCTTACCTCTTCTTTAACTTGTATCTCTTACGTACATAGTGTCTATATAAATTGTGTCCTCTCGCTTCTATTACTGCCAATATGCACCAGTATAAGACTACAAAACACATCACTATAAAAATCTGTATGATTTTAAAGTTGCAGAACCATTTATTGCAAATAAATTACAGCTGAATGCAACCTCAGCATAAAAGAGAATAAAATGGGGTCTCTACTCTTACATAGGAAGTACCTTTCTCTGATACATAGGTGAAGAAAGATAATGTTCTCGATGCCTGCTTGAATGAATTTCTTTATCCAAGTTAATCTACATGGGTATGAATTATGATGAGATTCAATATGTTTCATATCTACATTTCACTAACTAAAGAATCCTTTAATGTCTGTAATGCACGTGAACTTGACCTATTGCATTCAGCCTTGTTTTCCAAAACTTGCAGTCCACTGTGATACAGATAACAAAAATGCCTTCTCTGATAAAAAGATGGCTGCACAAAACAAGGAGTTTCCCCTGCAGTGTGTTATTTCCTGGAAAGAAGGAAACACTCCTGGACAAAAAACCTGGAAATCATGTTTCTTTTTTAAAGCCTCTGCAAGAGGTAGCTCAAATACAGCCCTATAGTGGGTCAGACACTATTTTTTAAACTTTCATAGATTTCTTTTTCCTTCTCTTTACAGTGCAATGGTTCAGGATTGCTCGACTAAACTCTAAGAACAAGAATAGTGCCATGGTTTAGCTTGGCTGACAACCAAATGAACGCTGACAAGACATTTCACGCATCTGAAGGCCTTTTGTCAGCTTACGCTGTTCTTATGCATCTTCGCCTCATCTCCAGCATCCCGCTTCTACCCTTTCGGGGCCAAATGAATTTCTGACTTCCATCCTTCCCAGGATAGCTTTTGCTTGATGAAACAGGCTGGGGTTTTTTTTCCTTGAAAGCTAGTGTTTACCGCCGTGCAAAGCCACAAGTGACTTTAACGGTCCCTTCCAACCACGGACGAGAGAAATGTCTCCGCATACGGAGATAAAACCGGCTAAGCCCGGGGGGTGGGGGGTTGGAGAAAACGCCGATTTCCCGCGACCCCGGGGCTGAGGAGAAGCACCGCCGGCCCTTTCTCGGCTTCGCTAGCAGAAAGTGCAGCATGCCGGTTGCCCAGAAGAGGGAGCTGGCTTCCCACCCCCAAAAAGCGCTTCGGGCGCCTTTGCCCCCGGGGAGAGGGGGGAGAGCCCCCCATCCACCCCCACCCCCCCAGCCCTCCCTGCCACCTGAGCTGGGGCTCAGGGACACCAGTTCTCAGGGTTCCCCCGCCCCGCCCGTCACCCAGCCTCTGGTCTGCACTAGCCTGAAATGGGCTGATGGCCAAAAAAACCAAACCACACCCACCCACCCCGTTAAAAAAAGCATCTCCCCGAGTTTGTTGTTGGTAGGGCAATTGCAAAGTACCCAGCCAGGGTGAGAGACCACCAAGTTTCTGAGCAGCTGGATACCGCACACCTGGAGTGTGGCTCTGGTACACTTTATGTCCCCCTGCGAGCTAAAAAGGGGCTCTGCAAGGGACTAAGCTGAAAAAGGAGGTGCCATGCCAGCGCAGGTCCTGAGCAGGAGCTTCAAAAAGAGCCTCTCCGGTTAGAGTGACTCACCTAACTAGATTCCACTGAAAATGAATCCCATACATTGCATGAGGTCCATCTATATTATTTCAGAAAACAAACCTAAACTGTGTGGGAATTTGACAAGGGAACAGTAAAAGAGATGGAAAGGATTACATGGCACCTTTCAGATAGGAGTGAGTTAAAAGAACAGAATACACAAGCTTCATTAAATTTGGATAGAGAAAATTAAAAAGTGGATTCTGCAGTATATTCTGCTGGATTTGTGTAGATTGTTTGGGGAGAAAGGACTGTAGGTATTTTAAAAGGTGATACCCACTTATGTGGTCATGTGCTAAAGCATGGAGAAAAAAAAATAAAGTACAAGGTGTAGTTATTTGAATTTTTCAGGTTTTCTTGCCACTTGCATAATTCTGCTTGCCTCATTTTTTATTTGCATGATTTAGTACTTTTTCATCCACTTACTCAGAATTCCCCACAAATGTTTTCTTCAGAAAAGTATTTGTCGTTCAGAAGGAATAACATATTTGACATTAGTGGTATTCCTATCAGAATATCCTTAAAGCAAAACAGAGAGGAGGAAGAGGAAACAAGGGCTAGAGGGACCTACTCACTCCAGGGCCATTTAAGATGGAAGAAGGCCAGCAGCCATTTCAGCACTCCTTTCAAATAGTTTTGCACAGCTTTTGTCAAAACACCCTTTTAAGTAACCCTTTTGCTGAAGCAACATGCCAGCATTTTCAACCTTTCTAGAACTGGCAGTGCTTTCAATATACATTATTTCCTTAGAGTTCAGTACATTTATGTTCAGAAAATGTTATTGAACATAACTGGGGGCAAAGGACTTGACACATATGCAAATTATCCAGGAAACAGTTAGTGTCTTGTTAGTACTACATTGTTAACCACATAAGTCTAAAATCTGAGAGGTATTGACTGTCTACTGAGATGATGATAGTCATACTGATAATACCATAACTGTAAATTTGTTTATTGAAGGCTGCAGCTGTACGTAACTCTGTTGGTCTGCTGTCTCAGGCTTTGCAGAATGAGCATTATAAATACTTCTTGGGTAAAGTCCACTTTGGTGAAAAACCCTGTCTTGCTTACAGGGCAGTTTCCGTACAGTAATCTGGACATACTTCCTCTTTTAGCAGAATAAAATATACCAAAGGGTCACACTTAAAATCTCTGGCCTAGGGTGGTGGTTTTTTTGTTTTTCTAATTTTTACTTCTCATTTTTCACTTAAATGTTTTAGTTTCACTAAGTCTGGTCACAAGAATGACAAAAATAATGCCTTCCTTTTAAAGCTTCGTGAAACTACCAGATGTTTATTTGGTCCTACAAGCATATACACATATACCTAAGGTTAACATTACTAGATATATTCCTGTGCATAAAGGAACTTGTTTAGGTGGAAATCATGGACTGTTAAACCCAGAAATACATACAAACAGATAAAAAAGAATAAAGCAGATCGAGAGTCGAGTGTACATAAAGTAGTTTATGCACAAAAACATGCTAAAATTGGGGTAATTATTGATGTATATAAGGACTGCATATAGAAGTTTTTCCTAAAGATAGCAAGATATTTTTAGGTACAGGCAGAGGGTTTATCACCAGTTTCTAGAGAAAAGAAACTGTAAAAAAACTCCATTAAATGTTTGAAACTGCTCAATTTTGCTCTCATTAAACTCATAAACTCTAACTGTGCGTGAAAGCACTTTTCCTGGGACAGAGAAACTCAATGCGAAAGAAAAGGGAAGCACAATCTGAAAAAGTCATGTATAGAAACAAGGCATCTGTAGATGGAAAGGAGAGGAACTGACAAGGAAAAATTAATAGAAAATAATAATACACTTTAGAAAGATAAGGCAGTAGAAGTGGAAAAAACAAAGAGTTTGCAGAGAGATAGAACATGAGTGTGCCTGGCCAAAAAATGAGAAATCGGCTGTGAAATGGCTCGGCAGCATTCTGGGTGCTCAAAGCACTTTCCAAAAGCCAACAGAAATTCAAAGTGGTCTTTTGTTTAAAGTACAAGCATTTCTTTCTTCCTCCCAAGTGAATAAGCTCTTATCTTTAAGATAGGATTTGTCTTGCTTTGATGACAGGCAAGAGCTCAGGGAAGAACATTTCTGTCACTAAGCTGACTAGCAAACTGCTGTGAGTTTCAGTCTAATAAAGTTCCCATTAACATCAGAGAGAGTGGGATTTGGGGGTTATTTCTTTTCTAGGGAAGGAGAGGTTCTTTTTAGGGCACAGGGTTATAAAGTTTGATTCATGCACGTGTTAGAAATTTGGGGGCTTTCAGCATTTAGGAAAACAAGTGTAGGTGGGAGTTATCTAACTTCATGGCATGCAAAAGGTGCCTGCACAAGTGGCACGTCAGCTTTTTAATACGGTATTGTTATGAAATATGCCAAGCAGTGCTGCTCAGCTACTGCTCTGAATATTAAACAGCAATTACTGCTTGCACTAATACCATCACATTATCCTGAAAAAAAGATCTAAAAAAGAAAGTGTTTTATTTCAATGCCTGACAAATAGTTGGAGTTTGGCTCTCGGTTTCACTTAGTCATTTTCTTGCCACAGGGTGAGCTTACAGTTCCTACACTGGGTGGTTCATTCACTTAAATTGAACCACATCATGGAAGAAAGCATTAACATCAGCTTTAACATTCAAGTGTAATGGATAAGTTATGTGAGAATCCTAACTCTATACCCACGTCATAATTTCTTAGTCAAGAGATTTTTTTGCTTCTTGCTCTATTGTAGAAATACTTAATCACATCCTACCCATATTATCTATTTGGGAGGGAATCTGATTGCCCCCAGTGCAACCTACTTCACTTTTCTTGAAGGAGGAATAGATATTAAGAGCTGACCAGCTAGAGAAGCAGAGGTGTTAACTCAGCTAGCCAGGGATGTCTTTGGTCATGGGTTTGTTGCTTGAGGTTTGAGAACCAGTCATGCACAGGATATGAACCTCCTATCACATCCTTAAATGTATTTAAGCAGATCAGTTCCTTTGATTTCAAAGGAGATTTGGGGGTGTAGTGACTTTGTGCATCTTAGTGTCTATCTTGAGACACTATGTTTAACTGCAGGATTATATGTGTATATTCTTTTTCAGGAACCCACCAACAGATTTTGGCTGTTTACTGCAGCATGAAAGAGCAGGAAGAAATACTCAAGACTCTTACATCTGAAAGTGGTTCATCTTACATCCATTTACTTGATGTAATGAGGCATATTAGAGATAACTGTTGCAGTGCCCAGACTTCACTTTAGAGCATTAGCTGCCATGAGAACAATTAACTGATGTCCCAAAGCCAGCCTGGACACCAAAGAGCAGTGTCCTGCCTTAACCGAGAACGACAACCCATATTTCAGTTCCAGTGCAGGCTAGGAAGCTCTATACTACAACCCATCCCCTGGGAAAGCCAAGTGACAAGAAGGCATTCTTGCTCCTTCCCAAACTCCCCTCTACCACTATTGCGGACTGACACATCCTCTTTCTAAAGAGCAGCATTAGGAAGAGCTCAGGCATATTTGCCTCCATTTGGCATCCCTCTTGCCCTACCCCTGCCACAGCTTAAGGCTGAGGAATCTTTAGAAAGCAACTTAAATCCAGTGGCTTTAATTAGATTTTACTTATTATCGGTCAAGTAGCGATAGCACTTTTGAATATGGAATTAGGATTCCTTCAGCCCTCAGAGAAGCACTGAACCCTAATGGTCTTTCCCCAGAAAGAAAGAATATAAAGCTGAGAATAAACATATTGAGAACAAAACACAAATATTAACCTGTCCTGGTTACTGCTGGCTGCTTATTCTGCCAAAAAACCTATTGCCACACAATTTTTACAGTGGGAGCAGAACTAAAGACTGAAAATAGGAAATTATATAGAAGAGGAAAACTAAATGAGGAAGGCTTTAGGATGTAAATTACAAATCCTGACCCTGTGCTTCTCTTTCCATTTCTCTTGCTCCAGAAGATTACACACACTCTTTCCTTAACGCCCTGTAATAGGCACGTGTGAACACAGTCCAACGTAACAATTTAGGTGGAATGTTTTCCGAGACCTATGTGCAACCTGCTCCACTCCTTTGGAAGGTGGAGCAGGCATTCCATTACCTGCACACAAGACTCAGTTGCTCATGTTCAAACTTCGGTGTCAGGAGAGAGAAACATGCCTCTGTTAGTAAAGTCTGTCCTTCCCTACATTCAGATCCACTGAAGGTTAGGAAAATACCTCTGCACAGCCTGGAAAAACTAGCCCATTAGCCCATGCTCAGCTTATTTTTTCCAGGTCTGCACTGCTAAATGTCCTCTCTTTGGACAGCATTGCAATCATAAGATTGCTTGGTTAAATTTGGTCATAAGGACTTTCAGAGCCAACTTCTATATAATTTAATCTGTCTAAAGTTACCTGAGCGGTTACTGAATGTAAATCCATAAATCTCTCAATTTCTTATCCAAAAGCAGAAGTTGATTATCAGCTCCCCAAATTAAGGTGTCATTTAGCTCACTAAGATGATCTGAAATTAAGACATCCAGTAATAACACTCTGTGTGATCCACAAGAAGATATTTTGGTTCTCAGAATTTCAGTAAATTTTAAAACATAGCCTTAGCATATTGTGCTAAGCACTTTAATTGCTAACTATTTTTAGAAAAGCTTAGTAAACTCTTCTCAACAAACTTTACTGGAATTTCCTTGAATAATGGGGGACGTGATGTCTTTGACTCCTTGCAGTAGGAACTGAAACAGTTCTTCACCCATCAGGATACCCTCCATGCACCCTGCAGAACAGGAAAAGCAGAACAAACACTGCTTTCTCCTCAGTGAGATTCTGTAAGGTAGGATTTTGACAAAGCTAGCAGAAGAGAGGAGTTAGGCTACCTAGAAGGAGGAAAAGACTCAAACATTTATCCAACAGGTCTTCAGATGTCAATTTGTTATCTTAAGACAGCAATTTCTTCTCCCTCCTAGATCTGATCTGGATTACCTTTTCCCCCTCCCTTCCATAGTTGCCTCATGCATTTCCCTTAAAGTCAATCACCTCTTTCTCTAGCTTTCCACCTCTCTGTAGCTTAACATCTCCCAGTTCTCAGCCAGTACTCTAGAAGAGCTGTCAACAGGACAAGAAGCTTGAGGAGAAAGACAAGTTGTACTAGCATATAAGAAGAGTTTAAAAAAGGCGTTTTCTCTATTGATCTCAGTACTACTTTACATTACTTCTACATTTTCAGGAATTTAGGGTTGGGGTTTTTTGCTATTCTTCTAATCCTATATCTAGCAGAACTACAAAATAAAAGAGCCATTCTGGAGCTACAATCTAATTGCCTTCCACTTAGTCCTTTCCTTGCAGCCAGATCTCCTTTTTACCATTAACCAGCCAGCTGGCTGGTTCTGTGAACACGTATGGCTATCAGGCCTGAGTGTCAGCTGGTTATAACTATCATATTTCTTTATTGGTTTATAACAACTCATTCCATCAGGAATGTGCAGGAATATTGAGAGTTCTGCTTTACTTGTGATGTTAGTGGTTACATGCAGCCTGCATAGGCTTTAGTTAGCTGAAAGCTAGCCTCTGTGGCTATATTTTCAAGGTGTAACAGTGGGCTTTTTTATAGTTTGATAACCAGTCATGAGGCCTGAATAACAATGGCTTTTCATGTGTTTTCACAAATTATGCTCCTAATCTGTTCAGCTAAATGTCAACCACACTTTATTTCAAGATACATTTATTTCAATGTATGCAGTGACAGAGGGCTGCTGCTTTTGTTTTGCAGTGTTAAACAACTTGTATCAAAACTATTTGGTGACAGGTAATTCAAATACAGGCTGCCACTGAGATTCAAAAGTCTTTCTCTTTGCATTTGTATGAAAAGTAACAATAATTCCTAAATATAGCTACCTGCCTGAAAGCCTGAGGTGATCTTTAGTACAATAGCTCTGAAAAAAGAGCTAGATAATGAAAAAAGAAAGAAATCAAAGATAATCAAAGTAAAAAAGAAAGATAATCAAAGTAAACTAACATGGGTAAAAAGCATAAAAGTACATAAAGTGATTGTGTGTTTACAGACTTTGATTAAGAAAAAATGCTTAGCAAAAAAAAGATCTTGCATGATTTTCCTCACAGCTAAAGGAATTCCTCTCCCTTCCCATTAATGACAGGGAGTAGCAACAGGGCATTTCATTGCAAATTCTGGGTTTGTGGAACAAGGATGAAACAGTTCATCTCAACTACCATTCACCGTAATGTTTTTTATAATAAATGCTTAGGGCACCTGTTTCCAGCTGTATTCTAACTCCAGGCCAAACACCCCAGCAGTCAGCATCCCCTTGCTGCAGCTGCCATGCACTGATCTCCCTGAAGACACGTGGGGTCTTGCGGAGCCAGGCGGGGGGTGGGTGGGTGACCACTAGCCAGATAGTTGCAGCCTTTTTTCCTAGACTTCTCCTTTAATCCTCCTTCCTCCGTCTCCCTGCTCTAATGCAACAGCTGTGATGAATTTTAGTTTGCTCTTTTCTCTGTATAACTTGATATGTACAGCAGAGCACATCACTTCTGTACATGTTTTATTAGAAGAGATGCATCATGGGTCTAGCCTGCAACACTGAACTGCAGACAAACCTTATGACATATGTAAGCAGTTGACAAGCTTTGGGGTTCAGTAAGGATGGAGACCATGCTTCCCCAAAGGAAAGGAAGGTTTTCTTCAGCGGCTGGTTTCTTGAGTTTCTGTCATATTTTCACAATGATGCCAGTCACGCTTGGATTTTCTGGTGCTAGTCTCTGTAAATATAAGGACCGTGCTATGACCAGACACAGGAGCTTAAGAGGAATTTAGGCCAACGACAGATAATCACTGTCACTGCTCCTTTTGATCGCTTCATTACCATGCTGGGGGTATTCGCCTTTAAAGAGAAGAGCCCCCACCGCGGGGCACAGAGACACGCGTGGGCCATCTGCCCTCTGCTTGTCCCCTGAGCCCTCGCCCCACGGCCAGGCCGGGTCATGGCGGTACCGGGACCGTCCCGGAGACACCCCGCCGCATCCCTCACACTTAATTAAGATCAAAACCACGCGCCTCCGCGCCACCCAGGGGCCGGGGGGCTGAGCCCCTCCCCTTCGGGAGCAGACCCCGCCCCCTCCGGCGCCCGGCCCCGCCCCGCCAGTCTCCGGGGCCTGCGGCGGCGCCTGGCCGCGGTGCGGGCCTTCTCCCTCGGGCCGGAGCGGCGCGCCCAGGGTAAGCGTTGCTGCCGCCCCCTCGCCCGGCAGCGGGGAGCGAGGGGAGGGAAAACGCCGGGAGGGATGCGGGGCGCGTTGCTGGCGGAGGGGCGGCCTGGCCGCGCCTCGCCTCCGGCGGGAGCCGGCGCTCCGGCGAGGAGGCCGCGACTGAGGGCCGCGGCGCGAGGGCGGCCCGGCCCCCACTCCCCCGTACCTATCCTCGATGGGA
>JANHGO010000053.1:25543066-25563658 GCA_024606505.1 Aquila spilogaster
GACAAACCTGGTGCTGTTACTCTTCTCTCAGGCCATGGCAGAAACCAACCCTGCAGCCCAGAGACCACCCCATTAGCCGTGCCCTCTCTGTGCCAGAGCTAACGGCTGTGAGGCCACGCGGAGAGGAGGACCAGGGAGGCAAGCCCTTTTCCAGGCGGATAATAGGGGATGGTTTCAGCAGCTTCAGCCTGGAGGAAAGCCAGAGTGTAACTAGAGCCATAGGCTGGGATGGAAGGTGCCAAAAGACCACCATAGAAATAACAGAGGCTTTGAAAAACAAGTGAGCAGAAGTGACCCTGGTGTGGTGGAAAAGCCAGTCATTTTCAGACCTAGAACATTTGGAGCCATGCCCAAAGCCCAGCCAGGCAAATGGCAACTCTTCCAAACAGCAAAACTAGCCCATTGCTGCTATCGCCGTCACATCCCCTTCTCCCGCTGAAAGCAAGCTGCACACTCTGCCGTGTTTATGTGGGATACAAAATGCGCTTCAGCCACGGGGGAAAACTTTCAGAGCTCATTTGTGACTTTGACCTTCCTGAGAATTATTTGCCGACCTCGATTTGTGGGAAGATGTTCAGATGTTATCTAAAACCCTGGCAAATCTCTTCTTCCTTTAGGATTTAGTATTTTGAGTACTGAAAGACTAAGGAAGGTAGCGTTCTTGCCGTTTTGTACGTTTGCGCCGAAACTCCTATGTACATTCAGGTAACAAAGGGAATTTATGCCCTCTACGTTTATTTGATTGTGGTGATGCCAGAGGTGGAAGAGAGGGGTTTGATTCCGTCTGCACGAACTCTGCAGAGACATAGAGACCATGCATGATTTCCTCACCGCTCCAGGGGACATTTGCTTCTACACTGTTCATGGTGAGGTTGTCTTCTTGGAAAGAAGTCTTGCGTTGTTTTTTGTTCTTTATCAGATCCAGCCCTCCACTGACCAGCTGAGTAATGGACGGGTTGTGTGGGTGGGCTCTGAATGGGAAGCTGGTGGTGTCAGTCCAGTCACTTTCAAAATGGATGTCTGCCTCCTAGGGAAGAGAATATCCACAGCAGACATTAACTGAGCTTCCATTGTGGAAGTTTGGCTGGAGAAAGTGCCCAATCAGATGAGACACTGGGAAAGCTAGAAGAGATGAAACACTAGAAACTGATTATCTTAATCTCATATTCCCACTTCTTAATTTCTTTGGTCGTGTGTGCTCTGCTAACACCTCTTTAAAGGAGATTAGGCCCAGCAAAAGGCCTGTCAGCTTTCCTGGTCCCATGGCTTACGACTGAGAACTAGAAGACGTATACCTTGGATTGGCTTTGGAAAGCCATGGGCAGGAGCATCCTGGGGTTGATTGCCAGGCAGGAGCAGAATGGCAGTAGCCTGCCTGTGCTTGTGCTTGGTCTCGTGCTTGGTTCGGCCCACAGCTGGATCCCAGAATGAGATGGTGATTGTTACTGGCTTGGTTTGCCTCTGATGGCTTGTTCCCTGCAGGCAGACTAGTTTCTGTCTCGTGCAGGTCTGTTACCATTCTCATGACGTAGCCCAAGAAAAGCAAACTTTGAACTACCTGAAGGCCATGTGTGACTTGACCTAGGCATTGGCCATCCGTGGCTGGCCTGCCTCTTCCTCAGCTATGCACTGGCAACTCCCTGCCCCAAAACTTTCCTTTTCCCCTGTGTCCTTGTATCCTAATGTTTGCCTAGCGGTGTGTTAGAGATCCCCTGTCTGCTTTTCCTGTTGTTCTTTGACTGACTGTGTTCTTACAGACTTGGAGTTGAAATACTGTTGGAATAGAAGAGTGGACAGGGTTTCTCTTTCTGTTTCGCAGTTTACTGAAAGACAGCCCACATGGGAAGAGACAAAGTTTTGCTCTTGAATTTCAAAAAGCTATTCTCCCAGTGTTATCGAAGCTTGTCTGATGTGATTTGTATTGCAGGATGTATAGCTTAATCTTCTGAGTATTTTGCCTAAAAATAAATTTTCTGTGTGTTTCCTTGAAACTTTTGTGACCTTCTTAGTCAACTCTTTCTAGAAGCTTTAATTGGAAAAAAGTTCTCATGGAGTAATGTAGTGAATCAAACTGCTCCAGTTTTATAAGAAATTTAACCTGATTTTTTTTTTTAAAAAAACCTTGTAGTCAGAAGAGACTTAGAGTAATTGCATTCCCTTTAACCACTGGGTTGCATACACTTTCTTCAGAGAGACACTGTCTGGCAACGTAAGTTGTCATAGCAGCTGAATTTATCTGTAGAGCAAGTAGCAGTGTATTTGCTTTATAGAATGATTACTGTGATATTCAGGGGTTTTAATGGACTTTTAATCTTTTGGTTGTGTCAGCTCTGCATGTGCTGGTAGCTAACACTGCCAGTTTTCAGGAATTGTTTGTGGAACTTCCTTTAAGTTGGCTTCCTGTTGAGAGTGTTTAAATCGGAATTGGAAACCTTAAAGATGCACGGCATCAGGCTTTTTATTAATTCCCATTTAATGATCTCACTCTAACAGTGTGGAGAGTGGAGCCCTCTAAATCTAGACAGTGCTCCCTTATTCCCACCGGTCTAATTGAACATTAATTCTCTTGTTTCACAATCCTCTGAGAGATGAAGAGGGCCTAGATATATCTTATTTTAGAAACAATTTTTAGAGCTTACTTGCCAAATTCCCTGAGTCATTAGTTTAGCAAAAAGAGAACTGACATGGTAAGATGAAAATACCTACCAGAATTGTGGGGTTTTGGTGGCTAATGCGTTTTGGTTTTCTTTGTTTAGAAATTCTTCCTATATGGATCAGCCTTCTAGTGATGGTGAAACTGGAAGAAGACCACTCTAAGCAAACCCAGAATGAATCGGGTGCCAGGTGATGCAGAAAATGCTCACAGTAGCAGTGTGGAATCCTGTCCTTCCTTGCGCGATGTCCACTCCATCAACCCAGCACAGCTGATGGCAAGGATTGAGTCATATGAAGGCAGAGAGAAGAAAGGCATATCAGATGTCAGAAGGACTTTCTGTTTGTTTGTTACATTTGATCTCTTATTCATAACCTTGCTGTGGATAATAGAATTAAATGTGAGTTGTCTTTTCGGTACCCTTGGACTTTATTAATTTATTCACTCACTTCAGGAGTGGTTAATAAGTTGCTCTCTTCTATCCCAAATTACATGCTTTTTGTATCTATTTAAATTAAAGCAGCTTCTTACTTTTAAGCTTTCATGAACATAGTATCTACTCAACTGCATTGACTTTTAGTCATTAGGATACATTGTTTATTATCTTCTTATCATGAAACCTTTTGATGTTCCTGTAGTCTATGAACCACGCTGAAGAAACCATTGAAAATCTGGCAGCAAGTAAACAAAAATGTTACTGTATGTCTTAAAATTCACACTTCTTGTCAAATTCAAACAGGATTCCAGAGTTTGCCTTCTGAGTAACTCAAAAGTCAGTGATATTTCACTGACGTGCTAGTCTCTGGAAAGACTTCCAATGGCCAATACCTTTCTTTCACTGTAATGGATTTTCTTTGAGACGAACTTAGTATGCTATACATTGTCTATGGCAGGGTGCATTTAAATGACATAAACTCCCACAGTTGCCACCTTTTAACACCAGCATTTGTTATTTGGAAAACGAGGCAGTTCTGAAATTTCCAGAAAGTAATAGGATAGCTGATTTGTTATTATTTCGTAAGTAGCATCCAAGTTTTGAGCAGGGTTTTAAGCTGTATCTAAAGTATGCATTTAGGAAAGGACACACAGGGAAAATGGGAGGAATCCATTTTTTAGACAAGAAAAATCTTGAGTAAATGTTTTTTGTCAGCCTTCTTTTACAAGATAAATAACCTTGGTTATTGATCTGACATTATGAAGTTTCAGAAGCTGACTGTTCAAGTAGTTCATTGATATAGTGAAAAATACACTTTACGATTTAATTTGAGAAAGCAGACTTTGCTTGCTTGAATGGTGTAATTTTGGACTAGACTTCTGTTGTCTCTCTAGGTGGAAGGACTATTGTATCTAGTGCGTAAAGTTAGCTTGTCTCAGAAAAGCAGCATAGTGTTCTGATGCATTTCTTGTTTTAGGCCAGTTTCTCAATAGCACCTTCAACTAAGAGGAGCAGAGTCTGGGTTTGTATCTCTTGTCAAGGATTCAGAGTACAGGTTATTAAACTAGTGCTCTCAGAATGTTTAAGACTTTGTATAGAAAATGCTACCAACTCATGATGTTTTATTTTGAGTGCTGTAGCATTAAGGGACCTCAAGATCCTATGAGTTTTCATTGTGAAAGCTTTGTTTTAAGAAGAACATATTATGAACTGGAGTCCTATACTGCCAAATGTCAGCGAGAATGAAAAACAGGTTTTTGTCTTTATAAGTCATAATATTAGAAGCCCTCATTTGCTATCTGGGATCTGACGCCTGGTTAGGGTTTTTTTGTTCTGTTTTTTAAATTAAGTTTAGTTCATTGGGAAGTCAAATAGCACTGCATTAGGACTGTCCATCACTGGGACAGTGGGACTTCAGAATTGTTGACAGACTTCTGTAAGTATTGTTTTCTCTTTGTCACCATTATCCAGTGTGCTTAGGCGTAATTTATTTTTAAACACTTCAGGGAGTAGCTCCATGGCAGTTTGAGCAAACGCTAAATCAAGGCTGTCGTGGTTCTCTATTCATCCTTATGTTAACATGGTGCTCATGCAGCCACGCAGTGAACAGCTTGGAGGGGGGGACATTGATCTTCCTTATTTATGCTGGAAACAGATGATCACACCTGATGCAGTAGAGCAATGAAGGGGAAGCTATGTTTAGAAAGTTATTTGTCAGGTAGCCAAAGAGGGGAGGGAGAGGAGAAGAAATAGAAGAAATTTGGAGTTGGAGTGAATAGTCTCAGGAAAACACTGTCCAGCAGTATGGTTGGGAAAAGTGGAAGAGTCTAGGCTACATTGCTTTGAGAAGGTGAGCGTATGTTGTTGGTGTGCTTTGGTACCTCCTTTCTTTAAAACGATGACAGTAGTCAACCTCAATATTAAGCCTTCTGTTGGTGTTGTTTTCCAGTGCTTTACATAACTATTTCATGCAGTGCTTAGTTAATTGAGTTTAATATAAAAAACAGTAGGATATGGACACTAAGGTTTTTTGCTGCTGACTAAGGTATATACTCCTTTCACTTTTTCTGACCCAATACATGCTAAATTATTTTCTTACTAACCCAGATTGGACAGGAAAGTAACAAATCTTTCCACTGGAAAGAAACACAGTGACTAAGGAAGATGTAATTTTGAATCCTTTCGAGCAAATGAAAGAAGTAAATTTGGATATTAGTTATTTGTGGGAGAATGGTCTAATAGTTGCAGCTTATGTGTTTTTTGCCATGGCTTCTTTTGCTCAGCTCTTTTAAATAGCATGTGTGCTGATAAGAAAAAGATTGGGAGTATTAATTCAGTTACTGTTTTGTTTCCTATACGCTAACATGTGACTAACTAGAGCTAGTTTCTGGGTGGTTTTTTGATCAGCTGTTTTGATCCTCCTTATGAGACATAAAATGCTCTGTGAATTTGTGTAACAGACCTTACATTTAATCATTTCTTCTTTCTTCAACAACTTGTTCACTTTTATTTTGGGACAGTCTGAAATGTAGCTTGCATAGGCCAGGTGATAATCCTAAATTTCCACTTTGAAATTTGTATATAATCATGAAAAACAAGCAAGGACACTAATCTTGAAATTGACATTCTTAGCATATATGTCCTCTGTACTTAGTTTAACGATCTTTTTGTGCATCAGTGGGGAACTATTAATTTCACCTTTCATATTTGTGTGTATTTTGGCTTCAGTAACTTCTGTTCTAAAGCTGTGTGTGGTGTTGTTTCTTTGTAGGTAAAAGGAGGCATTGAGACTACCTTAGAGAAAGAAGTCCTACAATATGACTACTCTTCTTCATATTTTGATATATTTGTAAGTGTTCTTTAAAAAAAAAAAAGAAAGAAAAAAAGCAGCAAACATATAGTTTTCCCACGTTTCTCCTTCCACAGATGTTTCCTAGTTTGAGTCCTGTGAAAGGGTTGATCTTTTCTTGATAATTGAAACTGGAAGGACTTGGGCCAAATTTCACCCTTCTAAGGGTTGCCCAGTTCTGCTTTGGCAGCAGGCTCATGGAGTCTGTGGATAGAGATGGTCAGGCACATTTAAATTGCATCCTCTACTTTTTGGGGCACGGAAAAGCAGATGAAAAACTCAGTTGAGAATGTGAGACTGATGTAACATAAAGATAATTCATTAAGAGAACAAGACCAATAGGCCTTCAGCTGTAAAATCATTTTGTTTAAACAGACGTTTTTGTCCTTCCACAGAAATAAGTGAGTTGCAGTGAGGAGAGACTTGTTCCAAGGTTGGCCTGTATAGGTCAGGTTTTTTCAGATGTCTGTGTTTCAACTCAAAACAGGGTTTTTTAACATTGTATTAAAAACAGATGACATGAAGTATGATTCTCCTTTACTATGTATAAGCACCTTAGGCACATGGGAGGCGCTCTACTGCATTAGGAAATTTCTCTGTGTTTCAGCAACGCTGTAGCTCTGTAGTTGCAATGCATTTTGCACTGCATGGACAAAGTTACTGATCTCAAGTAAAAGCTGTTTCTTTACAGTTCTTCTAAAGAGCCCCGTGTTTTTGCAAGATCATTAATTCTACCAGATCTTGTTTCCCTGGCCGAGATGAGTTGGTTTGGTATCAGTCATTTTATATTGATGACTATATCCAGAATCTCTCATTCAAACTGATGTAAAAACCCATCCTTGCTTCTGCATTGGACCATTTGCTGTGTCAAATGGAATGAGGTACTGGTACTACATAGAAAAATGTCATAAGCTAGCAAACTATGCTACTTTTCCCTTTCTTTCTCATTATTTTGCTGGCACATTCTCCATGATACACGTTACTGCAGAAAGCAAAAAAAGTTATCTGTCAGTGTTGATGCTCTGGAAATTATTTTGCCTTGTAGTTGAACCAAGGGTTAAAAACAAGTAATGCAAAATAATAGACTTTTATTCCTTGGGAAGGGTCTAGGTCGTTGAATTCTGCAAAATGATTTGTGGGCTCATACAGGATTTCTTGTGTTTTTGCTACACATCACTGAAACATATATATTTGCATAAGATTAAATGGGTTCATTATACCTCTGGCCATGTCTGTCCTTGATTTCTCTTCATTTTAAGCATTTGTTTCACAGCTTTTAGATTCTGAACTCATCTTTTAAAACAAGTTGGAGGCAATCTAATATCAAAGAATAAATAGGGAAATTGAGGGTTAGGGTCCCTGATTCAGAAATCTTGTCTGTCTGCTATTGATTTAATTTTCTGGCCTAGAAATACCATAACTTACCTTTCTTTACTGCAGAGTATTTGGAACAGCTCGCTATTGCAGACATCTCCATAAAGAATAATTGATTGTTGTAACATTAATATTTCAATAAATACTAAAAAATTAGTAAGCAGAAAATTGTTTTTAAAAGTTTTTCCCATTTTCTGAATGCATTTGTGAAGTCTTTACAGTTTTTAATGATGTTCTTGTGCAGTACCATACCACTAAGATCAGTGAGATGCACAGTGATGCTCAAGGTGTTTGCTGGATTAACTGCATCTAGATTTAACTGCTTAGATTCCAGTCAGGTAAAATGATCGTGGACATACTTTGTGTAGCTTTCCTATGTTTCTAACTTATTTGTGGAATTGCACATGCTTGCATATTTGAGCCTATATAGGCATGTGAATGGTGCCATTTGCTTTACAAATGGGAAATTATGTTCTATTTCTGTTTTATAAGCACACATTCAAATTTGTTTCTCAATAACAGAACTTAGATTGTCCTGTTTTAAGTTGTTTTGTAAGCAGTTAGTATTTTCAGTGAGCTGAGAATCTTGTGGTTCTTCTGTGTTCTGAATTAACCAACAAATATTTTTTTCCTTTCTCTATAGCTACTGGCAGTCTTTCGATTTAAGGTGTTAATACTTGCATATGCAATGTGCAGACTGCGCCATTGGTGGGCAATAGCTGTGAGTAGTGGCCAAGCATAATGGAGTTTTAACTAGAATGGATCAAACAGACAAAATTTTAGATGTCTCTTAACGCTTGTATGTTAAGAATCATCTTGATGCTATATATAAAAATTCACTGTACAGTAACAGATTAAAACTTCTGTTCTGGAAGATTTTCAGCCTAAAGACAAGAATTTAATAGCACAGTGGGTGTGGTCCTTATTAGGCATCATGTTAATACAAATTGAAGACTTATTTTGAATCCAGTATGGATGGCTAGTTGTAACTGCTTGTTACCTCTGACTTGTTAATTAATGTTTGAAATATATTTGCATTTGAAATAGTGAACTGTATTCAAAAAGAAGAATTGGCGTTATTGTATCGGAGATCCAGTTGTCCATTAACTCCCACATTCTTAGCTTTTTAGAGTTCTAGGTGCCACCCAGTGAGCACAAGCACCTGTATTGCTTCATGCTCCAATACAAAATATTGAGTATGTATCCATTCTTAGAAAGGACGTTCTTGAGAACTGCAGGCAATCACACTGGATTGGAGCAAATATCTTTAATGCAGCTGTACAGTGTGGATGAGAAATAATGCAAAACTTGATGACAAATTCATACTTTCAGCAGTCAGTACTGTAGATTGTAAAACAGTAGGCATATTGCTGGCTTACTGCATTGTAAATCTTAGACTTTTTTTCCCTTACACTGTGGTAGGTGCATGTAGAACGTATTTATGTGTAACTTTCTTCAAGTGAATAGCATGCAGTTTGTTTAGTAGTCTGAGATTACATGCCATGGTTTCTTTGAAATTGTGTTACTAGCATGGCACAAACATGTAATAGTAACTGCTGCTCTGATTGTGTTTATTTTTAAGTGCACGCCTCTCAAAATCCCTTGTTCTTAGTTGTGTAGCTTTAGAGTATCTCTTTCAATGACATCCTCCAACTTGATGCAGTTGTTTCTGAGGTGGTGAGAGTGAACCCATCACGGTAGTCAGCAATTAGATATATAAAGCTTCACTGAAGGTTTTGCAGAAGCCATTAATCTTAGAATCCTACCTGTGCTTACCAGAAGCTAGTTAGGTTCTGCTATTATTTAAAGAATTGCTGGACCCAAATGTACTAATAGAGTTAGAAGCCTTGCTTAAGTGAACAGTACTTGTCCACTGCTTTTTTTGGTTTTTTAGACATTTTATTCAGCCTGTCATTTTTTAAATATCTCAGGGAGTATCAAGTCTTCATAGTGATTCATTTTTCACAATATCAGTATGTGAATTAGAATATTAACTCAAATTTACTCCTGCAACAATGTTTTGTTATTTGAAATGGATCTTCTGATTTGGATGGTAGTGAAAAACATTAGGAGCAATTGCTGTTTGCTTCTTTCCAAATACATAGAAAGAATATTTTTTTTAAAGGACTTGGTGAATAAAATACTGCATCTTCATTGTACAGTAAAATCACAATTTATATAACTTAGCATCTGTGTAGCATCTAAACTGCTTATCTGCTGTGTGGAAATCAACATTTGGAGATGTCCTTATTAAAAGTTATCTTTATTAAGGAGGTTATTTTCATAACACTTTCAAGTTAATTGTTGTCATACTTGTTATGTTTTATTAATCTATGACTTTGCTGTTGGTAAATATTTGAAGTTGCAACTGATAGATAATGGCAGAAGTGAGAAAGTAAATCCATTTATTAGTTTTAACTGTTCTTACCCTGTCTCTTTCAGTTTACAACAGCAGTGACCAGTGCCTTTTTATTAGCAAAAGTAATTATTTCAAAGGTATATATTCTAATCAAATGTTTGTTTTACTTTGTTGTTTTCTTGAAAGCAAGATTCTTCAGGGTAATTTCTGTAATGTTGTGTGTTTTTGTTTCCTTCAAGCTGTTCTCACAAGGTGCTTTTGGCTACGTGCTGCCCATCATATCCTTCATACTTGCCTGGATTGAAACTTGGTTTTTGGACTTTAAAGTGTTACCGCAAGAAGCTGAAGAAGAAAACAGTAAGCTTTTGATATTTCCCCTCAATCACTGCAGTTGGCAACGTTTGATCCCATGTTATCTGGCAGAAGAATGCTTCTTTCAGCTTCTCAAAATTTGAAGAGCTGTGGGAAAAATTAAATCATATGGCATAATTTTTCTTTTTCTGGAAAGGAACATATGCCTTCAAAGAAGTAGGGTTTTAATTAATTTAGGGAGGCAAAGTTAAAAGTTACAAGAGCCAGAGCAGCAATCTGTCAAGCACTTAGGAACGTATATAATTTTGTATTCTTAAGACAAAAATTTAACTGACTTGGGCTTGCAAAATTTTATTTTCTGGCTAATACATAGAATAAGTGTCTGGTTCCTCTTTTAGGAAGATTAGACACAATAACTAACTCAATGGCACTAGCTCTTCTTTTGAGGTGGAAAAGGGAAAGCAAGGAAGTGTTGTGGAGAGTCTGCTTCATGCACAGACAGAATGAGACCAGAGCAAGTATGAATTTCAGACTCTTCAAGATGAGGCAGCAGGTCATCTGACGCTTGGTGTATTCAACTAAATGGAGGAAACCCATTGACTTAGTTGAAAGAGAATATTGCTTGAGTGGTGAGGAAAAGAAAGCATAGATTTCTGCTACCGATGTTTTGTTAGTTTCAACAGCAGGACAGTAATTATACAGCAAACCTGTTTGTGCATCATTACCTGAAATACAATCTGAAACTCTGCTGGAAGGGCATGTTTTCCTCTTAGGTAAGAACAAAAACTTTACGCAGGCATGGATACCTCCATTTTTTTTTTTTTTTTTAGTGCTCTGAAATGCAATCTTTTACTTTGATCCCTACCCTCTTCCTTTCTACCACTCCAAGAAAGAAGTTGGTTAAATGAGTACACTGGATTTTGCCTAGAGAAAGGGAAACTTAGGGTAAATTTTTTTTCTCTTTTGATGGGGTGAGGAAATACAGCTGCATCACACTTTTATCTCAATAGATAAGAAATCTAACCATTTCAGAGACTTTTGCATTTTTTTTTATACTGAATATTCATAGACAAAGAAAGTATTTTATACATACACATGTAAGTACTTGATGATCATGTTCATAAATTTGAGATATTATTGTTAAATCCCTGTGGGATTCAATGACACTTTCTTTTTCTTCATTCCTGCTGAGCTTGAAATAGATGGTATTAGAAATATATGCTTTTTAGTTGAACTCTGCATATTTTTAAAAAAAGATGGGGTTTCACTGAAAAGTGCTGATTTTAAGCAATTAAGTTAGATAAATGATAGGCACATTTGGATTTTGTTGTGTGGTGGTACTTATATAGTGCCTTATTGCTTTTAAATCTGAGGCAGATAATGAAAACAGAGTTTAATAGTTTTTGCTTTTTGACCAGGTATTTTTCTGTCATATCTCTAGTGGGAGTGGAAGCTGACTTTTTTCCATCTTACTGTTTTGTTTTAAAAAAACCCAACCAAACAACAGCAAAAAAACCCCACCACAGCGATTTTCTGCCTAATGCAACAGTGCTCATAATTTGGAGATGTTTTGTCTGTAACTTAAAAAAAAAAAAAAGAAGAAGAAGAAAAAAGGGCAAAACTGTCTTTCCACTGAAGATTTCCAGCTCTAAAAGTTTCCTTCTGTGAGCAGGATTTAAAGCTAAAATCCAACCAGTATCTGTCTTCTAGTATCTTGTGACTCATTGTTAAGTATGGAGACTGACCTTCCTCTTTTGGACAGAGTGGAAATAAAAGTAAAATAGATGTCATCTTTGGAGACTTTGAACTGGTTAATAAGATAAATTGGTATGTAGAAATAATAGTTTGAGTTGGAAAGAGATTTTTTTTTTTTTTAATAACTGCTGGCTACCTCAAGTAGCTCTTCTGGTTCAGTAAAACATCAAGGTTTTCTTTTTTTTTTTTCTAATCAGTCTTCATGTAGCAGAGAGTAAAGGATGGAAGTTCAATAGCCTTGTTGACCTAAAATGCCATCTTTGCCCTGTTATTATCAGAAGACCTGTTGACGGCAGTAAGGATGAGATGAATTAGCTACTCTCCCAACCCCTTTTGGTTTTTTTGTCCTCTGTTAAACACACCGGAATAGCCCCATGTCATTTCCAAATAATCTTCCTGATTTTAGATGAAATCGAGCCAAAAGGAGTTGAAGGTTGGAGTAGCTAGGTATGTTGAGACAGATAGGTGAAAGCAAGCCATTAATGAGGAGTCTTATAGTGGCAAAGTGAGAAGATAATTTATTTTGTTAGGCATGACAGCTCACTGATCATTAAAAATATATTTCAGAGTTTTAGTTAGCCAGTGAATGTTGATGAATTTACATACGGCATCCTAATCATGCACTTGCACATAGTAGAAGAAAGGATTCCTTAATTCATGTGTACAGTACCTCTGTTTTGCTAGAGTGTGTCTCCTTAGCTGCCTGAAGTTATATAGAAGACATAAATGTTAAATTAACAGTTTGCTTTTTTCCTGACATATTTATTTGTAGAAGTAACTTGTTAGGAATGCTAATATAATACATCAATTTTTAAGGTTCTTCATCAATACTTGATCTTTAAGAGGTTATGTGATAGCATTGAGGATTTGTTTTTTTGTTTTGCTTCCTTTTAGGATTTTTGATAGCACAGGATGCTTCTGAACGAGCAGCTCTTCTTCACCCAGGAGTCCTCTCTGATGGGCAGTTCTACTCTCCTCCTGAATCTGTAGCAGGTAGTTACGTTCGTGTAGTAAATGATTTTTCATATTGACATTAAAATGCATATTTCACCTCCTTCAGAGGGTGAGGCGGAGGAAGGGTGAAGGAAAAATTATATTTTAATTTTTTAAATGAAAAGTGTACTTTACAATCCTAAAATGAAAGATTCTTTTTTTATTCAGTAATTCAGTTTAGTTACTACCTATCAGATGAATTACAATACATGTAGTTAGTGCGGCTTCTGACATGCCCCAAAGGTGTTAAAATCAAGGTAAGTCTGAAAGAAAATGGTACTGCAACTGAAAGGAGGCAGTTACTGTTTGCTTCTGCCATCGATGATCGATCCTTATGGATCCCTTATAACTTGAGATATTCTATGATCCTGTGATCTCTTATCTGCTAGCAAGAGTGTTTATGCAGCAATGCACTAATTAATCCAGCCTAAACTTGGAGCTTTACAGTATCTTGGGATAGGCAGTGAACCTGAAACTGCTCTAAAGCAAACTGAAATGTTAGTCATAGGCTCTTTTCCTTTCTCATAACAAAAAGTCCTCTCTGTATAAAAAGTCTAGCTGTGTGGGTATATTAAACTGAGGGAAAGTGTTAATGACATCTTAGCTCTGCATATCGTGTGCTTTGTTCTAGTTGAGGTATGAGCTGAGTAAATAAATACTGCAAGATTTAAGAATGTGTTTGCAGGCATTTCAAGGAAATGAGTCATTTCTGTATGGGTTGAGTGGATTTGAGTTATTCGAGGACGCAGTTTGAACCCCCAAATCCTATGTCGGCATTTTTACCCTAAAATGTAGATCTCTTCTGTAAAGCTGTGCTGTATTATGCAATATATTTAAAATATTAATATCTGCTAATTGCTACAGATACATTTGCCTGTCTTGCATTATAAAGTTGTACACGTTGGTGATATTTTTCAGTTTAATGGCTGTCTCTATGGTTGCTGAGTGTCTTGGCATAATAAATGACTTAGAGCTCCATCTAGGGATGACAAAGCATTAAGACAATGTCGAGTATAATGATTCAAAATTAAAATGTATTTTACTTAAAGCGGTGAGTCTATCTTGAGGAATAATGGTTGGAAGTATTACACTGGATTCAGCCTGGGATTTTTTTGGCAACAGAATATACAGTGTGAGAGGAAGTGTAAGTGGAGCTAACACATTGTCCTTGGCAGTTTGGCTGGGTCACTGTTGCATGTGCAGTGAGCTATCATGCTTCAGGGTGTGTGTGGTGACTACAGGTATATGACTGTGCCATTGCTTTCAGCTTATTGAACGGATGCTTGTCACCTGGATTTCAGTAACAGCTCATGTGCCTTTTCCCTAGTCTGCCCTAACTGCCAAGTAAATTTGTTTAAGCACCCTTTATGGATATGAGAAGCAAAAGAAACAGTCAAATTAATATATTTGAACTAAACACACACACTGATAGTCACAAATTATTCTGAAACTGCGAGGTGATGTACAGTAAAAATAGCTCACAATTAAAAATATTTTTTTCAAAATTCTGTGTTTCTTTCAGATAAGACAAACTATGGATTGTTCTAAAAGAGCAATTTTTGGACAATTGCCTTACATATTGATTGGAAAAATATTTAGAGATAAACTGTTCCCCATGATCATGCAGAGGGGAATAAACCCCTCTGCTGATATGGCAAAATGTCTAAAAACAAATCTTTGCTGTCAGGAGGTGACATTTAAAACAGGCTCTGTTGGAAATTTCAGCATATTTATCTTTTTGTCTTCCTTGAAGATGTGCATATGCAGGGCCATACCCTTTTCCATCCACTTCTTTATATGGGTTGACCCTTCATCTTCAACGTTAGACTTGGTTGCCAAGTAATCATTCCGGAGGTAGCAAGTGGAAAATCAGCCTCGAAAGAGTAAATTTCTACAGTTTCTATACAATTTGAGCTTCAAAATGAAAGGCAGGTACGCTATTCCAAGAAAGGAAAGGACTTCAGAGTAGTTCTGCCAAAACGCTTAACACCTTTGTCTTTCTTTTTTTATTTCTTTATGGGAGGGAATGTGGGTTCATAGTTCAGCTTTAAATTGATGGCAAAAGCCCAAGTAAGTCTCCCAGGCATTTTATCAAAGACAGTTCTTTACTCAACTTCCCCCCCACCCCCCGCTGTGGGAGCCTCATTTAAACTGCCCAAGACCAGTATGGTGAAAATAATTTATTTTCTCAGTCATCCCTGACAAGGGCTGACTGCTGCAAGGACTGACTGCCACCTCTGATGTGGGCAGAGACATCTGCAGCTTGGATTGGATCTCCAGAATTGCGTGTGAGTCAGCGCTGCTCACCCTGCTTGCTTGGTATCTTCTTGCTCTCCCTGAAACAACTGATCCATCAAGCCACCTTCCTGCAAAGCAGTGCTTCCAGCAGGAGCTGTCTCTGGGCACGTAGCCCTGTGACCAGCTAAGCTTTCTTTTCGGGGCCATCCAGGGCTTTGTCACAGCAGAGAGCTGAGAACAGGCAGCGGACAGACCAAGGAGAAGAGAACTGGGCAGGGAGAGGCAGAGGGAGCTGTTTGGTTTCTGGCTTAGAGTGAGACAATCTCTTGCCAGAACACTAGATACAGAAATTATTAATCTGTAAAGCAGTATTTCTGGCTGCTTTTAAAGTGTCTTCTGAAGTTGTCTTCCAAAGGGCAGGATGTAGCAAGTGGGAAAATCTGCTTTTCAGTCAGCAAATGTGGAGTTGATTGTCTGAGTGTGGTAGTGTGAAAACTTGAAGCACTTGCTAACTGAATCTGTTGACAGGGTAGGTGTTTCAAGAATGATCCCAGTGCTGGGGTTTGGGTTTGATAACTGTTAACAAAAACCCTTCAATACAAAACATCTGAAAAGATAAGAAATCTAAAATTAAAAGTAAATATTTTTATGGAAAATAGTTGCTTTGAATTGCCTTTTGATAAGCCATTACTAGTGATGGATTGCTTCTTTGCCTTTTTCTTTCCCTTTTCTCTCAACTGATCTAATAGCATTCTTGTCTTCCTTTTCAGGATCTGATGAAGACTCTGAAGAAAAACAAGACAGTGAAAAACCAGTTGTGTAGCAAATATGGAAAAAGCAGGTATGTTCCTTTGCATCAAACCCGAATAGTCCCAAAAATATCTTTTTCTTCTCAGTTCCTTCCCAAATAATTGGAACGGTGGGCTAACTCTTAGGAGTTCACTGTCTTTGAACCCAGTCTGTCTGTCTCAGCAACCTTCAAGCAGGAAGTCCTGCCAGGCTCTTGAGAGCCTCTAATTGGGGTCCTCTGCTGCTGAGTTCTCGTTACCTGGGGCCCAGGGGTCTGAGAGCTGTTCTGGAGTGTAGTGTAAAAGGCTGCAGGCTTGGGATGGAACACCCCTAGCATTTATTTGTTGGCTGTCTTGGAAGGGAAAACGGTGGAACAGATGAGTAAAAGCTCCTTTTTTTTTTTTTGGAAGTGAGAACAGATTTCTTTCGAGATGGCAATGCAAGAGTGCTAGGAAGAGATTTGCTTTTAATTTAGGTCTAGGATGAATATACTCATCTTGAAGATTGCATGGGCAAAACTACTTTGCTATTTCCCCTCCTCAGTCTGCTTAATACCAGAAATGGGTCACACTGGAGCACCTGCGTCTTAAACTTTTTGTAGTGTACTTTGGTTAAATATGAGAGATGATTTCCTTATTTTGGAAATTACTTCATGTACTTTTGGAATTATCTTGCTCCATGCTTTCACTTCACCACACGTGGCAAAGCTCAAGCTGAGGGAGGTATTAAATGTTCTTGAGAAGCTGAAGCTTCTGATTTGAAAACTTTGGATGACTTTTTTTCAGCCTCCCTGCTTTCACTACCTGTTTTCTCGACTTGCATCTTCATTCATCCTGACTTGTGTAATCTGTTACAGAAAGAAATCTCTGAGGGAAGTTGTTGGGGTTTGAAAACTGGCTGTGGCTGACTTGCTGGTGGAGCTGCTGACAGGAGAATTTATTCATTAGAAAGCAAAGGGAATGGTTCCCATGTACTGTAATACCTCACAAAGTACCTTGTTGACATATGTATATTAAGTTGCCTCCCAGGTGGTATGAAAATATTTGTCCACGATGTATTTTATTATTCAGTGATTCCTGAAGTTGATCTTCTAATGACTAGGTAATTACTGGGAAGTGTTGTCTTGTGTACCTAATCAAGAGACTGGTAATATAATGAAGTAAAACTTCTCTATGGTGGAAGTATATTTAATGATTGTTGGGACTCACTAGGTAAAATTATTTTATGTTATTGCAAATTTGTCATTAGTTTAATGTTTACTTTTTTTTAACTCCATGCATTTTCTTTTTTAATGGATATGTTCACTTTCTAAAATAAAAACCTTAAAACAAGGGTAATGCATTATGATACTTTGTTGCTTTACTGACTGGAAATCTGCACATACCACTCCTTTATTTCTTGTGGGGTAAGGATTCCAGTTTGCACAGCATTTGTGCAGGATGTGTTACAGGGTTGTTTGGCTGCCTGCAGGGATGCAGTGTTAGCGGTATTGGAACATCATTTCTGTGTTGCATATGTGATATCAAAAGGATGCTAGGAGCTTTTTGAAAGAACTTAGTTCCCACTCCTGTACTGGTGGTGGATGTTCTTCAGGTTCAAGGAGGAAACTGGAGTAAGCGAGCATTTGCAAACGCTGGTATTACCCCAGGAGTGAAAGGAAGGTAGTCAATCGTTCGATTTAGGTGTGTAAGTATAAGATATGTATTTTCAGATACAGATATTAAGTGTTAACTGATACTTGATCAAAAAAGTTTTAGGTAATGCACTAATTCTTACCTAAAGAGGAATATAAGTGTTGTTGCTTTCCTTATATGGCCATTAGGTTTTATTAGCAATCTGCACAGCAAATATTAAGTACCAACGTATTCTTCATATGGATGGACTATATTGCTTTGTGATATTTCCATTGCTGTGGAACAGAAGCATAGCGGTTAGAAGAGAGGATGGGCTGTGGTCTTATCTGTTCCAAACACAGCTTTTCCTTGAAGCAGTAGTGACTCTTTCAGTTTACAGGATTTTTCTACTAAAAGCACAAACCAAAAGTTTGTTTTGTTATACCAAACATAAATATGGCAAATGTAAGGTAAAGATTTTGCAAGCCTCTCCTAAACCAGCATGTTTTTCTCCAGTGGTGCATGGTTCAGGTTCTCTGTATATAGAGTTAAATGAGATGCCCCATTTGCATACATGGGTAGTTTGCCAAGGAAAGTTTGCCAGCAAGGTAGCTTGCCTTTGGCACATCCACAAACAGTTCTAGTTGCTGCTGTGAGAGGTTGTATCTCCTGGAAATCTAAAAGGCATCAGTTATGGTATAGAAAGGAGTTAAAACACTCAATCTGAAATTTTGTTCACTCCTCTCAAACCTACCTGTAAATTATTATTATTTAATTGTTCATTAAATTGTTCATTAAATTGGAGACAGTTGTAGTTCAGTGATCACTGATCCTTGTCTGTGCCACTGACTCTTTGCATTCACTTTGTCTATTTGTTCAGAAGAAACCATCAGGGTCTTGATTAGTTGTTCTTACAGTGCCTATTCTGAAGATAAAGACTACTTTGGGGGTTTTGAGAGCATTCACATGTGCAAAACATCTGCTAAAACCTCACTGGGCATATGGTGGAGAGCACACCTGCTTGTAGTTCACTTCCTCTAAACCACCCCACTGAAGCTGCAGCATGGCACCAAGGGCTTCTTTGTGACAATTCAAGTTTGTGATTGTCTCAGGGAAGGTTAAGGGTCAAATTAAACCTCCAGCATTTTTTTTCCTGCCTGAGCAAGACTAATGGCTTCCTTTCACACTGAAGCCTGTAGTGTCAGCTGCAGCTCTTTGAGATGAACACCATGTGCATGCCTATTTGCTATCTCCCAGAAGATTCCTGTTTCCATTTTCAGACTCCTTGATTAAAAGGGAGGGGATTTGCCTTATTCCAGCAAGGGCTCTGAACTATTACAGGACTAGCTCTGCAGTAACAGCTGATTTTAAGTGCTTTGCATTTACATTCCCATTGCAGGTACTGTCACACAACAGTCATTCTTAGACCTCCTTTTGTTTTATCTATATTGCTTTCAAGAAGCAAGCTGAGTTAATTGAAACATGAGTACTTTAAGTTAAGCTCTATCCTCTTTCACAATTACTTAACCCAATTAGTTTTCTTCAGCAGAAGCTGTATTCTATTAGCATATTGCTTAATAGTGAAACTCAAAGCATAAGTGGAAATTTTATTTTTGGAACTTCAGCTGGGTTTAGACATAGTCAAAATGATTCTTTTTATTCTTTGAGCAACAGAAGGAAAACAGACAATTTGCTGTCATGTTAGTATGATATTAAATCCCCTCTTTTTCTTTCTTCCATCAAGATTCCAGGTTTATCCTCTACTAAGTAAAACAATGTAGGGTGAATGTTTTTTAGATATGCACCAGTCTATCATCAATACTTGCTCAACATCTCTCAAAAACTTTATACAGGTCAGGCAGGTTAGCAAGCTGCAAAATGTTGCCATCTTCTGTGAAGTGTTTGGGAGGTAAAAGATGAGTCCTAAAAGCTTTGTAAACTACATGTTCCACAGTCCATTTCCACGTTGTTGAACCACAGTCAGAATCTTCATTCTGAAATACAGAGGGGCGGGGTGGGGGGGAAGGCACAAACAATTAAACTGAAATTCTCTTTTACCAGAGGAGAGCACTCCTTAAGAAACTTCATTATGTAAAACTACAGCAATTGTAAAATTATGCTAGTATTAAAGTAGTAGTTCATTCTATACAGTCAAGTTAATTTTAAGCTCTGGAAAGTCACTTGCAGAATGGGCTAGCTTAACTGAATGACTAAGCAGATACTTAAACACAAGCAGACTATGTTTTTAACTTGATTACTTATTCTTCTATAGAAATTTATCATAGCTCAGCAGGTTAAAAAATACATCCCAAACCCAGAGGCCAAGGACTGTTGTAATATTAAGTACACTGCGATACCCAAAGTTAAAAGGTTCTCTTAATACATATAATCCTTCAGAAAATTTAAGCCACATTATTTCAGAATCTTGCTGTGCTGCTACTTGGTTCGCTTCACTGGAAGTAGAGTTGGGACTAGAAGTCTATAGCTGAAAAAGAAGTTGTTTTCTAGGTGGTGTTACAGCTGTTTGTTCATATGACTAGTTACATATTCTTGTACCTGAGAGTTTGTCACATTGGCTTCATCTATTATGTATTGCTTTCTAATGGAGTAGAACATAGCTAATTCTTTACTTAGGCTTTCAAAACACTCCTTTTCTTCATCCCAGTTTACCTGTTACAAGAAAAAGAAGTCACTTAATCAAATCTGGGTAGCAGTCAGAGACTTTATCTAGAGATTCTTAATATGAAAAAGTCCTAATAATGTGTCCTAGTTTCAGCTGGGATAGAGTTAACTGTCTTCCTAGTAGCTGGTACGGTGCTATGGTTTGAGTTCAGTATGTGAAGAATGTTGATAACACTGATGTTTTCAGTTGTTGCTAAGTAGTGTTTAGACTAATGTCAAGGATCTTTCAGCTTCCCATGCCCAGCCAGCGAGAAAGCTGGAGAGGCACAAGAAGTTGGCACAGGACAGAGCGAGGGCAGCTGACCCAAACTGGCCAGCGGGGTATTCCATACCATGTGACATCCCATCTAGTATAGGAACTGGGAAGTGGGGGCAGGGAATCGCCGCTCGGGGACTAGCTGGGTGCCGGTCGGCGGGTGGTGAGCAATTGCACTGCGCATCATTTGTACATTCCGATCCTTTCATTATTGCTTTTGTCATTTTATTAGTGTTATCATTATCATTATTAGTTTCTTCTTTTCTGTTCTATTAAACCATTCT
>JANHGO010000053.1:25572622-25587477 GCA_024606505.1 Aquila spilogaster
TTTGAACAAGTTAATTATTTCATAAGTCTGCTAGTCTTGCCATGTTAGCTGTACAGCTCCTCACCAGTTTCACTAGCAGAAACATCACAGTAATTTCAACGACAACAAAAACTAACAAGATTCCCAACATTTAGACTAGCTGAATAATACGGCATTGTGTGACTCAGTGTGATTATGTGAGTCTTAAAGCAACTGAAGGAGTGAAGAGAGAACAACCCCCTATGAAGAACTGCAAACCTTCCATATTTTTCCAAACTCTTTCGCCAGTCTCTCGTAAACTCCCCTTATATACATGGGACAGATCCAATTAAAAATGGCAAGCAAAACTAGTAAATAAAAAAAATACGATTATCAAGCCTGCGCCATTATTATGTTCTCCTTATGAATCTATTTTGGAATCATGCAGCTAAGCCAGTTTTCTTAGGATGACAATATTTTAATTTACGCTTGCTTGAAAATTACTAATTAACTCAATTTTTCAAGCTGTGATTTTATGGTATTAATTACGATGCAAGTAGAGATTTACAAACTACTTAAAATATATAAAAAATCTGGGACGCCTTTTTAACTCTTTTTCCCCCTTAGTAGTCCGAACAATCATCTTTATTTGGTAAAATAAACCTGAGAGAAGCAAAACACCTGCTTACTTTCATGTGCCTGGTTGCTAATTTCCTCCTGAAGAGTCAACACGCTGGTCAGATTGATGATTCTTCTTTTAGGGGTACAGGCAGCAGTCATTTCCCTTCTGGTGTCTTCTTCCATTTGTATGTCTGTGTCTTCCCGTGGTCTCTTTCTGCAATACAGAAACAGAGGAAGGATGTTCTAGTTTTCTATCACTTCAGCAAACCACATTCAAACAGATGGGATGCTCAATTCACATATTCTGTGTTAATAAAGGAAAAGCACAACGTTTTCTCAAGGTTTTCCAGAAAGAAATACTGTTTTATTTTACTTCCTAAGCACAATTCGTTAGAAAAAAGGATAATTCATAAAGAATTTACAAATCTTTAAAGCTTGCTACATCTTTTGTCTGTTGTTTAAGCAACAAGCCAATTAGACTCTAAAAAGCACATCACAAGATGTTATTTCTAATTATTTTTTCCACCCTTATTTCTCTGTAATTGTAGGGAAAAAACTAACCAGATTTCTCTCAGAAGACTTTGGCCTCTCAGAATAACCCCCCCTTGCTGGAGCTGTCAAACATTACAAGGTTTTTTATCTTTACTCGGGTAACATCTGCAAAATTCTGCGATGTAGTTTCTGTCCTCCCATCGTACCACAAAAGGGTGAACCTGCGAAGTGAGGCAGACTGATACGATCTCTCTGAGGTAAAGTCAGTATCATTATTTATGCTGCTTCCTGCCTCACAGCATGCACGGAAATCCTGTTTCAGTTACAAAGTTTTTCACAAGTTATGTAATCTACAGTTCACAAATGAAATCAGATTTCTCATTAAAATGCTGTGAGAAGTTACACTAGAAAAACAAAAAGTCCTCCTGAAAGTAGAAGTCCAAAGAGATGAGAAATACCTTCAAATTCAGGGTGATGCCATGAAATAAACAGGTAGGACCTCAGGAAAGATGAGACTTACCGAGAAAATGCTTTCTCAGGAGACAAGTGTCCGCTCTTACTCAGCCCTCCACGCACCACTTTATCTTGCTGAACATCAGCCATTTCAACTACATCAGGTATTTCAAGAAGCTCACTGACATCTTCCATTTCAGCATCCTGGGGCCTGACCGTGTCCTCCAGAGGTCCCGCATTAACCCCTGTTGTCTCTTCAGTGGGGCCTGTACTCAGTGGGTTGTTCACTGGCTGAAGAAAAGCATCCAACTTCTGCTCTCGGGAATCAGTGCGGACCATCTGGTGCGCATAAACTTTATCAGTGGTTCCTTTTGTAGCTGTAGAAGAGCTTGCTGCTGATTTTACCACCTCACTGGAAGAACAATCGGCCCCTGGAAGCAACGTCTTCATTATGATATGAGAAAGAAGAGAGATCAATCATAAGTAAGAGCACACAGACAACACAAAGATCACTTCTGTTTCTCACAGCATCTTCCTGCTCAAAAGCAAGGAACTTCCAAACCCCACAGAAACCATGTCAACTGCTTAAACAATCATTAGGCCTGTACTTGAGATTCACGTAGCATGCGTGTCATCTTGGCAGCTACAGAAATCATCAGTTAGCATTCCCTTGTCTGAAATGCAAGGTCTTTAATGTAAAAAAGCACAAGGAAAACTTTTCTTAAGAAAGATTACAGTTATAGTTCTTATACTATCCTCTATTTAAAAAGCGATTAGGACATTTTTCCCCGCTATTTTTCCAAATGGGTTAAATTCAGTTTCATCAAATACACAAGGTAAACAGTTTCCTCCATCTCATGTTTCTTGTGAAAAAGGCAGAATAAAAGCTGGCCAAGTTTGGAGGGCAATATACTTGTAAAATCAAAAAGATTAAATAACTTTCTGTTAAGTATCTGTTCAAGATATTTTCATGCACTTCTTATCTACTACATTCATTGACACATCATTAACATTGGTATATTAAAGCAATTTCATCCCCTAAACAGCAAAGATCTCAAGCAACCAGCATAACACCGGTGATGAACAGTCATAGCCTACCTTGAGCTTTTGAAGAAAGTAAACAATGCATCCACTACTGTTAAAGTACTTTGTGCAGAGCTGTGGTTACCTGAAAAACGTATCCTCACCTGAGTGAAGTACATCCTTGAAGAATTAGAACCCAACAGCTTGCTCTCTATGTGTTGTTGCACACGCTCTAGAATGCTGTCTTCATGAAGGAAGTGGACCTCATGTTTTGTAGGGTGCACATTCACATCTACATTTTTAGGGGCTATTTCCAGGCTGGAAAACATTTTAAAAGAAGTTAACATAAAGTTACCCATGGATGACAGAGAGGGTGCAAATTGGTTCAGCATGAAATTTCTCAAACCAGCCACCAATTACTACATGAAAAGAAACCATAATGGTCCCAAAACTTCAAGTTACACTACAGTCAGTTTTGTTTGGTATATTAAAACTCTATTCTGATCTCAGCAAAGTCAGCTTGAATAAATAAATTTACACCAACCTCTCCACTGGACTATTAAAAAGTTTTTAGAAATATATTTTATATCATGAGGTCACCAATCAGTTCATTTGTGTTAGTGAACAACAGGTCCAGTACTGCATCCCCTGGTGGGGCTATTAATTGGCTCAAGAACTTATCCTTGATGCATTCCAGGAGCCTTCTGAATTGCCAGGGTGGTTGAGTTCCACAGAAGGATGAGAGCTTTTGATCATGGTGCCTCCTGTAGCTGGAGGAAGAAGGTTTCATAAACAGGCTGTGCTTGATTAGGCAGCCTGTAGTAGACACCAACTGCAGGGCTCCCTTTGTTGCCTCAGTCTCTTAACTCTCACCCACAGGCTCTTGACTTGCTCCTGGCCATTCTTCAGGGACAGCTCTTCACACTCTATTTCTTTCTTGATGCAGAGAGTAATCCCTCTCCTTCCTCATCTGCCCCTTCTGAACAGCTTGTAGCCCTCAGCAGCCACATTCCAATTGCGGGAATCATCCCACCAGGCTTCAGTAACAGCAAGTACATCACGGTTTTCTAGTACCACAGTGACTTCCAACTCCTCCTGCTTTCCCCAACCTGCGTGCATTGGTGTTGAGGCACTTCAGCTGGGCAGCCAGCCTTATCACCTTGTTGGAGGATAACTCCTTAATTCCTTGAAGTATTTTTCCTTGAGTTTCCCTGCTGCCTTGTCCTATAGCCTCAGTAGTTCTTGGCTCACTGTCCTAAGATTTCAAGCATGCTGCAGTACTGCCAGGCTACTTCTTCCAGTTACTTTACCTTAAGTACAGGAATGGATGTGTACTTTTTGGCAAATAAGCAGCATACACTGTCTCTATGGCTTTCCGCAAAGCAGTTGACTCTACCAGCCGATCTGAAATAGAACAAAACACTACTGTCAAAGAATGCCAATGAAATAGATGAGTCAGTGTCTAACTAATCCTTCAAGCCATTATCTTCAAGTTTTGAATCTTCAAAAGACGTGCATAACCTTGATATTCTGCAAGCTTCAGCTACTTTAGGCCCAGTGTGAGCTACTCTCCAGTACTTCCAGTACTTTCAGTGCACTACAGTTAACGGTAATATTAATTCTTCAGCGTTTTTGAAAGATGTTCATACTCAGAAGGCTTTTACAATTCATCAGAGTTGTGCTCTACTGATTATTATGTAAGCAGCATATGACTGTACAACATGGTGCTTTTTATTTCTATTTTTTTAACTTACGGTTTATGAAGAGTAAAAATATACATTTCTTCACAGAGTAGTTCGCATTCGTGATGTAGCCTTTCATTTTAAAGGCCAAATTTGCATCTTCACAGCCCACTTCTATGAGTTCCCTATTGACAGTTTGACAGAAACACACACAAAATGAATTCTTTTGTCAATGCAAATTTCAAACAGTACTCACAGCCGCACAGCAACATACTGTTCTATACTGTAGTTATGTCATGGTTAAGGATAACATTAGAATTATCTGAGAGTTCAAGCATTCTTTGCTGAGCCATAAAATTATTTAACCATGCAAATAAAGAAATGCCAGCTGCATTTTCCTTCACTTTTTGTTTACTTTCTGCAACTTCTTCAGGGCTGTGCAAAGGGAAAACTGTATCAAACAAACATTGGAAGTAGAGAAAAACTAATACATGGTAAATAAATATTGCAGCCTAAAGGTGTTTTCATGAATTAGAAATCTAATTCCTTACATGTAAATTGTGGTTTTATTAACTGAATCAAACTGGTACCCAGGAAGATCTCAAATGCATTCCACACGTCTGTGCTATGAATTTTTCTCAGCTGAACATTTTATGAAGAGATGATTTTATCTTAAGCAGCAGAAAAATTGTGAATAGATGAACAGTTTTATTTTATTTTCAGCTTTTCTGGCTGGTTTCCTCAGCCTCAGCGGATGCAGCTTTTGTCAAAAAGTTGTAATATAAAATTCTCCAGAAAAAAAGTTAAGGGCTGAAATTTATCAAGCAGTAGACTGAAGTATGAGGAGGCAAGGTTATCACCGTGTAAGAGAAGGACAGAAACTTGTAGAGAAAACAGATACAGCTTGGTCTTTTTGGTTTAGCACACAGAAAAATGTCAAGCAGATTGTTTTCTTCCAGTGAAGGAGTAACTGCAACTTTTCTCCTTCATTCGATACGGTTTAAAATTAAAAAAAAAAAAAAAAAGCCTGCAAAACAGAGAAGAATTTTTTGCTTTTTTATTACTGCAACAGCCACTCTCTGTAATTCACTTTGAAGGAAGAACAGGAAGAGTCAGCACAGCTTGCGCTCTTTAAAAGAGAAGAAAGAGGGAGACGTACTAGAAAACTTCGGGTCAAAATGAAACCTGACACCAACATACCTGCTAACAGCATTTCCAAAGATGGACCTTATGTTGTCCACGGTCGTAGCATTTGATAAAGTTCTGACATCTGACACAGTATCACCTTGCTGAAGAGACCAGAAAATACTAGTAGTCAATTCACAGTTCTGTCTCAAGTTTCATAAACACATTAAACTTAGCAATAACATTTCTAACAAATGATATGATGCCATTGGATGTTTTATATTATTATTTATTTATTTGTGTTTAGAAAAGCAATAAATGTTAAATGGCACTGCAGAATTTGCTAGACCGCATCAGAGCTACTCAGGCTAATACTTCATCTCTGAAATTGAAAAACACAGGCAGTTCTAGAAATAAGTGTCGAGAATGTCACAGAATGAAGGTACTTTACACAATTCTATTTCATAATTTATTTTTAATAACCAGACTTTCAAAAAAGGCTGAAACAGCTCATGAACAGTGAACTTCAAGATCCTTAGGGCAGTGAGGAAGGTACACTACAAGCTCACTTTGGCAGACTTTGGCCTCTTTGGCAATCTGTGTGGTAGAGTACCATAGGATAAAGCCCTGGAAGGAAGAGGGGTCCAAGAAAGTTGGTTAATATTCAAAGATCACCTCCTCCAAGCTCAGGAGCTATGCATCCCAACAAAGAGAAAGCAAAAACACCAGGAGGCCTGGTGGACAGATGGATAAACATGGAGCTCCCAGACAAACTCAAACACAAAAAGGAAACCTACATAGGGTAGAAGCATACCTGTGAGGAATGCAGAGAATTTGTCCAAGCGGGGAAGGATCAGGTTAGGAAAATTAGATCAGTTAGGACCAGGCTGAGAAAACTATTACATCTGGCCATGGACATCAAGGGCAACAAGAAAAGCTTCTATAGGTCCACTGGCGATAAAAGGAAGAAAACGTGGGCTCTCTCCAGAAGGAGACATGGTTACACAGGATATGGAAAAGACTGAGGTACTCAACAACTTTTTTTTTTGCCTCATTCTTCACTCAAGTGCTCTAGCCATGCTGCCCAAGTCGCAGATGGCAAAGGCAGGGACTGGGAGAATTATGATCTGAAGTCATCCAAGGAACCTGAAGGTGCGCAAGTCTATGAGACCTCATGAGATGCATCCAAAGGTCCTGAGGGAAATCATAGATAAAGTTGCTAAGCCATTACTCAGCATACTGGAGTAGTTATGGCAGTCAAGTTCCCTGTGACCAGAAAAGGTAAAAACACTTCTAAAAACAGAAAAAAGGAAAATGTGGGGAACTACCGGCAAAGTGATTGGCAAAGATCATGGAGCAGATCTGGAAACTGTGCCAAGGCACATGGAAAACAGGTCACGGGTGACAGTCAGCATGGCTTCACTAAGGGCAAATTTACCCAAAAAAATACACTGATCTTCTTCGACAGTGTTACAGCACTGGTGGAAAAGGGAAGAACAACTGACGTCATTCACCTGGACTTCTGCAATGCATTTGACACTGTCCCACAAATCCTTGTCTCCACATTGGAGAGACAGGGATCTGATGGATGGACCACTCAGTGGATAAGAAACTGGCTGGATGGTTGTACTCAAGGAGTTGTGATCAACAGCATGCTGTCCAGGTACAGACCAGTGAACAAGCGGTGCCCCTCAGGGGTTGATATTGGGACTGGCACTTTTTAACATCTGTGTCAGCAACATGGACAGTGGGATTGAGTGCACCTTCACCAAGTTTGCCAACACCAAGCTATGTGGTGAAGTCAACATGCAGGAGGGAAGTGATGCCATCCCAAGGGACTTCGACAAGCTCAAGATGTGGGCCTACACAAACGTCATGAAGTTGAACAAGGCTATGTGCAAAGTCCTGCTCCTACAACAGGACAATCCCAAGCACAAATACAGGCTGGGCAGAGAATGGATTGAGAGCAGCTTCTTAAGGACTTGGAGACCTTTATTTGATGATAAAGAAACTCAGCGTGAACAAGGAATGTGCACTTGCAACCCAGAAAACCAGCTGTATCCCAGGCTGCTTCAAAAGCAGAATAACCAGTAGGGCAAGGGAGGCGATTCTCCCTTTCTGCTCTGCTCTCATGAGACTCCACCTGCAGCACTGCATTCAGCTCATGGACCCCCAACATAAGCATGACATGGACCTGTTAGAGCAGGTCCAGAGGAGGCCAAGAGGGTGCTCAGAGGGCTGGGGCATTTTTCTTATGAAGACAGGCTGAGGGAGCTGGAGTTGTTCAGCCTAGAGAAGGCTCTGGGGAGATCTCAGAACAGCCTTCCAGTACCTAACGGGGGCCTACAGGAAAGCATGTGAGGGACTCTATCACGGACTGTACTGATAATACAAGGGGGAATGGCTTTAAACTAAAAAATGACAGGTTTAAGATTTGGATATAAGGAAGAAATTGTTCATGAGGGTGGTGAGGTACTGACACAGGCTGCCTCAAGAAGCTGTGGATGCACCATCCCTGGATGCATTCAAGGCCAGGTTGGATGGGACTCTGGGCAGCCTCATCTGGTGGGCGGCAGCCCTGCCTGCAGCAGGGAGACTGGAACTAGATGATCTTTTGAGATCCCTTCCAACCCAAGTCATTCCATGATTCTACAATAAAGCTAAAAAAAAAGCGACATGTTGACCACACAGAAAATTGTTTCATTTACTGTTAGCTGAAGTGATTTCTACTCAAATGCAACAAAGCACACTTCAACATTTCAGTACAAGGGAAAGTTCTGTATACCAGTCCCTCTGCAAAAGAAACAACTATTCTGTTGCTTTCTTATCTATGTGTATGTGAGAGAAATATACATATAAAAACCTGACCAGATATGTATGCAGTGAAATTATAAGGACTTTATTTACATACCTTTTTAACTGAAAAGCTGATACCTGAGTTATGGATGGCATACCTTGGGAAAAAAAAAAAAAACAGCTTAATTTATTTCTCAAGGAAAACTAGAATAAAAAAATAACCACATAAAAATAACAGCAAACCTAATCCAACTTACACAGGTCAGTTTCAATACATAGGTTTAATACTGAGGACACTTAGCTTTTCTCATAAGAGAATCAGCTCTCAACCTGTATGAAGAAAGGTCTGAGAAAGGGCTGGCTTCTACCCTACCTGGACAGTCAGTTGCCTCTTATCCAAGGCCAAGTTAAGGCCAAGTTACAATACACATCAGTTGCATAACCTTGGCTTAAACTTCTGAACAAATTGCTAAGTCGAGGAGGAGAGGAAAAAAAAAAAAAACAGAGCAGAACCATACAAGATGAGAACAGTAAAAATGCAGAGGTTAGACTGCCATAGACAGGACTAGTAGTAACACAAGAATTCAATGCAAGGGGAAAAAATAAAAACAAAAACACAAAAAGATTATAAAATTCTATTGAAAAAAAATAAAAGAGTGATCATAGAATGCCTTAAGTTGGAGGGGACATTTTAAAGATGTTGAAGAGCACTGGTCCCAGGAGGAACCATGGGTGACACCACTTGTGACCAGCCTCCACCTTAACATAGAGCCATTGACAACAACCCTCTGGCTACAACCATCCAACCAATTCTTTATCCACTGAACAGTCCAGCTTTTAAATCCATATCTCCCCAATTTAGACATAAGGACATGGTGTGGGGCCACATCAAAGGCCTTCCACAAGTTCACGTAGATGACATCAGATGTTGCCCTTCCTTTGTGCACTGATGCCATCAGTCCATCATAGAAGGCTGAGCTGGAAGACAAACTCAGCAAGACTTCAGATCAGCCCATTCTACATAACAGTCAGATCTACCTCTTAACTTCCCGGCCAAAGTGCTCCTTCACAGTGGTGACTAAGTAGCTCATTCAGGGAGCAAGCTAGAACGTAGCATAGTGCCTTGCTATTCTTTGTTATCTTCTGTTTTTACTGGGAGTGCAAAGCAATTTTATTTGGTTAGATTGCATAAGTCCTGCTCACAAATGTCTGTACATATCAGATGCAGAAAAGGAACCCAATAAGGGAACATTATATCTAGTAGCTAAAGTGATTTTTTTTTTTTTAAGAAGTCAAATTGCCATTCAGCTTTTTCTTTCACATTCAGCCAAATCTCACCACTCTTGCACAGTTTTACTTTGATTCTTTTCAAGTCAAGTTTAATTGAAGTTCAATTATTCAAGTCTATCTCCATCTGTTTGCTGGCATTCTTCATAATAATACACCTGAATTGTACACAAAGTTTTTCATCTGAATCTTCTCTATCAATTTAGACTGTTACCTAAAGCTGTACACTAAAAAAAAATAGTAAAAACAAAACAAAAAAAAGCAACAACAACAAAGAAATGACAATACTACACACATGTCAATCTCTCTGAAAAACCTATGCTCTTCACGGCACTAGAAATTAGAGCTGCTTATTTCAGTTTACCTGCCAACAACTTCCAGTATTTTTGCATACTCTTCACTTGGATTTTTTAAAGCTTTCCTCCTTGTATTTACATTATAAAAAAGATCTTCAACCTACAAGAGACAAAGATCACAATTAAAAACCATTTAAAAAATTCTCAGTATATAATTAAACTAAGTTCTGAATAGGTATCACAAAATTTTCTGAGAACATTTTGGTTTATAGAATCATAAAATTGTCAGAGTTGGAAGGGACCTCTGAAGGCCATCTAGTCCAACTCCCCTGCAACTAACAGGAACTTATTCAGGGCTTATCCAGCCTTGCCCTGAAAGTCTCCAGGGACAGGGCATCATCCACATCACTGGGCAACCTGTTCCAGTGCCTCACTACCTCCACTGTAAAAGATTTTTTCCTTACATCTAACCTAAATCTTCCCTCTTCTAGCTTGAAACCATTTTCCCTTGCTCTATCACCACAGACCCTGCTTCATTCCCTTCTCTCCTATAGCCCCCCTTTAGATTCTGAAAGGCCACTACCAGGTCATCTCACAGCCTTCGCTTCTCCAGGCTAAAGAGCCCCAGCTCTCTCAGCCTGTCCTTGTAGGAGATGTGTTCCATTCCGTGGATCATTTTCGTGGCCCTTCTCTGGACATGATCCTACAGGTCCATGTCTCTCCTGTACTGAGGACTGTACATCTGGATGCAGTACTCCAGGTGAGGCCCCATCAGCGCTGAGTAGAGTGACAGGATCACCTCCCTCATCCTGCTGGCCATACTTCTGTTGATACAGCCCAAGATACAACTTGCTTCCTGAGCTGCTAAGGCTCATTGCTGGCTCATGTCCAGCTTGCCATCCACCAGTACGTCCAGGTTCTTTCTGGCAGAGCTGTGCTCAACCCTTTCATACCCCAGCTTGTATTGGTAATGGGGGTTGCCTCGACCCAGGTGCAAGATATTGCACTTGGATTTGTTGAACCTCATGGAGTTCACCTGGATCCACTGCTTAAGCCTGTCTAGTTCCCTCTGGATGGCATCCCATCCCTCTGGTGCGTCAACCACACCCCATAGCTTGGCATCATCAGCAAACCTGCTGAGGGTGCACTTAACCCCACTGTCAATGTCACTGATGAAGATATTAAAGAGTAACGGCTCCAGCACCGACCCCTGGGGGACACCACTCATCACTGATCTCCATCCAGACACTGAGTAACGGACCACCACTCTCTGAACTTGATTCTGCAGTCAGTTCTTCATCCATGGAACAGTCCACCCTTCAAATCCTTATCTTTCCAATTTGGAAAGAAGGATGTTATGGGGTATCATGTCAAAGGCCTTACTAAAGTTGAGACAGATGAGATCAGTGGCTCTTCCTTTGTCCACTGATGCAGTGACACCATCATAGAAAGCCACTAGGTTGGTCAGGTAGGATTTGCCCTTGGTGAAGCCATGCTGGTTCTCCCATATCACCTCCCTGCCTTCCACATGCCTTAGCATAGCTTCCAGGAGGATCTGTTCCATGATATTCCCTGGCAGAGAGGTAAGACTGACAGGTTGGTAGTTCCCAACTACCAACCTGTCATCCCTTTTACCCTTCCTAAAAATGGATGTGTTGTTGCCTTTTTTGCAGTCACCAGGGACTTCACCTGACTGCCACTACTTTTCAAATATCATAGAAAGTGTCTTGGCAACTACACCCGCCAACTCCCTTATGACTCTGGGATGCATCTCATCAGGACCCATAGACCCGTGGGTGTTCAGGTTCCTCAGGTGGTCACAAACCTGATCTTCTCTTCCAGTGGGAAGGACGTTGCTTCCCCGATCCCCTCCTACCAAACCAAATGTCTGAGGGCTGCATGGCAAGAGTTGTCTCAGCTGTTAAGTACCTCAGCCTTCTCCTTGTCTCCTGCCTGTGTCACTCACTAGGGGGAGTATGCCCTCTTGGACTTTTCTTTTCTGGCTGAGGTACCTGTAGAAGCCTTTCTTGTTCTTTTTGGCATCCCTAGCCAAGTTCAGTTCAAGTCGGGCCCTGGCTTTCCTGACCCCATCCCTTCACAGCCTAACATAATGACCCATTATGAAGGATCATCGTTCAGTTTTTCCTTACCTGCTAAGTTTCACCTAACAAAACACAAAGTTTAAGTATTTCAAAACATCAGTTTTTTGTTGTTTGTTTTTAAAACACCACCACTACCCCATAAGCACTTGCTTTCCAGTGAAAATTATATTTCTTCCACTGCAGATAGCAGTGGGTTCTCCAATTAGACTGTTTTAACAGAATGTAAATCAACATTAAAACAGCTGTTGCAATCAATACACACACAAAAATCATTTCAAAAACATTCTACTAAGTGATGCTGTCTTGTAACCTTGTAACGCAACACATAACAACAGGCGGTATATGTATAAAGACCTGGGAATAGTAGGAGAAGGTGCAAAAACAAATCAACCAACCAACCTACCATGATCTGTGTCCCTTGGTTTCCAGCACAGGGTTTGGGGGGGCCTTTAATTTTTCCATCACTGTAAGAAGCTCTAGGCAGAAAACAAAAAGTTGTACAACAGTTAATAGGAGTGAGGGAAAGAAAGCAAAAGGAAATAAATTGACAGAAACCCTGTCATCATTGTACTCCTCCCAGCAGAGAACTTGGTTTGCTGAAGACTAACTGCAATTCCCCAATCTCTGCTTGAGGGAAGCAGTCCTCAATAACCCTTATACACACAGAAGTAGCAGAAAAGGGAGAACAGCAGAGGGAAAAGTAGCAGGTAAAAGGATACGTGTATTCAAATTGCACTACTCAGACTTTCTTGTAATAGTAGGATTACTGCATTTTAGTCTCTTTAATATTTAGACCTGCCCTAATAATAATTCTTCCACTAGACTTTATACTTGAGTTATACTACCAAGAGATTCCTGATTTTACATATAAGATGCGTTTCTTTTCTGTCCATAAAAGGATTTTGGCATAAATAATTTCTGATCCATTCAGTTACTTCAGCAGGTTATACAGATGGGAATTTCAAAGGGCACACTTTTTTTTTTTTTGGCATTTCACAGACCCTATATACTTAAAACAAAACAAAACCATTAATAGAAATATTTTTACTTATATCTGAGTTTGAGTTTTGAGGAGAATATTCAAAATTCTTTTGATCAGGCAGCATGAAGCAAGCTCTTGTCCTCAAAGACTTTGGAAATCTGCAAGACATGCTGACTGTGTACATATATTTTATCCCAAAATGTGAAAAAGACAACAAGTTTACCCTACATTAGCTGCTGAAGTACAATGACTTTTAAGATTTATTCCCCCCACTCTTAAACTGTACTGTTTAGGTAAAGTTTACCTTTACAGCCTGGAATAAAAATCACTCAAACTATGTTTCCTGATACATTTTCTGTTTCTGGGCCTTGTTTATAACTATTCTAGAAACAAAATATTCCTTCAGCATCCATCCCCACCACCACCAATAACAGCACTGAAAAGAGAATCCACTCATTATCACCTACAGCCTAAGTTACCTGGATAATAACTAGCATACCTGTATGCACACTTTGCATCAGCTGTTTTAGTTGTTACCGTAACATGGGCAACATGACTGATGCTAGCCAATGCCTAGAGAAAGAAAAAGCATCTTTTTAAACTTTGCTCTAGAGATCATTGGTAGCTAAAGAAGTGTACATGCTTTAAAGAACATCATAAGGTTTTTATGTACTACTTGCAAGACACTAATAAAAACTTTCACTGGAAAATGGCAGGTCAGTAGAGATCTCATGAATTTCAGTACCTACAAAACTGACTTTTATCCAGGACTTTCTTTTGCCTTTAATTATTGTATTTAGCCCAATGTCTGTCATCAAGGATTTACCATCTTGTCAAGTCTTCCATGGTCTTTCACCTGCAGGGTCCTGAAGCAACACGTGAGAAGGCAGCCTTGCCACAATTAAATGTTTCCTTCCTCCAAAAAACATGAAGAATATATACCTCTCCCTAGGAATCCATTTCTTGAAAGACATGGAAATATATTTTGACTGTATTCACAAGACAGACTCTCAGAAAACAGAACCTTCCATAAAGGGTGTTGGGAATGAGAAATTACATAAACAGTGAACAATTTCAAAACCCTGATGAAGAGCTTACCTCACCCCTAAAACCGTATGTTGAAATACTAGCCAAGTCTTCAAATTTCTGCAGTTTACTGGTAGTAAATCTCTCGCATACGATGTGCAAATCCTCCTTCTGTGTGAAAGAGACAAATGAATTGTAATAGCTGCTTTCTGTTTCATAAAATCACAGAATGGCTTAAGCTGGGCAGGACCTGAATTAAGTTTTAGGAGGTAATATGCATAAAACATCAGTGCACAGCCGTCTGTTTTAAACTTCACTCACTCTGATACCGCAGCCGTTATCCTGGACCTGGATGAGCTTCAGACCACCTTCTTTGACCACTACCTGGATACTTGTAGATTTAGCATCCAAACTGCAGAAACCAATAAAGCACGTTAGAGAATAGCAATTCCAAAGAATAAATACATATAATTCACGTTGGATATCAGGAAACACGGCTGCACTCCCCCCCCCCCCCGCCAGGCAGCACGTCACAGCCGTGCCCACAGACAGCGGGGCGCAGGAGCCTACCAGTTCTCTATCATCTCCTTGATGGCGTTTGCCGGTCTTTGGATGACCTCGCCGGCCGCAATGCGGTTCACCACGGCCTCATCCAGCCGCCGGATGACGCCAGCTACCAACGCCATGGCAGGAGCCCGGCCTAGGCACGCAGCGCAGGACCGCCCGCCACGGGGGGCGTGCGGCCGCGGAGCTAGAAAGGCCCGCACTCCCGTCTCCCGCCAAACAACCGCGCTGCCCCGCACCACCCCCACCGTGATGCGAAGCTCTGCGATTGGACGAGGCGAGTGCCCATCACTCGGCCGTCTTCCTGCCCACGGCAAGAAGAAAGAAGGGGCCGGGAGGCGGTGGCACGGCGGAGCCGCGCGGCGATTGGCGGAGCGGCGCGACGGAGGCGGGGCTTCCACCGGCCATTGGGTGACGCCGGGTGTTGAGGGCCGTGGAGGTGGCGTCG
>JANHGO010000053.1:25587577-25601355 GCA_024606505.1 Aquila spilogaster
TGGCAGATAAATTTTCAAAAGATGCTTAGTTTTATTTGTTCTCAACTCTTCTGCCTGGTTTACTCAGCCTCAGCTAATGTAGCTTTTGTCAAAATATGGAACTGTAAGATTTCAGAAAAACAAATTTGAGGAGACTTCAAAATTTATCACATAGCAGACTGCAGTAAGAAGTGGTAAGATTTTCACGGTGTAGGAAGAGGCTAGGAACTTGTAGAGAACACAGGTACAACTTGCTCTGTTTAAATGAGCACACAAAGCTACAACCAGATGGGTCCCCTTTAGTGCATTAAAGGAACAGCTTTGCAACCTCCCTCTTTCCTTTGACATACTAAAAAAACAGTCACACATTCTGCAAGACAAGGGAGAGCTCTATTATTGCAACGCTCCCTCTTCTCTGTAATTTGCCTTGAAGGAAGCAGGAAAAGTTAGCACAGCCCATGTTCTTTAAAAGAGAAAGGGGAGGAAGATTTACTAGAAAACTTCATGTCAGAAGGAAACTTGACATCAACATACCTGCTAACAGCATTTCCAAAGATGGACCTAATGTTGTCCACTGTTGAGGCGTTTGATAAGGTTCTAACATCTGACACGGTATCACCTTGCTAAAAAGAGCATAAACGAGTATCAGTCAATTCACAGTTCTGGCTGAAGTTTTAGAAATAGGTTAAACTTAACAATAACATTTCTAACACAAAGGCATGGGACATAACATCATTATAATGTTTTGTATTATTATTTACTTATTTGTGTTCAGAAAAACAATAGGTGGTAAATGGCACGGGATTACAATATTTGCTAGATCACATCAGACCCATTCAGGCTAGGAGCTCCATCTTGGAAAGTGAGGAACATAAGTAGTTCTGTAAATAATTATCAAGAATGCCACAGAATGAAGGTACTCTAACCCATCCTCTTTCATACAGTAATTGGTAACCAGACTCTCAAGAGAAACTGAAACAGCTCATGAAGCTAAAACAAAATAAAACATTGACCACATAGAAAACTCCTGACAAATATATTTTTGTCTTGTTTACTTTAACTAATGTGTTTTCTATCCAGACTGCATCAACTACACTTCAATATTTCAGTACAAGGGAAGGCTCTATACACTATTCCCATTGCAAAAGATGCACTGCAAATTTTCTGGCATTTTCAGATATACACTATATATATATATACACACACACACACAGAGATACAGACACATGGAGAAGTTATAAAGACTTTATTTACATACCTTTTTAACTGAAAAGCTGATGCCCGAGTTATGGATGGCATACCTGAAAAATAGGTAAACATAAGACTGCAGTATGTGAAGGAAAAAAGTTACTCTCCTGAGTGCTGAAAAGCAGCTACTAACAGGGACAAACAATTTACTGTTACACAGTAATGTGATTTGAGCCAAATTGAGCTTCTGTAGACTAAACAGCTATAAATACAAATGTTTTCTATTTATAACTCACCTGTAACCATATGAAATTCAAGGATCAGCTTGGCTTATTTCTCAAAAAAACCTGATCAACTTCTATAGACCTAGTTTGCTCAGTTTCATTGCGTAGGTTTAACTAGAACAGCAGCAAAACCTCCTCAGTGTAACAGAATCGAGTACAGAGAAGGATCTGAAAAATGGCTGGCTCGCCCTTCTAACCTACCCTACCCAGATGGTTCAGCTGTCTGTGACCCCAGGGCCAAGTTCTGATACACAACAGCCGTGTAACCCTGGCTCAAACTTCTAGGGAAGTTGCTAAGTTGTGAGAAAGAATGCACTGTGGAACCTTGCAAGATGAGAAACGTAAAACTGCAGACAGAGGTTAGACTGTTGTGACCGGGACAGTTAGTAACTCAAAAATTCAAGAGGGGAAAAAAAACCCAAAATGAACAAGATGTAAAATCCTAATGGGAAAAACAAACAAACAAACAAAAAAACCAATGAGTTGGAAGCCTGTAACTCAGCAAGATGTCAGACCAGCCTGCTCCACGGAGCAGTGGGACCTGACCCTTCACCTCCTGGCTAAAGCCTGCCTTGTCAGTGTAAAGACTCTGAAGTAGCTCATTCGGGGAGCAGGCTAATGCTTAGCATACAGTCTTGCTACGCCTTGCTAGCTTTTGTGTTTACTTGAAGTGTAAAGCAATTATTTTGGTTAAACTGTGTAGATCCTGCTTGCAAAGGCTCTGCACATGGCCAAAGATGCAACAAAGGGCCACAGAAAGGAACATCTGTTAACTAAAGTGGTATTATTTTTTCTTCATATTCAGCCAATCTCAATGCTCTTGCACAGTTTTTACTTGGATTCTATTCAGCCCAAGTTCATTGAGAGTTCACTCATTCAAGTATATCACTGTTTGTTTGCTGGAATTCTTACTAATAATAGTCATAGACCAAATACACTGTTTCTCTGCTGGATTTTCTGTATCAAATGGGACTGTTACCTGACACTGTATACTAACAAACAGTTAAAACCCCTCAAAATCAACAAAAATGACACCACACACATACACCAGTCCCTCTGAAAAACCCCGGTACTCTCGAAGGCAGCACAAAAAAATGGAGCCTCCTATTTCAGTTTACCTGCTAACAACTTCTAGTATTTTTGCATATTCTTCATTTGGATTTTTTAAAGCTTTCCTCCTTGTAGTTACGTTGTAAAAAAGATCTTCAACCTACAGAGAAAAAGATCACAATTAAAAGTAATTTTAAAAATCTTCTCTCACTATATAATTCATCTAACTTGATACTACAAAATTTTCTGAAAACATTTTAGCATATGAAGGATCAACATTCAATTTATTCCTTTCCTGCTTAGGTTCACCTAACAAAATGCAACTCCGGAAAAACATATGTTTTCAAGTATTTTGGTATATCAGTATTTTTACCAATAACAACTCTACAACTCACTTTTCAGTGGAAGTTATGCGCTTTCCATTGCAGATGACAATGGATTCCCTGATTACACCGTTTCAATGAAATGCAAGTAAATGTTAAAACAGTTGCTGCAATCAAAGCTATTAATGTAGTTAAAACAGCAGCTTAAATTGTTCGTTCTCACTATTTATTTAAACAATATGCAAATTATTTTTCTGCTATAGTGAGAAAGGTAGAAGTTTAAAGTTCAGCTTCTTTTTTAAGACACGTTATCCTCCACATTGACGTGTGAAGCTAGCTGGGTGTATGTTCCCACTGCAAGACAAACCCACACCTGCAGACTCCCGGGCCAGGCTTCCACTTTCCACCCTACACTGTACAACACGCACACTCCTTCCCATCCTGAGCTCCTTATTCTTCATAAGCCTAATGCCAATCCTAATCCCAACCCACATTCAAAGCTTGGTAGATGTAAGAAAGATGACTGAAAGACAAACAGCGGTTCTGCAGTTTCCTGTGCCAGCCTTCATCTTCCCACTCTGGCTCACGCAATATAGACCAGTCCTCCATATTCTGACCTTCTTGTAGTCCTAACTGTCTGTTCAGGCTTTCAGCAGTCCAGAAGGATTATAAAATATTTTTGATAGTATATAACTATGCTATCCTCAGAAGGAAGGAAAAAACAAAAAGGCTCTTATGAAGTTTACCTTGCTGTCTCTGGGGAAGAAAACAAAACAAAAAAACCAACAAAACCACAGAACAACATAATTTAGAAAATATCCTACGAGGTGATATGTCACGTACCTTACAATTTAACACATAACAATAAGTGGTAGAAGCATAACGACCAGGGAACAGAATAGGGACAAGACAGAACAGGAACAAAAAGCCTACCGTGATCTGAGTTCCTTGGTTTCCAGCACAGGGTTTCGGAGGGGCTTTAATTTTTCCATCACTGTAAGTAGCTCTAGGCAGAAAATAAAAATAAGATGACAAGAGTTTACCCTACATTGAAAATAGGGAAAAAAGATAATCTTAAAAGGAATTCGACTTCAGCAGCCAAAATACATGGTTTAGCTAAAAGCTTACCTTTACAATTTGGAATTAAAAAAAAAAAAAACAAAAACAAAAAAACACTTGAACTATGTTTTCTGACATTCTAGGTCTTTTTTGTAACTACCCTAGAAACAAATATCCCACACTCCTCTTTAATAAGAGCACTGAAAAGAGAATTAAATACCTCTGTTCATTATTACATGCAGCAGAAGTCACTTGGATAATAGGTAGCATACCTGTATGCACACTTTGCATCAGCTGTTTTAGTTGTTACAGTAACATGGGCAACATGACTGATGCTAGCCAATGCCTAGAGAAAGAGAAAGCATCTTTGTAAACCTTGCTCTGGAGACCACTGACTGCTGAAGGAGCATCCACACTTTAAACAGCATCACTAAATTTTATTATACCACTTGAAAGTCATTCATAAAAAACCTTGCAGGTCAGTAAAGCTTTAACAAATTTTAGTCCCTATAATGCTGACTTTTATCCAGGACCTTCTTTAGGCTTTTCTAACATTTCATTCTCTCTGACATTACAAGCAGCTAACTGTGTAACATAACTAAAAGAAATTTGCAAAGTTATTACAGTTGTGCCCTTTTCCTTCTTTCATGTTAACAAGAAACAGCTGGAAGGTTTTAGCCCTTACTTCCTCATCCCTACCCATATAGTCCTCCTCCTGACTGTAGGTAATAATACAAAGTTACATTACAATGGTTTTCCTGGAAAACTCAATGGACATGTCTATACAGCCTGCTGAAACCAGCCTCAGGACCAGACTCCACTGGCTGTGGAGCCCCGATTCTGTTGAAAGTGTGTGAGGAGAGGACTTAAGCAGTCCGCCCTCTGGAGCACGCAAGGATCTATGTATCTGAGCACAGGCAACATACTTCTGTCGCTTGTTGTCCATCTGGAGAGGAAAGCAGAACTCATCCTGGACTGTTCTTTCAGACAAGTCTAGGTACAGCCTATGAGAATATGGAGAACTAGTGTATCTGAGGGGTCAGAGATACTAACTTCAACTAAGAGCAAAAGCAAAGGAAGACAAATGTACATTTCAAACATTTAGCTTTAAGTATTGTATTTAGATGAACGTCTGACAACAAAGATTCACCTTCCACTCGAGTCTTTCATTGTCTTTTACCTGTAGGTTCCTGAAGCAGCATTTGAGAAGACTTAAAAAAAACCCCCAACTTACTCTAGAATGCAAAAAGAACATATACCTCTCCCTAGGCATCCATCTAATCTTGAAAGACATAGAAATGTATTTTGAACTATATTCACGTGGCAGACTCAGAAAATGGAAGCTTCTGTAAAGAGTACTGGGAATGAGACAGTATGTAAGCCCCACTACAATAGGGTAACAATGAGCAATGAACAGTTTCAAAACCTTGATGAAGAGCTTACCTCGCCCCTAAAACCATATGTAGAAATGGTAGCCAAATCTTCAAATTTTTGCAGTTTACTGGTAGTAAATCTCTCACATACAATGTCCAGATCTTCTTTCTATGTAAGAGACAAGTAATAGTCACTTTCCAAGTTTTTTCAAGATCAGAAACATTTAGAAATTGAATTAAATTTTAAAAGGTAGTATTAGACATCAGCACACAGCTGTCGACTTTGTTTACTCACTCTGATACCACAGCCATTGTCTTGGACCTGGATGAGCTTCAGACCACCTTCTTTAACTACAACCTGGATACTTGTAGATTTAGCATCCAAACTGCAGAAACAAAGAAAGCATTCTAGGGAACAGCAGTTCTAGAGAATAAAGCACTACGTGACTTGAAAACGTAGTTTTTTCTCACACGAGTGAGAACTTGTTTCTACTTGTCACTCACACTGGAATTCAGTCTGTTTCAAATAGATCTTTACTGCAGACCCTGGGGCTTGCTTCCACACAGCCCATACAGCTCCCTGCGCTTACTGGCCGAAGGGCAGCGATTTTGAGCCCAGCCAGACTTTACCTTCAAGACGAACCACCGAATTACTGACCTGACACTGAAAGCAAACGATTCCTAAGCCTACCACGCGACAACAAAACGAACCCAGACGCAAATTTAGAGAGTTTGAATCCTCCCGCGCGTTCCATAGGAGAGCACACAGGCATTGCCTCCCCTCAGCACCCAAAACGAGGTTTACCCCTCCTTACACGCCGCAGCCCTCCCCACTCCGTGTCTCCCCCCCGCGTTACCAGTTTTCTATCATCTCCTTGATGGCGTTCGCCGGTCTCTGTATGACCTCGCCGGCCGCGATGCGGTTCACCACAGCTTCATCCAGCCGCCGGATCACGCCGGCCATGGCTGTCGTGACAGGAGCCCGCCTCGGGCAGCTGCCGGGCGGGAAAGGGGAGACCCGGGAGACCGGTACGAGATGCTGACGAGGCGGATGAGGGAAGAGAGGGGCAGGGACCGGTGCGGGGGGAGAGCGTGAGGAAAGGCCGCAGAGCCCCACGGCCGCCGCTGGCGCCAAACCGCCGCTTGCCCGCCTCCTCGAGCGAGCGGCTCTCCGATTGGGCGAGGCAAGTGCCCATCACGCTTCCTTCCTTCCTTCCCGCGGCAAAAATAAACACAGGCGGCGAACCGGAAGGCGGTTGCTGGCGGGGGGCGGGTGGGGCCGGGGAGGGAGACGACGGGACCCCACTGCGATTGGCTGAGCGGCGCGGGGGCGGAGCGATGACGCGAGGCGGCGACGGGGAGGAGCGCGCCACCTGGCGGCAAGGAGGTTGCGCGGCGCGCGGGGTTGCGGCGCGCGTGACGTCGTGCATCTGCGACGTAGGCGTTGCGGTGCGTGACGGCAGCGTGCCGTGCGAAGGGTGGCTGTGAGCGGGGCGCGCGTTGCAGCCGCGGTGCGGTCGCAGCGGAGGTTACGCTACAAGCCTGCGCCCGCAGGACGCATTTCCCTACGCGTCTGTGTCACCGTACACCCCCATGACTTATGTCTGTGACGGCAGTATGTGCCGCGGCATGTGGTTACGGTGGCAGTTGAGGCTGTGCAGCGCGTCTGCGGCAGCAGCGCAGACCGCCCCATGTGTCCACGATATGTCTCTGATCACAACAAGCTTTCCCTGATATCCCCGGTCACCGCGTGCATCGCGACGCACGTCCGTGCTGTCACAGTACGCGCAAGCTCCGGAATTGCTCAAGACCACAAAGCGGACCGTTACCCACAGCACGGCTAAAAGCTGGCAGCAAGCCCCGCACTATGGGATCTTTAGCGCTGTGGGGACGCTGGTCCTGCGGAGCTCTCGCTTCCCCCGCCAGCGCGTACAGGCCCGTCGGTTGCGCGGGGTCTCGTGGCGGGTGTACAGGCAGAGGCGGGAAGCCTCATCCCTTGGTGGCAGCGGAGGAAGGGGCCGTAGCCACCGTGCGATGAAACCCGTTGGCTCACGGCAGCGATCCTGGCCGGGAGATGGTTGCATGCGAAGGAGTTAGCGGGCACGTAAGAATCAAACTGCTGCACACACCGTGTGGCCTTCGGGCCCGTGTTGTGCTGCACATATCCCTTGTCTGCGGGACGACCTCAGCTCATGGTAACGGAGGAGCCTGCGGGCAGCTCCCCCTCCACACCAGCCGTTACAGCACCTGCATGGCCTTGCCCTTATCTAGAAATGCAGCAAGACATTCTCATGTGAACATCCTTTCCATTTGACAGCAGAAGTGATGAACGGAGTTGTTTTCATGCAAGAAAATCCTACAATAGCTGGAATGACCAAAATGAGGTAACCCTTTCTGCAGACAGGGTCTGCATGGTGCGCTGCACATGCACCGGAGGGCTGCACAACTTGAGGTTCCCAGTATCAAAAGCAACGTAAAATTACCTGTACTATTGTCTTTTTCTTTATAGTGCCATCTCCAGTAAGAGATGGCGCTGGGATCGTAACAGAGCAGCATCTTCTGGTGCAAAACAGCTCTTCACTGCATTTCCCTAAGCGCAGTAAGCACTGCTTCTCTCGGGCAGGCTGCAAACGGAGCTTCAGCGAAGCAAGAGCTTCTCCAGGAGGGCAGTGTCACCGCAGCACCGTGTCAGGGTGGTGTAGCTGGCACGTCGCTGTGTAAAACGCCGCGGTATAGTCATGTCATTTATGAGTTGCTGGTAGCTGCAATGCCAAGAAGTGGACATCATTCCGGTTGCAGATGCTCTGCTGTTGGCATCTCTTCATCTAGTGCAATAGAACTTCAGCAACTTCTCACCTTCTTCATCAACACCTGTTTTTGTGTTTGGGATCATGCATTAATTGCAAAATGTTGACAGCAATCAATAAAGCAGTTTTCACTTTGCAGAAGGAAAAAAAAAAAAACACCTGAGAAGTACGCCTTCACAGGTGTCAGTTTAAACAAGAGGCTCATGGCCATGCCCACAGCCGTGCCCTAGCCAAGGACATGAAGAAGATACGGGCCCTGCAGGGAACATGTGAAGCATAAAGCAAAACCATTTTTTTGTGAGTGTTAAGGATTAAGTGCGTGAAATGTGAATTGGCGGCACCTCGCTATAAGGTGCTTTGCCTTGTGAGGACATTTTTGTCCTCAGCGCTGTCCAGGGTGGTTGCTATAAAGTGTCACTCTGTCTATCCTGATTGACAGGTGCCTGCAGTGCCCCCAGGCATGAAAGATCTCCAGAAAAGCCACTTTTGAGGCCAACTTCGGGTTCCCCACTTGTTGTCCTTGGCAAACTACCTGGGCGGAGGCCAGCAGTCCTGCCCTGTCACCTTCCTGGCCCCGGCATCCCGAACCTTCTGGTTGCAGTGACAACTACCCAGGCCATGGTGCACTTCTGCTTTGACTCGCAGGAAGAGGTTCGGGACCTTGGTAGAAGCCCCCCTGTTAGCAGGAGAGGGGCAGGTGGCAAAGGGTTAATAGGCACAAAGAGAGGGCGAACAACTCTGCACCCACCTGGACTGTGCAGGGACCTGGGGAGCATCAGGAGCATGGGGAGCACTGAGCTTCAGAGCAGATGAATCTGGCTCTCCCTCAGGACCTGAACCCAGGGGAGGAATCTGTTTTCGGTGGCCTCGGGCAGTCTGCCGCCAGCATTAACCAGAGCAGCTGGTAACAGGAGCGGGAAAGCAGAAGGCATCTGCTGGAGCTCGGCACGCAATCTAGGACAGAACACGTTTACCCAAAGTCGTCCCTGTTGTTGCTGACAGCTATTTGTGCTGTCAGTATCTGCCCTAGACCAGCCAGGAGGAAAATTTCCACCTTTTATTAGTTATACCTGTGTTAGAGTTTGTATCGTACAGATGCAGTTCATTTTACTGGATGTTGCTTGCATGAAGCTTTAAAATCTTGTGCGGTCTGTGCCAAACTCCCAGTTTCCATGTTGAAGCTGGTGTGAATAAGTCTATTTCTCTGTTTGGCTGCAAGTAGCCATCAAAAGACTTTTTCATATTTGCATCACAACTGCTCCAACTGGAGGTCAGCCCTGCCTGTTCATACCCTACAAGCTTTGCTCCGACACATTCAAGTTTAAACTGTTGCTTTGTGTGACAATCCGTTAAAGAAGGGAAACATCAGTAAGAACTTAATCACTAAAAATAATTCACCAGAGGGTAGAGACATATGTGTCATGGTAAAATACTTCTTTGATTTTTAGATATTTGTTTTTTCACTAAGAAAATAAAGAACATAGGATTTTTTTTTGTTAAAGCAAATCAAAAACAAATGATCTAGATTTCATTTTGAATAGTTTAGGAAGATATAACCAGTGTATTTTGATGCCAGGGCTCAGAAGTGGTGTCAGGGCAACAGAAGTGGTGAAAGCCTGTTGGAATCTCAATGCTTTTTAAGATCCCAAAGAGGAAAGCTGATATATTTAGCAATCAATGCTAAGAAATTTCAGAAGGCAAGAAAGTTTCTTAGAAACACACGAAACTGAAACAACCTCACAGTCACTAGAGGAATGTAGTGAGTTTTTCCCCTGGAGACACAGATAACCATTTAATTAAAAAGAAAAAAAAATACAGTGGAAGAACTGCAATCTTACCAAAATCTTTCTCACTGCTGAGAAGAGGTGGCCCACGTGCCAGTAAACAATATGGATTTTGAATTAGCTGATTTTTATTATAAAATCTATTTTGCTTTTTTAAAAATGCAAAGATCTGTCTAGTTTTGGGTCTGATAATCTACTATATTGTATACCATTTTCAAGTTTTACCCACTTATTATCTGCAGCATGTACTTACTATTCCAACTCAAATGTATTAAGAAGCCCTGAAAACAGTTTTTAAACTTATTTGTAATTTGTTCGTGACCCATTCAAAGTCAGCATTGCTTTATTTGGCTTGAGCAATTAAGGGAGAATATTAAGAAATGGTAAATAAGGTTTAAGAAAGAGTTGGAGCATGGGATTGTAGCAGAGGGGAAACAAGTAAATCCTGGTTGGCACAACACTAACTTCTCCTTTACGAAACAAGAACCCAAGACTACACCTTGTAACATGAGGCAAGGCTACAAAAAGGCAGGGACCTGCTACACTGAAGAAAGGACTGAAGAGTGGTGAAATCAATTTAAAGGGTTAAAATTATTAGGGTTTTAGACTGCAGCTCAAGCAGAATAGGAGGTTAAAAGATGAGGATTGCTTGACCAAAAAAGCCTGGGGGTTTTTTTTGTTTGTTTTTAAAGAGAATCAAGTTGAGCAGCATTCCAGTAAGTAAGAGGTTTTTTTCTAAGCTAGTACTTTTATGAAATTCCTTGTAAGAAACAGCTTTTTTCATAGGTGCTATTCCAGTCTCTGGAAATGTCTTCTCATTTGCCCTTAAATAATTTTCCTTGAGGTGCATGTTAATGGGAAATGGTATCTTTCAGCCTTCTTACAGTTTTTACTGCCAAACAGCAGCTAAGTTTATGATAGTTTCTTAAAACTGTCTCCAGTTGGCTAGAAAGAGATAACTGAAAGAATGCAAACCAGATCCTTGATTCACAGACCTCTGCTTCTTTTCAGCTTGTCTTGACAAGCACCCAGAGTGTCCAGGCAGTTCTTTTAACCCTTATCATTGCTGAATACAGACCCACTTGTCTTGCAGGGAATTTCATGCAGCTTTAGAACGCAAAATAAAATATTAACACAAAATTTGTGCTACAGTGGTTGGCTATATATCAAGAACAGAAGCAACAGCACTGCCAGTACTGATACATTACTAAAGCTATTTACAGAGAAGGAGCTGCTCCAAGTTAATGCAGTTCCTACCTGAAAAAAACCCCACACAAAACCCCCCATCCCAAGACAGAAAAAAGCATCAGACTCATGTTCCAGTGAAATCAAGTTATCCCATATATAGTTCAAGAAGGTTACTATTGCTCATCTGACACAGGATCACTTGTTAAGCTGCAGTAATTATATTTTGAGTCGGTATCTCACGGTCCAGGACTAGGTGAAAATGTGCTTCTGCAGGTAGAAGAGCTGCTCAAGAATATGTGTTGCATGCCTTTATACATAGCCTCAGGCATTTACATATTGCAAGAGGAGGTTTTGCTAGAAAATATTGTCCCAATTAAGATTTTTTACCGTAGTTTATAGTTCTGAAGGAAAGCAGGTTCTGGAAGCTCATGATGCGAAAATAACTTTGAAGTCCATATGCTATGTATTTATATCCCCTCATCATACCCTGTGCATGCAGTCCTGTCAGGTAAGGAATTATTAAGTCCACTTTATAGGACCCTGGAGCACCCTGATGAGCAGGATGATTTGTGCAAGGCCCTATAGGACATGCCTGATAGAATCTGGAATCAGAGTTCATTCTTTTTGTCATACGTTAACCATAAAATCACTTGCTACCTAGAATATGGGCATTTATTTATATAGACCTTAAAACATCCATAGTCGCATTTCCTAGAAAAAAAAAAATTTACTCCGCTGTACAAGCTGAAGACTTGTTACACTCCAAGTCTTGCAGGTCAAATGGGACACACCGTACATGTGGAGTTAAGCATTTATTGTCAGTCTCATTCTAACCAACATCCAACAAAGCATTATTGTTAGCCCAGTTGCAATACTACTACCATTTGTAGTCCAGATTAATACAGGGAAGTCTCACTAGTACCATTAAAGTAGTTGCAGAAAAGTCTTCCTAGCACCTACCCTCTTTCTCTGGTGTCATGCTCCCTCTTCCAGGCAGAGAGGCTGCAGAGGGTGTCACCGAGAGACCAGCATCCCAGGTTCTTCCTTGGGAGGAGGATGATGCTGGGCTGGAGGTCCTTTCTTCCTTGGTCTTGGGGACTACCTGCTTTTATTCTTACATATTCTCTTAATGCAGTCTGTGGATCTGAACTTGCTCTTCATTGGTTCTCAGTTGTTCAGTTACCTGTTCTTTCTTTTTTATCTGAACTGGTTTAACAGGATTATCCTCCTGTAATGATCACTGTGGTTTGTGTTTGTAGCCTGGGACCTCTGGTACCACCCCATTTTTTATTCTGGTACCTCCCGTTTTGTTCTAGGGTAACAGACAACATGGTCAACAAAAAATAACTACATGTTGTCACAATAAACTAAAACTAACCTAAACCCAACCTGGCCTCTAGATAATTGCTATCACCACTAAAATAAGGCAAAATCAGCTTAGGTTGGCATAACCCAGTCAAGTGCTGAGACCCTGCACTGTCAAGACGGGGCAAATCCTTCAGCCTTTCTCTTATAATGGCAAAAATGGTATTTACTTGGCTGCAGACTAAGTCCTGATTCTTAGGGAGGAGACTGCTGTAGGCAAGGCATTCTGTAATTGTCCTTTGCAAACATACCAGAACATTTACTTGTTATCTCTTCTTTTCATCTGACATTAAAAACTGTCACAAGCAGAACGCTTATGTAAATTAATCACACATTGGTTCAGAGGCAGCATTTTCCATGTTCCTAAAATGGTATAAAGATGGAGTTTATGAGACCAAATTCATGCCAACTTTTTTTTTTTCCCATTCCAGTAACAGCATCGTTCCACAGTGTTTAGATTTTTCCAAGCTACTGTTCATGATGATGCTAGTTTTTCTGATACTCTACTTACCTTTTCCTTTGAAACAAAAAATCTTCTGGGCCAGTCAGGGAGTATGATACAAAAGCCCTAGTTTTTTCCTTCATTTTTGTAACTTATTTTCTGTGTGACTGTGTATTCTGCAGAATGTAAGACTTATCTTTGTAAAACACTTTGTGAGCTCTGGAAGGTAACTTCTGTGTGATGGTATAATACTACTGCATAACACCGTATGTATTCTGTCACTGTTTTTTTTCCTCTGGGATTTAGTATATTCTTAAAGATCAGTTCTTTTGGCAAAGTCTCAGTTAGAGGAAGCTTAAGATGAACTTAAAAGAACTATATTAACTATATAGATTTATTATATATATTAATATAAATAAATTGAAGAATAAACATATTTTAAATTATATACAGCTGTCCTCATCTTGAGCTATAAGAAATAAATTTTTTACAATGAGAACAGTCAATCACTGGAACAACCTCCCCAGGGATGTGGAAGAGCCCCCACTGCTGGAGGTTTCCAAGGTGCAACTGGACAGGGTGCTAGGTAATTGCATCTGGGCTCCCTTTCCCACCAAAGGTTGGACCAGATGATCTTTGGAGGTCCCTTCCAACCTGGGCTCTTCTGTGGTTCTCTGATTATTGCATGACTGAACTGCAGGGAAAAATAATTGTTTTCTAATATTTGCTTTGGCAGTAAATACTGGGGGTGTTTTAACCTAATTTTTGTTGTGATTACTAGAGAATGAAAAAGCCCCATTTTGATTTTGCCCTTTTACTTAAATACCTTACAAAAATGGACCAGATACATATGCTGAAGTGTCCTGGGTTCAGCTGGGATAGAGTTAATTTTTACAGGAACCTGGGAGGTGGGGGGGGGCATAGCCGGGGCAGCTG
>JANHGO010000053.1:25609017-25637349 GCA_024606505.1 Aquila spilogaster
GAGGTTTTTATGGCGTCTGTTATGGTGTGTATTACGGCGTCTGGTGCTGAGTGCGGGGCTCATTCGTAGTGCCATCCATCCTCCATAGAACCATAGAGACCTTTAGGTTGGAAAAGTGTTAGTTCCAATAAACAGCGTTGTAAACGATACCTTACAGCGCCTTTCTTCCTGCAAGCACCACACGCACGTTGAAGCTTCCTTCTGTTTGACAGCGTGTATCCATCAAGGGACTCAGTCGTCTCTGCCCTCAGCGGCTCCCGCTGGCGGCCGGCCCTGCTGCTGCTGCTGCTGCTGCTGCCCTGCTGCGCGTCAGTCACAAGTTAGTCACTAAAAATAATGACCAGGAAAGCCTGGTAGAGACACGCATGACATACTGCCATAGAAATAGGCTGCTTTGACTTTTTCTTGTGTGTTTTGCTGAGAGGATGAGAAACAGACAGATTTGTTTTTACCAAAGCAAATCGGAAGCAAATTATCTAGATTTCATTTTGAATATTTTAGGAAGACGTAACCAGTGTATTTTGATGCCATGGCTCGGAAGTGGTAAGGAATTAATGAAAAATGACGATTGGAATCTTGCTTTTTTTTTAAGATGACAAAGAGGAGAGCGTGAATGCTAAGGAGGCATCCTAAGTTTCTTAGGAACTGAATCGAAGAAATCCATGTATAGAAACTTAACAGCAAAGTTTTGTTACCATTGAGTCAGGTATTCTTTATTAGCAGCACTGAGAAGCACTGGGGATATTTCCACCATGAGCATTTCAGCGATTACATGATTCAGAGTCCATTATATTTCCACAGATAGTACATGTTAATAATTACGCATGAGACAATTAACGTATACACGCCTATCTCAGGCAGTGATTTATGAGGTCTCCAGTCTTCTATACCACGGTCTCTTCTACTGTCTAGCGTCCCTTTAGCATCATGACTGTCCAGTCAACAGTCTTCTACTTCATCCAATGATCTTCCTCACTTGTCCTCTAGATGAACTTTCTTCATTGACGCATGCTCAGTAGGAGCATGCCTATTATAAGTAATTTATAGGTACCAAAATGGTAACATTTGCTCACTCAGCACTCGGCCGTTATTTCTGGACATCTGCTCATCCTTGGATAGGGATAAGTTTGGCAACCTGTCTTTTAATGATATCAACTGAGGTGTAGAAGATATGGAGGATAGAGGGGAGTATTTTGACGCCTGCCTGTTGCATCCCAACCTAATTCCAGAGTGAGACAATTCAGCCTTGTGTGGAGGCCCTGCCTTTCATTATTGTGTTTCTTGTGCTGAGGGTTTCTTAGCAAAACAGAACAGCCTTACAACATTTTCTAGTCTATAATGCTACATCCACACTATTTGCAACATCTAAAAGCTATTACAGTTTTGCTACCCGGATGTAGAGATTGCCATCAATTTGTATTGCATCCAAACCAGAACCAGAAAAAAAGTGTCTCTCTAAGTTTCAGAAAGTGTAAACAGTTCACAGAAGATGGATTTTTGTGAAAATAGTAAACGTGCAGTTTTAATTTCCCCAAATACATCATCATTATGAAGGAAAATCACTGAATGATGGAGAGTGATGGAGGCCCAGGCCGGTGCCCAAATACATGCGTCAGTGGGCTGTGAGGTCACTGACCAAGGAGTTGTAGTGTCAACAAGAGGTGACCGTGATTTCATTGAGCCTTGCTGTATAAATTCGGGCACCAGCAGAGTCCAGTGTGGACCCATTCCTGGACTCCAGTTGAGCATACCTGTGAGACTTGGTGCACTGAATGAGGCCTTGGTTGAGTTGTGCAGTAGGACTGCCAACAGCAGTTCTTGGTGTCCATCCCACAGCATCACCAGTGTTTTCCTGGCCCTGCCTGGCTCAGAGAGCTGGGGCCTGGTGGGGTGCACTCACAGCAGTGGAGGTGAGTGGTACAGGTACATGGCCCCAGGGCGACTGACGGGGAGCAGGAGCCAGGAGGGTTTGCTGCTTATGGACCAGGGCATTGCTGCTGCCTGACCCTGGGGCAGTGAGTGACCACGGCCTCTTTCTCTTTGCAACACCATCTGCCCACTGCAGCACCAGTGAGAGGAACAGCTTCCCGACCTCAGCTCTTCCCAGCCCACTGCACAGCCTGGCACCGTGGAGGGCATCAGACTGGACCTGCCCCATCTGTGGGTATAGTTGGGATGATGCAGCATCCACAAGCTTTGCCACAGCTGTGCACTCTGGTGGGCAAAGAAGAAGGCAAGTTGTGTGGCATGCAGGCACAAGATAAAGACCATCTGATACTCGGTGAGGTCAGATGACATTTTTCTTGAGTGTCCTGTCCTGCAGCCCACAGCACACTCTGGTTATGGCCTGCCGGGTGAGCAGGGGCCTACAGAGCCAGTGCTCCTGGCTCCTGAGCACAGCTTCCCACCTGAGGTCTGGGCTGCCTTTTTCCATCAGCATCCAAGAGACTACAGACCCCTGCTCTGGTGGCTCCAACAAGAGATCACGAGGATGACCGTTGACATGTGGTGGGAGATGCACGCAAGACAGCATCCTTCTGGGCTTCCTATGCAAGTATGGCCTTGACAAGATGGTGTTGCTGTGAGAGCTGCAGCCAAGACTCAGAGGCTCCCAGCACAAGAAGTGTCCTAGGTGGCAGCTCTAGGCTGGCACCCCACCACTGGGCAGAGCATGGCTCAGGTGTACTGGGAGGCAAACATCAACCTCTCAGTCTGCTTCTGAGAGAAAGTAAAAATGAAAGAAAAAGCAGTTCGTTGTCTCTGAACGGCAAAAATCTTTCTCACTGCTGAGAAGTTGTCCTAGTGCCAGTAAATAATATGGATTTGAAATTCTTTTATTTTTAATATAAAGTGCATCTTGTTTTGTTATAATAAGATTAATCTGATATATTCTGTAACATTTTCAAATCTTGCCCAGCAGCATGTACAGTATCCAACTCAAATGTATTAAGACCAGAAAGCATTTGTTAGTGACCCATTCAAAATCAATATTGCTTTATCTGGCTTGAGCAATTAAAATACAGTATTAAGAAACAGTAAATACAGTTTAAGAAAGAATTTGAAGATAGGGGAAACAAGATCCTGGTTGGCACAGTGCTATCTTCTCTACAAAACAGGATCCCTAAACTACACAGTGTAATGCAAGGCCACAAAAAGGCAGAGATCTGCTACATCTGAGAAAGGGCTGAGGAGTGCAGTACTATAGCAGAAACACGGAAGCAGCTGATTTTTCTCTATCAGCAAAACTGTTTCTCTGTTTAAAACATGCTGAAAGATTCTTGTGGATATGCTGAAGCTGTAATTTGATTAAATCAAGTTAAAGGTTAAAATTATTAGAATTTTAGGCTGCAGCCTAAGCAAAATAGGAAGTTATAGCGTGAAGACTGCTCCAGCTAAAAAGCTTGTTTTTTTTCTTCTGAAAGAGAAACAAGCTCAGCAGCATTCCAGGTTTTTTTTTTCTTTTTTTCTTTTCCTGTGCTAAGACTTTTATCAAATTCGTGCAAGAAACAGCTCTTTTCATTGGTGATATTCCAACCTATGGAAATGTCTTCTCATTATATTGTTTAGCCTTTCTACAGGTTTTACTGCCAAGTAGCGGCAACATTTATGATGGCTTCTTAAAACTGTCTCCAGTTAGCTAGAAAGAGATAACTGAAGGAACGCAAAGCAAATAACCTTGATTCAAAGTACTGTTTCTTTTCAGCTTGTCTTGCCAAGCGTCCAGCACATCCAGACAGTTCTTTTAACTCTCTGCATTGCTGAATTACAGATCCACTGGACTTGCAGAGAAATTTAAGCAGCTTTAGAATACAGGCTAAAATATTAATGCAAAATTTCTGTTAAAATGATTGACTATATATCAATACTGAAAAGCTGGCCAAGAAATAGTACTGCAGCTGCTGATGACTTGTTAATGTATTACTAAACATACTTGCATAGAATTAACTGATTGAAGCTAAGAAGGAAAGAAAGGAAGAAAGGAAGAAAGGAAGAAAGGAAAGAAAGGAAGAAAGGAAAGAAAGGAAAGAAAGGAAGAAAGAAAGAAAAAAAGCATCATACTCAATTTCCAGCTAAATCAGATCCATGAAAACAAGACAGTTACTGTTGCTCACCTGTTACAGGATCAGTTGTTAAGCTGCAGTAATTACGTTGTGAGTCAGTATCTTCCAGTTCAGGGCTGGGTAAAAAATATGATTCTACCAGCAGGAGGGGTTGCTCAAGACTACGTGTGTCACATGCCTTTGTACAAAGCCCCAGGTATTTACATACTGCAAGAGGTGGTTAGCTAGGAAATATTGCCCCAATTAAGATCTTGCCCCTAGTTTATAGTGCGTTTTTATGAGTTCTGAGGGAAAGCAGATTTTAGAAGCTCATGATGAGAAAACAACTTTGAAGTCAAGCTGTCGGGTATTTATCTCTCCTTATCATACGTTGTGTGCACAGTCCTGTCAGGAAAGGAATTTCTGTTACGTCCATTTTATGGGACCCAAGACCAAATGTGAGCAGGACCTAATGCACTATAGGATGTACTGGACTGAGTCCAAATTAGTTATTTTTCTCAATTTATATGTTTATATGGAGCATTTGTTTGTATGGACCTTAATACATCCAGACTTGCATTTCATTGAAAAAACATATTCTGCTATAGAAGCTGAAGACAGACTAATCAACATGCAGCAAGGCATTAACGTTAGCCTGGTAGCAATACTCTACTGCTCATACTCCAGATTAACTCAGGAAACTCTGAGTACCTGCCCTCTTTCTTTGGCATCACACTCCTGCAGTGACCTGTGGGTCTCCATATGGACAGGCCCCATCATGCTGAAGCAGAGAGACTGCAAAGAGTGTCACACACACACACCAGATTCAGGGCTTTTCCCTGGGAGGAGCTGGATGTTGCTCTTGGAGGTCACTTCCTGCTTTGTCTTAGGAACTGCTTGATTTTATTTTTATGTAATCTCTTAGTGTGGTCTGCGTATGTGAACTTTCTCTTCATTGGTTATCAATAATTTAGTCTTCTTTTATAGCTAAACTTATTTAGCAAGACTATAATCCTGTAATGACCACGATGATTTCTGTTTTTTTTGGCTGGGACCCTGGTACCATCACATGTTTTAATTCTTGTACCCCTCACTTTGTTCCAGGACAACAGATAATGAAGTCAATTAAAAAAAAAAAAAAAAAGCTACATGTTGTCAATTTAAACTACAGTAGACTAAACCCAACCTGACCACTGGAGGATATCCTATCACTGCTAAAATAAGACAAAATCTACTGAGGCCAACATAACCCAGGAAGGTGCTAAGACCCTGTATTATCAAGCTGGTGCAAAACCTGCACCCTCTTACTTGTAATAGCAAAAATCATGTTTACTTGGCTGCAGGTAAGTCCTGATTCTCAGAGAAGGCAGTGCCATAAGCAAGCCATTCTGTAGTTATCCTTTGCAAATTAATGAGAACATTCCTGTACAGAATGGCTGAGATGGGAAGGGACCACTGGAGACACCTGATTCAATTTCTGCTCAAGGAGGGACACCTGGAGCAGGTTGCCCAGGACCATGTTTGGTTGGATTTTGGCTATCTCCAAGGAGGGAGACTCCAAAATGTCCCTAAATCAACTCTCTGATCCTTTGTTGGACTCTCCAGTATGTCCAAGTCTCTCCTGTACTGGGGAGCCCAGAAGTGGTCCGAGCATCCAGATGTGGCCTCACCAGTGCTGAATGAGTAAAAGAGGACTGCCTCTCTTGACCTGCTGGGAACGCTCCTTCTAATGCAGCCCAGGATACAATTAGACTTCTTGGTGAGGGGACATAGTTGGATCATGTTCAACTTGGTGTCCATGAGAACCCCCATGTCCTTTACTGCAGAGCAGCTTCCCAGCTTTTTATCTCTTCTTTTTATTTGACATTAAAAACTCTCACAAGCAGAATGCTTATATAAATTAATCACACGCTGATATGGAAGCAGCATTTTCCATATTCCTAAAACTGTGTAAATATTCAATTTTGTGATGAAATATATGCAAACATTTTTTTTTTTTTCCAGTGACAGCACTGGCACGATTCCACAGTGTTTAGATTTTTCCGAGCTATTGTTCATGACGATGATGCTGGGTTTTTTTTCTATATGAAATTCTATTCGTCTTTTCCCTTGAAACAAAAAAAACCCTTCTGTCCAGTACGGAAGTATGAAACAGAAGTCCTTCTATTTTGTAACTTATTTTCTGTGTGACTGTTTTGCAGAATATAAACTTACCCGGTGTTTAGAGAGCATTTTGTGAGCTCTTGGTGCTTAAGTTCTGTGTGATGGCATATTACTACTGCTGTATTTGTTCTGTCACTGTTTTTTTTCTTCTGTATCTAGAACTGAAAGATCAGTTCTTCTGGCAGTCTCAGGAGAAGCTTAAGATGAACATATAATTACTACATTAACTCTTAAAAAATACTGTATTAACTACATAGAATTGTGATAAGTTAATGAAAGTAAGCTGAAGAATAAAAATATATATGAAATTATGTACAGTTGCCCTTACTGCAGGACTGGACTGCAGGGAAAAATAATTGCTTTGTACTTTTCTTTTGCAGCAAATATTAGAGATGTTTTAACTTAATTTTGACTGTGATTACTAAAGAATAAAAAAGCCCCAATTTGATTTTTCTCTGTAAGTAAAATCCCTCCCAAGAATGGACAATTTATGTATTCTGAAGTTTCAAGGCCTTTCCTGCAGTAGAGGAATTAACTCTTGATGGATATCTGACTCTTGGTCCAAGAGCTCTCTAATCACCTCTGGAAGCCAACATCACATTGCTGACCTTTCTAAGATAAAATTTAAAAATATATATATCAAAACGAAGGAAGAGATATATCATGCTCTCTCATCTCCAGTCAGTGACCTGCATGCTGTAAAATTCAGAAATCCTATTTAAGTACTTCTGTAACTGTATTCAATTACTAGGAAGGGCCCAGGGAATTTTTATTACCGCTGTTCTCAGGGTATTTCAGTTTCTGTGATGGAAATTAAGATTAGCAACAGCATCATGGACTTCAACCAGCTGGTTTACCTACAGTGCTGTACACTGCACATGGTGGGTTGCAAAAGACTTGGTGGACAGAGAAGGAAGGGAAAAGAGAGGAAGAAGGGGAAAACCGTAAGAAGTAAAAAGAAGCATTTGTGTTAGTAGAGGGCAAATGGTCTGCTGAAAGTCTGCCCAGTTTTCACTTTTGAGTTTCACTTTTGCAGAGCCCTTGCTCCAAATGACAAATGGAAACACAAACAAAAACCCCTACGGTAAATAACTATGTGTACTATCAGAGGGAGCCCACGTGCTGCAGACGTGGCTATTTGTCAGAGGATTCACGTAATCAGAGGAGTACGGTGACCGGGGCATGAGCAAAGCTGCAGAAAATTTGCATCACATTTTGCAGAGACTCATGGGGCTTTTAGATAATAATGCTCTCAGTATGTAATTCAGAGCTTGTTGCCTGCCTGTGCTATGATTAAATAGGTTTATAAGCATGGGAGAATTAAAAGTACTCTGGAAAACTTGGTGAGGCATTTGAATATGTAGTACTCAGGCATTAAATTAAAGTGATCCCTGTCACTCTTCAAGGTAATCAGAGTATATCTGACTTCTATTAATGGCAGTAACTATATAAGCAAGACATGGCTTTTTGAAGGATAAGGCTCTTCCCTTGACAAACTGAAAACCAATCTGCTTTTCATCACTTCCTTCTTCAGTTTAACACAACAGACATTTACGTGAGTGAGAGAGGGCTGAGTATCTCTCTCTATAAGGAGTAAGAAGGAGAAATCCTGCCAGCAACCACAGACACAGGCAAAGATCTAGACACTGCCTGAAGAAGCAGCAGCAGCCAGAGGAAGCAGCCTGCATGGATGGAGCTGAAGGGGGGGGACTGGTGGCTGGATGCTTGCTGTTCTGCAGCAGTGGCCATGCCAGCTGCCCTGTGCCCCTGGGGTGGAGGGGTCATGCTGGCTCTGTGGGATAGCCCTGGAGGATAGGTGGCAGAAGATGTCCTTCTCCAGCCACGGGTAGTAATCAGTGTCACAGGATACTTTTGGGAGGTTGAATTGCTTAAGTGAAAAGGAGAAATTTGGGAAAGTTTGTTTGCTTCTCTGCACCCATGACAGTGCCCGCTGTTGGCTGTAAAAACAAACACCTGCTGCTTAAAACTTGGCATGGCCTCATTACAGAAACAAACAAAGAAATTCCTGCCAATCTCTTCTGGACTGCAGCCAGGAGAATGTTGGTTCTTAGAACAGAGTTGAGGTAGCTGTCCTGGTCAGCCTGTGCAGTTTTCTGACCAGTTTCCTGATGCACAAACGTCTCAGTCTTTGGGCATCTCTTTTGGGAGCATTCCTCTTCATCTCTGTCACCCAGGCTCAATCCTCTGTTTTTCATGGAGTAAGGCTCATTGCTTCTCTCTCTTGATAAGACCCCATAGATGTACATTCCCGTCATAGAGTGTGGAATTGCAAAATATCCCAAGTTGGAAGAGACTCACAAGGATCACTGAGTCCAACTCCTGGCTCCACTCGGGACCATGCAAAATTCAAACTCTCATGTCTGAAAGCGTTGTCCAAATGCTTCTGGAACTCTGGCAGTTTGGGGCCATGACCACTGCCCTGGGGAGCCTGTTCCAGTGCTTGACCATCCTCTGGAGAAAAACCTTTTCTAATAACCAACCTGAATATGAACTTGTTCAGCTAGATATGTTCTTTACCGGTTGATGCTTCACCTTCATGTTCCAAAGCAGCTGATAGCCCTTTGCTACTGTTTCATGATTGGCTTCATGCAATCGTAGGTATCTTGGCTGCAAAAAAGGACTTTTTGCATTCCCCTATCACACCATCTGCAGGGCTGCACCTCGTTATAACATAGAGGTATGGAAGCAGAGGGACACAGATATAAAATTATTGGCTCAGAACTACCAGAACTAGAACTGGGGCAAATGTATGGGTTTACTTCAAAACAAAAGAACACAGAAGTGTGTATCTTTGTTTTATTTCTCACAGTATGATTCATCTGTGAGGACAAGCCTCATGTTTTTGTTTGTTCTGTTGCCTCAGGCAGGTGGTTGCCCTTTTTCCACATTCCTTCAGCTGCTGCTGCTGCTGAGCAACTCACCAGTGCCAGCCTGTGCCAGTGAGCTCAGAGACTGCCTTTCCCCAGCATTCTCAGTTCTCCACTTTTCTATCTTTCATTCTTTGCTCCTGTTTCCCCTTGCTCAGCTACTTTTCCCCCACAACAAATGGATTGAGAGGACAGGTACAGAAGGAGCACACTTCTTTACCCTGGTCACATCTATTGCTCCTCCTGTCCCCTCATTGTTACTTGTTTGTGTCAGTTCCTCTTAAGTCTCACACCAGAGAAGGAAGATAACTATTTGTGTGACACTAAATGAGTTTCATTTCCTTCTGCTATAGTTTTATTGCTGGTATCAATAGCTAGGCTATTGGTCCAGCTGAGGTACATCCCTGGACCAGTCTTTTCATGCACAGCATGCACAGGTGTTAGAGATTATATTGCTTTCCTAGCTTGATACACAGTGCTGGCTGTCACAGGGCTCCAGTCCCAGCTCAGGATGTATTGTGCCACAACTGTTTTACATATATAAGGAATAACACCGAAAAATGGCTGTGGGCTGTGGTGGTGGCAAACACAAGGGGAGACAAAAAGCTTTGTCTTGCAAAGAGCGCCAAGGATTGTGTGTGAATCACAGACAACTGCTTGCACAGCAACACAGACCAGGAGGCCTTGGTGCGTTAGCAGGCTTTCAGACGGTTTGCAAAAGGACCAGTGCCCATGATGCTGACACAGGTAGAATTAAGCAGCCAGGCTTTTAGGAGATGGAGCAGCAGGAAGGGATAATAGGCCAGAAGGATTATACTGGAGAGATGTGAAGGGATTTTTCAGCAGTAGGCGAAGTAGAACCTAAATGATGAAATCGGTAGGTGTTTGCCATTGGTTGTGTTGCATTATCCTCTACTGATTATGCGCTTAAGATTCCATTGCAAGTTCTTTTAAAGCTATCACTCTGAAGTAATACTCATTTCTCTGGGACACATTGTTGGCCTCAGAAACGAACTAGTGTGCACATGGGTTCATCAGGAGCATTGCTACATCAGTTTGGAGATACCCTGTTAAAGTCAAACAAGAATCCTAAAGTAGTCTCACTGATAGAAGCTGCAGTGTGGATGCCTTTATGAAGCCACACTCACACTAAAAACTTTTGCCCTCATAGCTGCAATACCTGGAGGCATCACTTATGACCAGTGTACTTTCACTGACAGAAGTGCAGGTACACCAGGAAATGCATGTGTTTCCTGGGATGGTGTCAAGGATGGTGTGAGATGGGATACTCTGATGTGCGGAGCGATGTGTGGAGCGATCTGTTTCTCAATTTCCCATCTAAAAGAAATGTTTTCCCTTGGAAACATTCCCACACCAGTGCTTCTACTCACAACTGTGACAGAAGGGGGTTAGGAGCTGGGTAAAAAGGCTTTATGTATCATTATATGCTGCCTTGCTGGATCTTATGAGCACCTCCACCCAATACTCCTGTGCTGAAGCACCCGTATCACCCCACATGCCTGATGGCTGCTCAGCCCTCTGGGCATGTAGATATGCAAAGCTGCCTCCCAAAATAGGTCCATGCTTTCCAGTTTCTATTCTGTACACACTTACTCATAATCAGGAAATGCCATAATTTGCAGACTCAGACGATCACTGGCGATGTGTATGTGGCAGGGACACAGCCTCGGGAAAGTTACTTCACCTGCACAGGAGGAAAACACCCCAGGAGGAAGACTTGCAAGCTGCCAAGTTTCATTTGGAGAAACCCAAGTTTCATTTTCTGTTTGGTGACGAGACTGACAAACAAATCAATGGCTAGCAGGTAGATGTAGCAGAGGCTGTTACCTGTGAGTGTTCGGGTCAGAGTCCCCTCTGAACCAAAAGGTAGCAGAACCAGCAGGGTTCCTGAAGTGAAGCATCCCATCAGTGACAACCAGAGGGAGCTTAGGGTTCAGTGGAATGCCAGGTGCACCAATCCCAGTCAGCCAGTCCTTCCTCCTGGCATTTCTATCCCATTGACTCTGTTTAAGAATGGGTACTTTTGCTGCATAAGAACTGAAAAATCCCACCTGTGGACTTTGATTTAGGCCTGTTAGTAAACAAGTGCATGCAGGGGAGTGTGCAGTTCTCCCACCATCCATGCTGCTCCAGAACAGCCTTATTGGCTGTAGCATTGACCACTTCTTTAAACAGTGGCTTTTCCCATTATTTTGAGCATTCAACATGGAGCAAAAGGAGAGCAATGCCCATGCCAAGGCTGGCATTGCACCTGTTCCCTAGCCACTACATGGGCAGCTGACAGATTCTTGGTCAGAAATTTGTGTGCAGATTGTGGCCCTTGGTGACACAGTCCTGTGTGTTGTTCAGGGAGAGTGAGTTATTAAATAGTCTTTAGTGAGGCCGCGCCTTGAGCACTGTATCCAGTTTTGGGCCCCTCACTGCTAGAAGGGGTTGAGTTCCTGGAATGTGTTCAGAGCACCAAATCTGATGGAGTGGAAAACAAGACCTGTGAGGGGCAGCCGAGGGAACTGGGGCTGTTCAGTCTGAAGAAGAGGAGGCTCAGGAGAGGCTCATCGCTCTCTACCTGACAGGAGGCTGCAGCGAGGTGGGTACCAATGTCTTTCCGCAGGTAACAGGTGATAGGATGTGAGGCAACGGCCTCAAGTTGTGCCAGGGGATGTTTAGATTGGATTTCAGGAATGATTTCTTCACCGAAACAGTGGTCAGGCCTTGGAACACGCTGCCCAGAGAGTGGTGAGTCCCCATCCCTGGAGGTGGTTCAGAGATGGGTGGACGTGGGGTTTAGGGACATGCTCTAGTGGTAGGCTTGGCAGTATTATGCAGTGGTTGGACGTGGTGACCTGGAAGGTCTTTTCCAACGTATATGATTCTATGAAGCATTAATCATTTGTTTATTGACCTCGAGAACCGCGACGCAGAAGCAGCAGCGTTAGCGCAGGCGAGGCATGCCGCGCTGGGTTCCCTCACGCACAGCCCCGCCGGTTCCCATCGAGGGCCGCCCCTCCGCACACCGCCAACGGCCGCGGGGCTCACAAGGGCCCGGCCCGGCAGCTCCCGGTTTCGATTCCCGCGGGCGGCCCCGGGTGACGCGAGGCACGGGGAGGGGCGTGGGGCGGGACCGCGGCACTGCTGTGTTTTGGGGCGGCAGCGGGCGTGCGGCCCGAGGGCTTCGGCGCTCGGCGGCGGGCGGGTAAGTGTCCGCGGTCCGCGTCCGCAGCGGCGGGGCATCGCCTGCCTTGCGCCCGCTCCGAGTGGGGCTGGAGCTCCAGCGGTGGTCGGGGCGGGCGCCGCACGGCTCTGCGTGCGTTGTACGGCCCTGCGCGGCTCCGTGTTTTGCGCGGCCCTGCGTGCTTTGCGCGGCCCCGCACGCATCTCAGGGGGAGAGGCGCCCCGGGAGCGGCATCTCGCCGCGCCGTCTGAACCCGCCGTGAACCCGCTGGGGGGCTGCCGCAGTTCCCGGATGAGGGGTGGCCGTGCGGGTTGGAAGCCTGCCTGGCGGTGCGTGGGGCCGGAGGGGAGGCAGGGTGCGTTCCCGCTCCTCCTGCCCTGCAGCTGGATGTGCCTGCGGGCTTCCTGCAGCTCTCCTGGAGAAAGGAGCGGGGGGAGATGCCGGGCTGCAGAAAGACAAGCGCTTTGGTGTAACCCCCAGCTGAGCGTTGTCTTCAGTGGTTTTGGATCGTTTCCCCGGAAAGCGGTGCCGTGTACGAGGTCGTGGAGTGGTCACTTAAAAGCAGATTTGCTCGTTTGAAAGGGAGCTGGGGCACTGTGTGCACTTCAGAGGAAGGAAACCCAAAACATCTGTTATCTTTGTATTTACTGCCTCATCCACAGAAAATTAACTTCAGGTTGATAACGTGGGTTTAAGTGCAAATGGGAACGGGCTTTGCGTTCTCAAGAAAATGTGCAAAAAGGAGTGTTTCTTACCAGAGCTTTTACCTATGCACAATTAAACATGCCAGCTGTGGGCTGCAAACTGCGCAGGCTTGAAGACCTTCCTGTTAGGGGAATCTTGCTGCTTTTTTTGTTTGTTTGTTTTCAGTTTTTATTCTTCATTCCAGATGTCTTACCATCTTGAGCTAATCTAGGGCCCATTTGTTACCACTGCTTTCTTACTGGCTCATCACTGTTTGATGACAGGAACATGGTCAGGCTGAGTAAACAAGGGCAGCGGTGTAAACACCTCCCTCTTGGATGGGGTTAGGTCTGGTGTGGCTGAGCTGGATGGCGGATTTCAGGGTTGTTGTTTCAGACCATAGGAAGTGGCATTAACTGTTCCCACTGTTCTGTGAGTTTTTGTTGTTATTGTTTGTAAAACAGTAATGCCACCTTTAGACAGAATACTGAATGTGTTTTCTGCATGAGTATATAAAATGGGAACTGCAAGTCCTTTCTTAGTTTGTTAAAGTAGTACTTCTTTGTAAATATATGTATGTATACACAGTGTTTTTCCAGAAAACTCAACTCTGCCTTAGCCTTATTAACCACCTTTCCTCTGAGATGTAATTTGTTACTAATAGGTTATAAGGAGGGGAGGATCATTTGAAACTGAAAGAAAAATTCTGTTTCGTTGCACGTAGCAAAACAAGGTTTTCTGGGCAACAAAGCCTAGCCCATCACCACTGCCAACTGCAAAGCAGCCTTCAAAGAAGGGCAGTCCCCATGCGCTGGGCATGAGTTCAGGCTGCAAGGGAAGGAAGAAGAGTGCTAGGAGAGAGCATCCTAGATCTGGGATGGTGGGGCGTGGTTGTGTGTAAAGACCTTTGTTGCCAAATTGGTCAGCGACACATCGAGGTCTTGCCTGCAAGCTGAGAGATGCAGTTCTTCATCTGTCAGTGGTGTTAGTTTTCCTTGTTTTTTTCCAGGGGCCTTCCCAAAATGAGATACAGTCTCAATGACATGAAGATACCATGTGGGATTAAGGATGGACCCAGGAGGTTTGGGTCTATATAGAGCCAGTCTGCCAGGACTACGTAGTGCAGCTAATGGATGTAAAGCTCTGATTCCACAGGGTGCAGGTGGAGAACTTCTGTCCTGGTGTGTGGGTGCCTGTCTTGTATCCTGGGATGGGAATTGGAAACAGTTGTCTTGTTGTGGTAGCATGCTTTTGATTCCTGTTGCCTTGCCATATTAAAATCATAGAATCATAGAATCCTTAGAGTTGGAAGGGACCTCTGAAGGCCATCTATTCCAATGCCCCTGCAATGAACAGGAACACCACAGCTAGATCAGATTGCCCAGGGCCTTATCTAGCCTTACCTTGGAAGTCTCCAGCAATGGGTCATCAATCACATTACTGGCCAACCTGTTCCAGTGCCTCACCACCTTCACTGTAAAAGATTTTTTTCCTTATACCTAACCTAAATCTACCCTATTTGGGCTTGAATATTGCTTCCTGGACTAGTGCCTTTCCTGCATGTGAGTCAGCCGCAAATCCAGCCTCTTGAGGATTCACTGGTAACACTTTAGTAGCATCCTTATATTTAGTTTTTGCTTGGGTTGCTGCAAGGCAGCAGGCTGACCCGGTACTTGGGCTGGGCTTGGTCCTTTTTTGTGGCCCTGCTGCAGGTTGTGCTTCTGAAGAGAGCTGAGCTGCAAGCAGGGCTGGCTACGTGCGCTTGGTGTGTGAGGAGCTGGAGGTATCAGTCAGCTGGGCTTAGTTTTGAGTAATAATTGCTTTATAACAGTGTGTGTAAATAGAAACCAGTGCTCAGCATTATCTGGAGAAGGAGGATCTCAGGAGGTTGTTGGGTCCAGTCCTGCCCAGAGCAAGGCCCTGGAGCTAAGTGTGAGCCTGCCTATGTTTGTCTTCTGCTGGCTCCCTCATTTTACCCAGGCCTTGCACACATCTTCTGCTTATCTGCTTTGTACACGGCATTCAAGATAGTAATGGAACATCGAGACATCTGTGCTAATCATACCCCAGTATGTGTAGTGCGTGTGCCACAGGTCAGTAAGGCTGTCTAGTTTCTCACAGCATCTGTGCCCTACAGTCAACAGTTTGCTCCAGAACCAAGAGAAAGCTCAGTGCAAGGTGGAGAGTGATCAGGGATGTTTCGCCTAGCTCAGGTGCCAGGAACTGCTTAATATCTCTGAAGCAAAAGCATAGAGATGAAAAGTGTCACAGCTGACTTTCCAGACACAGGTGTAGCACTTGTGTGAGGCACAGTGCTAAACACGGTACAAGCCCGTGGGCTTGGTGTGTTCTTAGAATCATAGAATGGCTTGGTTTGGAAGGGAACTTTAAAGCCCACCCAGTTGCAACCCCCTGCCATAGGCAGGTCTGCCACCTACCAGATCAGGCTGTCCACCATCCAACCTGGCCTTGAGTGCCTCCAGGGATGAGGCACCAACAGCTTCTCTGGACAGCCTGTGGCTGGGTTTGGCTGGATATTTGGTACAAATCTAGAAAAGTGACTGTTTGCAAGTTGTTGTTTTGCAGGGCAGGGCGAGAAAGCGTTTCACTTTCTCAATGAAACAGTTTGAGGGGACCAGCTTCTCCAAGGAGAATTGACGTATTTGGCAAGGGTTGGAAACAGCCTGTATGAGATACTACCAGAAAACTGGATTAAAATGTTTCAATATCCACAAATACCAGTATGACATTTTCCAGTCCAAACAAATCCTTGAGAATGGCTGTGCCAAAATCTCAACTCTTTCTCTTCTTCCGCTTGTGTTCTCTTGATATGTCCACTTGCGGCCTTGTCACTTCAAACCGGTTCATATCGGTTGCAGGAATTGTGCTGTTTTTTTTGTTTTTTTTTTTTGTCTCTGCCACTTCTCCGAGGCCTCCTCTCAAAGCACAGACTGTTTCAAGACTTACTGTTTGCTGTTTCAGTATGAGACGGAAAAGCAAAACTCCTGTATGAAATACGTTTTTTTTTTTCTGCTTTTTACTATCGGAGTGGTAGTGCATGCATTCAAGGTAGACTCCTCTAAATTGGCTACCAGGCAGAGCACAGGCTTTTCAAGCTGTAGCCCGCTTATCCTCTATTTTTCTTCTCTTGGGCCTGCTCTGACATTCAGGGGACCTGTATGCATTGTCCTTCATCTGTGTGGCAGTGAGAGCTCTTGGACAGCGTGAAGCAGGTTGCAGTGACACAGCAGTCCGTTCTTGGTGGCACCATACTCTTGTGACCAACCTGCTTTTGTTGGGCAAGAGCTGATGGGAGCCTAGAAGCTGCCTGGTGAGGAAAATGAACTCCCTGAATGCTGGTGAAATGTGCATTATGGAAAGTGATTGTGCCTCAAAAATAAAAACATTGTTCTACCACGGGGTAGTGCTGCAGGATTGAGACCTGCAGGCTTGACCTCCAGTACCAGCAATAATTAAAAGTCTGGCTGTGTAGAAACTTCCACTTTTCCTCTATGAACAAGCAGTTGCTGCACTGGGTCTGGCTGGGGTGGAGTTAATTTTCTTGGTAGCAGCTGGCAGTGTGCTGTGTTTTAGGTCTGTGACCAAAACAATGCTGATAGCACATCAGTGTTTTAGCTGCTGCTGAGCAGTGTTTGCTCAGCATCAGGGCTTCCTCTGTTCCTCACATTGTCCTCCAGTGAATAGATTTGGGGGTGCGCAAGTGTTTGGGAGGGAACACAAACAGGCAGATAACCCCAAGGAGATACTCCATGCCGTACCATGAGAGGAGGGATTTAGGAGGTTTTATCTCTTAAGGCATGTAAAGTGGACGCAGATGGAACAAGTGAGCTGCTCAGGTTCACTTTCAGCTTTATGGAGTTTTCAGAAAGCACAAGATGGTCTCTTGGGCACAGTGGCTGGTGTAAGGACCACCACATTTTTCAAGGAGGAAAAATGGGTTTTGTGGGCAGCCCATTTGGGTTTTCAAGCTTATCTGCTGAAGCAAGAGGAATCGTGCTTAGCTTTGTGAACCCCTAAACAGTCCTTCTAGTGAGGTCAGTCTGACTGAAGCAGTTCAGTGGGACATTGAGTACTGTGATAACTTAAGAGCTGACAGTGTGTGGAGTAAATGGGCGTTTTGCCCACTGGCAGCATGCTGGGTTTAACCTGGCAGGCAGCTGAACACCACACAGCTCATTCGTCCCTCAGAGGGATGGGGGAGAGAATTGAGAAGTGCAGGAACTTGTGGTTGGAGATAAGGACAGTTAACAAACTGAAAAGAAAGAAAGGGGGAAAAAAAAGAACCATACAAACTAAAACTCTATTAACAACCAAAAGTACATAAAGGAGGTGATGCACAATGCAGTTGCTCACCACCCAGTCACCAGTGCCCAGCCAGCAGCCCCGTGGCCAGCTCCCCCAGTTTTATTGCTTAGCACAAGAACATACGACACAGAATATGCCTTTTGGCCAGTCTGGGTTATATGTCCCAGTCCTGTCTCCTCCCAGCCCCTCACTGGTAGGACAGTATGAAGAGCTGGAGTGCCTTTGGTCTTGTGCAGCACTGCTCAGCAACAACTGAAACATGGTTGTTTTATCAACATTTTCTCCTAAATCCAAATCACGGTGTCATACCAGACACTATGAAGAAAATTAACCCTATCCTAGCAAAAATCAAGACACAGCGCTAGAAGTTGGAGCAGATTGTTCCTGACTTAACTGCATAATCTTGTGTTGTAGTTCTTCAAGTGTGAGTGTATATGCTTCATTTTGCTGCCACAGTCATTCTGGTGGTCTCAGGAGCCATAAGAAAAAGTTAATTGGTTATCTTGTCTAGCTCTTTTTTCCCCCCCTTTTCTTCCTTTGAAGGACGAGGTCTCAGCATTTCCCTGACCACGAGTCTCTTGGACCTGAGAGTTTTCCCAAACAATTTTGTGGTCTATGGAGAAACCCCCGCTTTTGGAAAGGGGCATGTCTCACCAGGACAAAGTCTTCTATTAGTTGTATTCAGATGCACTTGTGATCCAGACGTTTCATCTTTCCTTGTGCCAGTGGAAGGCAGAGGAATGGGTGACAGTTTTGTTTAATGCTAGGCACACTCTTTATGCACTAGGTGTCAGTCTACTGGTTTTTGAGTTAAAACTGCTTATGCTGCAGGAAGATGTCAGGCAATAGCTAGACACGCTGTGCTAGTCAGTACAGCAGTTCTTTTGGGTAGTTTACTTGCATGTCAGATTTGCATGCCTGAGGATCTCTTGGGTATAGTTACTATAGCCTTCAGCAGACTTCCCAGTGATTTAAATGACCTACGGTTTGGGGTTTTGGCTGGCGAACTGCAGTGCTGGAAAAGCATGGGAATTTGTGTTCTGCTGGAAATCTGCTCTGAGTGGGAGGGGCTGGGACAGGCTATCACCTCCTGGGCTGAAACAGGGAGCTCAGTTCCGAAATTTCTCATCACGTGGCATGTTTCAGAGAGCTTTTGAAATCTGTGTTGAAATTGGAGGGCTTTTGCTTTATTCTGGGGAAGGGAATCCTTCAAAATTTTTTGGGGTGACTTTTATTATTATTCGTACTTTAAGTAGGCTACAAAGAAAAGTAAGATAAATGTAATTCTGGGTTAAAAAAATACCCTAAGTAGAAGCCTAGCTTTTCTTAAAAAAAATCTTGACATTCAACAATGATTTAGAAAACCACAGGTTAATGCCTATTACTACACGACGAAACCCTTTGTGGTTGAATTGTTTTGGTATTATTCTTGGTGAAAATCATTCATTTAACCTTCTGATGGTAAGTAAATAAATAAATATAGAAAACTACGAGATGGAACTATCTTTCAGCATTTGCTTTTTATTCTCCCCCTTTTTATTTCTCCCCCTTCAATAATGTTCACACCATGCAGTGTCCAAAAGACCCATGTAAGCTATGAATACACTTGACTTGCTGTCTCATAAGGAGTATTTTGAAAATCTGTATTTTATGCACATGGTTCAATGAAGTGATTATTTAATTTGCATAGGGTAATTATCATAATTACTCCTCCAGTACAGCCTTGTCATCATACCTTCCCCAACCTTGCATAGATGGAACCACTTAGTTTATAGTCTGTTTAGTCTATATCCAGGAATTTCATTAGTTCTTCCTGCAATGTTTGCATTGCAGACATCATCACAGAGCATTATTTGTTTAAATAAAGAAGGCCTAACTTCTGAGTGGCCTTTCTGCAGCCAACCTGAAGCAGCCTTGCTCTGAGCTTTGCTGTAGCACCTGGTTCTCCTGTTGTTGCCTTTGCAGAGGCATGCACTACTTCTGTTTGCTCACTGCATTTCACCCTATCGAGCATCTCCATGCAGACAGGGCACAGTGTCACCCATAGCGTGCCTTTTAATCCTCTGTGTTAACAATACAGCAGTGATTTTCAGCGTTTTGGGTTCACCTTAAGAACCTATGGAGAAAATATTGGTATTATTTTGTGCTTTGTCTGTGGGCTCATATATTTAAAAATACCTCGTTTGGTATGTTGTGAAGAGCTTTAACAGATTCTGTTAGTAGGCTGTGATGTTACTGGTTGTCACTGGTTCTGTTCCATGCTGGCTAATACCAGGATAATAAGTAAACCTATTCTTTCCTTCTGGGGTTCTTGATCTTATTTGCTAATACTGAGATTTGTGAGATTAATAGAGGCTTTCACAGCTAATGGAAATGGCTTTTAATTGTAAAATCCAGTTGTGAAGAATGATTCTGCTCAAGACTTTTTGATTGTCTCATCTGTGATCTTGATGTGCTGTTTCTCAGTGTACATGTGACTGTTTTTCCCCTCGTATTTATTTACCCCCTTCTTGAAATGGTGATTATTTTTATGTAAGGAACTTAATTTTACAGTTTTAATTATGAAATGTTTTTTCAATCATTTGCAGTTGATGCCTGTTTCAACCTTTGATTTCTCCAAGTGCTGAATATATTTATTTTAATAACGATTTTGAATTTGTTTGAAGGTCTTCATGCACTATTAATATACTTACGTTGCATCAGTTTCATGCAGTAATCAAGTTTCAAAGCAATTTTGTGTACATTGGATTATTAAATGTCTAGCCAGAAAGGCTGGACAAAGGAAAAGTCATAAAGATAAATAAAAAGCGAGTGAATGACTTTTGTCTTTAACTAATTGAAATGTATAGCTTCATGTATTTCTTAACTATACGAACTCTGTTGTCTCAGATTCATATCCTCCTGCTTCTAATGCGTGTGCATACATTTAAATAATTTGGAATCTTGATTTTAAAAAAGAAAGTTCAAGACTTAAAGGAAAAAATGAGAAAAATGTGATTAAAAAATAGCTGGAAAGTTGAGGTATGAAAAGCAAAGATGAGGATAGTACCTGAGTTACGTTCTACTATTCCAACTACAACAATAACAAACAGATGTACTGTTTTGTTGTACTTTTCAAAGATGCGAAACCTAACATGAAAGATGAAGTGGATTTTGGGGAATGAAGTGTCTCATAAATCCCTTTTTTTTTTTGCTTTTTTTTCCCTCACACTTAGCATGGATGCCATGGAATATGCACAGTTTATGAAACAAGATGGGAATCAGGATTTTAAAAATGGAAATTACACCTTGGCCATCAGGAAGTATGATCAAGCTCTGTATATGCTCGTTCAGTTAAGGCAATGGGGCCTGTAAGTATTCTTGAATTACAAGATGTGAACCGTGGGACAGTTGGAAATTTGTGCAGTTCTGTGGTTAACTCAGAACTGTATTTCTTACCCTGACATACGATTTTCTTGTGTCCTTTGTCACACTCTTTGGTGTATCTTTTTTATAATTAAGGAGCAATTACTGTTCTTGATGTATCATGTGGGAGATAAGTTAGCAATTTTAATCAGAATATTTTTGTATAAGCATTAGTAGTAACTGTAATTAAAGTCTGAATTTTTCCATAACTTATGTTGGTTTGTGTTAAATTACTTCTGCTTTGTAGCTGAGATGTTGTGAATTAATGTTGCTGTGGTTCTGCCAGGTACTGGTCATGTTGGTGTCTGTTGTTACATGGATCACTGATTATTCTGAAAACAGTTCATGCAGGTTACTTTGTTCTTGGTATTTGAGCTTTCCTAGTGTTCTAAAATCTGTTCAAAACTAGCGTCAACCAAAGAGTTCTGTGGATATTTCTTTCCAAATGCCAAGTGCTTGTTGTCTTCAGTTAACGCTGGTTGCTAACATGATGGTTAATGGTTAAATAGTTGGGCATTATGTTAGCTTTTAAATATTCATTATTACTATGTATTAACAACGCTATGAACCTTATTTATCACCAGCCATTAATTTGGTTTGACTGTTTGTCATTAGACAAAGGATGGTAAAACACAGTCTGGAGCTCTACTGGGAGCAGGACCAAGTGAGGATAGTGCCAAGAAGGCCATCTCCACCAGGCCCTGATGTTGCCCTTTGCAGGGAATGGGGCTTCCTCTTCCCACTGGGGTCTTCTCCTGAGCATTCCCTTTCCCCTTGCTGTAGGTTGCCTTGGCAGGATTTGCTTGTGAGGGTGTGCTCTCAACATGTTCAGTGCAGTTGAAACAACTTTGTTGAGTGTAAATTACTCAATGGGAATAAGATGGAGGATGCAGCGCCATGCCACATGATAATTGTTTAAGCACAGACAGGACAGACTTTTCAGGCTCCCCACTGCCCTGTGTAGTGCTGTGAGTTTTGGGAAGCTTTTTCCAGAAACTCTTACATCCAGATGCACATATTTCAGTATATTCTGATCTCTGAAATATGTTTATTTATTCAGCTATAGATAATTCTGATGACATAATCAACTCATGATACAGTAAAACACTAAAGTCAGTGGAAGACTAAAGTCTGTCTAGCATTTGTTCCACCTTTCCTGTGTCCATTCTCTCCTATTCCTAGGTTACCGACTTTCACTGAACATCTAGATGTCTCTAGGTTTTCTAAACTGTCTCTGAATTCTTGTAGAATCATAGAATATACCGAACTGGGAGGAACCCACAAATATCATGGAGTCCAGTGTGTACTGCAGTACTCCCATGGGTTGACCTTCTGCTTCAGAAAGGGCCGGAATATCACTAAGATACCATTTAAGGTGTCAGTAAGATTTTATAGCTGATGTTCAAATTGTATTCACTTTCTACAGCTCTCTTTTTCCCTCTGAGTTTGTTAGGTGGGTGATGTGTGCACTTTTTCCATTTTCTTCTTGCTAACTATAGAGTACCTTGCATCCTTTTTTTTAAATTGAATAAGCAGTTATGCTGGTAACTTTTTTTCAGGTGTTCTGGGGACATAGCTGTGTTATACTGCAACAGATCAACTTGCTTATACAATCTTGGTAAATGGAGAGAAGCGATGCTTTCAGCCTTCGAGAGCTTACGCTGGGATCCAGAATATGTTAAGGTATACACATGTTAAGGTTGTCAATTTTTTGCCTGTTATTGTGTTTTAAACCAAGTGTCAACATCTGCTTTTTGTTGTAATATGTACTACAGCATAACAGTTACAGAATCAGTGTCTGGCTGTGCACATGAACATCAAAACTACTACTATAATATTACTTCTAATAAAATTAAGCAGTTCTGTTTTGCTTGTTGGTTCTTTCTGGTCCCAACAGGAAAGGTATTAATGCTTTCAAGTAGATAACTTTTTTTAATATTGCAGAGAAGGTGATAGCAAATAAAAAAATCTCTATGTGCTCTTCTGATGCTGGGGGCTCAGACTGATGCAGGATTGACCAGGATATGTTTTGAACAAAATGACTTCACTGTGAGTCTGAGATAGTAAAACCTAGTTCAGTGGTGAACTTAAATGTGTTCAGGTGCCGTTGGCTAAAGAACATACGCATTGTTTTAAATACTGCAAAATGCTACTGAGCAGTGACATTATGACATAAATGTATATTCTGGACCTTATGACAAGAAAAATTTCTGTCCAGGATGGTTGCAAACAGTATGTCTTCTCATCCTTTAGTTATTTTCCAAGATATTTTCTACTGCTTTATCTTATTTTCTATATATCTGTATCTATTTTTTGCTCTCTAGTAGTACGCACAACTACATCAGAAGCACAGTGTGAATTACAAGGGATTTTGATTGCAGTTTTTTTTTTGATATGTTTGTGAGAGGCTTTGAAAGTAGCACTACATGTCATTTTATGCCATACTGAGTGAATTTAGGAGAAAATGATAACTTTTTGTTAACTTTTCTGGAACAGGCTGTCCAGAGAGGTTGTGGAGTCTCCTTCTCTGGGGATAACCTGCCTGGATGCCTACCTGTGCGGCCTGCTGTAGAGAGCCTACTTCAGCAGGGGGTTGGGCTTGATGATCTCTAGAGATCCCTTCCAACCCCTGAGATTCTGTGATTCTGTGATTTTTGTAGTTAAGATCTCTGAATATTTTCCCAACAATGGTCTTTTTTGTTCTTCTTTTTTCATAGGCTTATTATAGAGCTGGCCACTCACTGATCATGTTATCAAACACTTATAACGCGATTTCTATGTTTCATAGAGGTTTGACTCTTCTAAATGCTTCTGTAGATCAAGCTCAAGTTGCTGATTTTATAGCAGGAATCTTCACAAGTGTCAATGGTAAGCTTAAATTAAAAGCCGGTTATTTTAAGAACCCTTCAGTAGTGATGGAGACAACACAAGAGACCTTTGTAGAACATCCTTCCCTCCTGAAGGAGGGCCTTTATTTGGCCCTCCTTCAGCAACACAGATCTGCTTGAGGATTATGAATGTGTTGAGTAGCCACATTAAAAGTATGGGGTGAACTTGGTATGGTTTGTGTACAGCAGATACCAGTGATCTGAAAACAATGTTCAGGGGAGTATGTTGTCTCAGAAATATGTCTCTCATGAAGATATCAGTTGTAGAGCAGTTAGAAAAGACTGAAATTCAGAGACTGGGAGCCATGGATGGAGATTTGGAGCTCCGTTCATACATCTAAGGCTTTAGTGTCTTTTCTGCAAACCACTCTGACTTCCTTTTAGCTAGGTGGATTTGAAAATGATTAGAAGATACTGAGCTTAAACTTAAGCTCTCAGTTCTTGTTGGGGGGCTGTCCCTCAACTAAAAATAGTCAGCAATGAAAACGTGGAATTTGGCCTTTTTGTGCCATCATTCACCTGTTTTCAAGCGACATATGCACTATGTCTCCCTTCGCTCTTAAACTTCTCTCCTGTCTATCTTACTCTACTTGTTTTTTTTTTGTCTGGTTTGCGAGCATTATTTGATGGGGCCTGCAGGTGTGGCAAAAGTTTTTGGGTTGTGCCTGTGCTGCATTCAGGTGAAATTATAGCCCCATGTTAAGGATGTGGATTATCTCAGCATCATCCATTGCTCGGTTTACCAAGAAGTCACAAATACACCACAATGGTTTTGGGCTTAGAGTTGTTTCTTGAGGGTAGGGGACTCATTTTTTTCCATGGTACCATTTTACTTTGGTGGCCAAGGGTTGTCATGCTAAAGAAGTCAGATGTTTGCTCTCTATTGGCATTCTCCTGAGTATTAATATTAAAGCTGTCCCTTTGCAGTGAAGCAGGTTAGTTGGAGACCACAACTTTAAAAGTGCTGCATATACTGCATACTTTTCATAACTGCTTACTCTTGCAGATGAACGAGTCTTGCCACCAACTTTCTACCCCGCATATGATTATATTTTCAGTGCAAGATTTGATGCATTGATTTGGCAAGCAGTGATGGAAAAGTTGGCTCAGAAAGGGAAGTGGCAGGTAAGTCTGTCCCTGTGAGGAGAAAACAAATGTTACATACTCGCTTCTTGGCCTTCTGGCTAAGGTCAAGTGTAGTGTGGTGTAGTACTTCTGCACAAAAGGACAGTCGTTGGTACCTGTTCAGAGTAAGCTTGTGTTACCTCTAAGATAAAAAGCAATTAATGTTTATTGTTCCTTGGTTCAATGATCTTGATTTTTAGACTTGAAAAATATTTTTAGTTCAGAATAATTTCCGAAATTCTTTTCTCAAAGGGATACAACAAACTTAAGATCCCACTTGTCTCTTGCTGTTGTCTCTGTTTTGATTCCATCTAGGGGCTCCATTATTCTTGAAAGACGTTGAAGGGATAAAAATGTATTTTTCTTTTGGATGGAGGATCCACTCAGTGGAAGTACACAGTTGTTCAGTAAAGCCAAATTATTTCAGAAAACCAGAAGGAGAATCACCTGAAGTTATTTTTTTTCCTTAGATAATGGCTGTATGAAAAATGGTTCACTGTCACAATTACTGTGTGTTGGTGGCAAGGTGCTGGCAGGGGACTGTGGGGCTGCTGTGCATGGCGAGGCTGGGTCTACCCCATGCTGGACACAGCCATTTCCAGCCAACTCCAACAGCCCCACTGCAGGGCATGGCTGGGCCCAACAGCCACTGTCAGGAGCCTCAGGGAAACTTATCTAGGAAAAGGCAAAACGCTGCGTGGCGGAGTGAGGGAAAAGTTTGAGAATGCCCTGTGAGCACCAGGATCAAAAAAGGAGAGCATCTGGCAGCCTTACAAGGTCAACCCACGAGAGTGCCGTTCAGGATTTGAAGACACACATAGGTGAATCAGTACATGATCAATACATACCCACCGCTGTCTGGTGAAGAACCTGTCCCTAACCCTCACCTGACCCTCCCCTGACACAGCTGCATGCTGTTCCCTTGGGTCTGGTCACTGTCATCAGAGACCAGAGCTCAGCACTGCCCATCTGCTCCCTGTGAGGAGCTGCAGGCCTTATTTAACTTCATGTGCTTGCTGACTGCCCAGTCCTCACATTTGTTAAAATCTCTCTGCAAGGCTTCTCTGCCCTTAAGGGAGTCAGCAGCTCCTCCCAATGTAGTGTCATCCACAGGCTTCTTTAGTATACCTTCAAGTCATGCATCCAAGTCATTGATGAAAACACTGAAGAGAACTGGCCTTAAAATGAAGCCCTGGGAAACCCCAGTGATGGCTGGCTGCCAGTCTGATGTAACCCTGTTTACTGTAACCCTTTGAGCCCAACCTGAGCTCACCCATTGCATCATGAAAAACAGTATTGAAAGCTTTGCTGAAATCCTAAACCATCACATCTGCTGGCTTCCCTTGTTCAGCTAGGTGTGTAATCTTGCTGTGAAAGGAGAATTATTCATTAAAAAGGATTTCCCACTCATGAACCTGTGCTGGCTGTGACCAGTGAGTGCATTGTCTTTCATGTGTTTTTCAGTAACTCTCAGAATGATCTTCATAATTTTATCAGGCACAGAAGTAGAACTGACAGACCCGTAATTACATAGATCTTCTTTCTTATCCTTCTTGAAAAAGGGTCACTGGCAAAGGTGTGCTGGAGATACTCTTAGGACCTGACCCTTTCCACATGGTTTCTACTTCTGATGAGATTTTAATTGGTCATAGCTTCCCACAGTCCACTGTAAATACAGTAACTCAATTGATAAATGGAAAAGGAAATTCAGTGATGTGTTACAATCCTAAAAAAAAGATCTGAAATGTTGCTAGCCCTTGTTTCGTTCTCCTACAAAGTGTAGTGAAGCAGTGAAAAACAAAGTTTCTAAGTGCACTTACCACGATTGTTTTTTTTCCTAGTCTTTTCTGTTGTTGTTGTCCAAGAGGAAAGAATTGCCCAGGGATCTCAGAGTCAACCAGTTACCGCTAAAAAATCTCTTTGAGGTAAAGTAACAAGCTTTTTAAATTTTGTGTCTATTTGTTTTCTTTCTGTTCTCTTCACTGGGGGATTTTCCATCTTGTGGGCAAGTTTAAAACAGATGAGAGAAGAATAAAATGAAAAATAATATAGGATTATGTTAAATAATATATGATTATATTAAATCATCTGTTTTGTGCCTTTTCATCTGATCATTAAAAAAATCCTTTATTTGTATAGTTTTTGTATGCAACTTAGTATTTCCTTTAGTTGGTCACAAAAAGACATCTTCCTCTCAAGTACAGCAAGCTATTCATGTCAGACCTGGAACATGACACTAGATTTAATGTAGAAAAATGTTTGACATCTGTTAAGTCGGATGTGTTTTCCAACCAGGATAACTTTCACTATTCCTGGGATAGGGTGGTATTATGTTTTGCTAGCCTGCTTCTGGACTGCCTCATGATACTGCATCTGATTATGACAAATTGATCTCAGTGCTGTGTTGGAATTTTTCTTTACTCAGTGCCTGAAATTTTGGTATGTTGCTTTAGACACAGATTGCTAAATTGTCTCCCTGAAGGCTTACCTTCCAGATAATGTAGAGGGTTTTGGCAAGTTGGAAACATATAGATCAAGTAGCCACAATTCTAATGCCTTTCACTGAGATGATGGTATCTGCTGGCAGCGGAAGTCAATCTATGCCCACCTTGTGCATGTGAAGGAGCAGTTGGTGTCGGTAGTAGTATCATGCCAAGTTTCTGAAGGCAGTACACAGTGTATTTATCTGTTATTATGCAATGGCATTTCTAGTGGATCATTAAAAAACAGATGTGTTTACACAAGCATGCCATGGTAAGCTAGCATTGGACAAGTGTGCTGTGTTAATGCCAGTTGAGAAGCTTAAATGGGACTTCATGCTGTCCTCCATCATCCCTCACACATTTGATCAGCTTTTTGCAGGGAGAGAGGTGGCTCAGAGTCCAGGCCCTGAAAGATCAACGAGCACTGCTTTTCTTTTGCAAAACTTAGAGGAAAATGTGGCTTTCTGACAGTTGGAATTTCCCCTGCTCCCACCATATATTCCCTATAGTTGTATTTTATTTTTGTAACTGTGCACAAACAGTAATACTTGCCAGTCAAAATTTGGCATGAGGTGTTAGAAAGATTTATTTGTGGATGTTGGAAGGCTGTGCAAAGCCTGCTATTTAAAAAATGACTGGCACAAATGAAGAAATTATGTCTAAGCATCATTTTTTGAGCACCCCCATGTGATCAGATTCTCCTGGCATATTGTCTCAATTTCCCTCTGCTCACCTCCAGAGTTCTTGTGTTAATGTCCCTGTTGCTTGTAGACTGTGCTTGATGCTCATTAAGTCCCTGCTAAAACATTCCTTTTTGGTTCAGGCTTTTTCTTCTCAGACTGTGTGTTTTCAGTTTTGGTGTGTAAATTTTCCTGTAAAATTCACACTTAATGGCTTTTCTTTGTGTGAACAGTTATATTATCATTGTTGTCTTAATAATGCCAGATGCTTCCTGGGCTGGATGAGAGACTGAGTTGTTGTCCTTTTTCCATTGATGGGATTCCTGAGCTGTATGAGGAGATGTTACCTGAGTTGTCTATACCTCCTTCCCTCAGTCAGTATGTTATGGTTTTGCAATTTGGTTGGTGTTGGTATTCCACATCAGAACACCATGCCTAATAATGGGAGTAAAGGGGA
>JANHGO010000053.1:25637449-25660080 GCA_024606505.1 Aquila spilogaster
CATGCAGATACCAATTTAACTTGCGCTGTATTGCAGCATGGCAGTTATCTGGTTTGAACAAATTGATTCCACTGTGACTCTGAGCCAGTACAACCTAGTTCAGTGGTGAATATGAACATGTTCAGGTGCCACTGGCTGAAGAATACGTGCATTGTGGTAAATATTGCAAAATGCAGTGGCATGGGGACGTAAATATATATTCTGGACCCTGTGCCAAAAAAACCCCATCCTTTCCAGAGGAAGTTGCTAACAGTATGTCTTTCATCCCGTAGTTATTTTCCAAGTTTTGTTTTCCAGGATTTATCACTCTTAGTATCTGTGATGACATCAGTAGCATATTGTGAATTTCAAGGGATGTTTACTGCACTTTTTTTGGATTTGTGTGTAAGAAGCTGTAAAAATAGCACTACATTTCATTTTTATAGCATAATTAGAGAATTTAGGAAAAAATGGTAACATTTTGCTTTGTAATAAAGATCTCTGAATATTTTCTCAACAATGGTCTTTTTTTGTTCTCCTTTTTTTCTCAGGCTTATTACAGAGCTGGCCACTCCTTAATCATGTTATCAGACTCTTATGAGGCAATTTCTATGTTTCATAAAGGTTTGATTCTCCTAAATGCTTCTGCAGATCGAACTCAAGTTGCTGATTTTGTAGCAGGAATCTTCATGAGTGTCAACGGTAAACTCAGATTAAGAGCTTATTTTTTCTAAGAGCCTTTCAGTAGCAATGACAACACAAGTCCTTGGTAGGATGTCCTTCATGAGATCGTTCATTTGGTCCTTGGTGCCTCAGGTCTGTTTGAGGATCATGAATATGTTGAGTGGCATAATCAGAAGGATGTGGTGAACTTGGTCCAGTTTGTATACAGCAGATGCCAACAATCCCAAAACACTGTGCAGGGGAGTGTGTTGTCTCACAGGAGCACATCAATTGTGGAACAGTTAGAGAAGGTCGAAATTCAGAGTCAGGGAGACAAGGTTGGAGATTGGGAGCCCAAACACTAAGGCTTTAGTGGTTTTTGTCCAGACCACTCAGCTTTTCTTTTAGCTCCGTAGATGTGAAAATAATTAGAAGACACTCAGCTTAAACTTGAGTTTACAGTGCAGTATGTTCCAGCGTGGGGGGACTTTCCCCTAGCTAGTAATGGGCAGCAGTGAAAAGAGAGAATTTGACTTTTCTGTGGTATGGTGTGGGGTTTTTTGAGCAATGTCCACCCTATGTCTCCCTGCTGTCTCCTCAGTCTTTCCTCTTCTACTTGCTTTTTCGTCCAGTTCACAGGCTTTGTCTGATGGGGCCTGCAGGCATGCCAGGAGATTTTGGGTTGTGTCCCTGCTGCATTTAATTGAGCTTGTAGCCCCGTGTTAAGGATGATGATTAGCTTTAGTAGTGTCCATAGCTGGGTTCACCCACAAGTGGAAAAACAGTCACAAGGTTCACAGTGTCTTGGGGCTTAGAGGTGTTTCTGGAGGGCAGGGATTAATTTTTTTTTCCCTTGTTTAATAAAAACTGGCTACTGATAACAAGGTGCCTTATCACTTGGGTGGCCAGGGATATTTAAACGCACATTTGGCGTTTTCCTGGGTATTAATCAGTGCTAAAATTGTCACTGTGCAATGAAGTAATTTAGTTGGAGACCCCAACTTTAAAAGTGCTGTGTATACTAAATAGTTCTCGTGTATACCAAATAGTTTTCTCAATTGCTTATTCTTGCAGATGAACGAGTCTTTCCACCGACTTTTCCCCCTGCATATGATTATGTTTTCAGTGCAAGGTTTGATGCACTGATTTGGCAAGCGGTGATAGAAAGGTTGGCCCAGAAAGGGAAGTGGCGGGTAAGTCTGTCACTGCATTACCTACTGCTGTGCAGTAGGCACTCATGTCTTACCTCTTCAGGGTAAGCTCGCATTATGTTGTAAAAGCCAAAACAGTGAATATTTATCGTTCCCTGCTTCAAATGTCTTGATTTTTAAGACTTGAAAAATACTTTAGTGATAAATAATTTCGGAAATTCAGTTCTTGAAGGGATACGATGAACTTGAAATCCTGCTTGTCTCTTGCTGTTGTCTCTGTTATAATTACGGTGCCATCTAGAGTCGTTATTCTTAAAGAAATCAGAGGGGAAAAAAATATCTTTATTTGTGGTCCCTTTTACTTTTCCTTCTGTATGACAAGCTGGATTTTTGAAGCTGTCTGTGAAAGACCCACAAATAAAGGAGCATCTCAGTGGAAGTACATGGTTGGTAAACAAAACCAGATCATTTAGAAACATCAGAAGGTGACTCACCTGAAATAATTTTAATCCTCTTTTGTATAGTGACTGTGTAAAAAACAAACAAACAAACAAACCCACAACAAAACAAACAAACAAACAACCCCCGCCCCTTCCCCCCCAAAAAAAACTCTCAAACCAAAACAAAAAAAACCAAAACCCCTCTCATTGTCATGATTACACCTGTATTGGATGTCAGTGGTGAGGTGCTGGCGGTGGGGGCTACAGGGGCCTCTGTGAGGAGAGGCCAGGGCTGCCCTGTGCCGGACACGGCTGGTTCCAGCCGGCTGCAATGGCCGCTCTGCAGGGCACGGCTGAGCCCCTCGGCCACGATGGTGGTGCCTCTGAGAAAGGGTGTTTTAAAAAGGGGCAAAACCCTGCCTGGCTGAATGAGGGGGGGAAAAAGTGAGAGAAACAGCCCTCTGAGCACCAGGGTCAGAGAAGGAGAGGAATGAGGGGGAGGAGGTGCTCCAGGCCCGGAGCACGGGTTCTCTTGCAGCCTGTGCAGAAACCATGCAGGAGCAGGCTCCTGACAGGAACCACAGCCCATGGAGGACCCACACTGGAGCAGGGGAGAAGCATAAGGAGGAGGGAGTGACAGAGGGACTGCTATGGACTGACTGCAGCCCCACATTCCCCATCCACCCCCCCTACTGTGGGCAGGGATATCTTTCAACTAGATCAGGTTGCTTAAAGCCCCATCCACCTTGACTTTGAACACTTCCAATAATGAGGCATCCACATCTTGTCTGGGCAACCTGTTCCAGTGTATCACCACCCTTATTGTAAAAAAAATTCTTCCTTATGTCCAATTTAAACCTACCCTCTTTCAGGTTAAAACTGTTGCCCCTTGTCCTGTCACTACAGGCATTGTTAAAAAGTCTTTCTTATAAGCCCCCTTTAAGTATTGAAAGGCTGCAATAAGGTCTCCCTGGAACCTTCTCTAGGCTGAACAACCCCAACTCTTTTAGCCTTTCTTCATAGGAGAGGTATTCCATCCCTCTGATCATTTTTGTGGCCCCTCTCTGGACCTGCTCCAACAGGTCCATGTCTTTCCTGTGCTGAGGACCCCAGAGCTGAATGCAGTATTGCAGGTCGGGTCTCACGAGAGCAGAGTAGAGGGGGAGAATCACCTCCCTCGACCTGCTGGCCACAATCCTGTTGATGCAGCCCAGGATACGGTTGGCTTTCTGGGCTGTGAGCGCACATTGCCGGCTCATGTTGAGCTTTTCATCCACCAGTACCCCCAAGTACTTCTCTGCAGCGCTGCTCTCAATCCCTTCATCCCCCAGCCTGTATTGATACTGGGGGTTGCCCTGATCCAGGTGCAGGATCTTGCACTTGGCCTTGTTGAACTTCATGGGCCCGCTCCTCAAGCCTGTCAAGGTCCCTCTGGATGGCATCCCTTCTCTGAAGTGTATCAACTGCATCACTCAGCTTGGTGTCATCTGCAAACTTGCTGAGTGATTGAGTGCACCACGCAATCCCACTGTCTGTCATTGATGAAGATACTAAATAGTACTGGTCCCAGTACAGACCTTTGAGGGACACCACTCGTTGCTGGTGTCCACTTGGACATTGAGCCATTGACTATAACTCTTTGAAAGCAGCCAACCAGCCAATTCCTTATCCATCCAACAGTCCATCCATCAAACCCATGTCTCTCCAATTTAGAGCTAAGAATGTTGTGGGGGACTGTATCAAAGGCCTTCTAGAAGTCCAGGTAGATGACATCTGTAGTTCTTCCTTTGTCCTCTGATGAAGCCGGGTGGGTTTTTAAGGAGCAAGGTAAAGTTTTTAGGGAAACTGAGAAAATGGGAAAAGATACAGTATGCATTTCTTGCTTTCTGCTCAGGATGTTGGTGTAGCTGGGGAGTCTCATCCCCATGAACATAAAGGTCCACTCCTAAAGCGAAGGGCCACTTACAAGGTGTATGGGAGAGAATTTCAGAGCCTGACCTTTCTACATGGTTTTTATTTCTGAGGAAGCTTTCGTCAGTCGTAGCTTCCCACAGTCCACTATATATTACATTAATTCAGTTGAAAAATGGAAAGGGAGATTCAGTAATCTGTTACAATCTTAAAAAAAAAAATCTGAAATATTGTTAGCCCTCATTTGCTTTCCTACAAGATCTGATGAGTCAGTGAAAAACAAAGTTTCTAAGTGTGCTTATAAGGTCACTAATGGTTTGGGTTTTTTCCAGTCTTGTCTGTTGTTGTTGTCAGAGAAGAAAGAGTTGCCCGCCAATCTCAGAGTCAACCAGTTATCACTGAAGAATCTCTTTGAGGTAAAGTAGCATCCTTTTTTTTTTCCTGTGTCTATTTCTTTTCTTCCTGTTGAGTTTAGTGAGAGATTTTCCATCTTGTGTGCAAAGCCAAAACAGACTGAAGAAAAACAAAATGGAAAATAATACATGGACTTTGTATGATTATGTTAAATCATCTATTTTTGTCCCTTTTCATTTGAACGTTAAAAAATCTTTAATTTGCGTAACTTCTGTATGTAACGTAATGTTTCCTGTAATTTGATCAAAAGAAGTCATCTTCCTCTCAAGTACAGCAAGCTATTCATGTCAGGCTTGGAACCTGAGAATTTAATGTAGAAAAATGTCTGACATCAGTTAAGTTGGATATGTTTTCCAGCCAGGACAATTTATGATATCCCTGGGGATAGGATATTATTACACTTTGCTAGCCTGTCTCTGGTCTGCTTCATGGTGCTGAGTATGATTACAGGGAGTTGAGCTGGGGGGCAGTGTTGAAATTTTCCCTTCCCTCAGTGCCTCAAATTTTTGGTAGGTTGCTTTATACCTAGGCAGCAACTGCTAAACTTTCTCCCTAAAGGCTTTGACACTTTCCAAATGACTTAGAGGATTTTGGCAAGATGGAAACATGTAGTCGTAGACCAAGTAGCCACAATTCCTAATGCCTATCGCTGAGATGATGGCATCTGCAGGCAGCAGAATTTGATCTGTATGTTGCTTTTCTGAAACTTGCTCTTTTCTTTATCTTGTGATGCCTTGTGTTCTGCAGCATTTGGGAACCTCCAAAGCTTTCTATGCTGGCAGGATAAAATAAAATCTTCCAGCTGTCAGAAAAGGCCATGCTCACTCATACTTTGCTGCTAATTGGCTGTGCCTGCCTGGTGCATGTGCCGTGCCGTACACACTGGTACAGCCCAGAGGCTCTGCCCACATCGCTGTGTGAGCTAGGTGGCCTTGTAGGGCTCGCTGCTGCTAACCCCTGCCTTTGTGCATGGGTATCCCACCAAAATGCTTTGAATGCATGAAGGGGTATGCAGCCATTGCCTCTGGCCCCATGGGAACCAGGGTGTAGCTGGAGGCTGACTGTGAGCCAGGAGCTGCTGGAAGTTCACCAGCTCTGCAACTCAGGAGCAGCCGGTGTCTGTAGCAGTAACATACCAACTTTCTAAAGGCATCTCACAATATATGTGTCTGTTACCCCACAGTGGATGCCCAGCCTGTTTCAACTGCAGTTAAGTAAAGCATTTCTTATGGATCATTAAAAAATTCTTCTCTGTGTACATTTTTTCAGTTTTATTCTTCCATTTCTTTGTGTGTGTAAATTAATTAACTGTAGTTCTGCTGTATGTAACCTACTTTTAAAAGATACGGTTATACATTCATTGAGAAATTTCGTTAGGCTTTATGCTGAAGTATACTGTTTTTTTACAGCACTGTGGTTTTCCTGACGGAAGCTTTAGAAGATGTTAAATGTAGGCTACACAGTACATTTGCTTGGCATTTACTGGCTGGCAAATTGACAGTTTAGGGCATATATATTGATGCAATATGCCAGAATTCGCCATTTGGCTGCTGCAGTGCTTGTGGTACTTTTGTCATAATAATTTCAAGTTGGGGCTTTTTCCATAAATGTATTACAGTTAGGTGCCTGACAGAGTGAGGGGAATAATTCTGAAAAAGGATAATGCAAAGGAAATGAACTGACATCTATTCATAGGCTTGTTTATAGTGACAGCAGAACAATTACTGGATGAATATATGCAAGCATGCCTTGGTTAGCTATCATTAGGCAGGTATGCTGTGTTAGTGCCAGCAGAGTAGCCCATACGGGACTTTATGCTACCTACCATCATCCCTTGTGTGTTTGCTTAGTTTTTTGCGGGAGGGGAGGCTGGGTCGGGGTTCAGTCCTAGATCAGCCAGGCCCATGGCCAGGCGGTGACATGGCTGTGGTGCTAGGGCAGCATAACTGTGGTGTGGAAAAAGGTAAAAGAGCCTCAGTTTAAAGCAGCTCCCAAGCGAAGGTGCCCACTGCCACTGCCATGGTTTGCACGTGGTTAGCAGCACCCTGGCCTGGAGCACAGCAACAAAGCAGTCCTGCAAGGGGTCAACGTGTTCCTCACACTGACAGTAAAGCATGGCAACACAGTAGAGGACACATGTAGGGTGTCTTAGCAAAAAATATTCCTCCTTAGGCGAACAAATCAAAATGCCTCATTGAGAGAGGAGGATAAAAGTGGGTTGCCTTTGCAAAATAGTATGTCCTTTGTTGTTGAATTGACCCCACCAGTCTTAGCTGTTCTAGTGGCTTTGTTGTATATGTGGAAGACTGAAAGAATCAAGATGAAAGATCCCTAAGCACTGCTTCTCTTTTGCAAAAATTAGAAAATGTGGCTTTCTGACAACTCGAACTTCCCTTGCTGCCACTACATTCTCCCTGTAATTTGTTGTATTTTGATTTTGTAACTGCACAAACAGTAATTCTTGCCAGTCAAAATTTGGCATGAAGTGTTAGAAAAAAAGACTTATTTGTGGATGTTGGAAGCATGTGTGAAGACTGCTATTTAAAAAGATGACTGGCACAAATGGAGAAATTATGTCTGAGCACTGTTTCCGACCACCCCCTCATGTCCTGATCCTTCTGGCATATTGTCTCAATTTCCATCTGAGCTTCCTCTGCCCACCTCCAGAGTTCCCCACATTACTGTACCTCTTGTAGACTGTGCTTCATGTTACGTCCTTGCTAGAACATCCTTTTTCAGTTCAGCTACCTTCTGCTCAGGCTGTGTGCTTTCAGTCTTGGTCTGTGAACTTCCCTGTAAATTCCATACTTTTATCAGATAACCACCTAGGAATTTATTTGGCCAAAAATCTGTCTCCTAAGGCTTAACACCTTTTCTTTGTGTGAGCAGTCATCTTATCATCTTAATGCCAGATGCTTCCTGAGCTGGATGAGAGTAGGGCTTGGTTACCTGAGTTCCCTAAACCTCCTTCCCTCAGTGTTTAACTCCCTTTTCCCAATTTCAAGTATTTTCTCCAGCCTTTTCTTGCTTTGGGGTAACTGCCTGCATAAGCTGCCTCATCCAAGCTTAAAAGGCACAATATCCAGCACTGAAATACAGTAACATTTAATAGACAAGCATCAGGCAGAAAGTTGCAGTCAATTACAGAGAAGAAATATAGAAAAACGTATTATAAAATAGATTTTAGGTTCAGTGCTCTTCAGAGCAGGACAAGATTCTTTTAAGATTCTTGAACATCTCGTAAGAGAAGAGTGTTTGTTTTGAGCTTCTACTGGAATTGTTACCTATATAAGAAATGTTTCATTTTACATGGATATAGCTTGATTGTTACTGTTCCACTGATTCTTGTCATAAAAAGCATGGAAATAGGATTAAAAAATAAATGCCTTTTGTGTATGTAAAAATAATGTGTTGTAATTGTTCTCTTTGTTATCAGACTTCTGAGTTGTATGGGCATGGTGAGAAGATGCAAGAAGTAGCGGAGTTAGTCAAGTGGCTAATTTCCATTGGGGCAAAAGTTGAAACCATTGGAGTGTATCCGCTTCATGCTGTTATCAGACTGTGTATCAAAGCAAGTGAGTGACGTCCGCAGCTACAATAATACAGTGGTGGCCTTCATCAGAGAACTGACAGCTAGAGCATTTTTAAATTTATTTTTTTTAAAACTAATGAGATTAGATCATCTGCGTATAACCTTGCATGTGCCAATAAGGCACTATTTTAAAAGTGGTACAAACCTAATCTGGTTGTTCTCTTCCATGGTTTGAAGCGAAAGTGTGATTGATCTGGGTCTTTCGTAACCTGAATATATCAGCCTTGACAAAAATACAGTATTTCTTCCTGCCACCTCAGTGTGGAGCAACAGTTTCTATATGTGCTAAGGAGTCGTGAGTCAACCTCAGATTTGCACTTGCTGCGAGTCAGCGAGAACGTAGGATCATGTCTCCCCCAATGCAGCTGGCTCTTACCATGATTTCTTTCACATATTTCTTCCCTCTCCTACTCCCTGTCTTTGAGAAAAGGTTTCATACAGATGCATCTTGCCACTCCATAGGGGAAAAAAACAGCATCTGTTTCTGCTGTATCTGTTTACCATTTATAACAAGTGGGGGTGTTTTATCATTCCAGGAAAGAACCATCTCTTCAGGTGGTTACTGACTCAGAGGCCAGACTTGAAGGATAGGCTCAACCAGCAAGACAGAGATGGGTGTACCCTCCTGCATATTGTGGCATCTTCCAGTGAATATTCCCAGAAACGCAGTAAATATTAAGTTTTTGGGTTTGTTGGTTTTTTGTGTGTGTGTGTGTGTGTGTGTGTGTTGTTTTGTTTTCATATAAAAAATTAATAATGGAAGAAGATTTCAGACCCTGGTGTTTACTATTTCATGCAAAGGAAGAAGATGAGAAAGTCCTTTTATCTGAATGTAGACTTTGTAATAGTAACTAATATTTAAACGTTTCAACAATTCCCTTTTAAAATTGTATACCTGATTTGTGACCATTTTCTTTGCTCTTTGGTTTGACTGGTTATGATTTTCCCACAAGTATGCTGCAGTTTTTAGAATCATAGAAGTTACCTTTTAAAGTTTGATGTGCCCTTAAAATCATAGTAGGCCACCTGGAGACCTATCCTGTTTTTTTAAATAGGTGAAGATTTAAAACCTAAGTAGCAGCATACTTTGTCAGAGGAGGAAAATGAAATGCTTTCCTTCTTGTTTTCTGTGGGATTTCTTTAATGTTAACTTAGCCTGGCTTTTTTTCTTGTATTTCTTACTCTGCCCACTAGGTGGCAAGAAGAAATAAGCATCAATGCCAAGGTAACACCAGACTTTTAGGTCGTTAAATGCGATGACATTCTGGTGGTTCTCTTCAATACTATGAATGAAATGTGCACAACCTATAGCTAAATAATTTCATTTTCTGGAAAGGTGTAACACATCTTTCGCAGCAGTTCCATCTGTTGCTAAATGACTCCTGCATTCCAGGAGAGACCATGTATGTGTGTGTGGGTATGTGTATATATATAAAAAAGTTTATTTATGTATAATTATATTTATATAGCATATATATTGTATATAGTGCATGTATTTTTATATGTATTTATTAAAGTTTATTTGTTTATATTTAGTGTAAATATATAAACTATACAGTACATTTATAAATATATATAAATACACATATAAAAATAAACCCTTGCACCCATCTGTTAACAAAAAATAATCCCTAAAGCAGCTTGAATGGTAAGGCTTAGACAAAAAAAGCAAGACACTTGTGTTAGCCTGCATGATTTTTTCCTCATCTAGGTTTTGCCTTTGGCACATGCAGTAACAGAGGCTGTGTGCTGCGGCGGTGTGCCTAGGGGATGGGTGGTGGTCTGACACTTAACTTGCTCACCATCGCTCAGGCTTCTCCTGCATGACTTGGTGGTTTGGTGCTCCTGCGCTCTCCCAGCTGTTCTGAGGGCATGGCTTATAGCAAACGTGCCTCTGAGGCAAGGGGCGTACAGGCAGCTACTTGCAGGGCTGTAAAGTTTCCCCTAGTAGCACAGTGTGACATACTAAGAAGCAAGCGTGTCCTCTTCCAGAATATTAGATACTGTGTCAAGGCTTTAAATCGCTATTATATTTATTGTGTTTGTGCATAATCTGTAATACTTGTGAAATGCTTTAGAGGATAGTGGTTTCTGTTGAAGGCAATGGTACTTACCATTAGTCAAACTAGGTATCTTTATTATAAGGCTTATTACCAAGAAAGTCATGTGTTCTATGTTGCGTAGGAAAGAAACTCAGTGCATAGCTGTGTATATTCATGCCTGAATATGTGAAATATTTTGGTTTATTGAGTCACCTTCCAAACAGTAGCAAAATCCCTTGTTTTGTTTTTTCTTTATGTACAGAGCAGTTTGCCTAGAGCCTGGAGAACAGGGTTGGGGCATAAGGGAGGAGGTGAATTCCACATACTGCCTCTGGCCGGTGAGATGTTCATGAGGCACCCAGTCACTTTGTGTTTCTGTGCTCCCATTTCCCAATTAATAATAATGAAGATAGACTTTTAAATTTTTTGAAGGGGTTTCTTTTGGGGAAAAATACCTAACAATACCTCATTCTTATGATGCTGAAAAATTTAGATTTTTTTTTTTTTAATTAAAATTACATTAGAAATTGTGCCAGGAAGTAAAAAATACAAAGGAAAACAGAACATAAACCCCTGAACAATGAGAATTATTCTTCCTCTAATGTTTATTCATGTAATGTTTTAGGCCAAACAGAAGATGTGATCATGCTCCTGAATTTTGGGGTTGATCCCACTGTTCCAGATGTGCGGTCAAGATATGTCATAGATATCTTGAAAAAGAACAAAAACTTCGATGCTGTAAAAGCAGTCAGCAATCACATTGAGAAACACCCTTCCCCTGAGAAATGGACAGGTACTACGTGGGTTGTGTGCTTTTCCTGTTTTAAAATTTTATACTTTAGATACAAAATTGTTTTATTTGTAATTCGTAGTAGGAGGTGTTTTTTATGTAACTTTTGCTACATATTGTCACCTTGATCTCCTGTCAGTCAATGATGAACATTTTATCCTTGCCTGAAGGTGACTGCTGTCCAACTGATGTTCTTAGTATATCACGCAATAAGTAACTACAAGTTGCTCTAAGTTACTCTAAGCCACTGTTTTTCTTTCTCTCCCTTAACATGAGGCTCCCCCTGCCATAGAAACTGCTTCTTTTTGATGCTTTTTCAGTTTTAACTTTTTACCTTCACTTTATTTTTTGGAAAATGAAACATTTTGTTAAAATATTGGTGGCACATTTAAAATGCTTTTAATACCAAAAAATATTGACAAAAAAAGAGAAGCTCTGAAATGATGAAAATGTAAGTGAAAAGTTGCTGACATTTTTAAAAAACAAAATAACTTTTTAGTAAGAGCTCTTTGTTCACAAAGTTTTAGCCATCTTTGACCTATGTCGGTAATAAGCAGCTAAAACTCCTGTATTACTTGGAAAATTTTAACTTCTGCACATGTTAAGGGAAAAGAGTAGCAGAGCAGACTGTCAAACTAAAGCTATGAGAGCCTCTCATAACCAAAATAGGGGAGCTAAAATTTAGTTCCACTCTTGAAATATGGGGAAACGTCGAAGTGCATTTTAAAAATTATTAATGATATTTCTAGGCAGTTTGCAAACGACCTGTTGTCATACAGAAAGGCACAAATCTTAATTGTCCCAGTGCTAATATGAAATTTCATGAACTGGGGTGATAAATTGGTTTCCAGTCTGCTTTTTTATAATAGCCTGTCATTCTGAAAAGGGTTCTGACTTATCTGTTTTTTTATAGTTTTCCATTCTGGAAACTACTGTATCAAGTGTGTTTGCCCAAATAATGGGAATTTCCTCTTCCATGCCAATAAATGAGAATGAGAAAACATACAAATTGTACAATACCACCCCAGTGTGACAGTATCCAGACTGGCTAACCCTTATATAGTTTTTTTGTCTGCTCTAACAAATGGAGCAAGCCTGAGCTGCCTGAACTGCAGTATGGTCAGAGAGATGCTAGTTGGGGCAGGAGATAGGGAGCTGTCTACCCTCAGGACTGGGAGGGTCCCTGCAGGATGCACCTTCTTGGCAGTATGGCACTACAGTTGCTACTTATATCCTAGCTCTGAAAGAGACTGTAGTGGGCCACAGACATTTCCAGCAGAGGATCCAGTCGTAGGAGGTCATTCGGAGAAGCTCTTGGGAGTATCCACATGAGAACTGACAGATTGGCCAGTGAGGCAAGATGCTCCTGCAGGACTTTGAGGTTCACAAACTGAGGAGGTAGATCCTGCAGCTGATCTTTTCAAGCCATGGTTTAGACTGCTGTTTAAAAATAAGTCCCAAGCATGGACATTGTTCATCTTGAAAGCATTTCTTCTGTACAGTCTTTCTGAGATGGCTTGGTGCCTGATCTGCTTGTTTTCCCTGGCACTAACCAGCCAGAACTTTAAGGTAACACCTGTATTAGCCCAAAACATAACCTTTTTAAACCAGAACTTGCTTGTGTCATTCAAATCTCAAAGCACAGATGGAGCAAAAGACTGCACAGGTAGACCAAACTTGGCAAAAAGCAAAGTTTTTAGGCTACATCTCTGTTTTCATGTGTGTATTGCATGTAAGTTCACTGGAAAGCACTGCGTTTCATTGCACTTGCACCTTATGGCTCCTGGCAAGCATATTCCCACAGTTTCTCTTCCTTTACTGTAGAGATCTCTGCCCTGGAGAAGGTCTTAGCCCAGTGGTTCTCAGTTAGGATGTTAACACCAATACCCCTGTGGTTGTAATTGCTTTGGTTGGTGTTCTACGTAGCTCAGCCTGTCTTTTATGGTCAATTTTATTTTTTTTTTGTTTTTGTTTTTTTTTTTTTGCAATGCACAGCCTGCAGGAGTTTTCTAGGCTTGGTGCAAAATGAGAGGTTGGAGAATAAGCCACTGCTTTACAGGTAACAGTCTGAGGTTAATCCTTGTTGCTAAAAAGATGACCAGCCTTGTCTGTCTCTTTGTCCTAAGAGGTAAAGCTACTGTTTTGTTTGGCCTTTGATGTACTTGAATTCTTCAAAGCTTTTAGGAAAGTCAGGCCAAGTCTTTCAATTTTCATTTAAGGGCATTTATGGGGACATAATTTAAAATCTGCCATTGCCCATTACCTTAGTATCTCTTAAACTTGTAGGTATCATTTTGGTGTGGTGGGTTTTTATGGTTTTGTTTTTTTCTTTTAAGAGGACAAATTATTTTATGGCTGTATTTCTTAAATGGCACTGAGGAATCAGACAAGCTCAGGACATCTGATTAAAACTGTATGCTGAAAGCATTACTGGTTTTAGTCATCTACTCTAAAAATTCTGAATGGTGATATCACTACAAGGCAGCAGTGTCCTGCCTGCATGCAGATCAACTTGTGAACTATTACAATTTTCAACCTAGTGTATTATGGTAAAGAATGTATTTGATGAGTGTATCAAATATCCTTCGGGATATGAAATCCATCACAGGACTGGCTTTGGCAGTAAGAGTTTCAGCCATCTGATTTTAACCTGCCACTACACATTTCTTGGAGCCCTGAGATGCAATGTATTAAAGTCCTGCCCTGAAAACATGCCACCAAGGGACTGGATTTTCAATTTCTGTAATGTTTTGCAGGGGGGAATGAAAGCAGAGCCATAGCTGATACAGATTCTCTCCTGGATGTTCTTGAACAGTTTGTCCAGTTCTACAAGTTTGAAAATGGAGCATATCATAAAAATGTCTTGAAGGAAGATGCAGTTAAGCGATTTCTGAAACTGCTATCTTCTGTGAAAGGTACAGTGAGTTGCTATTTCTCCCCTTCACAAAACTTAATTGCTGTGAAAAATGTGTTTGATGCTAACATACAGTTTTTGCTCTTTTACCCTTCCTTCTCTTCCCTGTTTCTGCAACTGATATTACTGGAACAATGTGCTTTTACTTATTTTTACTGTTGTGTTTTGAACTTAGAACCACCGGAATATGCACAAAAATTCAGTATGATGAATCAAAATGTTCAAACTTACTTGGCTGTCAGCATAAGGATGTAAAGATGCAACTGTTGCATTTTGCTGCTCTGTACTTTGAATTTATTGCATTCGTTATTCTGAAATTAGTTTACAGTGAGATGGATTTTATTATGTGGCTTTGAGTGAGTTACGTTGTCTTGACTGTCTGTCTTGCAGAAATCCCTGAAGGGGTGGTTTGTAACATCTCTCATGCCTGCGCTAACAGCTTCATAAAACAGTTGCTGGAGAAGCAAATGTGGCATAAAGTTTTGCTGCTGCTAACAGGGAAAGCCAGTGGGGAAAAGCCGTCAGGTGGAGGACTCTTCAAAAACTGCAGTCTTTCAGATGTTGACATCGGCAACGTTATCCAACAGTGTGACAGATCGGATAAGCAAGTGCACCTCATAAGATGCTTGATTGAACGAGGAGGTGAAAAACTGTGCAATATTAATGTGTTATAAAAGATCCGGTATTTTGTTTGGCATGTTTGGAGCAACATAGTTTCAGAAATACCAACACATGTGTTTTGTGGCTCTGTGTAAGCGCGGCAGCTTGTGGAGTGCAGTCCATTGGCTGTATCTGCTGTGTGCAACATGGGGAAGCTAATAAGGCTACATGGGATGGAAGATGTTTTTCAAATTAAATTTGGCTGTCAGGGTTGGTAAAAGGCCAAAGATTATTGTTGTTCCTTCACTTGTAGTTTCTTTGTTTTTTAATTTCTCTGTCTTCAGCCACAATATTAAATCCTGATAGAAACTGTAAGCCACAGTCTTTGGGTTCAGTCTGTTGTTATGTTACAAGTATTTGACTACTTCAGTGATTTCAAAGGCATGACCAGATGTGTTTCTTTTTTTAGTGCAGACATCATCATTTTTCTTGTTTTGCATGAGGTTTATTCCTAGGATTACTCTGGCATTTTTCATTTCATCGTATAACTTGATGTTAGCTATAAATTATGGACACACAGTCCTGCTGCAGCCTTGTGAGTGCCAGAGGTGCAAGGAGGCTTCTTGTTTTGATCAGTGACTGACTGACTTGAAGCAGATATGTTCAGGCCTTTCTGTCTTCCTATCACAACAGAAGGACTGGTTGCTCAGCTTAATAGGAGATAAGAAGAGATTCTGAAGATTTTCATAGTCAAAAACTCTTTAACAGATACATGTAAAAAGCTGACAAAAAAAAAAAAAAAGCCACCTGCTCAGCAGTCAGCACGTACCTTTGTCTGTTTGGAACTTTCTGTAGTTTTCAGATCTGGCCCATTATATTTAACCCCTGATATTTTCATGTCCTTCACACCAGCTCTGCCAGATGGGATTGGAACCAACTCTGAAATACCACTGCAAATATGCCTCAAAAAGAATTATTTTGAACTAGTGTATTTGCTGCTGACCAAAGGTGCAGATCCTCAAAATGTCTCCATTGCACAAGGAGATACTCCTTTGCATGCTGCAGTTTCCATCTGTTTAAATAATAGAGGTAAGGCTTGTGTGTGCCCAGGCCTAGGGGACACAGAGAGCTCCAGCGTATGTGCGTGGTGTGATTTCACAGCAGCTGTTGAAAACATCCCATTTCTTACCTGCCCAGCCCACTGCCCCTTCTGCTGCTGTTTACTGATATGATAGCAGAGGCAGCAGATCTGGATGTCTGACTGTGTCTCAGTGCCCAAAGTTTGCGGGCCAGAGGATACGCACTGGTCTTTTTTGAGCTGATGTGTTCTGCTTTCTGGTTGCAGTGGCTGGTACTATGAGGAGAGTTAATGGCAGCTCAGGTGACCAGAGGGACCCAAGCAGCTGTAATGTTACTGTTTTGTGAATATATTCTTGTTTAATCAAGCTGATGTAGAAAGGAAGGCTCCTCTTTGAAACCTGGTAAAATGCATACTGGGTGGGAATGAAGTAAATAGGAAGGATCTAGAAAGAAACAAAGGTAAAGGCAGAGCAATGGCAGCAGACTTTGAAGGAAATCCTACAATGACACCTGAAATCTGTTTCCCAGTTTTTGTTTAGTTGTAAATCAAGCAAAGTTTTGTTCAGAGGAGGAGTAAGAGAGGACTGTAGGGCTTACGTAAAAATGTAAGAAATTAAGATAAACTGTCAAACTAAGCCTCAAAGTCAGGTTTGATTTTAAATTAAGGAAAATGCATTTTTGAGTTGAAGGATTAAAATGATTAAAAATACTGAATTTATTTATTTTTAAAGCACAAACATTTCATTTGGTAGCTTTAGAGAGATTAAAAGCATAGATACTGCCAGTTGTAAATTTTAAATTAAAAGATTAAGAAGTCCAATGACAGTATCTTCTCTTAAGTGTTTTTCACTGTGTAAAGTTTTTGAGGTGGAATTTCTTTACAGTTATTTTGTTGTGTCACTATTTTACAGTTAGGAAAGAAATGTTTCACATATATTATCTGGTTTAAATCACATACATTATCTGGATTAAATCAAGAAAGCTGTAGAATATCTCTTTCCTTTTTTTCTCCCCAGGGTGGTATTGGACTAATCTTATTTTGTAGGAGGTTGCTCTAGGGACCTCAGATATCAGGAAATAGTTGAGATTTGCCACAGGTTATTTTAGTAAATCAGAGTCATCTGCAGCAGATTACTTCTGGGTGGCATATTAAAATGAATCAAATGACCCCAGAGCAGTACCCAGAGCTGCTGCTTGTCCAGATAACCAGTCACCAGCCTACTTTGGGTCGCAGTCGGGGCTGATGTTGGAAGATGAACGAATCTGTCTGCACCCGGAGGTTAAAAATTGACCAATGCTATAGGAACAATTGCAACACTAGGGATTTCTAAAGCTTTGCTGCCGTTGTATTGTTTTCCCTGAATATTAGAAAAGTTCAGTTTTGAGCCATTTCAAATAAGCATGTTTTACAAACATGAAATGTAGATTCTTTTGTTTTGAAAATAAATTGATTTTCATTTAATAGCTGCAGAAAAAAAGTATCAAAAATTGTTGGCGTACAAAGCAGCCTTGTAAATCAAGTGGTTTGTGGTTTTTTTTTTTTTTTTTTAATTTTTATTTGCTCTCTTGCTTTCAGATGGCACTGGTTTAAACATCCTGAACTATCTGCTTGATCTCTTTGCTTCAAGACCTTCTGACTTTCCATATCTTAATCCAAACATACAAGATGAGAATGGAAATACAGTGATGCATGTTGTTTTTCAGAGAGGATTTTCAAAACAGGCTAAGAGAATAATGGAGTCATTGGCAAAATTTGATGTTAACTTTAATATAAAAAACAAATTAGGAAGAGATGTGAGGCATAGAATTAAAAAAAATGACCCACTGCTACTTGCCTGGAATAATGCTACACTGGAGAAAAAGAAGTACCGGCAGGATATAGCAGGGCAGTCAGTTAAAACATCTAAGCCCATTCCAGCCTCTGAGATTTCACAGCCAAAGAGCACAGGGCGTTCTTCATCTGGGTCCTCATTAAAGGCGCCATCTGGCAGTGCAGTGCATAATGATTTAAAAACCCCGTGTTCTGTAAAGACAAAAAAAGATCAGTTGGCAAAGCAGGAAACAGAAGGAATAAATAGCCCCTTAACGCTGCAGGAAAGTCTAGTGCAGGCAATCACAGCTTTAATTCAGCAATTAAAATTGGGTGACACCCTGAGAAAGGATCATCCTCTGGTACAAAAGCCATCTTCAGCCAAGACTAATGTGGAAGAGGGAAGAAGTGAGTCCTTGCAACCTTGTGGAAGCATAGCTTATCCTGAAGGAAAAGGAGGTGATTGGGAGAAAAAGAAGGGAGCAGGGAAATTTAGTATGGACCTGCCTGATGGAGAGAAGGAAGAACCAGAGGAAGAGAAGGGGAAGATTCCGGATATTGAGGCATATGTGCAGGAGTTTGATAATATGACCTGGGAAATAGAGTGCACTCCTGAAATGCTGAAGACGTTGGGCAGCAAAGCTGTGCCTCATTATCTGAAAACTAAAACTATAATGACAATTAAGCATCTTGGCAATGGGGAATGGACTAGGGGCCTTCAGAAGCCACTGAAACACTTGAAAGCTGATATCCAGCTGTATGAAGCCAAGTTGGGCAAAGGTGCAAGAATGCTATGGGAACTTGCGATTGACTTTTCTCCTCGTTGCAGCGAGAGTGCGGAAAAGATCATGGAGACAGAACAGAGAAAATGTCTTCCAGAAAAATCTGGTAGAGTTTACACAGAAATAATCAGAATTTGGGCCATTGTTCTTGACCACTGCAAGCTGAACCGTGTCTTAGATAATATATGTATTTCCTACAATCGTGGTTTATCCTGCATCTTGAGGAAAAAGCTCAAGGGCATAAATGAAGGACGTCAGAACCACAATGTGACAACACAGAAGCGTGTTCCACGTTGTTATGTTGAAGACCCAGAGGCAGAAATGTCAAAAGAACATACCATACCTGAGTATTTCCCTCCAGCCAGTGCAGCAGAGTTGGAATACAATATAATGAAATTTCACAGCTTCAGTACTAACATGGCGCTTAACATTATAAATGATGTACATTCTTCTGTTGAATACCCTTTCAGGGTTGGGGAGTTGGAGTACGCAGTAATTGATCTCAATCCAAAGCCCATGGAACCAATCATTTTAATAGGGCGAAGTGGGACAGGAAAGACGACTTGCTGCTTGTATAGGCTTTGGAAGAAATTCTATTCGTACTGGGAAAAATCCACCTTGGCAAATGGTCCTCTGCTGGAGAGGCAAACGTGGCAGCAAAGACAGTGCAGTGAGGTTGAAAAAGCTAGGTTAGAGAAGGAAGAGAGTGAACTAAAACAGGACAGTGATGATTCGAGTGAGGAACAGATGAGCGACGAGCAAGACCGGGACAGTGAGGATGAAAATTTTCCTGCAGGCACAGCTGGTGCAGAAATGAATTCATGTGATGACCATGAAGAAGACGAAATGTGTAGTGCAGAAGCATTGAACACGCTGGAGCACCTGCACCAGATCTTTGTGACAAAAAATCCTGTCTTGTGCCAGGAAGTTCAGAAAAATTTCATTGAACTTAGCAAGTCTTCCAAGGTAACCAGTCACTTCAAGCCTCTGGAGCCAAATGTTCACAAGCTACAAGACATTAAAGATGAAAATTTTCCTCTGTTTGTCACCTCCAAGCAGTTATTGCTGTTACTGGATGCATCCATGCCTGACCCATTTTTTCCAAGAAATGAGGATGGAAGCCTTAAAAGAATCATTGTTGGTTGGAGTCCTCGGGAAGACTTGGTTGTACCAAATTGGCAAGATGAGGATGAAGAAAGTAATTTTGAAGCAGAACATGGTGATGATGAAGGAGCTGCAGATGTGTACTCTAGGGAAAGTGATCCTCGGACTTTTGTGACTTACGATGTATTTGCAAATGAAATATGGCCAAAAATGATAAAAGGTAAAAGCTTGTACAATCCAGCACTGGTTTGGAAAGAAATAAAATCATTTCTGAAAGGCTCTTTTGAGGCACTGAGTTGCTCTGGAGGTAAACTTACTGAGGAGCAGTACAAAAAGCTAGGCCGAAAGAGATCACCAAACTTCACAGAAGACAGGAGTGAAATCTATCACCTCTTTTGTCTTTATCAACAGATACGATCACAGAGAGGTTACTTCGATGAAGAAGATTTGCTGTATAATTTATCTCAAAGACTCTTAAAGCTCAGGGAGCTTCCGTGGTCCATCCATGAGTTTTATGGTGACGAGATACAGGATTTCACCCAAGCTGAGCTAGCGCTGTTAATGAAGTGCATCAATGACCCTAATGCCATGTTTCTAACTGGTGACACTGCCCAGAGCATAATGAAAGGAGTTGCTTTTCGTTTTAGTGATCTGAGGTCACTGTTTCATTACGCAAGCAAGAACTCCATGAACAAGAAGCAGCGTGTTAGGAAACCAAAAAGGATATATCAGTTGTACCAGAACTACAGGTCCCATTCAGGTAGAGTAACAAATTTATTTATGGTCTGTGCCTGGCCTCTTCAGATATCACTAATGATTGAAGTTTTCTACTGGCCAATTCAAAGCATCTTTAAGCGGCCTATTTTTTTAAGAGATCAGATGGTCAGCTTTTTCTGACATGCAAATTCTGTATTTTGATAGCTCAACTGGAAAACCCAGAATGAACATTTTTTAAATTGTCATTTTTTGAACACTCATGCTTACTGCATGTTTTGATGGCATTTGTTTGAAGGAAAACTGAAATAATTGTACCCATTTCTGTTGTCCCATCCCTAAATTGCTAGACTTTGCAGCATTTGGTGTGCTACTTCTGCTTTTCTTATTTATGACCTTCGTTTTGTGAGGATGCTGCTAAGCCTTTGTAGCATGCTTTTGGTCTTTCCAGGCCCAAGAATGAGGCCACTCAAAATGGCAGAATCATAGTGGACCTTACAGCTTCTCTCTTCTCTTGATTAGTGTTTTTGTCGTGATACTTCTCGATTTCAACATTCTAGCAAAATCTTTTGAAAGTGTGTTTGCGAGAGTGTATGAGACAGTCAGACTGAAGTTTAAAGTCTCTGTTCTGCTTATTACAGGTATTCTCCGTTTAGCATCTGGAGTGGTTGATTTGCTTCAGCATTATTTCCCAGAATCTTTTGATCGGCTTCCTAAAGACTGCGGTCTCTTTGATGGACCGAAACCTACGGTCTTGGAGTCCTGCAGTGTTAGTGACCTAGCAATTCTGCTGAGGGGCAACAAAAGGAAAACACAGCCCATTGAATTTGGAGCACATCAGGTTTGTTTTTCTTGGGTATATGGCTTTTTGCAGATTCTTCCAGCTCTATTTCTAAATCATCATTTTATATGGACTGCCCACAACTTTCTTTTTTAAGCCCATGTATCTCACTGATAAATTATGCATTTTAAACTTAGAAACCTTTGTTGTGTTGGTTTCTGTTTCTTCTTAATACATGTCTGGCTCTTTCTGTTCTTTTTTGCATCAGGTGTTGCCTGTCCCATTCCTCTCTAACTCCAAATTTACTTACACCAGATCTGCAGCTGTCTGCACATACCACGCATTTGTCAGTCTTGTAGTGGCAGCTTTGTGACCTTTTTTGCGGAGTGTGCTGGAATGTCCAAGTTAAATGTTGCCTGTTTTTGAGAAGGCTCTTGCATTATTGTGACATGTTTGTATGCTTTCTCTATGCAACTGTTACCTTTTTTTTTTTTTTTGCTTCCTAATATGTTCTTTTTATTAATGTATTTTATGACAGGTGGTATTAGTGGCAAATGAAACTGCAAAGGAGAAGATACCCGAGGAACTTAGTTTAGCACTTGTTCTGACAGTTTATGAAGCAAAGGGCTTGGAATTTGATGATGTACTCCTTTACAACTTTTTCACAGACTCAGAGGTATATAATTCTTAGCCATTTTCTGCATTTTTTCATTTTTTCTTAAGTCTTGATTTTACATGTGGTCTAACTGGCTTTAAGCTGGGGAAGGATTCCCTGTTTCCTCTGAAGATGGGTGGTTGCATCACAGTAGAAAACAGGGCTCATAGGTTTATGAATTGAGACTGTCTTCCCTTAGTGCTGCATTTTCCTTCATGTTGGCTATTGCAATATAAGGGAGAGCCTTGGGGTTCACACAGCAGTTCATGCACGCATGCACGCACACACACTTCTGCTCCATACCAAGACTACACTAGCTTATGGCATGTCCCTCCTGGCTGCTCCCTGTTCAGGCCAGAACAGTTAGTGGAGGGACACTCCATCACCCTCTCATACTCTTTACCTTATACTGGAGTTCTGGGTCCCAAAAAAGCACCTTAGACCCCTTGCTTTGCATCAGCACAAACTTGTAAAACAATTATGTTTAGAATCAAATAGTGTGTGTATGTGGTTGAGGCGGGGGAGGAGCGTGCTGTGTAGCCATCCACAACTTAGCTCCAGAAAACTCATTCTGGCCTAGCTCAGGAGTTGTCAGGAAACTTGAGAAGGTCCCACAGTCTATAGTGGAGACCATCGCCCATAGAATGGCCTCAGATAAAGAAGACTTTCTTTCCTGGAGGTGTTGCATTTTGTATTTCTTATGTACTCCCTTTTCCCCCTGTGTGGTTGTCTGGGGAGCTCAGACCCTGTCTCTCCAGGGTTTCCTGTAACTCCAGACCTGGCAGGGGTGCGGTCCTCAAGGCTCCTTGCAAAGAGCTATCAACCACAGCAGCCTCCCTGTTGTTGCTGGAGCATCACTGAGCCCCCCTCACCCCACTCCCGCCCCCAGCCAGGCAGCAGGCAGCATCCTTACTGAACATGCCTGCAGAGACTCGAGAATGCCCACTACTTAGTTGCTCTGCAATTAAACTTTCAGTGTGAACATCTCTGCCTCTAGCCCTCAAAACAGTGTCTCAGATATGGTTGTCAACAGATGAAAACCACAGGAAAACTGAGTGAGGGCAGCTTACTGGTGGCTTTTCGTGGAGCTTAGTGGACGTTATGTGATGAGGGCAGAAGGAAGGAGCTTGAGGTAAATGACCTTGTATCTGTCTGAGATTCGGGGACAGTACAATACTGGCTGTCATGGTAGATTTCTGAAAGTTGATT
>JANHGO010000053.1:25660180-25703659 GCA_024606505.1 Aquila spilogaster
CATCCTTGTCATTCTCTGCACAGATTTTACACAGCTGAAAAGTGGAACCCATTTCACAGTACAATTCATACTGCTCCCTTTCGGTATTCCTGGGACAGGGTGGTGTTATGTTTTGCTGGCTTGCTTCTGGACTGCTTCATGATACTGCATCTGATTATGAGACATTGAGCTCATTGCTGTGTTGGAATTTGTCTTTACTCAGTGCCCCAGATTTTTGCTATGTTGCTTTAGACACTGGCTGCTAAACTAGTTCCCTGTAGGCTTACCTTCCAGATAGTGTAGGGGGTTTTGGCAAGCTGGAAATGTATAGACCAAGTACCCACAATTCTGATGCCTCTCACTGAGATGATGGCATCTGCTCGCAGCGGAAGCCAATCTGTGCCCACTTTGTGCAGGTGAAGGAGCAGCTGGTGTCCGCAGTAGTATCATGCTGAGTTTCTGAAGGCAGTATGCAGTGCATCTATCTGTTATTATGCAGTGGTTGTCCATCCTGTTTCAATAACAGTTGAGGTAAAGCATTTCTCGTGGACCATTACAAAGCAGATGTGTTTACTCAGGCATGCCGTGGTTAGCTAGCATTGGACAAATGTGCTGTTGTAATGCCAGTTGAGGATCTTAAATGGGAGCATGTGCTACCCTCCATCATACCTCATTCATTTGATCAGCTTTTTGCAGGGAGAGAGGTGGGTCAGAGTCCAGGCCCTGAAAGATCAACGAGCACTGCTTCTCTTTTGCAAAAATTAGAGGAAAATGTGGCTTTCTGACAGCTGGAACTTCCCCTGCTACCACCCTATAATTTGTTGTATTTTATTTTTGTAACTGTGCACAATCAGTAATACTTGCCAGTCAAAATTTGGCATGAGGTGTTAGAAAGAAAGATTTATTTGTGGATGTTGGAAGGCTGTGCAAAGCCTGCTATTTAAAAAGTGACTGGCACAAATGAAGAAATTATGTCTAAACGCTGTTTTTGAGCACCCCCTCGTGACCAGATCCTCCTGGCATGTTGTCTCAATTTCACTCTGAGCTTCCTCTGCTCACCTTAGGAGTTCCTGTGTCAGTGTCCCTGTTGCTTATAGACTGTGCTTGATGCTCATTAAGTCCCTGATAAAACACCCTTTTTTGTCCAACCTTTTTCTTCTCAGACTGTGTGCTTTCAGTCCTAGTGTGTAAATTTTCCTGTAAAATCCATACTTAACAGCTTTTCTTTGTGTGAACAGTTTTATTATCATTGCTGTCTTAATAATGCTAGATGCTTCCTGGGCTGGATGAGAGAATGAGGCTTTGCCCTGCTTTCCATTGATGGAATTTCTGAGCTGTATGAGATGCTACCTGGGTTGTCTATACCTCCTTCCCTCCGTCAGTAACTCCTGTTTTCCAATTTCAAACATTTCTTCAGTCTTTTCTTGCTTTAGGGTAACTGCTTGCAGAAGCTGCCTCATCTGAGCTTAGAAAGTACAATACCTAGTTACAGCAACACATGCACTGGAATGCAGTAGCATTTAATAGACTTGCAAGGCAGACAGTTGCCATCAATTACAGGGAAGAAATATGGAAACGTGTTATAAAATAGGCTTCAAATTCAGTGCTTTTCAGAGCAGGAAAAGAGTCTTTGAAAATTCATGAACATCTCATTGGAGAAATGTGTTTGCTTTGAACTTCTACTGGAACTGTTACGTATATAGTAAATGTTTCATTGTACAATGAGTGTGGCTTGGTTGCTGCTGTTGTGTTCCACCAATTCCTGTCATAAAAAACATGGAAACATTTAAAAGAATGTCTTTTGAGAATGTAAAATAATGTGTTATAATTCTTTTCTTTGTTAACAGACTTTTGAGTTGTATGGATGTGATGAGACGATGCAAAATGTAGCAGAATTAGTCAAATGGTTGATTTCCATTGGGGCAAAAGTTGAATCCATTGGAGTTTATCCTCTTCATGCTGTTATCAGATTGTGTATAAAAGCAAGTAAGTGACATCCACTGCTGAAATAAACTAAGTGTTGTCTTCTTGGAGGAAAAGTAAGTATAATTAGATCAGATCACGTAGGCATGACTTTACATGTATCAATGAAACACAGGAAAGATGTGGAGCTTTTGGAGAGAATCCAGAGGAGGGCCACAGAGGTGCTCCAGTCCTTGGATCATCTCTCCTATGAAGACAGGCTGGAAGAACTGGGCTTGTTCAGCCTGGAAAAGAGAAGGCTGCAGGGAGACCTCATTGCAGCCTTCCAATATTTAAAGGGAGTTTATAAACATTAGGGAAATTAACTTTTTACAAGGGTAGATAGTAATAGGACAAGGGGGAATGGTTTTAAACTAAAGGAGAGATTTATTAGATGTCAGGAGGAAGTGTTTTACTGAGAGAGTGGTGTGGTACTGGAACAGGTTGCCCAGAGAGGCTGTGAATGCCCCATCCCTGGGGGTGTTTGAGGCTGGACTGGATGGGGCCCTGGGCAGTCTGATCTAGTACTTGATCTAATGGTTGGCAACCCTGCCTGTGGCAAGGGTGTTGGAACTTAATGATTCTTGAGGTCCTTTCCAACCCAAGGCATTCTATGATTCTGTGATTTTAAGAATTCTTTAAACTCACTTTTTCATTATCTGTGCTTGTTAGCGATAAAAACCTAATACGGTTGTTCTCTTGTATGTTTTGGAGCTATAATGTGATTGATGTGGGTCTTTCATATCCTGGGTATGTCAACTTTGACAAAAATAAAGTATTTCCTTGTGCCACCTCAGTGTGGAACAACATTTTCTGTATGTGCTTAAGATTCACGAGTCAACTAAGTGACGCATGCTGGGAGTCAGTGAGAGCATAGTGTCATGTTTCCCACAATGCAGCTGGTTCATGCCATCTTTTCTCTTGCTTATTTTTTTTTATCTCCCTTACTCCCCATGTATGAGCAAAGGTTTCATACAGGTGCATCTTTACATTCCATAGGGGAAAAACAGTATCTATTTCTACTGCATCTGTTTACTAGTTATAACAAGTGTTTTCTTTTATCATTTCAGAAAAGAACCATATTTTCAGATGGTTACTGTCTCAGAGGCCAGACTTGAAGGATAGGATCAACCAGCAAGACAGAGATGGATGCACCCTCCTGCACATTGTGGCGTCTTCCAGTGACTATTCCCGGAAACGCAGTAAATGCAGTTCTTTTTTCTTTTATTCCTACTCGTGTGGTGTTTTGTTTTCATATGGAAAATTGAAGAGTGGAAGAAAATTTCAGACCCCAGTGTTTACTACTACATACGAAGAAGAAAATAAGAGAGCCCCATTATCTGAATATAATAACTGATACTTAAGCATTTCAGTAATTCCCTTTTAAGTCTGTATACTTGATTTGGTGACCATTTTTTTTGCTTCTAGATTTGATTGGTTATGACTTTGCAGTAAGTACACTGTAGTTTCTACTTACCTTTTAAATCTAAATGTGCCTTGTCCTTCTAGAGACCTGTCTTGTTTTTCTGCTGGTTTGTTTTAACTAGGTGAAGCTTTAAAACCTAAGTAGTAATGTACGTTGTCAGAGATGAAAAATGAAATGCTTTCCTTCAAGTTTTCTGTGAGGTTTATTTTACGTTAACTTAGCCTGGCTTTCTTCCTTGTATTTCTTACGCTGCCCACTAGGTGGCCTCAGGAAACAGACACCAACATAACTCCACTCTTCGAGGTCTTTGAACGCAGTGACATTCTGGTGGCTCTCTTCAATAATATGAATGAGATGCTGGCATTCTATATCTAACTAATTTCATTTCCTGGAAAGAAGTCATACTTCTTTTGTAACATCTTTTACTATAAGACTATTGTGTTTCCAGAAAAGACTACATATGTATATTTATAGATATATTTATAAAAATATTAAAACCCTTGCATCCATCCATTAACAAAAAATAATTCCTAAGGTAGTTTGAATGGTAAGACTTGTACAGAAAAAGCACAACAGCTGTGTTAGTCTGCATTGCTCTTTCCTCATCCATATTTTTTCTTCAGCACATGCAGTTAAAGAGATTGTGTTCTGTGGAGCTGTGCCTGGGTGAAATGTTATGATCTAACAATTCTTTGCTTAGCATTTTTTCGTATTCTCTTGCATTACATGATTTGGTGTTCCTGTGCTCTTCCAACTGTTGGAAGATCAATACTGCTGCTTGCAGGGCTGTAAAGTGCTCCCTGGGAGTGCAGTGGGACACTGCAAGAAGAGAGCTTCTCATCTTTAAGAATAATTGTTAAACACTGTCAAAACTTTAAGTCACTCTTATATTTATTGTCTTTGTTTGTTCTGTAATTCTCTATAGCATTTCAAAACACTTAAAGTGACTTCTGTTGAAGGCACTGATACTTACCATTAGTTGAACTGGAAATCTTTGTTAAAAGGCTTATTACCACATAAGTAAAGTGTTTTCTGTTGCATAGGAAAGAAAATGAGTACATAGCAGTAAATATTCATGCCTGAATATGTAAAATAATCAGTCTTGTTAAGTCACCTGATAAACAATAGAAAAGTATCCTGTTTTGCTTTGTCTTTATGTACAGAGCAGTTTGCCTAAAAACTGGAGAACAGGGCTGGGGCATAATGAAGGAGGTGCTTTTGACATACTGCAGTCATACTTTTGACATCGGACCAGTGGGGTGCTCTTGGGGCACCCTGTCACTTCGTGTTACAGTGCTCCCATTTCTCAACTTACAGTAACAAAGATTGAGTTTATAATTATTTTTTTTAATAGTTCTTTGAGTTTCTTTTGGAGATAATACCTAGCAATTCTTAGGACACTGAAAGAATTTATATACATATATATAAAAAAAATTAAAGTTGTGCTAGAAATTGTGCCAAATCTGAAAACAAACAAAATAAAACAACCCCTGAACAACGAGAATTATTCCCCCTCTAATGCTTTTCTTGCAATGCTTTAGGTCAAACAGAAGATGTGCTCATGCTTCTGAATTTTGGGGTTGATCCTACCATTCCAGATGCACGGTCAAGAAGCGTCATAGATATTTTGAAAAAGAACAAAAACTTTGATGCTGTCAAAGCAGTCAGCAGTCACATTGAGAAACACACTTCCTCCTCTGTAGAACTGGAAGGTACTGTATGGACTCTGCACTTTTTCTGTTTTTAAATTACATCCTTTAGATGCAAAATTGCTTTATTTTTAATTGGCAGTAGTAGATGGATTTTATGTAACTTTCTGTATGAGTTGTCACCCTGGTGAGTCAGTGTTGAACATTTTGTCCTTGCCTGAAGGTGTCTGCTGTCCAGCTAATGTTCTTAATGTATCATGCAATAAGTAATTACAAATTGCTTCAAGTTACTCTAAGCCACTGCTGGATTTCTTTTCCTTAGCACAAGGCCCCCCTCCTGCCATAGAAACTGTATTTTTTTAATGCTTTTATCAGTTTTGACCATTTACCTTCACCTTAGTGTTTGACAAATGAAACATTTGGTAAAAACATCCATGACATATTTAAAATGCTTTAAATAAAGAAAAAATGTTGGCCAGAAGGAGAAGTCCTGAGATGATGAACAAGTATGTGAAAAGATGCTGACCTGTTTTGAAAACAAAATAATGTTTTAGTGAGAGATCCTCCTTGTTCAGAAAGTTTTAGTTGTCGTTGATCCACATGGGTGATATGCAGCTGAAACTCCTATGTTACATGGAAACTTAAAATCTCTTCACATGATGAGGGACAAGAGCAGCAGAGCAGACTATTGGAGAGCCTCTCATAACCAAAGCGGAGGACCTAAAATTTAGTTATACTCCTGAAGTAAGGGCAAACTGCAGATTATTTAAAAAATTATTACTGTTATTTTTGGGCAGTTTGTGAAGGACCAGTTGTCTTACAGAAAGGTGCTGAACTTAATTTTCCCAGTGCTAACGTAGAATTTCATTAATTGACATGCTAAACTGGTTTTCAGTCTACTCTTATAAATGCCCATCAGTTCTGAAAAGGATGAGTTCTCTGTTCTTTGTAACTTTCTGTCTGGAAGCTGGTATACGATTGCCCAAGTAACAGGGAATTCTACTTGGACATCAATAAATCAGAATGAGAAAGCATACAAATTGTACAATAAGACCCCAGTGTCAAATTGTCAATACTGACTAACCCTTACACATAATTTCCTGTCTTCCTTAACAAATGGGATAAGCCTGAGATGCCTGTACTGCAGTGTAGTCAGAGAGATGCTGGTTAGGACAGGAAATAGGGATCTGTCTACCCACAGGACTGAAGGGTCTTTGCAGAAGTTGCTGTCTTCGCAACATGGCAGCTTGGTTGCTACTCACATTCTAGTTCTGAAGGGGACTACGGGGGGTGGTGCAGACACTTCCAGCAGAGGATCCAGTCGTAGGAGGCTGTTTGGAGAAGCTCTTGTGTACATCCTCATGAGAGCTGACTTGCCAGTTAGGCAAGATTTTCATTCAGGACTTTGAGGTTTAGAAACTGAGGAGGGAAGTCCTGCAGCTTACCTTTCCAAGTAATAGTACTACTGTTTAAAAGAAGATTATTAAGCCCCAAACATGGATTTTGCTGTTGTTAAAACCATTTCTTCAGTACAGTCTTTTTAAGATGGTTTGGTGCCTGATCATGCTTTTCTTGGCACTAGCTAGCCAAGGTAACATCTGTATTAGCAGTATTTCTGTATTAGCAGTATTACTGTATTAGCTCAAAGCATACCCTTCTCACACCATTGCTTATTTGTGTTATGCAGATCTCAGGGCATAGATGGAGCAAAAGACTTACACAGGCAGATCAAACTCAGGAAAAAAGCGAAACTTACAGACTACATCTCTGGTTTCATGTGTATATTACATAAAAGTTTAATGGAAATCTTTGTATTTCATTGCAATTGCATCTTTTGGCTCCTGGCAAGCAAATTCCTGTAGTTCTTCTTTCTTTACTGTAGAGATCTTTTGCCCTTCTCCTGGAGAAGGTCTTAGCCCAACAGTTCTCAGTTAGGTTCATACCACTGCCCTTACAGACGTAACTGCGTTGGTTGGTATGTCAGGTAGCTCAGCATGTCTTTTGGGGTCAATTTATTTTTTGCAGTGTGCTGCCCCCAAGAGTTTTCTAGGCTTAATGCAAAGCAAGAGGCTGAAGAGCAGGACGCTGCTTTACACCTGGGCTAAATCCTGGTTGCTAAAAAGGTGACTAACCTCATCTGTCACTTTGTCCTAAGAGGGTTAAGCTACTGTTCTGTCTGATCTTTGATGTACTTAAATTCCATGAAACTTTCAGGAAATTCACGCCATGACTTTTGGTTTTCATTTAAAAACAGTTATTAGGACATGATTTAAAATCAGCAGTTGTCCATTACGCAAGTATCTTAAACCTCTAGGTGTCTTTTTGCTGTGATGGGTTTGTTTGCTGGGTTGGTTGTTTAGTTTTAGAAGGGCAAATTATTCTTTGGCTATATTTGTTAAATGCCAGTGAGGTTTCAGACAAGCTCAGGGCATCTGATTAAAAATGTGTGCTGGAAGTGTTACAGTTCTTAGTTATCTACTCTGAAAATTCTTATCATTGCAAGGCAGCAATGTCCTGCCTGCATGTACATCAGCTTGTCAACTCTTGTAATTTTCAGCTTGATGTACTAATGTAAAGAGTATTTATGAGTGTATCACATGTGTTGTGGGGTACAATATAGTGTATTACAATCCTGCCCTGAAAACATGACCATGAAAAACTGGATTTTCAACTTCTGTAATGTTTTGCAGAGGAAGATAGAAGAGCTGTAGTTGATTCTTTTCTGGATGCTCTCGAACAGTTTGTCAAGTTCTGCAGTGTTGAAAGTGGCTTACATCATAAAAATGTATTGAAGGAAGATGTGTTTCAGAGATTTATGAAACTGCTTTCTTCTGTGAAAGGTACAGTGAGTTCCCATTTCTCCTCTTAACTGTTGGTAAAATGTATTTGATACTAACATACAGTTTTTGCTCTCTTACCCTTCCTTGATTTCCACGTTTCTGCAATTGATATTACTGGAACATTGTTTTTACTTACTTTTACTGCTGTGTTTCGCAGTGAAAACCCATCATAATACACACAAAAATTCAATATGAAGAATAAAAGTTTTCGAACTGATTTGTCTGTCAGCATAAAGACAAAAGGATACAAATGTAGAATTTTGCTGTTCTGTGCTTTGAATTTAACGAGCCCATTATTCTGAAATGTGTTTACATTGAGATGGATTTTACTGTCTCTTTTTGAGTGAGTTATTGCTTGTCTTGCAGAAATTCCTGAAGGGGTTGTTTGCAACATCTCCCAAGCCTGTGCTAACAGCATCATAAAACTGTTGTTGAAGAAGCAAATGTGGCATGAAGTTTTGCTGTTGCTAACAGGGAAAGCCAGTGGGGAAAACACATCGGATGGAGGACTCTTCAAAACCTGCAGTCTTTCAGATGTTGACATTGGCAGCATTATCCAGCAGTGTGACAGACTGGACGAGCGAGTCCACCTCATAAGATGTTTGGTAGAAAGAGGAGGTGAAAAATTAGAATGTTACTTCTTTTAAAAAATAGGATATTTTCTTTTGCATGTTTGGAGTACCACAGTATCAGAAATATGAATGCATAGTTTTTCTGGCTCTGTATAAGTGCTGCAGCTTGTTGAGGTGCAGTACATTTGCTGCACCTGCTACACTGGAAACCTGTTAGGACCGTGTAGGATGGAAGATGTTTTTCAAATGAACTTTGTCTGTCAGAGTTGAATTAGGAGGTAAAAGACCAAAGATTCTTGTTGTTCCTTTGCTTATAGTTTTCTTGAGCTTTAATTCCCCTGTCTTGACCCACAGTATTATCCTGATAGAAAATGTGATTCACAGTCTTGGGATTCAATCTGTTGTCATGTCACAAGTAATTGGCTACTTCAGTGAATTCAAGGGCATGACTGAGTATCTTTCTTTTTTCAGTCACTATGATTGTGATCATTTTTCTTGTTTTGCATAAGCTTTATTCCTAGAATTACTCTGCCATTTTTCACTTCATCTTATAACTTGATGCTGTAAATTAGGGACAGACAGTCCTGCCGCAGCCTTGTGAGTGTCTGGGGTTGCAAGAAGGGTTCTTGTTTCATTCAGTGACTGACTTACTTGAAGAAGATATGTTCTAGCCTGTCTGTCTTCCTGTTGCAACAGGAAGACTGGCTGCTTAGATTATTGGGAGATCAGGGGAGGTTTTGAAGATTTTCTTTCTCAGAAACTCTTTTTGCCTGCTCAGCAATCAATTTGTGCATTTCTCTGATGAGCACTTTCTGTGGTTTGCAGATCTGGTTTATCGCATTTAACCCCTATTATTTTCATGTCACTAGCTCTGCCGGATGGGATTGGAGCCACATCTGAAATGCCACTGCAAATCTGCCTGAAAAAGAATTACTTTGAACTGGTGTATTTGCTGCTGACCAAGGGTGCAGATCCTCAAAATATCTCCGTTGCACAAGGAGATACTCCTTTGCATGCTGCGGTGCACATCTGTTTAGATAAAAGAGGTAAGGTTTTTGTGTGCCTAAGTCTAGGGGACACAAACATCTCTAGCAGGAAAGTGTCACTCATTTTCACAGCAACCGTTGAAAATACCTAAGGGACATAAAACTACTAGAAAGCGTTTAAAGGAGGACTGCAAAGATGGTGAAGGATCTATAGGGGAAGATGTATGAGGAGTGTCTGAAGTTCCTTGGTTTGTTCAGCCCAGAGAAGAGGAGACAGGGGAGAGGCCTCATGGTGGCCTACAGCTTCCTCACAGGGGGAGCAGAGGGGCAGGTGTTGATCTCTGCTCTCTGGTGACAGTGACAGGACTTGAGGAAATGGTATGAAGCTGCATCAGGGGAAGTTCATATTGGAAAAGGTTCTTCACCAGAGGGTGATTGGGCCCTGGAACAGGCTCCCCAAGACAGTGGTCATGACACCAAGCTTGCCAGAGTTCAAGAAGTGTCTGGACAGCGCTCTCAGACGTACAGTTTGATTTTTGATCAGTCCTGTGTGGAGTCTAGAGTTGGACTTGATAATCTTTATGGGTCCCTTCAAACTTGAGATATTCTGCGATACTATGATTCGTGATCTCATTTCTTACCTGTCCAGCTCACTACCACTTTATCTGTTGTTTTTTTCATGTGATAGCAGAGGCAGCAGACCAGGATATTTGGCCATATCTCAGTCCCCAGAGTTTGTAGGCCAGAGGATATGAACAAACCTTTATTAAGCTAATATGTTCTGCTTTTAGTTTGCAGTGCCTGGGGCTGTGAGGAGAGTTAATGGCCGGTCAAGTGATTGATGGGATTGAGGCAGCTGTAATGTCTCCATCACTTTCTATTTTTTGTGACTATATTATTATTTAATCAAGTTGATTTAGAAAGCAAAACTTCTCTCAGAAAAGCTATAAAATTTTTACTAGATAGGAATGGTATAAATGTGAAGTATCTAGGAAGAAACAAAGACAAAGGCAGGGCAATAGCAGCTGATATTGAAGGAAGGGCAGCAGATATTGAAGGGCTTTAGGGCAGTTGGTTGAGGGAGTGGGAGCACAACTGATATTTTCTTCTGTCCCTTCTGGGGTAGCAAGGGACATGGAGTGAGCTAGGAAAACCCAGGTAATGAATAAGTGGTGCTGCCACAGGAGCTTTGGGTTTTTCAACCATGGAGTAATTTACTCAGCACCTGTTGTAATGGCTGCAGATGGGTATCACTTGTCTCTAAGAGAGAAATGGATCCTAGCCCGAGAGCTAGCAGAGCTCATTGGGAAGGCTTTAAATTAGGTAGGAAGGGGGAAGCAGATGCAATGAGGCTTGCTAGGACAGAGCAAATAGTCCAGGATTTTATACTAGATCCGATGGGGGAAGAGAGTTGAGTGCACTGGAACAGAGAAAAGCTTGGGGTTGCTGTTGTGCCAGGAAATTGCCAGGAAAAACCTCCAAACTGTCCTGTAGGATCTTCTGGGAACTCCTCAGAGGAGGTAATGTTGCTGACCCCTTATCTGAAACTTTCTCGTGTCCCTCTGGGAAGCAATAAGGGAAAACTTCAGATTTCTTTCAGAGGTTTGAGGGAGGGCCCTTCTAGAAAGGTAGTGTGCCAGAAAGCCCAGCTGAAGTGCCTTTACAGTAATACATGCAGCATGGGAAATAAGCAGAAGGAGTTGGAAACGTGCTTGGAAAATTATGATCTGGTTGCTATCACGGAATGTGGTAGGACGGACCTCACGACTGGCATACCGTGATTGAGGGCTACAGGCTCTTCAGAAGGGATAGTCAGGCTAGGAGGGGAGGGGGAGTTGCCCTCTATGTTAGGAAGAGGATAGATTGCAAAGAGCTGTGTCTGAGTAACAGCCATGACAGCCAGATTGAGAGCTTATGGGATAAAATCAGGGATTGGTCCAGTAAAGGACATCTAGTGGTTGGGGTCTACTACAGGCTACCTGATTGGGGGAGCCTGTTGATGAGGCCTTCTTGCTTTAACTGCAGGAGGTGTTGCGCTTGCGGGCTCTTGTCCTGATGTGGGATTTCAACCACCCAGATATCAGTTGGGATAGCAGCACAGTGGGTGGTAGACTGCAGCGTCTAAGGCACGGACTCAGATGTGAATGATCCAAATTGTTTATTACAGGTTCTGAAATCCCTTATATGTATTCACAGGTTTTCTCTTTTAACATTGCCACCTGCCTTTACACATCAACAAAATATTCCACAAACACTCCTTAACTGTGCATGCAGGCGCTTATCCAATTAGAGTCAGTCATAAGTCGTTCCTAGCCACGTGCTCTTCCTCCAATTAGAGTCATCATCACGCGGCCATCACACAGCTTACTTGACTTTGTTTTGCTTCTTCTGGAGATGTTCTTGGTTCTCAGCCTTGCTTTCTCATGCTGTTTGTCTTGCTCCACAGCTTCTGCTCTGTATAGTCTTTCTCTCTCTCTCTTTTTTCTCTTTTTTTTCCTAAAGAAGTATAAGGCTACTCTTATTCGGTAAGAAATTGCTCTAGGAACTTCAGGTATCAGGAAATAGTTGGGATTTACCACAGGTTTGTTACATAACTCAAAGCTGTCTGCTGCAGATTCCTTCTGGACAGCATAATAAAATGAACCAGATGACCCTAGGGTAGTACCAGGGCTGCTTCTTTTCTGGATGACCGGTCACCATCCTCTGTTTGGTAGCTCTCAGGGCTGATATTGGAAGATGACTTGGAGGTTAAAAAAAGAATGAAATTGACTGATGCTCCATAAGCAGTTGTAAAACTAGAGATTTTTAAAGCTTTGCTGCTACCGTATTATTTCTTCTAAATATGAGAAAAGTTGTTTTGAGCTATTTCAAATAAACTTGTTTTAAAAACATGAAATGTAGAAATTGTCTTTTGAAAGCAAATTGATTTTGCAGAAAAAAAAGCATTAAAAACTGTTGGCCTACCATGCATCATTGTAAGCAACTGATTTTTTTTTTTCTCTTGCTTTCAGATGGCACTGGCATAAACATCCTGAACTATCTGCTTGATCTCTTTGCTTCAAGACATTCTGACTTTCCATATCTTAATCCAAACATACAAGATGATAATGGAAATACAGTGATGCATGTTATTTTTCAGAGAGGATTTTCAAAGCAGGCAAAGAGAATAATGGATTCATTGGCAAAATTTGACGTTAATTTTAATATAAAGAACAAATTAGGAAGAGACGTGAGGCACAGAATTAAGAAAAATGACCCACTGCTACTTGCCTGGAATACTGCTGTGTCAGAGAAAAAGAAGTACCGGCAGGATATAGCAGGGCAGTCGGTTAAAACACCTAAGCCTACTCCAGCTTCTGATGTGTCACAGTCAAAGAATGCAGGACGTTCTTCTTCTGGGTCCTTATTAAAAGTACCATCTGGCAACACAGCGTGTAATGATGTAAAAACCCTGTCTTCTGTAAAGACAAAAAATGATCAGTTAGCAAAGCAGGAAATGGAAAAGATAAACAACCCCTTAACTCTGCAGGAAAGTCTAGTGCAGGAAATCGCAACTCTAATTCAGCAATTGAAGTGGGGTGACACCCTGAGGAAGGATAATTCTGTGGTACAAAAACAATCTTCAGGCCAGACAAATTTGAAAGAGGGAAAAAGTGCATCTTTACAACTTTGTGGAAGCATAGTTTATCCTGAAGGAAAGGAAGATGACAGAGAGAAAAAGAAGGGAGTGCAGGAATTTAATGTGGGCCTGTCTAACGGAGAGAAGGAAGAACCAGAAGAAGAGAAGATTCTGGATATTGAGGCATATGTGCAGGAGTTTGATAACATGACTTGGGAAATAGAGTGCACTCCTGAAGCACTGAAGACCTTGGGCAGCAAAGATGTGCCTCATTATCTGAAAACTAAAACTATAATGACAATTAAGCAGCTTGGCAATGGGGAATGGACTAGGGGTCTTCAGAAGCCGCTGAAACATTTAAAAGCCGATATACAGCTTTATGAAGCCAAACTGGGCAAAGGTGCAAGAATGCTGTGGGAGCTTGCAATTGACTTTTCTCCTCGTTGCAGTGAGAGTGCAGAAAAGATTATGGAGACAGAACAGACAAAAAGTCTTCCGGAAAAATCGGGAAGAGTTTACACAGAAATAATCAGAATTTGGGCCATTGTTCTCGATCACTGCAAGTTGAACCGTGTTTTAGACAATATATGCTTGTCCTACAATCGTGGCTTATCTTGCGTCTTAAGGAAAAAGCTGAAAGGCATAAATGAAGGACATCAGAACTACAATGTGACAACACATAAGCGTGTTCCACGTTGTTATGTTGAAGACCCGGAGAGAGAAAAATCAAAAGAACATACTATCCCTGAGTATTTCCCTCCAGGCAGTGCAGCAGAAATGGAATACAATATAATGAAATTTCACAGCTTCAGTACTAACATGGCACTTAACATTATAAATGATGTACATTCTGCTGTTGAGTACCCTTTCCGAGTTGGGGAATTAGAGTACGCGGTAATTGACCTCAATCCAAAGCCCATGGAACCAATCATTTTAATTGGACGAAGTGGGACAGGGAAGACGACTTGCTGCTTGTATAGGCTTTGGAAGAAGTTTTATTCGTACTGGGAAAAATCCACCATGGCAGATGGTCCTCTGCTGGAGAGGCAAACTTGGCGACAGAGACAGTGCAGTGATGTTGAAAAAACTAGGTTAGAGAACGAAGAGTGTGAAGAAAAACAGGACAGTGATGATTCAAGTGAGGAGCAAGACCAGGACAGTGAGGATGAAGAGGTTCCTACGGGCACAACTGATACAGAAACAAATCCGTTTGATGACCATAAAGAAGACCAAATATGTAATTCGGAAGAACCAAACAGGCTGGAGCATCTGCACCAGATCTTTGTAACAAAAAATCCCGTCTTGTGCCAAGAAGTTCAGAAGAATTTCATTGAACTTAGCAAGTCTTCTAAGGTAACCAGTCATTTCAAGCCTCTGGAGCCAAATGTTCATAGGCTACAAGACATTAAAGATGAAAATTTCCCACTGTTCATCACCTCCAGGCAGTTGTTGCTGTTACTGGATGCATCCATGCCTGACCCATTTTTTCCGAGGAATGAAGACGGGAGCCTGAAGAGAACCATTGTTGGTTGGAGTCCCCACGAAGAGTTGGTAATACCAAATTGGCAAGATGAGGATGAAGAAGGTAATGCTGAAGCAGAAGATGGTGATGAGGAAAGAACTGCTGATGTGTACTCTAGGGAGAGCGACCCTCGGACTTTTGTGACTTACGATTTATTTGCAAATGAAATATGGCCAAAAATGATAAAAGGTAAAAGCTTGTACAATCCTGCACTTGTTTGGAAAGAAATAAAGTCCTTTCTGAAAGGCTCTTTTGAGGCACTGAGTTGCTTTGGGGGTAAACTTACTGAGGAACAGTACAAAAAACTAGGCCGGAAGAGATCACCAAACTTCACAGAAGACAGAAGTGAGATCTATCACCTCTTTTGTCTTTATCAACAGATAAGGTCTCAGAGAGGCTACTTTGATGAAGAAGACTTGCTGTATAACTTATCTCAAAGACTCTCAAAACTTGGGGAGCTGCCATGGTCCATCCATGAGTTTTATGGTGATGAGATTCAGGATTTCACCCAGGCCGAGCTAGCACTGTTAATGAAATGCATCAATGACCCTAATTCCATGTTTCTAACTGGTGACACTGCCCAGAGCATAATGAAAGGAGTTGCTTTCCGTTTTAGTGATCTGAGGTCACTGTTTCATTATGCAAGCAAAAACACCATGGACAAGAAGCAGCGTGTTAGAAAACCGAAAAGGATATATCAATTGTACCAAAACTACAGGTCCCATTCAGGTAGAGTATGAAATTTATGATCTGTGCTTGTGCTCTTCAGATGTCACTAATGGTTGAGGTTTGCTATTGGCCAGTTCAAAGCATCTTTGATCAGCCTTTTTTTGTGTGTGTGTGTGTTTGTTTGTTTTATTAAGACATCAGATGATCAGCTTTTAACAAAATCTTTTCGAAGTGTCTTTGCAAGAGAGTATGAGACAGTCTGATTGAGCTTTAAAAACTGTATTCTGCATTTTGTAGGTATTCTCAGTCTTGCGTCTGGAGTGGTTGATTTGCTTCAGTACTATTTCCCAGAATCTTTTGATCGGCTTCCGAAGGACTGTGGTCTCTTTGATGGACCCAAGCCTACGGTCTTGGAGTCCTGCAGTTTTAGTGACCTTGCAATTCTGCTGAGGGGCAACAAAAGGAAAACACAGCCTATTGAATTTGGAGCACATCAGGTTTGCTTTTCTTAGGTATACGGCTTTTTGCAGATTGTTCCAGCTGTGCTACTAAATAATCACTTTATATGGACTGCCCACAGCTTTTTTTAATCCCTTCTATTTTACTGATAAATTATGCCTTTAAAACTCTGAAACAGTTGTTTTGTTGGTTTCCATTTCTTTCTTCTTAATGCATTTCTGGCTCTTCCTGCTCTTTATTTCATCAGGTGATTCTTGTCCCATTCTTTTCTAACTCCAAATTTTCTTACACAAGATATGCAACTGTCCACTCGTACCACACATTTGTCAGTCTTCTAGCGGCAGCTTTGCATAGTGTGCTGGAATGTCTGTTAAATGCTGTCTGGTTTTGGGAAACCTCTTGCATTATCTTGACACGTTTGTATGTCTTCTGTCTGTGGCTTCTTAACGTGTTCTTTTAATTAATATGCCTTATTATAGGTAGTATTAGTTGCAAATGAAACAGCAAAGGAGAAGATACCCGAGGAACTCAGTTTAGCACTTGTACTGACAGTTTATGAAGCAAAGGGCTTGGAATTTGATGATGTACTCCTTTACAACTTTTTCACAGACTCAGAGGTACTTAATTCTTATCCCTTTTCTGCCTTTTTTCTTAATGTATTGATATTACATGTGATCTGCGTGGTTTTCCAGGTGGGGAAGGATTCACAGTTTTCTCTGAAGATGGATGGTTTCATCACAGTAGAAAACGGACTCAGAGTTGTATGAAGTGAGCCTGTCTTCCCTTAGTTCTACATTTTACTTCAGACTGGCTGTTGCAATTTCACGAAGAGCCTTGGGGATCACACTTCTGCCATGTCCCAAGAATACTGTTAGCTTGCAGCATGTCTCTCCTTGCCTCTGACCTGTTCAGGTCAGAGCAGTTGGAGTGACGTTCTACTATCCTTGCATACTTTTACCTTATACTAGGCTGCTGGGTCCTGAAAAAGCACCTTAGATCCCCTGCTTTGCATCACTATTGTGTTCACAGAGTGATTTTTTTGGTGTGATAGCTTGCAGACTTGAAATCATTTATCAGTTGCTGACAAATATAAACAAATTGAATGCTGTTTTTTTTGTTTTGTTTTGTTTTTATTCGTGTTGTAATTGAAAGTTTAGTAAAAGAACTGTGTTCAGAAGCAATTTGTGTGTGTGTAACGAGGGAAGTATGCTCTATGGCAGTCTACGGCTTAACTCCGAAAACTCACTCTGGTCTAGCTCAGGATTTGTTAGGATACTTTGGAAGGTCTAACAATGCATAGCAGAAACCATCTTCCCTAGGGTGGCCTTGGATGAAGAAGGCTTTCTTTCCTGGAGGTGCTGAGGTTTTTATCTACTCCCTTTTTCCCCGCTGTGGTTCTCCAGGGAGCGTCCAACTCTGGGCTCCGCGTAGGACCACCAAAAATCAAACCATGTCTGAGAAAGTTGTCATTCAGAGGGATGCAATCTCAGGGCTTCCCATAAAGAGCTGTTGACCACAGCAGCCTCACTTGGTGCTGAAGCATCACTGAACCTCTGTGGCCAGGCAGTAGCCAGTATCCTTACTGAAGGTGCTTGCAGACTTGTGAACACCCATGACTGAGTTACTATGCTATTAAATATTCTGTGTGAATATCTCTCTTGCAGATACCCTCTGGGCTAGAGCCCTCAAAACAGTGTTTCAGACATGACTTACAGCAACTGAAAACCACAGACGTATAAAATAAAACTGAGGGCAGCTTGCTGGTGGTTTTTCATAAAGTAAGCACTATGTGGTGAGGGTCAAAAGAGGGAACTTGAGGTAGATGATTTGAATGTAGCTTACTGAGATTCAGGGACATGGCAATACTGGCTGTCATGACAGATTTCTTAAAGTTGATTTGTTTAGAATGATGTGGGCTGAGCTTAGAACAACGAGAACTAATAGGAGAACCAAGAGTTTAATGTGTTGGGCATTTTAATTTAGTTAGACTAATCTGTGTCGGACGGGAGAACTGCTTTCATATAAATAATTAGTTTTCCTGCAAGTCGTGAGTATTTGAGTTGATTTGAATAGTTAAGCAGGGAAGAAAAGTTCATACTGAGGTTTTCTGGTTTGAAAAGGTGAATCTCTGAAATGTTGTAAAGACAGCAAATGTGTCTGTGTACTGTTTGTCATCTGTTTTATTTGGTTTTCATGGGGCTTGAAAATGAGATTCGGAATGTGTCCTGTTTCGAGATACAGATTAAAATGAAGAATGTAAAAGTAAAAAATTGCCAAACCTTTGAAACCCAAATTTATACCATTATTGGGCTGTCATTTTATAATCTGTAACTGACTTAGGAACGGTTTGATTGATGATTTATCGTAACCAGAATTTCAAAATGGGTTTTGCAAGTGTCCTACATTTTTGCCAGGTTGCTTAGGGCTCTGGGCTGCTGAAAGCAAAGCTGTTTTAGCCATATGAGAGTATTTTTAAGTTTGTGGCACAAACATAGCACTTTGTGGTCAGTTTTCCTTTCAACACCAAAAAGGGAATAAAATTAACATAACATTTTAGAATATGATATTCTGTTTTGTTAGTTTTGTGGGGGATCAGGAACCTGCAAAAACATGTTATTAGGATCTGGCATTTGGTGCATAGCATGAGAGGGCACAACAGAAATCTGCTGCCACGCCGAATGTACATTTAAGCATGTTTGTGCACATTTGCAGACATTACTCACATGTACTTATGTCACAATCCAGTATAGTTCAACCAGGCTCTTTTAGATATTCCACGTGAATATCTTTTTGCTCTTCTTTAACCCTCTTCCAAGGAGGGTGGTGTGTTGGCTGGTTAGGGTCTACCCTGTGGATCGGACCAGCACTGGCAATCACTAATGCTGCACACTGAGCCTAAGTAAATTCATTGCATGACTGACCAGATCTCATGAATGTGCACACTGAGGGTGAGAACATACACCTATATGGGTTACTGGTGGATCCACCTCCGTGGCTTCAGCCCCTTGTTTGGTCCATGAGCTCCATCCCATCATGATGTACATCACCAGAGATGACTTGTTCGCGAAAGGTGATGTCCCAGATGTCCCTCTTCTTAATCCACAGCCTTTTCCTACTTAGTTTGATGGTTCAGTGAAATGCCTCTTCAGTGCACCACCCAAAGGACAGCAGCCGCTCACCTTTGCTTTCCTGGATACAGCTTGCTGCAGGTCTCCTTGGTGCTTCTGGGATGAGGTTGGTGAGTTGTGGGCCAGCCTGCCTGCAACTCACTGACTCACTGAGCCTGTCAGCCCTGTAGTGCCAAGGAAACTTGGCAGCTGCTCATCCTAACCTTCAGGCTTGGATTTGTTCAACATGTCTTACATGGCATATTTTAGCACAGCAGTTTGCAACTTGTCAGCATTCTCCTACCACCTTTTATCTTTGAACCCCACCCCAGACTGGCAGGGAGCAGGCACAGTGAATCTGCCTGCTGCAGTGTTGGGGTTTGTAGAAGAGTCCCTGGACACAGGACCGCAGCTTGAGCCTTGTCTGTGGTGAGGGTAAGCTGATGTACTCCTTGATGAGCCATCCATTGTAGGGCTGTATCTGCAGCTGTAGCTGCAAATTTATAGTCTGTCCAAGGAGGATTTCATGTTTAGTGTCAGATGGTGATGATTGATATGTGGTGCTATATGTGGTTTGGATTTAGAAAACTAATTCAGCAATATGCTGAAATCGCAAGAGAAGCATAGTACAACAGTGGCAATACACAGAGGAGTCACAATACAGACATGATTCCTGTATGTTCTCGAACAGTCCCTGTATGCTCCACTGTCACAGCCTTGGACATCGTCAATTGCTGGAAAGGAGAATGTGGCTTGAAGCCAGCTCAAGCCAATTGCTCTCTTCCAGGTTTACTTTGTCATTCTGTTTCTTTATTCTGTGTTCAGCTGAGTCTCTTACCTACCCTGTGTTGGGATGACAAGCTGAGGGAGACATTGCTTTGTACTAGCTATTTCAGGAAAAGTTGTACGTTCAACCTGATGATGATCCGGTACAGACATATCTCAGAGGTTACTCTAATCTCCCATGTGTTGAGATGAAGTTCCACTTCCTTGGTTGTCTTCAGGTTCTTCCCTGAGATTTTTTTTTTTGGTCTGATCTCCTTTAAGTTGTTTTCAGTTGTGGGGGTGTGTTGGTTGATCACAAAATATGACCTTGTCTTTTGCATATTTGGGCAGTACTTCTGTATTTTGTGTATTGCTGTATACATGTAACTTCATTTTTTTTTTCACATTTTAGGCTAGCAAAGAATGGAAGATCATTTCTTCATACACTCCTGATTCGGATGTGCAAGTAGGAAGCAAATTGTTAATTGAAATGCCTTTAGAGGATGCCACTGCTATGCAAAAGAGACCTACTTCTTTTAATGTAGAAATGTACAAGGTGAGTTTTTCATAGCTTTGGGAATAGCAAGGTCACACAAAACTCTTAAATCTTAAAGGTTGGGAGATTCCTTCAAGAATTACATTAATCTTTTAGTTACATGTTTATTGAGATGGTTCTATCTTTTTGGTAGCTCCTACCTGTATAATCTAAACTTGATTTTGAAAGATTTTTTTTGTGAATGCAGTTTAAGAAACAAAAAGTAGACTTTTAGGTATACATACAGTGGTTAAAACAAATAGCAAAACATCTTGTCAGTGTTTATTATTACTTTAATCTGGTTTCAGATCATTGCCATTACTTCAAAATTAAGGAAACTTTACTTAGACTCACTTGAGTCAGATATTTCCAGAATTGTACTGGGAAAAAAAGCCAGCAAGTCATTGCATGTGCAAGTGATTAGAAACAAGACAGACTGTCACACCTGCAGCTACTAGATTTGCTGTACCAGTAGTTGCTTGCATATTAGTTGGACAGTTGCTTATGTAGCTGAAAAGTCATGTATTTCATATTTAGATTTGCTTAGTTAGAGGTACTTTCTTTGTCATTCACCGTACATATTCATTGTTTTCTTAAAACTGCAAAGTGTGTCACTTTGTAACAGATCAGGTAATCCGGCATTGGTTTTATTTCCTTTTCTTTTTGTGTTGTTGTTCTGCTTCAGATGCTGAATGGAGAACTGAAGCAGTTGTATACTGCCATTACAAGAGCCAGGGTCAATCTTTGGATCTTTGATGAAAACAGTGATAAACGAGCACCAGCTTTTAAGTATTTCATCAAAAGAGGATTCGTTCAAGTTGTCAAAACAGATGAAAATAAAAGTAAAGTTATACTAAAGCTTCCTTGAAAGAGTATGAAACAAGACAATGTACTGAATGCTTTCTTGCTTTCAACCTGTGTAATAAAGAATGTTAATTTCTTTGGTCCCTCTTAACAGTTTGCACTGATTTTGCCCTTGCAAATCTTCACTGATTTCAGTAGGTCTTACTTGTATGGGCTCTAACGATCATTTGTATGTGTTAATAGGTAATATAATTGCTAATTCATAGGTGTAATTTTTTTCCTGCACAGTAATGAAGGTGGTTCATGGAATACCATGCCAACTGAAAGAGATTTATCAAATCAGAGAATTTGGTTTCTATAAAGACAGTAGATTTACTTAGTTTTGTCCAAAAACAGCAGAATTTTTTTAGGCTTTTCAAAACCAGACCCTACCTGTTTATTTCTTGGGCTGATTGGGAGAGGTAAAATTTATTTAACTCACAGTTACCATTACTGATGTGAGCACAAAACATAGAGTTTGGAGGATTGTAAGATGTTCATGCTTAGCTTTCGTACATAACAAGGGATTTCTGCTATATATCTCTTCTAACATAACATTATTTCCCATTATGTTCTAGACTTGGATGATAGCATGTTTGCTAAAACTTCATCCCCAGAAGAATGGATTGCACAGGGAGACTACTATGCTAAACATCAGTTCTGGGAGGTAGGAGCATGTGATAGCATGTGCTGAAATAAGGATGCTTGGCTATTCTGAAACCTTCTGGTTTTCTTTACATCTGTAAAATTATCTGTAGACCTTCAGTGGCTACAGCAGTATTTTTCTTATTTGTTGGTTTTTAATTCTGTGGATGTCTACAGACAACTACAGAGAGCAGCCTGTTGTCTGTAAATTACAGACAGAAATGTGCAGGTCACAGAGGGGGAAATGTTTTAACATGCGCAAATCAAAAGTGATTGGGAATGAGTTATTAGCAACAATACGAAGTATTGGAACTTGTGAATCTAAACCACACGGTTGGCACTATCATTACACATTAATTCCTGTTGGCATTAATTTGAAGTGTATTGATTTGGGTGATGATCTCAGTGCTCTTCTACGGTTTATTTTTTAAATAGAAATTAGGGATGGATACAAAATGCATATTAAGGGGCAGCATGTAAGAACTAAGGGAATTTGCTACACCAGGAAATCTGGAAAAAGTGCAGCAAAATTATGGTTTCATTCCATTACTATTTAAAGAACATGGAGATTTTACACGTATTTATTTGCTAAGTTTATTTGTTAGTTTACACGATTCAGATTTGGCGTGACACTTGACAGTGGAAGCAAATGCAATTTTGGATACTTATTTTGGTGATAGCAGAAGGAAAACGTCCACTTTTTGATGGTAGCAGCATGGTTTTTTCAGTGGAAAATAGATACTTGTAAGAAGGCAAAAATTAAAATAATAAGCTGCGTCTATACAGGTGGTATTTCTCTCCCTGAGAGGAAAAAAGCAATTTTCTAAATGGACAGAAAATTGTTCAAATAATAATAATAAAAAAAAAAACCACGGCTGAAAAAAATTGATCTTGAAATCTGAAATGTAATACCCATATTATCTGCTCTTCTGTTTTCTTCATAACCCTGATCTTTGACTATCACTGCTGCATAAAAGGAAATTATCTGGGGAATTCTGTGTCTCTAAGAGTGGCTTGCAATGTGGAATTTCCAAGCAGAGTTAAACACAAAATTAATGGTTGGAATAAAGAAATATGATGTGGAAAAATGGAAAAGGTGATAAATAAGCCAACCTTGTTAGGTGCGTAGTTAACTCTTGATGATTGCCTTTAACTTATCACACAAGGGGACTAGTGTGGTAAAAGCATGAATAAACTTTCCACATTCTCTGATTTAACTTTGCACAAGTTGCTTTTCCTAGCTTTTATTAATAGAATTCACGTGGCAGATGCCTAGTGGCTTACCAATTAATAATTTGGATTATCATTCAAAGTCATGTGTGCTACTTGTGCCATCAGCCTCTCAGGAATTTTGCTTTTATTGCTTCCATGTAAGTTTTGTAAAACACTTTAATAAAAATTCTAATTGTGATACAGTCACATGTGGACTGACTTCAAAGCCTTTCTTTTTGTCCTATGAATACACTGCTGTCTTTCACCTTTTCCTTCTTCCATGCACCCTGGGGTCTTTCTGTTTTTCATTACAGCAACTGTAAAATTAAGAGTTGCTTTTATGTGATAAGCCACAGGTTGGATGCACGTGGGTAAAAGCTGTGTGTGATCTCACCCCAGGTGGCAGCCAAATGTTACCAAAAGGGAGGAGCAGCTGAGAAGTCAAAGCTGGCTCTGGCACACGATGCTGTTCTCAAAGTGCACTTGAAGAAAAGCAGCCCCAGGTAAGTGCAACGCGAGTGGGCATCATTCTGGGGTGCCAGACCTCATGAGTGTGTGCTGGGGAGGATGCCCACCACAGCTGTGAGACCGAACTGGAGACATGGAGTAGGCATGTAGATGAGGTGTCTGTTACAGCTTTTTGGGTGGTGAAGGAAACTGAAGAAATTGGAATATTCAGTGCAGCTGCTGAGTTGCTGCCTCCTTTGTGAAGCAGTGAAGGCAGTTGTAAACTGTAGGCTGTCCAAACCAAATGTGACCATTGCAGAATTGCATGAGAGAAAGCAACAGAATTTGTATTACATGAAGAGGCTTTTTTCTCGGATATAGATATGAAAGCATATACCATCAGCAGTTCTCAATTTCAATTAATCCTACTATTTAACCAAGAAGAAGGGACAATGTTTTACATTTGGGGAGAAAAGCTGCTAACAAAGAGTGAGCTTTGAAGTAAAATTAGTGTTTGAGCCAGTGTAAATTAAACAACTTGAACTAGATCAGAACCAAAGAGCAGGTTTAAAAAGGGGACAGATTTTGAGGTGAATCATTTATTTATGCTGTCAGCTGTGCAAAATTGCTCTGGGCTGGACTGGGGAGAAAGTTTGCAGTTTCCTGAAGTCAAAGGCTGAAAAACTGTTTGAGACTTGACATGTATAAGACAGGGAAAAAAGCTAGTAGCGATAGCAGAATGTGACTAGGCAGCACTGAAGGGCTTTTCCTTTCACGAAAGTCTGGAAAAATGTTACGACTGGATTTAAATAAGGATTGCCTTTTTTAAAAGGCCCATTTTATATTAATAGCACTGACACAGAATTGAAGCATAGTCATAAAATTTTGTGATCACATGGAATTTGTTGAGGGGACTGAAATTTTTAGTTGTCTGTAAGCTGGAGTGCTTGCCACGTGGGTAGAATTTGAGAAGTTAGGTTTATTAGGATAACTTGTGAAATAAATTGACATTGGATAGGATAACACACAAGGTGATACGAGGAAAGTTGATGTAGAACAAGATATGTTGACAGAACAAAAATAAGAATGAAGTGGCTTTTAAAAATTAAAATATTAATGCTCTTGCACAAAGCATAAGTAAGATTCCTGTGTGCTCTATACTTTATACAGTTCTGGTTCTCTCGGCTCAAGAATGGCGAATTCAAACCAGTTCTGGGAAGAAGACAGATAGGCTGCAGGGGCACCAGGAAGGTTGTGCTGGGTTAGTCATACAAAACTAAGACTGACAACAAATTTGATTATTGTCTTTAATGACATAGGGGCTAAACAGCAGGAAGGAAGAAAGAGCAAGTTAAGCTCACGATGAGAAATCAAAACTATACTGGCCTTTAGTATACTTGGTTTGTGAAATTAAAAAAAAAATGCTTTTTACTGCTTATGAGATTCTGGAACAGACTTCTGGTCAGAGCAGTGTTGGTCCAAAATCCAGCTAATTGTGAAGTAATGGCTCATCAGTTTTGAGTATGAGGAGGAATGCATTATGTCAGCGTTGGTTGGATTCAGTTACAGATCTTGTGATCTTAAACTTCATTTAATTTGAGTAATTTTCTCTTACTTTCTGCAGGGAAAAACAGATGGAATATATGACATTGGCTAAAACTTACTTGGAATGTGGAGAACCAAAACTATCACTAAAATGTCTGTTTCAGTCAAAGGAGTTCCGGCTTTGTGCAGAACTGTGTAAAAAGTTAGGAAAGGTATTACATTCCTTTACCCTGTACTGTCCTTACCTCTTTCATTTTCCTACAACTTTTTTTCCCCTCCAGTTTGGTGCTTGTACATCTTTATAGAATTTTTAACGGTGATCTCTTTCAGAACTCATAAGATAATAGTATCTTTCTGTGACATGGTAGTATCTGAACTAAAACAGCTCCTTATGCTAGGCCATTTAAGAGGAGCACATTCACAAGGAAGCATTTGTCACAGAATAGCTATAAGAGAAATGAAGAGGACAATGCAGTTATATAGTCTAGATTTATTTCTTTGGCTTTCCTCAAATGTCAACATCAGTCATTTCTGCTTTGCAGTTGAAAGCTAATTATTGGCTGATTTCATGAAATTTAAGCTGTTATTTCTCTCATATATACTGTGATAATACTACAGCTTTACTGATTACAGACATCTAAATGGAACATTGAAATTTGCATGGTTTAAGAAATGTACTGAGAACAATTTTCTAGGCTTGTGAGGGTTTTTTTTTTTAGTCTGCAGTGTATTTCCATCAAAATATCCTAAAGTGATTGTTCCCAAATATTTAAAGTTTAGGACGCAAGATTAAGGTTCTTATTCTGCAGCTAGAACTGTTCTAATTTAATTTAGTCCTGTTAACTTTAAGAAGTATGAAAGTCAACAAAAGTATGCGTGGTGTTTTTTAGTAACAGGCAGAGAATGGCAAGTACTTTGTAAATCCTTAATTTTAAGTCCTAACTTTTCCAATGCAAGTATTTTGAAGGCTTTTTTAATTTTAAAAAAATCTGTTCAGTTTTATTGGTGGCTACTTAGTAAGCACTTTATTACATTAAAAAACTCTGATTACATTTTATTAGAGTGTGCTTGTGTATGAGACACCTACGTGATAGAATTACTGATTTTATTCTATTCATGTAGTTTTGGCTGTTTAGAGCACTGTGATTTCATTATTGACTTCTGCATTGCAGATGAAAGATGCTGCAGTGTACTATCAGAAAAACCAGTGCTACAAAGAAGCATCTGAATGTTATGAACAAATTGAGGAGTTTGATCTGGCAATTAAGATGTATTGTCAAGAGGAACTCTATGAAGAAGCAGCAAAGGCAGTTGAAAGGTATCTTCCAGTATTGTGTTGGAAAATAATTCTCTTTTTCATCTCCAACCTCAGCATGATACAGCTGGATCTCCATAAAGTTTTAATGAGAATTTTGGCTGGTGACTTTGTTTTCTATGAAGTTAAATTCATTAACTTTGTCAGAATTCTCACTGGGGTCATGATAACACATGCAAAGCATTCTACTGCGTTCTCAGCTTGACCAGCAACTAGTTTGACTTTCTTAGGATTCTTTTCCAGTCCTGTATTACTAGTCACATAAAATCTTCTTTGACCAGTCCTCTGAACTAGGTTTCTATGGTAAATATAACAAAAACGTCTAATAATAGTAATAAATACTTCCCTTCTAAAGATGAGTAGTCATGGATCTAGCCACTTTGACACTGACTTCTGTAGGTGTGCAGCCATTAGATATGTGGTATGTAATGCAGAAGTCATTGTGGCAGTTGAACTATTTGTGTCTCAGAATCATTTAACTTAGAGTGGAGAACAGTAAATGACCAACTTGCACTGCCTCTTGGATGGAAAATTATAGTAATGAAAAGCTAATGACAGTTTACTCACTGTAAGAGACTTGTATGGAACATTCTTGTCTCAAAGCTTGTTCAGCATCACCCATCCAAGACATATCTTGCTTGGCAAGCCTTTGTGTTCAGTGACTACTCGTATGGTTGAGCAACTGGAAAGAACCATTTTCGGCTATTGTCTACCAAGTTCTCAGGGCAGTTCAGGCTGACTCACAGGGGGCATCTTGGAAAAGACAACCACCGTGCAGTCAGTATGCATACCCAACAGCCTGCCAGGTGGCAGATGGTTGATTGCTGCATGATGCAACAAGAAAAGCAGTTAGTGCAACTGGAGCGAGACATTCACCCATCAGGACATTACTCATTCTCAGCATGCGAGAGAGAATCCTTTTGCAAGACTCGCTTATAGAGTATCTTAATAAATGGACATCAGCCACAAGAAATTAATCACTGAGTGTTTTGAAAGATGCAGCCAGGTACTCTGCTCATGCACTCAGTAAGCAGCAAAGACTATGTATGACAAAACTGAAAGAGATCTCTAAACTGACTAATTTATGTTCATTTTGCAGAATACTATCTATATTGGCCTCATGGAGAACCGATTTATTTTCTAATTTCATAGAATCATTAAGGTTGGAAAAGATCTCTAAGACCATCTCGTCCAACCGTCAACCAATCCCCACCATGCCTGCTAAACCATGTCCCTCAGTGCCATATCTACACATGGCATGAACACTTGAGGGATGGTGACTCCACCACTTCCCTAGGCAGCCTGTTCCAGTGCCTTACCACTCTGAGAACAATTTTTTCCTAATATCCAACCTGAACCTCCCCTGGCACAACTTAAGACCATTCCATCTCATCCTATTGCTAGTCACCTCAGAGAAGAGGCCGACCCCCACCTCGCCACAACCTCCTTTCAGGGAGTTGTAGAGAGCAGTAAGGTCTCCCCTGAGCCTCCTCTTCTCCAATCCCAGTTCTGTCAGCTGTTCCTCATAGGACAGTTTCCATTCTGATCCCTTTTCATGTAAATAACCACTCTACATTGAGGCTTAATTTAACAAACAGAAAATTATCACTGGTAAAATGTGATTGAAGTAATTTGACAGCATGGAGGAAGATTAATTAATGCTGTAAACCTTGTGATATTGTTCTTACCAGAAGTTTTAATGTTCTTGTTTCAGGCAACCTTCTGTTGTTTGTAACTGAATTCCTTTTGTAGATCTTTTGGGATTACGTGATTGTTTTTCGAATGATAAACAATAGTCATAGTTGAAACAGTTGTCCTTTTTCATGGAAGAGCTTCTCAGAGTAACTATTTGTTTCTTGTTGGGTGAGTTTTTAAAAATGCAGTGATTTTGTGTCTAGGTTGATCATCCATAGTAGTAAATTGACAAATGTTTTATTTCAGATATGAAGAGATGCTAAATGCAGGAGGACAAATGGTATCCAAACTCTCATGTACAGCAAACCAGTTGTATTTGGAAGCAGCTGCGAAGTACCTAAGTGTGAACAGAATTGAGGAAATGATGCAGGTCCTCTCAAAGCTTGACATAGAGGATCAGCTTGAGTTTCTGAAGTCTCGTGGATGCTTGCACCAAACTGCAGACTTACTGAAGAGAGAAGGTCGACAAGAAGAAGCTGCAAAACTAATGAGACAACATGGGTTTGCTCTGGAAGCAGCCAACCTCACAGCAATAAAGGAGTTTCGTGCATCTTGTTTGCTTGCTGCAGTTCGTGCTGGTACAACTCATTGTTCAGAGTCGGACCTGGTGGACAGAGAGGTCATGCTAAGAGAAGCCCTTGAGCTTTGTGAACAAACTGATCAGAAGTCTGGCATTGCTGAGGCTTTGTTTTTGCAGGGAGCTCTGAAGGGAGACTTTACAAAACTAAGCAATGCATACTGTCAGTTTCTTTCTTTGAATCATTCTGCTGGTGCAGTTGAAGTTCTCTTTGTGTTATCTCACTGCAGCGAACCAGGCCAGGACATCCTCTGTAAGGCGACACGTGGCTTAATGGCTCTCCTGGGTCTGGTTAAGAGTTTGAAGAAAGCAACCACCAATGTAGAGAAAGATATGGTAAAGTCATGCTTTGCCTATTTTGGGATCGTCCCAACAGGTGACAGTTGTTGCCAGGTGTCTCAAAATGAAGCTGAACCCATCCTCAAGTTTTTGTTAGACAAGGCAAGTCTAAAAGAGAGGAAAACAAAAGGTTACTTCTCAGTAAGCACAGAGGAGATAAAATCAGCTTTGAAGCAGCACTTGCTGAGCAGGTTGTGCTCTATCACCCATGAGTTACTGAACAAGCATTACCCCGGTATTTGTATGAAGTTCATTGTTGGCTTGAATTGTGAAGATACAACCTGTGAGGATTTCCATAGGCCCTTGATGCGCCATGAGGCAAGGATGGTATTTCAGTGTAAAATGCATGTAGCAGCAATAAGTGGACTGCTCTTGGAAGCCACACGCACTTTCCCTAAAGAGCTACTGAGTCAGTGCAAAAGCTTTGATGGTCTTTTGACTTCTGACAAGTATATGTCATGTAAAGCCCTTGTAGAAATGTTTTTTCCTAATCATTTTCATTTGAGAATACTGTCAGAGAACCCAAAGGCATGCAAAGAAATACTGGGATTTAGTAACGTCACTTCCAAACCCTGTCGAGCAATGTTGAATGAGTACATCTCATTGAAGTTTAAAAATGAAGATGCTAGAGCCAGAAGAGAATCAAGTGATCTGTGGCTAAGCGCCATGAAAGTTTTTCTCTTATCTTCCGGATATCCTGAAGAATTTGAGAAACTTCTTTTTAAGGAAGAGGATGATTATAACAGAGAGCTAAACCTTGCTTTGTCAAAGGTAAAAAACTCCCCAAGGAGTAAAAGCCAAGGAGGAAAGATCAAAGGAATAGATGGCAGGCATGGCATGTTGCAGCCTGACAAAAACACTGAAAATGCAGGAAGAACGCACTTGTGCTTCATTCGACTCCTTGAAAATTCATTTGAGCAATTCTATGTTCATAAGAACCCCGAAAGCTGTAAAAGGCTGTTTTTCCGTTTTATGAACGTCCTGGTCAAGAAATGCACGAAGTACCTGATTCCAAGCATAGGAAATACAGTGATGTTGTTGGAATTCCAGTATATTATCTGTTGTGCTGTCCTGATGCGACTCAACAAGAGCATGACTCTGTGCCTTCCAAAGAGTTACATTGCTCTCGTTCATTACTGGGATTTTTTGTTCAGAAGCAAAGGCTATAGCAAAGAATTTACAGAGACGTTTTCTATTATACAAGAGTATAGACCAAAGGACATACATGTGGCTGAACAGAAGTTCAGATTTCATCTCTGTTACCTGGCAAAAATTTTGTGTGGAGTTCATGAGAATTTCAGTGTCCTTCTGGATGCTTTTGAGGATCCTGATTGTATAACTTCAGGAGAGGCTGAGCGAACTGTAGTGCTGAGCTTAGTGATGATACTGAATGCTGACCAGGTGCAGAATTCTATGTGTAAATATCTCCTAAGCCAACTCTTTCATGAAATAAAGGCGATGCTGCAATCACTGAGAAGAGACTCTCCCTCAAAAGTACCTGTAAGATTACTAAAGGTAGTGGAACAAGTGGCTGATGCTTCAAGTGTAAGAGAAGTCGCTGTGTGCCTGCAGGAGCTTCTGACAGAGCGAGATGAGGAGTACTTATTTGACTGCCGATGGAGGTGGGACTCTGTGTATACTCAGGGGTATGCACCCATACGGGGTATCCTGTATGAAAATGTAAATTTTGACAGGTTTGTAACCTCTTTGGATAAGACAGAATATACTGACGAGATGGAGAAGGAACTTGAAAGCGATCAGTGCTTAGAGGACCAGAAGGATCCCCTGGAAGTGATCGCACTCAACAAGCAACAGAAGCAGGAGCAGAAAGCATCTGCTCTACGCCAGCTGTATCGCGTCTTCCATTTTGTTTTTATGTGCATGAGGTGGAAAAGGAAGGCCTGCTGCAAAGCAGAGCCTGTGGCAGTGGAAGGAGAGGAATTTTTATCAGATATCTTCAAAAAAGCAGATATCGACCAAACCCAGTGTGACCTCTGTGGAGTCAGATTTATCCAGAGCTCTGAGAACTATTTCAGCCAGACTGAGAGCGTGGAGGCAGACACTTCCGAAGCTGTGACACCGACGGAAGAAAAGATGCAGGTGGAAGGAACTGCGATCATTGCAGCCAGTGAGGCTTATATTGAGCACAGGAACACAGATGAACACAGGAATAACAGCGCTGCCTACAAAAAATACGCTGACTTTTTCAGAAGAAAGATAGATCCAAAAATACGTGACGGACTGGACATAGTGGAGGCCATTACAGAGAAAACTTACACTCAAGACCATTTAGCCTATAAAGAAGGTTCCAACTTATGCCAGAGAAAAATCAAAGAGAATATTAAGAAGATTTCAGATGCAGTAGAGGAAATCTATGAGAGAAAAGCGTGGGCTGAAGGTAAGACTTTCTGTTTTCTTTTAAATGATGTAATGTGCCGTTTCTGGCCAAACTTCTGGACACAACAAAGCTCCATTCAGAAATCTTAATGTGGTCAAAAGAGATAAAAAAAATTCCTACGTATTTCAGTATAGAGATCTTAGGAGATATGGATTTTGATACAGGATTTCTTTCTTAATGCTTAAAGCATTATTCTGTGATGATTTTCACAAGCAAAATGGAATCACTGAATGAGTAGCCTAGCAGCAAAATTGTTTGGGGTACTTGCTGTGGGAAAGTGACATCTTACATCAAAATATTGCTACTAGCTTTAGTGTAGAAATCCAGCAGCCCTGTCAGACTGTCACTCTGACGGCTGACGGTAATGAAGAACTGTAATGTTGTATGTGTTTGTCAGCTCTTACCAGTACAATACGTTAATTTGTAACTAAATGTTAGGTTATGGTCTTCACTTTGCTGTGGAAGCTTTATCGTGCTAGCAATGTTGGTTGGGTTGGGGTGTAATACATACAGCGTCTTCATCCCCAGTAGTGAATTTGATCTGTACACGAAATCACTGGAGACCGAGACTTCTTGTTTTGCATCATTGTTGTACACGTCTGTGTCACCATGCTTGGCTTTTAGCTACTGTCTGTCACTCAGCTGGTGCTCTTACAGAATGCTAATTGTACTCCATTTCAGCTGAAGAAATAATAACTGAACACGCCAACAAATTGTTTGCTGTCACTGATGAGGCTTATAAGTGGCTGAAGAAAATGGATTTACAGAGGATAAAGGAAGAAGGTATGTTTGGAAAGATTTCTGTGCCCCCTAGTGGTCACTGTTCGGTAATTGTCTCTTAGCTTTACTCACTTTACTCTCCAGGTCAGCAGCACTGTGGGTATTCACACAGCAACACAGAACTCTAGGCATCGAGTAACAGGCACCTCCACAGAGGGCTTGGGGAAGTGCGAGTTATTTGGTCTTCTCTCACAGCTGGCTGCAGGGCGACTCAGATGGAGCAAGGCCCCTCTCCTGCACTGAGTGGGTCCCATCCTGCATGGAGCACGTGTGTGTGCATACAAGCACACACAGCTGTACATGTAGCTATGGCTCAGGCGCAGTCCTCAGTATAGAAAGTTGAGCAAGGGGTCAGAAGAGCAGCTGTCTTCATTTTCACTTATTAGCGCTGTTTTTTAACCGCACGTTTATTGGCAGTTAAGTGGTCCCTGAGTTCTTGAAAACCTGTTTCCTAATAAAACTGATCCTCAACTTGTTTCTGAGATTTCTGTGAAAAAAAATATACGCAGTCAGATTTCTTTTGTTTTCGGTCATTTTACTTCGTATGAGATCAAAAGTAATATACCTGCTTGCCGTCAATTGCATCAGAGACCTTTTAGGACAAGTTTAAGACTTCATTGTGCCTACGCATGTGTTTAAGGATAAGCACATATTCTAGCGGTAGAATTGCAATACTCTGTCACTCCCTCTTTAGAACTCAGTAAGCAAACGTATCGACTGCTGAAACTGAACCTTGAGAGAGGAAAGACTTAAAAAAGCCAAAAGCTATAGAAATCGAAACAGATATTCAGTGTAAGAATAATGATTAGTGCAGCGTGGCGCTTTGTCATGTTAAATCCAGTACTTCTTAAACATGACAGTGTGTGTATGAAGATATTTTGCTGACATATTAAATCCTAGTGGTAGATCTTGTCATACTATTCAGACTATTTATCCTGTCTTTCCATTTTGCATTAATTTCTTGTTTTTTTTTTTTTTAATACAGACTTTGTTCATGATAGAGACTTGGAAAATGAAGTAGAAGATGAAAGCATGGCTTTTGAAGAGCTTGCCTATAAAAAACCATCAAGAAAGAAGGGAAGATGTGGGAAATGGTAATTAGAAAAAACACTCAGCTGCTGTTCTGTCCTCTAGTAATCTAATTTTAGAATAAAATATTAAGCTTATTAAAAAGAAGAATAGAGTGTTGGGGTCAGAAGTTGGAAGAATGTGAAGAAAAAGCAACTTATGCTATTGTTAACACTTCTGTCAGAATAATGATGTGTGGTGATGATGTAATTGATCAAAACCTATGATAGGACAAATCTCCTTTCAGACCTGTATCGCTTTTTGGAAGTAACCAAAAGCCAAAGAAACCAGCAAGTAGAAAGAAGCAGTCATGTTTTGGCCTTATCTCAGGGGTATTTTTCTACCAAGTCTTCATTTTCTTCTTCCGTGTTAATTGATATAATCATTCTTCTGAGCTGGAATACTCAGAAAAAAGACAGCTTCTCTGATTTTAAGAGTTTTTAATTTCTGTTTTTACATTACCATTGTAAACTTACTGTTCTCTTGAGTCCTGTGTTTGGAAATCTTTAAGTCTTCAGGTGAGGTACTTGGAGTATCTCTCTTTTATATTTTTATAGACAAGAATAATCATTCCTGAGCTCATTCGTCTTTTTCTTTTTTGACAATGTACGTACTTCAAATTAGAGAAGTAAGAAAATAATGAATGTTCTTCTGTTTCATAACGTTTTGGTATAAACTGTTACCTGTATGTATTGAAATACAGATGATCTCTCTTGAAAGAGTATGGCACAGTGTTTTATAAATTTCAATCAAAGAAAGCCTTTTTGTAATGTTCAGTAACGTTTTATAAAATTTGTAAGATGGTTAAAACCGTGTGATTTTGTCTTATTTTTGAATGCTTTGGAAAAGTCACAGGTGACTGACCAACTGTATGAGTAGGACCCAGTTTGGGCCAGAGTATCAGTTCATGATGACACTATTTCACTTCTGGGACTTCAGCATCTCCAACATGCTCTGATCTCCTCATCTTAGATGGATGCATTTGTATGTTAAATATGCGTAATTACAGTGTTATTTAGTTGTTGGAATATTTGATATTGAAAAGTGAGCTGCTTTGTGTACATTACAAATTGTTCATGGATAAAAATGAAATGCTGCTGTAGAATGGAGCAAGGTGAGCAGCAGAGATGGTTTTCTATTGCATTGTAATTGCTGTTGTCTGCCAGAAGAGTCTTTACTAAGTGCTGCTTATTAAAGAAGCCTTGCTGCTGAAGCGTCTAGAAAGCAGTTTAAAAATACCCATGAATGAAATGTAGTGCTACTCACTTGCACTATAGAAATCAAGGATTAGGAAAGCTAGAGCATTAATGTAACATCATTGGCTTTATTTTCTATAATAGTATGTATTTTGCATTTGAAATTACTCCTAGAAATTTTGCTCATTAGTTTCTTCACTTGAGAATTTATTCAAGTATTTACTCATTTGTGGCAGTAAATGTTACCTAAACTTTTTAAGGTAATTACAGTTTAAAACTCCTCACTGTTCAGTTTAAAGATCCAGCAGTCGTATTTTTTCTTTCCTTTCATGGGAAAAGTGAAGCTTTAAAAGTATCACTGTAAAACACCAAGCGAAAAGAAAACAAAGAAAGAGAAGAACAGAACATTGTGTCAATAACTTCATTTGGAGTACATTTCTTTAGTGCATGGACCCATGATCCTGGGTCACTGATAGCCAAAATTACAGGCAATTTACACTTCAAACTCACAGTTTTAGAGACATATTAGACAAAGATTTGAGCAATATTCAAGCTGAAATGGGAAATCTAGTTGGATTTCCAGTCTAGTGACAGCGCTTATGCTTTTTTTTTCCCTTTGGTGACACGGCATGTAAATAAACATAAACCTCTCTTTTCCATGTCAGTCTATTAAGATAGTAATTATCTGTGTGCGTTAATCCTGTTTGAGTGTTTAATTAGCAAGAAGGGTTATACCCTGAGCTTTTCACTTTTTTAAAAATCCTTCTTGCCCGTAGTGGAAGCAACAGTGTTCTAGCACCAGCTAACAGCTTGGACTCAAAGAGGCTTAAGAGCTGTGACAGATGCCTCGGTACATGCAAGATGCATGTTGCACTGAAACCCTTGGAGTTGAGTAGTGGATGCGGGCTGTCAAACTGATCCACCCACTTCTGCCTGTCTAAACCTTATTGAGCTGAAAAGAATTTAGAGAAGGCTTCGAAAGTACAGAAACTGATGGCTTAAAATCTCTCTCCCTGGTGATACAAAAGTGACATCTACATAAAAAAGAAGGAAGAACCACTTAGAGTAGTCGGAAGGTAGCTTTGGGTCTAAAATACGGCAATTCTTGACATTCCCAAGTCCTCAAGAAGAAAAAGATCTCTTATTTGAACCTCATATCGATACAGAGGGATGCGTGGTAAGTGATGGGCACTTTCTACCTTTGTCCTGTACACCTCTTAAAAGCATTGTAGTGTAATAGTGCACATAATTTTGTTTTCAAAATACGCCCCTAATAATTATCTGTTACGAACTCCAACTCAGCAAGATGTTTAAACACTTGCTATGTTTTCGGTACTTGCTTTCATTCTCAAAGGGAAACCTATTTCTTTTATGCTCACAGAAAAGTGTAGGAGGGAGGAAATTGTCTTAGTGTAAATAAAATAAAAGGTTTTCCTGCCAGCAAACACTGTAAAGTTATTTGCTCCAAACCGATTGTGAATCCCTCTTCCTTACAGGAATGGGGACAACAGACATTGCTGCTGGGCTTCTGCCTTGCTTCCGGGAGTGTTCAGTTTTCATTGAAGCCTTCACACCCACATTTACTAAAGTGTGTCCAGGTCTTGCAGTGTATTACATTTATGACAACTCTGTCATTCAGGCTTTCAGTTAACACGTAATGCAGAGATGTATTAGCAAAACACACGGCAACACTCATACTCTTCACTTTTTTATCTTGGTATAGTTGGTGTGGCCAGTTCTGCATGTCTTCCTTCCCTAACATCCATGAAAAAATATGTAAGTGTTTGGAAATGTACTTCTGCAAGAAGCTGTGGGACAATCAGGGTATCAAGCCCAGCCAGCATGGGTTCATGTAAGGCAGGTCCTGCTTGACCAACCTGATCTATGATCGAGTGACCTGCCTGGTGGATGAGGGAAAGGCTCTCGAGGTAGTCTACCTCAACTTCAGCAAAGATTTTGACACTGTCTCCCACAGTATTCTCCTGGGGAAGGTGGCAGCTCGTGGCTTGGACAGGTACACTCTTTGCTGGGTAAAGAACAAGCTGGATGACTGGGCCCAGAGAGTGCTGGTGAATGGAGTTAAAATCCAGCTGATGACTGGTCACAAGTGGTGTTCCCCAGGGGTCAGTACTGGAATCCATCCATCCTGTTTAATATCTTTATTGATGATCTGGATGAAGGGATTGAGTGCACCCTCAGTGAGTTTGCAGATGACACGAAGTTGGCGGGAAGTGTCGATCTGCCCGAGGGTAGGAAGGCGCTTCAGAGGGATCTGGACAGGCTGGATCGCTGGGCTGGGGCCAATGGGATGAAGCTCAACAAGACCAAGTGCCGGGTCCTGCACTTTGGCCACAACAACCCCAGGCAGTACTGCAGGCTTGGGGCAGATTGGCTGGAAGACTGGAAGAAACGGACCTGGGAGTGTTGGTCGACACTCAGCTGAACACAAGCCAGCAGTGTATCCAGGTGGCCAAGAGGGCCAATGGCATCCTGGCTTGTGTCGGAAGTATTGTAATCAGCAGGAGCAGGGAGGTGATCATCCCTCTGTACTCAGCACTGGTGAGGCAGCACCTCGAGTACTGTGTTCAGTTTTGAGCCTGTCACTACAAGAAAAGACATTGAGGCCCTGGAGTGTGTCCAGAGAAGGGCAGCGAAGCTGGTGAGGGATCTGGAGCACAAGTTCTTATGAGAAGCAGCTGAGGGAACTGGGATTGTTCCGTCTGGAAAAGAGGAGGCTCAGGGGAGACCCTATTGCTCTCTACAACTCCCTGAAAGGAGGTTGTGGTGAGGTGGGGGTTGGCTTTCTCTCAAGGTAACATTGATAGGACTAGAGGCAATTGCCTTGAGTTGGACCAGAGGAGGTTTATGTTGGCTATTAGGAAAAGTTTCTTCTCTGAAAGAGTGGTGAGGCACTGGAACAGGCTGCCCAGGGAGGTGGCTGAGTCAACATCCCTGGACGTGTTCAAGAAACATTTAGATGTGGTACTAAGGGATGTGGTTTAGTTGGGAAAATAGTGGTGGTAGGTGGATGGATGCTCTTGGAAGTCTTTTCCAACCTTGGTGATTCTAAGATTCTAAGTAGACTGCAGCTTTAAACTCAGGAAGTATCACTGAGTATTGGTTATCTGCACGGAAAGAAGAAGAAGAAGAAAAAAATCTTCTATAAAAGAGGTGTGGTGGTGGGGTGGGAATTCCTCGTGGCTTACCTGGGTCATGGCAGAGTTTAAATGTTTAATCTTTTAGTTTTGATGACTGTCTGTTAAGATTTCGGGATGTGCAAATACTGTGTGAAACAGAGGCAGATGCTTAGAAGTCAAACACCAGTCAAAGCAGTTGGATTTTCACCTTAATAGCCATTACAAACAAGTACTCTGTGTCTGAAAATGAGACCGTTTATTTCAGTTTTTGCCCTGTGGACTTCTGATATTGGTTTTAGTCCACCCTCCGGAATGTGTTGTGTATATTTAAATAATGTCAATTTTCCAGATACTCACAAATTACTTTCAATACAATTCTCTTTAAATCTTGTAGCAGTTAAAGCTTGCAGTTCACTTTTGCGAAGGGATGAATTCAACGTCACTGAAGCTGTCACTCAAGTTCAGTGCTCGGTGCCTCTCTGCAAGTTATTGGTTGTAACATTTGCTTGTCCTGTGCTAGAAATGCATTATGAAACCGTGGGATGAAGGTTTTGTTTTGATTTGATTTTGCCTTCAAACAGAGATAGAATGTTTGAGCGGTTTAAAAGTTGGCAGTGTCCATAGAAATGGGTTAGAGCAAAACATTTTAAGGAGACCTGCTACCGAATTGTCAGTTTAGATAATGCTGAGCTCTAAGATACTTCAATTTAATTAGTGATATCCCAGTCAAAGTCACTATCTATATAGTTTGGGGCACTTTGCATGCACTATATAGCCTTTCTCTCAGGAAGTTTACATTTCTAGTAGTCCTAGGTAGAGTCCCTAAAAAGAGAGGAGCCCTTGAACATAGAGTTGCCTAAAAGGACACTGAAGCACAAGTAGATGAGGTCCCTTTTTCCCATTGAGAAAGTTGAGTACCTCAGTACAAGATACAGAGCAAAAGGGCACTAAGATGAGAGCTGCTGGCAGTCTGAAATGGTGCGTGTCTGCAAAAGGAAGATACTGAGTAAAGGTGAGTTTCAGACCCCCACCCTATCTTTGGAGGTTAGAATGGGGGAGTCAAGGAGTCGGGGTGTCTGTAGTGCGCAGCCTAGAAGCTTGCATTAGTCTCTCCTTCAAAAGGACGGATCAGAGTTACTTATTTTCATTTGGAGGCAGCCATATGAGACTTAGAGGAAGAAATGATGAGTACTTGTCCAGGTTTCTGAGAAGACAGGTTTTAAATCGGCCTCTCCCAGGAGGATGCTGAGCTGTGTGCTGATACGCCTAGAGGAGCACTCACTACAGCTACTGCTGAAGATGAGTTAATGGGGGGTATTTTTGGCCAAAGGGAGAGTGAGGAGGGACCCATTTAGTAAAGGTGGATGTGCATTCTAGTTGCAGGTGTCAACACTAGTAGTCCTACATTTAAAACAAACCAACAAACTGGACCTTGAAGGGAGACCTGCAGCTCCTGTGTCAGTGGTTTGTGTTTGTGAGGGCAAGTTTGAGCCCCTGTTCTCTGATAAGAGACTGCAGAACTTCTTGCTATACAGTGACACAGCTGCAGCAGGAGAGATGGAGATACCAGCAGCCTGGAAGCCAGGCTCATCCTCTGCTAAGCCTGGATCCCCTGTTCCTGGGGAGAACACTCTGATTCGGGGGCTAGTCATTGGTGTCCCCTTCCACGCTTTGTGGGGAGGCCCTCATTCTACTGCCATGCACAAATCTCAGGGAATGCTTCATGGGACGGAGGCAGAAGCTGAGAAAGAGCTGCCTACCTTATGGATCCGGTTGGACTTACAGGTAGGTAACATGTTGAGCTGCTCAGCCTTGTCATAATATGACACTTCTGTGTGTTTAGGAAGAGAAGAACTGGTTCATATCAATGGTGATGCAGCCCAGTATCTCGGTTTTAGTGTTGGGCAATGGCTGATCTCACTTATTTTCTTCTAAAGCTCTCTCCGTTCCCTCAGTCAATCTGCTCCTTGAGGATAAAGTATGAAGTGGCATTACCTTCAAGGCAAGGAACTCCTGCCCTGAAGTCCAGTAAATGTGGGTATTAATATTGCTTACACAACTCCATCAGTTCTCGGAACTGTGAAGTTTTAGGACAACTGATCCTTTGCAATCTTTTTTTTCCTTTACAAGTGATGGCAGTAGCTTATCACTGCTGTTGTATTCATTTGAACCACGATTGTCAGGCAGGTAAAAAAGCATTTAAATCTGTGTTGGAATAAATCGTGCAGAACTGTTTTCCACAGTTTATAGACGTAATCACACTGAAGTTTCTTCAAAGATGCACTTTGCACAGTTAACAAGGAACTCTTGGCTGGAGACCTGCATAGAGAGCAGAGAAATCAAGCTGAAGTGAATGAGGAAGTAATGAAAAAGCTGTAAGCTTCCAATTGCTCAGCATGTCTTGGTAAATAATGTGCCTGGGCAGCTCTCACTGCTTCTTGACCCTGTCACTTTGAATGTGTTTGCTATTCAGTCTGATGCTGTTCAAATGAGATTAAACACCAGCTAATAGGAAGGACTTTCCCAATATGTTACATTCACAGTTCCTCACCACTCTATTTTGGCTAGAGGAGTCACTGATGCTTAAAAAATGAATAAACGTGTAGTACGATGCAGTGTACCTGTGAGCCAGGGTATTCATAGCTCTGCAGCAGTCTCGTTGCAGTGGGGAAAAGGCTTTGTTGTGTGGAGTATTTTTGTGATGGGAATTCAAACTTGCTCTCTATTTCAGTGCTGTGAACATGGGTGAAGAGAAAGGAGAATGCCGCCTCTTTCCACTCCTTGCTTTAAGGCGCTAAGTCCTTCCTCTTCCCCTCACCTTGCCCATTTTGTGTATTTTTATTTCATAAATTGTTCTCTCTGCCTATTTTTCCTGGGGCACCTTCTTGAAACTTTTGTGGCTTCTGAGTTGTCAAGGTAATGATGCTGAAACTTCAGTAGGCAGTGCTTTGGGTGACCTGGGTCAGACAACCCTCTTTGGCCTGGAGGAGCTGTGACTTGAGCAGTGGTCAGAAATGACTCAAGCTTGTCCAAAGCTGGGGTCACCAGTTCTCTGGCCACTGTTCTCCAACTGGAAACCATTTCCTTCTAGGTGTAATGAGCCTTAAATACAAGCTGTAATCATCTGGTACAGCCTGCACCTTTAATTGGCATCAGTAATACATCTGTTCTCTTGGTTGGAGCCTTTTTATAGGAATTTCTAGAACACAGTCTGAAGAAATTGTGGTCTTAGGAAGGAAAGAACACAGTCATTCTCTAATCAAAGCTACAGACCTCTGCCTCCATATTCCTGTTAACAAAACTGAGGTGAAATAAAGGAAAAAATGCCACTTCTTGTCTGACATTTATCTTCCAGCAGTCTCTGTTTTGTACTCATTCTGCTAAGGCTACAAAAAAAATGAAGAAGAAAATATGGGATAAAATCTATCTAGATTGATAGACCGTTATACATGCTTAAGAAGGATCACTCATTTGGCCAATCACTCTCAAGAAAGCCCCAAATTGAACTTGAGCACCGCTTTCTTTCAAAGGAAGAGGAAAACATTTAATTCCAGGGGACAGTTATTAAAGAGGAGTACCAATTTGTCATGAGACCAGGGGTTAAAGCTCAAAACTTGGAAACAGTGAGGCATATGACTGAAATGGTCTGTTTGTGACAGGGAAAAGAGAAAGCAAAATAACCTTAATTGTCGGATATCCTCTGCTCCTTTCTGTTTCTGAGAGTGGAGATGATCAGCGGTGAACAGCATGAGGGATGTTAAAGCGACTTTTTAGTCAGCACCTAATAGAACATCTCTAGAAGTCTCTTCTTCCACTGGGTGTTAGCTAGGAAGCAATGTCATACTTCAAAACGAAGCACTTGAGCAGTGGGTGTGCGTGGAGGAGAGAGTGAGATCATGCTGTAAAAAGTGCTCACATTTTTAGCCAGACAGTACTCCTGCAGCAAATAAAATCTCTCCCTCCGACAGATGGAGGAGAGGTGAGTGGGAGGGAAGTTTGGAAGCGCACTTTGTCATTTCTGTTCACTCATCACTTCGGCTGCAGGGGAGGGTGCAGGAAATACCAGGCGATAAAAGGGTGGATTAAAAAGTGCAATGGCATCAAGGAGATATGTGCAGCTCTTGTAATTATGGAGCAGATATCACCTGGGGCTGTCAAAATGCTTTGCGAATGTTAGGCAGCTGAGCTTGATGGTATCCCAGTAGGCATGTATTGATCACTCCCATTTAGAAATGGAGGAATTTGGGAACAATGAGTATGTGATGAGCTTTAGGTGCACAAGGACATTGATTGTAGGGCTGGACCTCATCTGATTGGCTCCTTTTGCTCTCGGCTCTCAGCACTGGACCTCGCTCTTGATACACATTGTTCAGACTCAGACAAGCTGCCTGCCATTAACACAGGCAATTCCACATGTGCCTGACACAGCCTTCCCCTGGAATACACTGTCACTTATTTTCCTTGATCAAGCTTAATTTACCTGTCACTTTCATTAGAGCTGATGACTTCAAAGCTTTCCTAGAAAATGAGTTTTCTTCTCTGAGAACAGCAGAGAAAAAAATCACTATGTGAGAGTATCTGTGCTGTTACCACCTGCAAAATCTTACCTTTCCTCCTCAGTATTTGTTTAAACGAGAGGATGGGGGAAAGAGTGAAGGAAGGAAGTACCTCGGATAACTTGCTGCAATATAAATCCATTAGCTTTCCACAGATAGGGCAGTAGGGAAAAGATTCTTCACCAGAAGGCGATGGGCATGGAACAGGCTGCCCAGAGCAGTATTCATGGCCCCAGGTGCTGGAGTTCAAGATGCATTTGGACAATGCTCTCGTATACAGGGTTTGAATTTTGGGTAGTCTTGTGTGGAGCCAGGAGTTGGACTCGGTGATCCTCACGGGTCCCTGCCAACTTGGGCTGCTGTTGAAAAGGTGAAAAGTCAATACCATGATTATGTGGAGATGTATTAGGGTGAAATGTTTAAACATGGGCTTAGAAGGATCTGCAAGTTCTGCTGTTCATTTGTGCTTGTGGGAAAGCAGAGTAAATCTGGTAGAAATCAGATGAATTTCACCAGTACAAAAGGAAAGCAAGCAAAACCCGGGTCAGATTCTCCAGGTGTTAACGCAGGAGAGTCAGGTCCCAGTGTTCAAACTGAGATGGACTTTCTGAACTGCTCTGATACACTCATTCAGTCAGAAATGAAAAAGAGATATTCTCTTGGCGTTTTGACTGACACTGATAATACAGAACTGCTGGTGAAGGCTGTGGGGCAAGGAACCTCTGGCTTTCTCAGTGAGCTTCTAGAAGGTGTTGATCACTGTGGCTTTGGAGAATGAGTCTGTCTATATACAATGATTTCTTAAGTTGAGTTCCAAAAACATGAGATTTGGCTGTTTTTCTCTGGGTGGTGTTTACTTCTGTCTCTCAAGGGCTTGGTGTTCTGGTGATCAGATATCCAAGTGGAAACAGCTCCTGGGTTGGTGCTTTCTAATGCTTATCTCCAAAAAAATCAGCCCTGTTTGCTCCAGCTTAGCTCAACTGGGCTACCAAAATACGTTCTGCAAGTATCTGGCGTTCATCATCGTACTATTTTTATAATGGCAAACTATTTGCGTCTCAAATGCTGACTCATAAAGCGAGGTATTTCACTGAAGCTGAAAGGGAAACGACCCTGCATCTTTTCCAACTTGTTTCTCATTTCATTTTTTCATCCCTCTTTGGGGATCTCTGTCCTACTTTCTGTCACGCATATTAGTGTCGGCTGATTGACATGAAGAGATACAGAGCCTTGAGCCAAAACAGCTTTACAAACAAATATAGACTTTTTTTTTTGCTTCATTTATAAGAAAAAAAAAATCTTAAGCAAAATGAGAAAGTATTAACTGACTCATGTCTAGGCTGGCTTAGGAGTAGATTAACAAAGGAACTAAAGTTTAAGTTTGATGGTTTATTTTTCTGCTTCAGTGGGAAAAGGTGGACTGAGAAAAAGACGGCTTCAAAAAGACGTGCAGTGAATGTTTTCTACTGGAATGTTTACAGTTTATGACATATCTCATTGAAAGAATGCAGCGGAGGGCTATGAAGATGATAAAGGGCCTGGAACATCTCTCTTACGAAGAGAGGCTGAGAGACCTGGGTCTGTTCAGCCTTGAAAAAAGAAGACTGAGAGGGGATCTGATCTATGTGTACAAATA
>JANHGO010000053.1:25703759-25735771 GCA_024606505.1 Aquila spilogaster
CTTCACATACTGAACTCAAAACATAGCACTGTACCAGCTACTAGGAAGACAATTAACTCTATCCCAGCTGAAACCAGAATAGTTACTTTAATATGTATTTGATTATGTTCAGATACTTTAATTACATTTTATCAAAGTGTGTGTCTCTGAGACACCTACATGATGGAATTACTAAATTTGTTCTGTTCCTGTAGTTTTGACTGTTTAGAGCACTTCAGTTTCATTACTGACTTCTACATTGCAGATGAAAGATGCTGCAGTTTACTATCAGAAAAGCCAGTGCTACAAAGAAGCATCTGAATGTTATGAACAAATTGAGGAGTTTGATCTGGCAATTAAAATGTATTGTCAGGAAGAACTCTATGAAGAGGCAGCAAAGGCAGTTGAAAGGTATGTCTTCCAAGATGATATTGGAATATAATTCTCTTTTCCATTTCCAGATTCAGCATAATACAGCTGGCTCACCATAAAATTTTCACAAGAGTCTTGGCTGGTGACTTTGTTTTACATGAAGTTAACTTTGTCAGAATTCTTACTTGGGTAATAATAACACGGTGAAAGCATTGTACTGTATTCACAGCTGGAGCAGTGACTAGCTTCATTTTCCTGGGAATTTTTTCCAGTCTGTATTACTAGTCACACAAGGTCTCCTTCAGCCAGCCCTCTGAACTAGGTTCTCATGGTAAATATGACAAAAACATTTAATGGAAGTATTAAGTACTTCTCTTTTTTTTGGTGAAATAGTAACGGATTTAGCCAGTTAGTCACTGACTTCTGTAGGATTATAACTATTAGATGTATGGTATATAATGCAGCAGTCGTTGTGGCAAATGAACTATTTGTCTCAAAATCTCTAACCCCACTCTGTGAGGTGAACTTTTCTGTACCATCCCCCCTGTACTGGCTCAGGGCAGTTAAGAACTGCCTTGCACTGTACTGGCTCAGGGCAGTTAAGAACTGCCTTGCACTGTGCTTGATAAACTGATTTTATTAGTATCTTTTTGACAAAACGTTGCATCTGGCACCATCCCTGTGACCTCATTAGCACATTATTGCATAAAAGGTTAATTTATTGGCCACACCCTTCTTTACACCTAAATTGATTGATGACTTTTAAAGAATATGTACACCAATTAGAATTCTAGCAAGGCCTACAGTTACACACCTTCACTGAAATCCTTTGTGAAGTGCCTTTAGTAATGGCAACTTTTTTTTGAAGGATTAAAGCTTGTTAAATATGTAGAGATAGTTTGATCAAAAAGTTCAAGCATTAAAGTTTAAGACATATACCTTACCAGCTAATGATTTTTTAAGTCAGCATCCCCAAATCATTCATGCAAATTCTTCAGCATAGGTAGAAAACTCTGCACTCCCATGTATATCATGAAAAAGGTGATAATAAAAGGCTAATGATAATTTACTCATCCATCAGGAAAAAATTACTCATTCTCAGCATGCAGGAGAGAATGCTTTTGCAAGATGGGCTTAGGGGATATCTTAACAATTTCACTTCAGCCAATAATAATTAATAACTGAGTGTTTTAAAGTGCATGTTTTGAAAGATGCAACCAGGTACTTTGCTCAGGCACTCAGTAAGCAGCAAAGTATATGTAGATACACATGACACAATTGAAAGAGTTCTCTAAACTGACCGGTTTATGTAAATTTTACATAATATTATCTATATTGGCCCATGGAGAATTCACTGAAATTCGCATTTATTTCATTCTGGCTTCTGTTTGTGTAAACAACCATTCTATATTGAGGATAACTTTAATAAACAGAAGATTATCACTGGCAAAATGTGATTAAAATAATTAGTACAGTGATTTGACAGCGTGGAGAAAGATTCACTAATGCCATAAACCTTGTGATCTTTTTTGTACCAGAAGTTTTAATGATCTTGCTTCAGACAGCCTCATGCTGTAACTAAATTCTTTCCCTAGATCTTTTAAGATGTTGTGATTGTTTTTCACATGACAGACATATCATTTGAAATTGTTGGCCTTTTTGAAGGAAGGGCTTCTGGGGGCAGCTATTCGTTTAGTGTTCTAGGGGCTTTTTAAAAATGCAGTGTTTTTTTGCCTAGGTTAGTCATCTATGGTAGTAAATTGATGTATCTATTATTTCAGATATGAAGAGATGTTAAACACAAAAGGACAAATGGTTTCCAAACTCTCATGTACAGCAAATCAGTTGTATTTGGAAGCAGCTGCAAAGTACCTGAGTATGAACAGAACTGAGGAAATGATGCAAGTCCTCTCAAAACTTGATATAGAGGATCAGCTTGAGTTTCTGAAGTCTCGTGGATGCTTGCGCCAAACAGCAGACTTGCTGAAAAGGGAAGGTCGAGAGGAAGAAGCTGCAAAGTTAATGAAACAACACGGGTTTGCTCTGGAAGCAGCCAACCTCACAGCTATAAAAGAATTTCGTGCATTGTGTTTGCTTGCTGCAGCACGTGCCGGTGTGACTCGCTGTTCAGAATCGGACGTGGTGGACTTGGAGGTCATCCTAAGAGAAGCCCTCGAACTTTGTGAACAAACTGAGCAAAAGTCTGGCATTGCTGAGGCTGTGTTTTTGCAGGGAACTCTGAAGGGAGACTTCGCAAAGCTGAGCAATGCATACTGTCAGTTCCTATCTCTGAATCACTCTGCTGGTGCAGTTGAAGCTCTCTTTGCGTTATCTCGCTGCAGCACTCATAACCAGAACATCCTCTTTATGGCAACGCGTGGCTTAATGGCTCTTCTGAGTCTGGTTAGGGGTTTGAAGAAAGCAGCCACCAATGCGGAGAAAGATATGGTGAAGTCATGCTTTGCTTATTTTGGGATTGTCCCAACAGGTGACAGTTGCCAGGTGTCTCAAAATGAAGCTGAACCCATTCTCAAGTTTTTGCCAGACAAGCCAAGTCTAAAAGAGAGGAAGACAAAAGGTGATTTCTCAGTAAGCACAGAGGAGGTAAAATCAGCTTTGAAGCAGCACTTGTTAAGCAGGTTGTGCTCTATCACCCATGTGTTACTGAACAGGCATTACCCTGGTATTTGTATGAAGTTCATTGTTGGCTTGAACTGTGAAGATAAAACCTGTGAGGATTACCATAAGCCCTTGTTGCGCCATGAAGCAAAGACAATATTTCAGTGTAAAATGCATCTGGTGGCAATAAACGGACTGCTGTTGGAAGCCACACGCACTTTCCCTAAAGAGCTACTGAATCAGTGCAAAAGCTTTGATGATATTTTGACTGCTGACAGATATGCATCGTGTAAAGCCCTCCTAGAAATGTTTTTTCCTAATCATTTTCATTTGAGAATACTGTCTGAGAACCCAAAGGCATGCAAAGAAATACTGGAATTCAGTAACATTATTTCCAAACCCTGTAGAGCAGTGTTGAAGGAGTACATCACATTTAAGTTTAAAAATGAAGACACTGCAGCCAGAAGAGAATCAACTGACTTGTGGCTAAGTGCCATGCAAGTTTTCATCTTATCTTCAGGATATCCTGAGGAATTTGAGAAACTTCTTTTTAAGGAAGAGGATGATTATAACAAAGAGCTAAACTTTGCGTTGTCAAAGGCAAAAAACTCCCCAAAGAGTAAAGGCCAAGGAGGAAAGGCCAAAGGAATAGAGGGCAGACATGGTATGTTGCTGCCTGACAAAAATGCCGAAAATGCAGGAAGAACGCACTTGTGCTTCATTCGACTTCTTGAAAATTCGCTTGAGCAATTCTATGTTCATAAGAACCCGGAAAACTGTAAAAGGTTTTTTTTCCGTTTTATGAATGTCCTGGTCAAGAAATGCACAAGATACCTGATTCCAAGCATAGGAAACACGGTGATGTTGTTGGAATTCCAGTATATGCTCTGTTGTGCTGTCCTGATGCGTCTCTCCAAGAACATTACTCTCTGCTTTCCAAAGAGTTACATTGCTCTCATTCATTACTGGGAGTTTTTGTTCAGAAGCAAGGACCATAACAAAGAACTTAGAGACACATTTTCTATTATACAGGAGTATAGACCAAAGGATGCATATGTAGCTGTACAGAATTTCAGATTTCATCTCTGTTATCTAGCAGAAGTTTTGTGTGGAGTTCATGGAAAGTTCAATGTCCTTCTGGATGCTTTCGAGGATCCTGATTGCATAACTTCAGGGGAGGCTGAGCGGACCGTAGTGCTGTGCTTAGTGATGTTACTGAATGCTGACCAGGTACAGAATTCTAGATATAGAGCCCTCTTACGCCACCACTTCCCTGAAATCAAGGTGATGCTGAAATCAGTGAGAAAAGACTCTCCCTCTAAAGTGCCTGAAAGATTGCTAAGGGTTGTGGAACAAGTGAGTGATGCTACACACGTAAGAGAAATCGCTGCAGGCCTGCAAGAGCTGCTGACAGAGCGAGATGCAGAGTACTTGGTTGACTGCCGATGGAAGTGGGACTCTGCATACACTCAGGGGCATCCACCCATACGGGGCATCCTGTATGAAACCATAAACCTTGACAGGTTTATGACCTCTTTGGATAAGACAGAATACACTGATGAGCTAGAAAAGGAACTTGAAAGGGTTCATTGCTTAGAGGACCAAAAGGATCCCCTGGAAGTCATTGCACTCAGCAAGCAACAGAAGCAAGAGCAGAAAGCATCTGCTCAACGCCAGCTGCGTCGTGTCTTCCATTTTGTTTTTCTATGCATGAAGTGGAAAAGGAAGGCCTGCTCCAAAGCTGAGCCTGTTGCAATGGAAGGAGAGGAATTTTTATCAGAGATCTTCAAAAAAGCAGATATTGACCAAACCCAGTGTGACCTCTGTGGAGTCAGATTTATCCAGAGCTCTGAGAACTATTTCAGCCGGTCAGAAAACATGGAGGCAGACACTTCTGAAGCCGTGACACCAACAGAGATCAGCGGGGAGGAAAAGTTGCATGCAGAAGGAAATGCATTTTCTGTGGCCAGTGAGGCTTACGTAGAGCACAGAAACACAGATGAACACAGAAATAATAATGTTGCCTACAAATACTACGCCGACTTTTTTAGAAGAAAGATAGATCCAATAATATATGATGGACTGGTAGTAGTGGAGGCCATTACAGAAAAGACTTACACCCGAGACTACTTAGCATATAAAGAAGGTTCCAACTTACGCCAGAGGAAAATCAAAGAGAATATTAAGAAGATTTCAGATGCAGTAGAGGAAATCTATGAGAGAAAAGCCTGGGCTAAAGGTAGGACCTTTCCAGTTTTCTTTTAAACAATTTAGTATGTCATTTGTGGCCAAACTTCTAGACCTGACAAAGTTCCATTTGAAAATCTTAATGTGGTCAAGGGAAAGGTGTGTCCAGGTATTTCAGGTAGCTGAGGAAAAGAAGAACTGAAAGAGTTGAAAATATTAAAAAATATTTTCTCACCTGTTCCAAACACAAAGTAATACATCAGATACTACGGGTAAAGTGAATACTGTTTCGTACTTACTTAGTTCTGCCAGCCATAGTAATTTGGAAATGTAGGGCTAGAGTGTTATGAATACTTGGAGTCTTTGGTTAAGGATATCTCTGACTAGTCTGCCCTTGAACTTGTAATTTTGCTAGGGCTGAATAAAAGTGGATACTTAACTACAAATCTGTGGGGTGTCAGGCACTCAAAGGCAACCCTGGTATTATAAAGTCCAGTAAACTATGGTACTTAAGAGATACATATTTTGATATTTGTTTTTTTTTTTCCCTTCATAAGCTTAAAGCATTATTCTATGCTGATTTTTGCAAGTGAAATTGAACCACTGAATGAGTGGCCTAGGAGCAAAATTGTTTGGGGTACTTGCTGTGGGAAAGTGACATCTTAAATCAAAACACTGTCACTGGCTTTAGTTGTAGAAATCCACCAACCCTGTCAAGTTGTCACTTTGCCTGTGATATCTGACAGTAGTGAAAAACTGTGATATTTGATATGTTCATCTGCTCTGATCAGTGAAATACGTTAAATTTGTAACTAAATCGTGGTATTCATGTGTAAGCTTTATCTTTACTCCTAGTGAAAAGCTTTTACATATGGATGAACTCCATAAAGTTTTGCTTATTATTTAGTTGGCTTTAGGGTCAATGAACTGTGATGGTGATGAATATGATAGATGTAGTAGGCTTAATTAGGTAATAGTTGATTTTGTTATGACAGTTGCTTGATGAATGTTACCTTGTTTTTCCACTCAGTGAAAATATATTTACAGAAATTATTTGCCTTTGAGATTACTTTTCCCTCACTTTATAACAAGCATTTTTCAGGTCCTTAATGGCGCAGTTAAGCAAGGGCTGCAATATTTGGGGTCCATGTTTTACTTTGACTCATATAATTTCGGAGGGGCAATGAAAGCCAGGAACTTTAATACCCAAACCAGATAAACCAGAATGTTTGCAGGGGTTTCAGGTATACCTTAAAAGGGACAGCACAAGGATGGAGAGCTTCTCCTCTCATAGTGCTAGTAATGTTCATTGGAATGGGGAGTAATACATACAGCATCTTCATCCCCAGTAGTGAATTTGCCTGCCTGTGAGATCACCGGTGGCTGAGACTTCTTGCTTTGCAGCATCGTCATACAACACAGCTCTGTGGAACTTGGTTTTGTGCTTGGCTTTTAGCCGCTGTCCATCTCTCCACTAGTGTTCTTACAGAATGTTAATTGTGCTCCATTTCAGCTGAAGAAATAATAACCAAACATGCCAACAAATTGGTTGCCACCATTGATGAAGCTCGTAAGTGGCTGAAGAAAATGGACTCTCACAGGATAAAAGAAGAAGGTATGTTTTCAAATTACACAGGTTTCTGTGCCCCCTAGAGATCACTGTTCCGTAACGGTCTCTTAGCATCACTTTAGTCTCCAAGTCAGCAGTGTTGTGGATATTCACTTACCCTCTAGGCAACAAGAAACGGGCACCTCCATCGGGGCACTCTGGAAAACATGAGTTAACCAGTCCTTCCTCAGTGGCTCTTTAAAACAGAGCATGAGCCTTGCAGCTGGTTACAGGGTGGCCAGAATGGAGCAAGCCTCCTCCCCAGCCCTCAGTGGATCCCAGCCTGCATAAAGTATGCGTGCGTTTGTGCACACAGGCACACACAGATGCACACGTAACTATGGTTCAAGTGCAGTCTTCAGGATAGAAACCTGGGCGGGGTGGGGACAGAAGAGAAGCTATCTTCATCTTCACCAATAAGACAGTGCTGTTTCTTAACTCTGCTGCAGCAGTGCATTTATGGGCAGTGTGGGTCCAAGTTCTCAGAAACTAGCTTCCTAACAGAAAAATAATCCTTAGCTTGTTTTTAAGAGTTCTGTGGAAAAATATTATATGCAGTTGGTTTTCTTTTGTTTTCACTTCCATTTCACTTGGTTTCACACTAAAAGTAACATACATTGATGCAGTCTGTTGCATCACAGACCTCTGAGGACAAGTTTAAGCCTTCATTGTGCCTACCAGTATGTTTAGGTTTAAGCACATATTTAGGTGGTGGGATTGCAACAGTTGCATAAAAAGGCAGCAATGAAGTGATCAGGCTTACAAATTGCACTATATGTAAAGCATTAAAGTAGCTCTATTTTAGAAAATTTGATTGTGATAAAGTCTTGTGTTAACGCCGCCTTATTCCAAGAATGATATAGTTAATAAGACTACACAGGAGCGCTCTCATAGTCTCACAAGCAACAATACAGTCTGTCCTTCAAGTCAGTAAGCGAATGTATTTTCTGCTGAATCTGAACCTTGAGAGAGGAGAGACATACTTCTTAAAAAAGTCAAAAGCAGTGACAATAGAAACAGATTTTCAGTGTAAAAATTAATTACGAGTGCAGCAAGTGGCTTAGCAGTCTCTGCTTCCTAGCAGAGCTCTTAAGCACATTGTCATATTAAGCCCAATACTTCTGAAACATGATTATACACACATGAAGGTATATTGCTGACATATAAAATAGCAATGACATAGCTTGTCATATTATTAAGAGGAAAAGGTGTTGGGTTTTTCCATTCTGCATTAATTTCTTGTTTTCAATATAGGCTTTGTGCATGACAGAGACTTGGAAAATGAAGTGGAAGATGAAAGCATGACTTTTGAAGAACTTGTCTATAAAAAACCCTCAAGAAAAAAAGGAAGATGTGGGAAATGGTAATGAGAAAAAATATGCAGGATTAAAAAATTGTTAAAAAGAAAAATAGAGGGATGGGGTCAGAAATGGGAAGAGTCTGAAGAAAAAGAGCAACTTACGCTATTTTTTGTATCACTTGTATTGTGTCAGAATAATTACCTATGTGGTGATGATGTAATTGTTAAAACCTATCACAGGACAAATTTCCTTTCAAACCTATGTGGTAGCTTGAGAGTAACAAAAAGCCAAAGAAACAAACAAGTAGAAAAAATAATAATGTTTCTGCCTTATCTCAGGGGTATTTTTCCGGTCTTCTTTTTCTTCTTCCCTGTTAATTTACATCATCATTCTTCTGAGCTGGAATACTCAGAAAAATAGTTTCTGTGTTTTTAGTTTCTCTGATTTTAAGAGGTTTTAATTGGTGTTTTTAGGTTACCACTGTAAACCTGCTGTGTTCTGAGTCTTGTTATGTTTGGAAATTTTTGAGTCTTCAGGTGAGATACTTAGAGTATCTCTCTTTTCTATTTTTATAGACAAGGACAGTAATTTCTAAACATGTCTTTTTGACAGTGTTCATACTTCTAATTAGATAGGTATGAAAGTTATAGATTGTCTTCTATTTGATCAAGTTTTGATATAAACTGTTACCTGTACATATTGAATTACAGATAATCTTTCTTTAAAAGACTGTTAGACATTTTAAGTGTTTTGTAAGTTTTAATTGATAAAAGGCTTTTTGTAATGTATAATAACATTTTTATAAAACCTGTAAGATTTTTAAAATCACTTGATCTTGTCTTATTTTTTCAATGCTTTCTGAAAGCTGTATATGACTGACTGCATGATTGAGATTTACAAGTTGGGTCCAGAGTATCCGTTCATACTGACACTGTTTTACTTCTGGGATTTCAATGTTGCCAACATACTGTAGTGTCCTTTAGCAACCTTTTAAATTAATGCATTTGCATGTTAAACATAATTAGAGTATTATTTAGTTGTTGAAATGTTTTGTCTTGAAAAGGGAGCCACTTTGTACACATAACAAACTGTTTGAATAATTACGTTTTGCCAAAAACTTAGTAACTTGTTATGCTCAATGTTGTGGAAGTGGGACCCTTTACATGGGTAAAAATGAAATGCTACTGTAGAGTAGAGCAACGTGGGCAGCAGTAATAGTTATCTATTTCATTGTAATTGCTTTTGTCTGCCAGAAGACTCTTTACTAAGTGCTGCTTCTTAAAGAAGCCTTGTTGCTTAAGCAAGCGTCAAGAAGAGTAAAAACGTGCATTGATGAAATGTACTGCTAGTCACTTGCACTGTATAGAAATCAAGAATTAAGAAAGTTGGATCATTATTTGGCTTTGTTTTCTATAATTATGTGTATTTTGCATTTGAGATTACCCCAAGAAGCTTTCCTGATTAATTTCTCAGCTTGAGTATTTACATTTGCGGCAGTAAATGCTACCTAAACTTTTTAAGAACAATTACAATTTAGAAATCCTTGCTGGCCACAGTTTAAAGATCTAGTGATCATACTTTTTCTTTCTCTTTATGTGAAAAATGAAGCTTTAAAAACATTATTGCAAAACAGCAAGCAAAGAGAAAGCAACAAAGGAGAAGTAAGAACAGAAGTATATTGCATCGAGAAGTTCATCTTGGGTACATTTCCATAGGTACAGGGACATATGATCCTTGGTATGGTTCTATACAAACCACTGGTCATTCTCTGACTTTGAGTCAGCACTCCCAGATGGAACTTAATTTCAATAGCATCTGAAGTACTGACTGTTAGTCAAAATTAATGGCAATTCAAATTTCGGGGCTTGTGGTTTCAGAGCTATATTAGGCCAAGATTTCAGTAATGTTCAAGCAGAGATGGGAAGTGTAGTTGGATCTCCAGTCCAGTATCAGTGCTTAAAGGGTTTTTTCCCCTATGATGGTATGCATAAATAGACATAAACCTTTCTTTTCCATGGCAGGCTCTTCAGATAATAATGATCTGTGTACATTAATCCTATTTGAATGTTTAATTAGCAAAAAGGGATTGCCCAGATATACCCTGGGGTTTTTTGCTGTTTACTTAAAAATCTTTCTCACCCCTGGTGGAAGCTCCAGTGTTCTGGCACCAGCTAACGCCTTTGACTCAAAGGGCTTAGGAACTATGACAGGTGCCTTGGTACGTGTGAGATGCATATTGCACTGAAACCTTGGAACTGAGTAGTGGATGCAGGCTGTCAAGCTAATCCACCCACTTCTGCCTGTCTAAGCCATGTTGAGTTGAAAAGAATTTAGAAGAGGCTTCAAAACCACAGAAGCTGGTGACTTAAAATCTCGCTCCCTGGTGATACAAAAATGACACCTAAATGAGAAAGAAGAACGAACTATTTACTGTAGTTGGAAGACAGGGGTGTGGTCTAAAAGATGACAATTCTCCAAATTCCAAAATCCTCCAGAAAAAAATTGCTTGCTTGCTTGAACCTCATATTAATACAAAGGACTGTGTGGTAAGTGATGGGTACTTTCCACCTTTTTCCTTTATTCCTCTTAAAAGCATTGTTTCATAGTATTGCCCACAGTTTATTCCAAAACACTTTCCTAACAATTAGCTGTTACAAACTCTGGCTCAGCAAAACATTTAAATGCTCAAAGTTTTTTAAGGTTTTTTTGCTTTCATTCCTAAAGGGAAGCCCTTTGCCTTTATGCTCACTGAAAACCTAGGAGGGAAGAAATTGTCTTATCTCAGTGTAAATAACATAAGAGGTTTTCCTGCTGGCAATCCCTGTGACATTATTTGCTGAAAACCGATTATGAAGCACCCTTCCTTATATGAAAGGGGGCCACAGCCATTGCTGCTGAGCTTCTACCTTTGTGGTTGGAGCATTCAGTTTTCATGAAAACCTTCACACCTGCACTTACTAAAGTGTCTCCGGGTCTTGTTGTGTATTAGATTTATGGCACATCTATCATTCAGGCTTTCAGTTAGCACGTAACTCAGAAATACATTAGCAAAGTACCGGGCAACACCCGTACTCCTTATTTGTTTATCTTGGTGTAGTAGATGTCAGAAGTTTTGAGTGTCTTAATGCCCATTTGTAAGAGCTGGTGTGGCGGGGAGTGGAAGAGTTTATGTATTTTGTTTTGTAGTTTTCATGACTATATTCGTACGCCAAGATTTCTGACTGTACATAGACTCAAAGTCAATGTGAAACACTTAGAGTCAGATACTTAAACACCAAAGCAGTTGAATTTTCAGATTAATAGCCTTTACAAAGAAACACTCTGTGAGAATTAGAGCATTTATTTTGGTTTTCAGACAAGGACTTCCGATACTGTTTTCAGCGTGTGATCTGAGCACGGTATGTGTCTGTGCATAGGTGGTGTGTATTCGTGCTGTCGTCATTGCTGTGTTGATCCTGCCTTGTTGCAAGATAAGGGGTTACAGTGTCTTTGAAGTCTGTTACGAGCATTCTGTGCTGCTGGATCTGTGGAAATGGTGTTTGGAAAGAAATTGGTAGAAGACTCTTGCCTACCTACAGCCCATCTTCCGTTTAGTCTGCACAGAAAGTTTCATGGTTTAAAGATGCAATTGTAGTGATTTAAATAATATCAATACTCCAGACATTTATAAGTTACTTTCCTTGGGCTTCTGATCAACTGGTTTCTAAATTGTCCTGTGTAAATCCATGCTGAAACTTTAGCAAACAATTGACAGAATTAGGTTACCTCTAAGACATTCTGCGGGCAAATAAATAATAGTGATGCCAGAAAGTAGTTTTTCATTAAGTCTTGTAGAAGTAAATCCTTGAAATTCCCTCTTGTGAAGGGGTGAGTAGGGCTTTACTGAAGCTACATGACACCAGTTCAGTGCTATATGCCTTTCTGTGAACTATTCATTGTAACATTTGCTTGTCTTGTGCTAGACATGCTTTATGAAATCATGGGATGAGGTTTTTGCCTTCGAACAATCAAGGATAGAACATTTGAGCTGTTTAAATGTTGGCTGCTTCCCTGGAAATAGAAAAGTTAGAGCAAAACACTATGAGGAGATCTGCTGCTGACTTGCCTTGTCAGCTTAGATATGCTGAGCTTTGAGTTCCTCCAGTATTAGTGATGTCTCAGTCAAGGTCAGTATCTGTGTAGTTTGGAGCACTCTACATGCATTATACAGCCTTTCTTTGAGGAAGTTTACATTTCTAGTAGTTTTGGGCAGGGTCCCCAAAAGTAGAAGAGCCCTTGAACATGGAGTTGCTTAAAAGGACTCTGAAGCAGGGGTAGATCAGGTGCCTATGTCCTATGCAGAAAGTTGGGTACCTCAGTATGGGATACAGAGCAGAAGAGCACTGAGCACTGAGGTACCGGTGATCTGAAATGGTGTTTCAGACGTCAAAAAACATGCAGAAAGGAAAACACTGAATACAGGTGAGTTTCAGACCCTCTGTATCGTTGGAGCTTTGACTGGGGGAGTCTGGGAGCAGGGGATTTCCATGCTGCGCACTTCAGACAACCTTCAGTAGTCTCTCTGTCAAAAGAACAGATCGGAATTCTTTATCATCACCAGGAGACAGCCAGAAAAAGTTTCCTTGGAGGAGGATGTGATGATGAGTACTTCTCTAACAGCCGAGTGGCTGGAGTACTCTAGGCTGCTGAGACAGCCAGGTTTCGAACTCAGCCCTCCCAGGAGGATACTCTGAGCCGTGTGCTGATTTGCCCACAGGAGCGTTCACTGCAGCTGCTGCTGAAGGTGACTTCATTCAGGATTTTTTTGGGCCAGTGAAAGGGTGGAAGAGGGACCGTTCAGGAAGGGAAGACATGCATTGCAGTTGCAACTGTCAACACTACTAGTCCTACATGTGAAAAAGCAACCAGCCCTTGGAAGGGGACTTGCAGCTCCAGTGTTAGTGGCACTTGGTTGCCAGGGCAGGGTTGAGCCCCCTTTCTCTGAATTCATTACACAGTGAAACAGCTTCAGCAGGAGAAGTGGAAATGCCAGCAGCCCAGGTGGAATTAAACCTGGCTCTCCTGTTCCCTGGGAGAATGCTCTGATTCAGAAGCTAGTCAATCGTGACCATTTTGTGTTTCACGGGGATGCCCATGGTGTGCAAGAACCTTGGGGTGTACTTTACTGGACTAAGGTAGAAGATGAGAAAGCTGCCTATTTTCTGGATGCTGGTTGGACTTGCAGGTAGGTAACATGCTGAGCTGCTCAACCTTGTCAAAATACGGCAGTTCTGGGTGTATAATGGAGGTGCTGGGTCAGGCCAAGGGTGGTGCAGCCTGATATCTTGGCTTTGGTGTTGGCCAATTGCTAATCCCACCCGTTTTCTTCTGAAGCCTTTTCCCTTCCCCCAGTCAGTCTGCTCCTTTACAGGGCCAAGTTCAAAGTGACATTACCTTCAAGGCGAGGAATGCTGCTGAGGCTGCTCCTACCCTTATGTCCATTAAATGCAGATGCTAATAGTGCTTACATCAGTCCATCAGTTTTTAGAGCTGGGAGGTTTTAGGACAACTGGTGTTTTGCAATCTTGTAATTTTTCACTGAAAAGTGCTGGAGTAAGTTAGCAGTGCTGCTGTATTTATTTGAACCATGATTATCAGGCAGATATAAAGCATTTAAATACTTTAACAAGTCATGCAGAACCAAATTTTCCACAGTTCCTAGATAAAACATGGTCAGGTTTCCTTAAAGATGCACATTAAGCAGTTAACAAGGAACTCTTGGCTGGAGACCTGCATAGGGAACAGAGGGATCAAGCTGAAGTGATTAAGTAATGAAAAAACTGTCAGCTTCCAAGATGCTCTGCTTGTCTCTGTAAATAACAAGCCTGGGCAACTCTCACTTTGTCTTGACCCTGTCACTTTGAATGTGTCTGCTGTTCAATCGGATGCTGTTCAGACAAGATTAAACACCAGCTAATATGAAGGAATTTCCCAATGTTACATTCCCAGTTTTTCACCACTCTTTACTTTGGCTGGAGGAGTCTGATGTTTAAAAAAGGAATAATCTTGTAGTACAATGAACTGTACCTGTGAGCTGAGGTATTTATAGCTCCGTGCTCAGCAGCAGTCTTGTTGTAGGGGGGAAGAAAAGACTTTGGTTGTTCTGTGGAATATTTTTTGTGTTGGGAATTACAATCAGATCGCTGTTTGTTACTGAACTGTGAGTATGGGTGTGGAGCAGAGAATTTTGCCTATTTCCACCACCAGCCCTAAGGACCTAAGTCCTTCTTCATCCCCTCACCTTGCCCACTTTGTGTTGTCTAGTTCAGAAATCACTATCTCTGCCTATTTTTGCTGGAGGATCTTTTTGAAGCTCTTGTGGCTTGTGAGTCATCAGGGTAAAGATGCTGAATCTTCACTAAGTGGTGTTTTGGGGACCTAGGTTAGACAACGCTCTTTGGTCAGGAGGAGATATAACTCTCTTGAGCAGCTGTCAGGATTGACTGATGCTTGTCCAAGGCTGGGGTCTCCACTGGGGACTGGTCACCATTCCCCAACCAGCAAACATTTCCTTCTAGGTATAATGAGCTTTTAATATGAACTGTAATCACCTGGTAATACAGCCCGGGCCTTTAATTGGCATCAGTGATGCATCTGCTTTTCTAGCTGAAGCCTTTTGATAAGAATTGCTAGAGCACAATCTGAAGAAGTTGCATCCTTATGGAAGAAAGGACATAATCTTTCCTGGTTCAAAGCTGTTGTATGGACCTCCATCTCCACATTGCTGCTAACCGAAATTGGGGTGAGAGCAAAGAGAAAATGCCACTTGTTGTCTGACGCTTATCTTCCAGCCATCCCCATTTTGTACTCATTCTGCAAAGATTACTAAAAAATTAGCTGAAAATGTGGAATAAAATTATCTATCTACCGGGTTTGATTGATAGACAGACCGTTATACATACTTGGGAAAGATACTTCCTTTGACCATTCAGACTCAAAGATGTCCCAAACTGTACAAACCTTTCTCTTTGTGAAAGCTGCAATATTCAGAACAAGAATGAAGTTGGGAGATTTTTGAAGTTGGGAGGTTTTACCTCAATGATAAATGAGGCAATATCTCCCTTTTTCATCTAATTACTCTTGTGCTTTGTCTTCAAACAGTATCTCAAGCCCAGACCTTGAGATCTGGATGAGAATACTGTCTGAACACAGGTTTTTGTATTCCCTTTAGTGACACATGGTGGACAATCTTGTATTCATGACCACGAGCTTTCCCTACTCATAGTGCCAGTTCCACAGATTTAGAAGTGCTGCACACTGGCTTAAAACCAAAGGATCGCGTTGTGTGTTTAAGGAATTTTGATGCGTTCTGTATACTTTTATTTCCTGAATCTTTTAGAGTGTCTTCAGCTAAACCTAATTTTCCTCCCCAGCCAGGCTTGCTCGACTTACTGCTTTCTTTCAAAGAAACAGAAAATCTGAAGTGAGCACTTCCTTCCAGGAGCCAGGTATTAAAGAGAAATACCAATTAGTCATAAAACTCAATATTAAACTTCAAAATTCGGAAATAGTGAGGCATATGACTGAATTGGACTGTTTGTGACAGGGAAAAGAGAAAGAAGAATAGTCTTTATTGTCGGATATCCTCTGTTCCTTTCAGTTCTTAAGAGGTAGGGTGAAGATGGTCGGCAGTGAACACCATGTGGGATTTTATAGCAGCTTTTTAGGCAGCACCTAGTAAAATGTCCTGCAGAAGCCTCTTCTTACACATGGTGTTAGCTAAGAAGCGATGTCATATTTCAAAATGAAGCACTTGGGCAGTGGGTGTGTGTGGAGGAGAGAGTGGGATCGTGCTGCAAAAAGTGCTCACATTTTTAGCCAGACAGCACTTCTGCAGCAAATAAAATCTCTCTCTCCGACAGATGGAGGAGAGGTGAGTGGGAGGGAAGTTTGGAAGCGCACTTTATCATTTCTGTTCGCTCAGTGCTGCGGCTACAAGGGAGGGTGCATGAAATAGCAGTCGATAAAAGGGTGGATTAAAAAGTGCAGCAGCATCGAGGAGGCAGAGGCAACTCTCTGTGGACCAGCTTCTGTCTGGGACTGTCAAAATGCTTTACAAACATTAGGCAGCTGAGCTTTATGATATCCCAGTGGACATGTATCAATCATTCCTATTTAGAGATGGAGAGATTTGGGAATAGAGAGTATATGACAAGCTTTATGTGCACAAGAATATTGATTTGTAGGGCTGGACCTCATGCTACCAGCATCCTCTGCTCCCAGTATAGGACCTCACTCCCCATATATGTTGTTCAGTCTTAGACTAGCTGCCTGGCATCAACGTGGACAATTCTGTATATGCCTGACCCAGCCTTCCCCTGGAATACACTGTCATTTACTTTCCTTGATCAGGCTTAATTTACCTGTCACTTTCATTAGAACTGATTACTTTAAAGCTCTCCTGGAAAACAAATTTTCTCATCTGAGAATGGCAGGGAGAGAATTGCTAAGTGAGAGTATCTGTACTGTTTCCACCTGCAAAATCTTACTTAATCCCCCTCAACATTTGTTTTAAATGGGGAAAAAACCATCTCTGATAACTTGTTGCAATGTAAGTTAATTAGCTTTCCACATTTCCTCAAAAAAGGGGCTGCTGTTTTAAAGCAAGGCCAAAGTCATGGTTACGTGAAGATACGTATTTGGGTGAAATGTTTAAACATGAGCTCAGAGAGATCTGTAAGTTCTGCTGTCCATGCACTGGAAGTAACTACATGAGTATATTCGCACCCAGCATAAAAGCTTCCAGACACATACTGATGGGAAAGTGAAGTAAATCTGGTGAAAATCAGATTAATTTCATTGGTACAAAAGGAAAACAAGCAAAACCAGAGTCAGATTCTTCAAGTCTTACTGCTGGGCAGTCAGGTCTCGATGCACAAGCTGAGGTGGACCTTCTGAACTACTCTGACTTTTTCATCTAGTCAGAAATCAAAAAAGGGATGTTCTCTGGCAGTTCAACTGGTCGTCAATAGTATTGAACTGCTGGTGAAGGCTACAGGGCAGCGAACATTCTGCTTGCTTTCTCAGGTTCTAGAAAGTGTTTATTTCTGTAGCTAGGAGAGCGTGCCTCTGTGCATATGAGTATTTCTTAAGCTAAGCTTCTGAAATGTTAGACTTCTTGGCTGTTTTTCTTTGTGAGGTGATTTCTGCCTGTGTTGCACAAGGGCCTGGTGTTCTGGCTGCTTGATTAGGTATCCAAAACATAGATTCATCTCATGGGTTTATGCTTTTTAACAGTGATATCTCAGACCAATCAGTCCTGTTTGTTCCTGCCTTGCTAAACTGGGGTAGCAAAATACATTCTGCAAATGTCTGGCATTCATCATCTTACTATTTTTATAATTGCAAACTATTTGTGTCTTCAGTACTGACTCATAAAGCAAGGTATTTCACTGAAGCTGAAAGGGAAATGACCCTGCATCTTTTCCAGCTTATTTGTCATTTCATTTTTTGTCCCTCTTTGGGAATCTCTGTCCTACTTTCTGTCACACATATTAGTCTTGGCTGATTGATATGAAGAGATAAAGAGCCTTGAGCTAACACAGCTTCGTAAACAAAGATAGAGAATTCTTTTGCTTCATTTGTAAGAAAAATATCTTAAGCAGAATGAAAGAGCATTAACTGACCCATTTCCAGACTAACTTAGGAGTAGATTAACAAAGAAACTAAAATGTTAAGTTTGATGGTTTATTCTTCTGCCTTGGTGTGGAAAGACAGAATAAAACAATGGTGGCTTCAAAAAAGACATGCAACTGGGTCCACTATCATGAATATTTTCTACTAAAATGTGTTTACAGCTTATGACCTGACTATTGCCATGAAAATGTATATTGCAGATTAGGTTTATTTATGAAATCCTTGTAAATAACACCTAGGAAAAAGTCTGTATTTGCTGTCAGTCACAAAAGTCCAGTCAATGAAATGGGTGAAATCACCTCTAGTGATTTTGTGCATAGGATTTGCTGAGGTAATAAATTATGTGTAGATACTCTTACTTTTTGCTGTATGAAAAACTAAATTCAGTACAAGGACCATTAGAACTTGACAAGTTGATTGGGAGTTGAAACCTGCGTGAAGAAAATTTACAACCTAATGAGAAGACCTTGAAGAGGAGTTAACCTCCTCTGCTTCTAGGTTGAAGGACAGATGGCCACAAAGACTTCCTTATTCAAATAGTTTTAACTTCAAAATATAATTCAATAAATGTTTTTTTATTATTCATAGTATTCCATGTAATTATATTTAATTGATTAAAGCATATCAAGTTTTTGCCTTTTATATGTAATTGAAATTTCCATCGAAGTTAGCTTAAATCAGATCATGAATAAAAAGGAATCCCCTTAGAAATAAGAAGCATTATCTGCCTTTTTCTAATAGAATACAGTCTAAAAATTAAGTTACCTAATTATACATTCTTCTAGTTACCAAAGAAGAAGTACCAGATTTAGTAAAAACACCTCACTTTTACTTGCAAAACAGCATGTCTTAATAATTGCTAGAAGTGAGAATCAATCTTCAGAAAAATAACTAAGTATAACAAAAGTGAGATAAGAATAAAGCCACATTTTGAATCAGGATGTGTTCTTTGCTGAACTAAATCATGTTAAAATTAGCTTTTTCAGCCTTACCCATATGTTACCTTTCTCTTTGAGCTCTTGTAGGTTTTGTGTGCATTTGATGATAGCTGTGTTTGTGAATTTAATTTTTTTTAGGTTTTCTTTCTGGTTATCAGTTGAGTAATGAACAATTAATAGATTGTTATCAAATCTATTGATACGATTGATCTACACTCAAATGTTGTGGTGACCTCAAATGTTCAGTGAATGTGTTAGGCACTCAAATACTAGGTGCTTGGCTCCACAGTGAAATCCCAAATCCTCTGTTCAGAAACATATGCAGTTCATGTAGAGAATAAAACTCTTCAGGATGCGATCCGGTGCAGCCATTACACTGATTTATGAGATCAGCTAAAATGTACAGCTGGCTCAAGCTAGGTATGTGGGAAGAGCAGAGAGAAGGATGAACCTCTGTGTGAGATGCCCTAGTGACTACATGGGATCCATCTCTCTAAAGCGTCTCCTGAAGCTCCATCCTGAAGACACCACTGAAATGGTGGGAGCATTTGGACACGAAGTGGGAGCACGGTCAGCCTCTTCCTCACCCAGAATATTCAGACCAACATCTCCCACCTTGAGACTATGACACAAAGCCAAGCTGGAGGCAAGGTTCCGTCCTGGACCTGGCCCGTCCATGCAAACAGTCATTAAGAGACTTACTGGGTGAGAAGGGGAGGAGGGGGTACAGGGACCAAGACCTTGCAGCCTACCGCTGGGGTCACTCGGTGATGAAGCCTGCTCACCTCTCAGTGGTTATGCATTTTACACTAAACAGCTTCTGGATAAAATGAAGCTGCTGAGAGCATTTAGAGGTGGCTAAGGGAAAGGGGAGATGCTCAAGAATGTGGTTTTGGTTCGGTGAACTTAAGTCTCACTTCTGTGACTTTCAGCTCTTTCTTAAATCTAGTTCTTGGTCACTCCTCTGAGAGTTTAGGAGTAAAAGAGCCAGCACTGCTTTGTTTCTCAGCACATGGATAATAACTGTTTCCTTTTGGATTCATGCCATGTCATTTAAAAAAATAGGCAGTGAATAAACAAAGCTGTATGTCATGTGCAATCATCCCCAACCTACCGGAGTTATTAACAGCACACACTCATTGACTTTGTAACAGAGAGAGAGATATTCAGCTTTCCTTTAAATTCTCACCTGGAAAAGTGGCTATAAAAAAGCCCCAGGCTCAGATAGACTCTATTCTGAAAGAACTGTTATTGAAAACTTTCAGTATTTACCACAGCATGATTCTTTCTAAATTGTTCTCCTTTGTAGTCCTCACTGAATATTCAAAACTGATAAACTGGTAACCTTGCCTCCAGTTATTTTCTATGCCCTTGCAATATAGGTACATGTATTACTGTAAGAAAGAAATTTGATTGAAACTTTTGTTTTTTTAAATGTCTAAAATAAATGAATTCCCATTCCTGCCTTAAAAAAAAAATGTTTAAAATATAAAGCAATAATTTGTTCACATGGTACTGCTCTTTCCCTTATCAGCTTGCTGGAGAGGCAATTTTTTGTTACAGTCTTGATTTCAAGTGCAGTTCACACTCACCACAGGGCATGAAGCACTGAGTAGAGTGAAATAACGGGTATAGCCTCCTTAAATGTTCCGGTGAAAAGGGCAGGGGACCAGATAACCTGCACTCTTTTCAGAACATAATGTTAAAGACAGTTCTGCACAAACTGAATTCATTTCCTCAGCTCTGAGTCTTGGGAATTTGTCACACACTGGACAATATTGATGTATGACCAACGTGTGCATTGGCACATGTATGACCTATGTATTTAATATATTTAATATTTTAAAATACCTGAAACTCCAGTTAGCCTCAATCAATTACTTGAAGTAGGTAAAATTTATCCTGTTTTCTCTTTCAAGAGTAGAGTCTCTATGTTTGTCCCTAAAATGAGCAAAGTTATCCATAAAAACATCTCATCTGCTTGGTTTCAGCAAATGGGCTAGGAGTTTTTACATCTTTAGTTAAGGCTGACTCGCTCTTTTATTCATCTTTGATGGCAAAACTCAACAGATAATTCTAATTACTCTCTGATACAAAGACGGTGTTTTGAATCACATCTTCAGTTTCACACAAAGGTTAAGGTATGCCACATTTCAGCACCAGCTTCACGCAAGGGAAATGCATCCTTGGAGTGCGTTTGAGAGTCTTACGGTGATCTTCAGCACAGGCACAGGAGGATAAAGCACTGGCTAACAACGCCAATTAAGTTTTCATTATAAACTTCACTCCTTTCTTCACAAAAACCATCAGACAGATTCGGTATTTGTATCTTAAGTAAATAAAAGACATAGCTGGTGAGATGCAGGATATTTCATTCAGATTAGTTTGCAGATACTATCCACAGGGCTTTACCGATGATGTAAGTTGCCTGGGTAGCAAAATATCGTCCCCAGGCTCCCAGGCTGTGAGCAAATACTCCACTGCAGGCCTGTTCCTAACAAGTATAGAGGGATTAGAAACCTTTTGCTTACTTTGAACTGTTTCGCTCCTGCTTCCTTACTTGAGAGAGATTTATGGATCATTTAAAGAAGGGAAAAGTGGTGTTGGCAGGGGACATTTTTGAAGTGAACTTAAATTTTGGGGTGACTTTGCATGTTTTCTAGGCAAACTACTGCTTGACTAGATGAAGTGACACAGGCAGCTGGCCCTCATTGCTTTGTGGTGCCTTTGTGTGAAGTGAGATGCCGCGTGGGGTTTTGTGAAGTGATCTGCAATGGATTTAAGATGGCTTTGAAGAGACTGTCTGAATTTTCTCGGTGGGAAGGCAATTGCCACCTCTTTTTCTTTTCTTACCTTTTCACTATTGAAATGTCAAGTCTAGTTTTCCTTGGTTTAGACAGAGACTGAGAGGAACACTGGCAAATGAGAAAAGTATAAGTAAAAGGTTGTAGCCATCTGTAGCCATAACAATAAATAGCATTGTCTGTAAACTTAATACTTCATCCATGTCTTCTGCCTGGGGAGACTGAAAAAGCATTCACGTCAATGCACTATTCCTCATTATTCAACAAGTACAGAAAAATTTCATCCCTTTCAGCAGGAGGAAAATTGGTCTAGTCTTAGGTGTCTTAGGTCAAAGCAGTTTAAAATCTTAGTATAGCTGTTTAGGAATTAAATTTGTGTGGAGGTCTGGTAGAAAGGTGTTCTTCATCTCTTGCAGAACAGCTAATTTAACCCTGTAACATCATCTCTGCAACGGTGCACCTACATTAACTGTTTCAGTTTGAGCTTCCTGTGAAAACAAGCACTTACAAATAGCATTGGATAGAGCACTGGAGAATAACCTGGGACCACAAATCTGTGCCTGCGAAGGAGTGACAGAAAACTTCTTAATCAGAGTATGTTTTGCCAAGTTCTGTTGCTACAAGATATGTCTGAGATAGGGGCAGCTCTGATCTGACTGAGCTGGGACGTGGGATGAGGGATTGTGCCCATACCGTTTGATGTGTAACATGTATGAGTAGAAGCAGGGAAAGGAGATTGTTTCCCTCTCCCTCTAAAGGAGCTTATTGCTGTGTCTGAAGGACACATGGCAGAGGAAAGGCTATACTAGGTACAGTCCTCTTGGCTGAGTAGCCATGGTTTGGGACCCCCCCTCAACTTTTTCTCTACTTCCTTTTATCGCACCACAAGGAGAAGGGCAAAACCAGAAAAGAATTGGCTTGCTGCCATGTGGCTGTGTGCTAAAACATTATCTCCATCAAAATCCTAATAGAGCACTTAACTGCCTGCTCTTGCCTTTTACATCTTTCTCCTTTACTTGTGTATGGGTAGATTGGCAGCTGTATAGAAGCACTTTCAGTACTTCAGCTTCCCCTGTGTTCTCTGGGGTTGAGCAAAGTTCATTAGAGCCAGTGGAAATCCACATACTTTCTCATTTTTTTTCACCTTGTCCAGTTATGTGCATCTCTTGCATTCTTGTTTTGCAAGGCTAAGTCAGGAAAGCAATAAAATTAAAGCATAAAGAGCTCAAAAGCTTGTAAATAATGTAATACTGCATACTGGCACAGGAAGCAAAGGAAAGTGCTATCAAAAAAAGGTGGCAAGACTTTTAAAGTGCTTCTCCGAGGGGTCAAAATTAATGCCATGTGCTCATATTACTGCGTTCTTCTAAAATTGACAGCACGTCTGTGCTGTGGCCCCTATCTTAAAATCAGTGAGATTTAAGCAAGTTGTCCTGTGAGCAGTGGGACTAAGCAACCCTGGTTTCCTATGAATTGTACTTTGCCTCCCATGTTTTATCTCCCCCCTTATGCTTTCCTTCGATTTGAATAATGTCACATCTCCACCATGTGTTGTTGATGCAGCAGCTGTCGATGCTAGTCCTGTAAAACAGGGCCAGGGCTAATGTGAAGCTACCCATGGATGGTTACTCATGTTTGACTGCCAGTTGGTTGTCAGCAGTTGCATATGTGAAGAGCGGCTACATCCTAGTTGCTTTGCCCTCATGAGGGAAAATAATTCAGTTTGTGTGCTAACCGGCTTTAAGTTTTCACAAAATGCATACAAGACAGTTATATTTCAAGTGTCTACCCTCTTGTCAATTTTGGTAGAAATTAGCCAGTGGTTTCAAAATTATTGGGTGAGGAGAGGGAAAGTGACAAATAAGAAACTGGAGAGAAAATCACAGCCTCAAAAGTCTTTCTTCCTTGGGAATTCGGGCTTGAAACAGTTAGTGCCAGTATTGCGTATTTGTCTGCTCCTTCTTCAACCTGTAAGGTTGGTATTTTCAAGATATTGTTTCTCAATCAGGAGGGCTGAGAATTTTTTTATGGTAATACAAATTCTCATATAACTGCAGCTGGGGCTTCAAAAAATCATTATTATACTGTGAGATTAATTTAAAAAAAAAAAAAAAAAAAAAAAGTTGCCAGAACAGGTTCTCCTGTTTTGGTTCTCTTGCTGATTTAGTGTCTTGTCCATCAAAATCCAGTATAAATAGCTAATTGTAACGACGGCTCCCAAAAGTTATGGAGTGGCACCAGTCGTTCTAAGCATGCAGAAAAGGAACAGCTGGTGACTGTTTTTACACACAATCCTCCTCTAAATACTAGAGGGTGTTTTGCAATGTAATATTATTATTTATACTTCAGTAATACCAGGAGGTCCTAGCTGAAAGTGGAGCCTGAAGGTACTATTTTTTATCTACATGCTGTAGGAGATTATCCTGTCCCCAGTTCCCCTCTATCCCTTTCCACCAAAAAATATCACAGCTAATTAGGCAAAGACTGGAAGAGGAAAGACAGGTGCCACAAAATGAGGTGACTTGTGCCTGGCTCCAGAGCAGATCAGTGTTGTCTGTGCTGAGAAAGCTCAGCCTCCTGCCTCCCCATTGGAATCTCTTCCCTGGAGTCCCATGCCACATCGCAAGGTCCCACACAAAATGTTGCATTTTTAATATGGTGTTACAAACCTCAAAGTTTTAAGGAAACATGAATACTTAATAAATATAGAAAACTCTGCAAAACACTTGAAATACACTGTCTTGGGATACAGCTGAGCAGTATTCATTCACTTTTATGCAACTTTGTTAAAATCTTTATTGAGACAAGGGAAAAAAAGGGGGGGGTCATTTGATTTCAAGGATTCTGCTTCATCACATGCTTTTCAGGCACTCATAAATTGTCATGCTGCTGTGACCTCTCATGAGAATTATATTCCTATTAAGTATATTTCTGTTTACGTTATCTTGAGTATAAATGCGTGAACAGTCCATGCATTTACCATGCACAGGCTTGTCTTGTCTCTTGGCCTTGTCAGAGTGATACATTTTTTTTCCTCATCTTGTAGGCAATTCTCTCTTGTAGGACTTTTCTTTCTTTGTTACTGACTTGGATCACAAATGTTCTTTATTTCCCTGTTCTTCTGAACTAAATAGTTAAATGCAGGTTCCTGTGGATATGAAAGGGGTTGTGAGTCATACAAACAAAAATATGTTAACTTCTCCTTGTGTGGGTTGTAATCCATTAGAAACATTCTTATTCCATGTGGTGTAACCTTGAGCTTTTTTCCTATTATAACTGACAAACCATGATTAATTCAAGCATAATTTTGGACCCAGCTCATCAGACTGTTAGACCTATGTGTCGCAATGCAGTCCTATAATTCCAGGTGCAGATATGCCATTTTACATCACTTCTCAGTATTACTGTACTATGACGATCATGGATCGAATAACCGGGATTGCAAGGCAATCTGTTAGGGGTTAGGGTAGTACAAGTGAAGGTAAGTTACATGCTCTGAATTCTCCTCCTTACTGGGTACAAAGCAACAGGTTACCTCCTGTTGCAGGGGCTTTATATTTCTGTACAGAGGTCTGGCTCTTTTCAGCTCTCATGAGAGTACAGTAAGAGCAGGCTGGTCCCATAGCCTGTCTTCCCAGGTGGTTGACCTGCCTGATGTGAGTGCTGAGAAGTCCCACTGAGGTCTGCATCCATGAGATCCCGCCTGTGTAGGCTTAGCCCATGAATTCTCCTTGGGGAGAGGTGGCGAAATGCTAAACCCCTGTGTGCCCGAGTTCCCTCCATGTCATACGAGCTTCTTATGGAGATACTGAGAAGGCCACCAGGAACTCCGCTGTGGTTGGCACCGCAAAAGCATGGGGAAGCAACAAGGACAGATCCTGGGGAAGAAAGGGAAAAGTGATATTGCAAGCAAGCAGAAAGCAAAGGTGATAGTGCTCTGTTTGCTGTCTGAATTTTAACTGCAGTGCAATGTACTCAAGAGTGAGGAGGAAAATATGGGTTCCTTATTCATGTCTCCTAAGAATCGTAAGCATTATTATTTAGACTGGACCTTGTGCAAAAAGGCAGTTTTCAAGTGTTCTTAATGAAGGCACAGAAGATGGGATGTTTCTTATGATGATGCTAAAGCCCACATTTTGTATTATTTGGGAAGCTTCTCAGATCACTTCTGCAGTTTTTGAATTCTTGCTTTTCCCACCAATCATAGGCCAGGGCATTGTTTGTGTGACAAATCCTTGTTTCAGAATATAAGCTTTAAGTGAGAATTAATTTAAGAAAGAGCTACAGCTGTATTACACAGAAGACTGACTGCAGAATCTCAATGATTCTACATGTATGAACAGGACAGGCTGTGGCCACATTTCCCAAAGATGCAGCAGAGGTTGGGCAATCTGAGTCCTGTTCACCCACTTCTGGAAACAGAAACACTTTCCTTGTTCTAGCCTTTTCATTCAATACAGAGGTGAGGAATTGAATTTACTCATCAAGCCCTGCTGCTGAACATGGGGAGAGAAAGATATATTGCCCATCAAGTTACCTGAAGAGGCGCCCAGAAAATCAGTGATGCCTCTTCTGCCTTGTCAGTAGCAGCTGCCTTGCTCTGGCGGCACTCAGAAGTCAGTCATGTTCACCAGTACTGACCTGTGTTAGATTAAATGACCTTGAGGTAAAAGATGGTGTCAGACTGGCACTGTTATTTCTGGCTTACTGATCTGTTTCTCCCATCTATTTTTATTTTTCTGGTAGTATTCCATTTCTACAGTAAGAATATTGACATGATTAGCAAGTATAAACTGTCTGCTTCCAAATACTATGAATTGTGTCATTTAAAAATGTATCTGTACAAACACTGTCTCACACTGTTTGTAGCAAAATTCTCTGTTGCCTGAGCCATTAGAGGCAATGAAAATCAGTGTCTCCCATAAGTTAATGTTCCTCTTCACTTTACATGAGGCATGAAATAAGCTGATATATAGCAAGTGGAGGTATTCACAGCAGGGAGAATGTTCAAAACTTCTAAGCAAGGAAGGGAGTGTATTTTTAAGGCTATGCTGTCAGCCAGGGAATTTGGCTTCCTAAAAATCCACAAGGAGCTTATGTGTGTATGTAGGTGTCTAAATATCCAGGGTACTTTCAAGAAATGCAACCAGCATCAAATATTGTAATAATAGTAGTAAATATTGAGGCACACAAAGTCAGGCATTTTGGGTTCTGTTTCTATTTCTATTTCTGTGACTTGCTACGTGACCCTCATTGAGTCTCTTTGTGCCTCAATCTTCTCACTTCTAATATTCTTTTAAGATAATAAAATAAAATAAAGTTTATGTACCTTAACCATTTTTATCCAGCTCTAGGTTTTGATCAGGTCACCTATTAATGAAGTTCCTACCTGCCTTACATCGTGTGAGTTTTCACTGAATGTTGATGAGCTTTGAGATACTTGAATGAAAAGCATTATTAGTATATAAAATATCTCCTTTGAAAAGTGTCTTAATGACGAACATGCCATTCTGTGAGTCTTCCTAGAAGGTAAGAGTCATAATTCTGTATGTATTAGTTTAGCACAGGTAAAGCACAAATCCAGAGTGTCAGGAGATGTCAGACGGTCACAATTTCTACCCATTTAATACCAATGAGTCTCTCTTAACATAATACATTAACAGTTTCTAAAACAAGTCATTGAGAATTATCCCACATCATCAAAACGCTGCCATTTATAATACATCTATTATCAATGCCCTTTTCCATTGCAGCTTCTAATTATCTGAATTTGACACTGATTAAGTATATTCATGACTTAGAAACTGAAATAAGGCAGTATGTTAGAGGAAGATAACACAACTTACTTTGGTGAAACTACTGTGCTTTTTTTCTAAATATGCCCTTTAAACAAAAAGTTAATTCTGGAAAGAAGTACAGAATTATGTTCGTTATGATTATTCTTGGTTACGTAATAAGTTGCCAAAGTCTGGTTTTTGCTTTGAGTATCTGCTGGTCTGCTGACTGAGGCTGAGGAAGGTTTGGATCCTGATCTTTTTTCTTGCTCTTGAGAATTTGTTCAGTGCTGCTGTTGTGTAAATGACTGTAATATCACTGTTCTGGCAAAATGATACATTGTCTTGGTTCCACTTGGGTATTAGGACTTGGTTTCCATTGGAGCTATTTTCTTCATTACATTTAGCATGCATCTAAGGAGTAGCATGGCTGTAAATTCTTTGATTTTTTTTTAAATTTATTTTTGAAGTTGGAGAGTAAAACCTGTATTGGCCACATATAGTTTAGCTTTTTTGTGTGTGTGGTTTGAATAATGCCTAATTTTGAATAATGAATAATTTTACTGATGGCTTTTGATTTCTTGTTGAGGAGGTCTGAAAAATTTGCTTCTAGAGTTCTAACAGCAGCTGACTGTTAACTACTATCACCTTTATTCAGATTAATTTCTTCACCTTTTGCCCCTTGTATTTCATATACTGAAGCCATAGAACATGAGATAGAAATGCAGTTTGGAGAGAACTCAGTCTTATTTTCAGTCCTCTGTAAAGGTCAGGGGTTTTGTCTTTATTTTTATATTAAATGCATTGGGTTTCTTTTTTTAAAGGGAGCCATATTAACTGCTGTCTTATTTACAATATAGATACTTTTGCAAATATGAAATCATCCCTGTTAGTTCTGCCAGTAGCAGCAGTGTCAGGATGCCTGTCACACATGTCTGTATTTCAAGCTCTGTGTCAGTGAGAGCTACTCTACACCACATGATGTGACAAAGTTTCACGTGCCTGAAGCAACCATCGGCTCCTGGGTGTTTAGAATATCCCAGCGCCGTGGGGTATTCAGATTCATCTGAAAAGGATATGCACACTTTTCTTTATAGACTAAGGACAGATTACATTCCAGCCCTGGGCTTCAAGACTTCAAACCTAATTTGCTTCCTCAAGGACTATTAGCAAGCTGGAAAATGACTGACTTTCACATACAAATGACAAGCTAACATTTTTATTATTGAAACCACATTATGAAACTGCTACTTTTATGCTGATTTCTTCAATATTCTAGATTAGATTTCTGGACATTAGGAAGACAGCTCTCATCAGACTTTGTGAATAAACTGATTAAGCTTAAAGTAGCTGTTTTTATCTTGTCAATGGGCAATCGTAATGTCTTTTAATGTAGGTAAAACAAAGGCAACTAAATATATATGGTTCAGTTGTTCCTCTGCTCTGCTACTTTTTCCTCACTTGGTATGGTAAGCGTGTACAGGTGATTTATAATTTTCAAAACAACGAGTTGTGACATCGGAAGGGATGATCATATCTAGGGTACAACTTAATAGATCCACCATGAAAAAATGTGGATTTTATTTTAATGGTATTTTCTTAAGAATGTGATGAGAAACACACAAAATGTAATCTCTGAGCATGATCACCTAGAAAGAATAATTTTCAAAAGGATCACTTAGGACCTTTTATTTTACAGATCTCCTTTAATTTATGTACAGCCCTTGAAACAGAACAGGTGCCAGTAGAATCCTGGGTGTCAAGGAAGGGGAAAAGGGAGAGCAAGAACAGGTGATTTCTAGGGCAGAAGGAAATCACTGAGTTTAGGACAATGTCAAAAGAAAGCAGGATTTCCTCCTAAAAGAGACTAAATATCCATTTCCAAGGGTGTACCAACATACCTGTTGTCAGTCATAGGCATAAGTAGATAATAGGTATGACATGGGTGTGCAACACACGGAGACATGTATTTGACAACTTCCTGCTAATTAGTCATTAACCTGCAATTTCAGTCTGTGAAATTAAGCATTCTTACAGGTTAAAAGGCTATTATTGAGAAGCAAATCTTGTGGTTCTTGTTTGTGCTTATTAAGAAGTAGTAAGGAAGTTGCAGATGGTTGAGATCACTGGCTGGTTAAAGAGTGGGTTAAAGGGAAATCAGCCTCACTGACTGTTGAAGAGAGGTGACAAATTTCTAGAGGTAAGTAGGAATGAAATGTCTTCAGAAGTCTGTATTCACTCTTCATCTGTTTTTTATTCTACTATAAGAGATGTGAGTACTACCGATTTAGGGTTGATTTTTGAGTCATGTTACATTCTCATTTTGGAAACCAACTGCAGGGAGTAATACCAGATAATTAGGATTGATACTTAGCTCTTCTAAGGATTTTGCATCTATAGACAGCAAATCCCTTTAACTGGTGTCATTATCCACATTTTACAGGTGGAAAAGGTCACACAGAGAAATGTGGAATAACCTGACGGAGGAGTCCCAGAGCCAGGAACTGAACACCGTCCCTGAATTCTTAACGCAGTGTTAAGTCATTGAGATGCCAAGTTGTAGCATTGTTTAAAGAACCACATGAAAGATGGGGAATAGCAGAAGACATCTCCCATTGTCTTTAGTGAAGCCGAGATTTCACATGGGCATTGAGTGTGATAGAAGAGGTAGCCTGTTATACCATATAAGCTGCACATGTAAAAAATGACTGAAAAGCAACACTTCAGTTACACTCCTCCAGGCAGGTCTAATCCTGAAAACCTATTATTTGAAAATAACTTCAATACTCAGGGCAAACAGATAATGATGACTGTAGGATTAACACGCTCTAGACAATGGGGTAAGGTGAAAATAAACATGGAATCAGAGAGTTTTTGATATTTTAAACAAACTGGAAGATTTCAAATGAAAGTGAAGTTATCCTACATTTTTAGATAGCAACTTGCTAACTTGGTATTAGAATGTGTTGCAGGTTTTGACAACCTGGGTTTTGACTAGTTTATGTGACAGTTCATGTCTATGCTTTTATTTTACATGGTTTCATTCACTAGATAGTCTAGCAAAATACAACTGCTCTGTGTCAAAGAGCCAGAAAAGGTATTTGAGGTTTCTGTCCATGTCTGTACACTCAACTCTTTAAGAGTGCAGTGAAATACATTTCAGGATAAATATTGATCAAGATCTAAATTTAAAAAGGTGTTTGTGTCAGACTGTGTTGCCTCAAAAATGATTAAATACTTTGGAAGTAAAATCATAGAAGAAAAGTTAGTTAAATGGGGCAGCTGGACAAAACTTTCAGTAAAAGACAGAAATCAGAGTATAAGGGATATGTTTAGCATGTTCTGCTTTGTCCTGCTCATACAATTTGAGGCCAGAATGATGGAACACTAAGTCTTTTAGTCTAACCTACTAGGTATCCCTGGCCACTAAATTTTATCCAGTTATCACTGTGGTAAGTCCAACTACTTCTATTGGGATACAGTATATTTTCCACAGAGATATCTTGTTTTATCTGGAGATTTCCAGAGAAGAAAACATGGCTTCCCTCTGTAATTTGTGCCTATGTTTACTCGCTCCCATCAATAACATTTCTAATCTGAATTTGTCCGATTTAAGCTTCCAGACATTGACTCATTATTCTTTTCCTCTACAAGATTAAAGGGCCTTTTAATTCCTTGTATTTTCCCCTATGAAGGTATGTACATGCTGTTATCAAATTGCATCTCCTTCTCAGTACGGTAAGTGGTCCAACTTCTTCTTATACAATCCTTAAATCAGCTTTGTGGCTCATTGCTTCACTCTCATGTATTTTCCAACCCTGCCTGACTACCTGTGCCACATGCGTAGCCAGCATCCCATGGGTGGCCTGGATGCTGCAGCACGGGGAGATGAAATTAACTCCTTGCTCCTCACCTTCTCATACTTTACAAAGACGTCGGGCAACCAGTTGTTTGCGTGTCCAAGGTACGCTTTATTTACATCGCTTAGCACTTGTGTTTTTTAATCCAAGCCAAATGGAATAATTTATCAAGAGTACTGGGCTTGCAAGGGGCTACAGCAGAAGTGTCTGCACTCATGAGCGGGATTGCAGCTGTGCCTCGCCTCCCGCCAACAGCCGCGGGGATGCGTGAAGCCCCACCACATAACAAACTCCCGTGCCGGGTGGGTGGGCGTCCGGCTGAGGGGGGAAACGGGGACTCTTCAGTGGCTGGGGCCGAACACGACGCCTCCGCTGGGAACTGACAGAAGGGGGGCTCGGGGAAAGGCGGGCTGGAGGGCGGGCCCGGGGGCGGGCTGCCGCCTGAGGAGATGGCGGCGGGGAGGTGCCGTCCCTCGGGGCTGCCCCGGGAGGGCGGAACGTTCCGCGCCCGCCTGCGCCGGGGAGGGGTGTGGAGGTGTGACCGTTGGTGTGACCGTTACGCGGCGCCGCCCCTCCCTCTCGCTGCCCTCACAGCCGGGAGGCGGCGCGGAGAGACCGCGGTGTGCGGCGCGGTGCGGTGCGGGCAGCCCCCAGCCCCAGCCGAGCCTCCGCGGCATGCCGGCCGCCGCGCCGCCCCCGCTCCACCCCGCGGCGGGCTCCTGCTGCCCCTACGGTCACTGCGCGGGTGAGTGCCCCCTTCCCTCCATCCCCCCTCGCCCCCCCTTCCCGGGGGGGGGCAGCCCCCGCGCCACATCACCGGACCCCTGCCCGGCAGGTCGCCGGTTAGCGGGGGGGGGGGGGTGGGGGGGGTGTGTGTCATTTTGGGAAGATCGG
>JANHGO010000053.1:25736930-25776551 GCA_024606505.1 Aquila spilogaster
TGCCCTTCCCGCGGGGGTCGTGTGGGGAGGCGGGGGGGGGCGCCGCAGCCGGGCTGCAGGGTGAGGGTGGTGGTGGTGGTGGGCTTGGAAGTCGCCCCTGCGGGCTCCGCGTGGGCTCGGAGGGTCGAGGTGCCCCGTGTCGGGGTGCTGCGGCGTGAGGGAGCCGAACCGCCCCGGGAGAACGCCGGCTGCGTCCCCTCGCGTAGCGGGACCGGTCGCGTTCTCTCCCGTTTAATAACGGAACCGGTATTTACAGGAAAGCTGCCCCTCAACTTTCCACAGCTTTAATTGCTGCCTCAGAAAACCAGCAGAGACCCACAGAACAGCAAGCGCAACGAAGCTTACGGAACACGTTAGAGCTGCTTTATGTGGTACAAGTGCACTTATTACAGTGACTCTGTCACGGTCTTCTGAAGAGGCAGCTGCATTTTACAGCTAAGGAAGCTATCCTGCGGCTCTTCGGGTTGAACTGCTCCCACAGAGTTTCTTTCTTGCAGTGCAGTGGGTGTGGATCTACCGAAATGGCACAGTACTTGCCATGAAGATGGTTGTAGGGTGCTAGGACATCTCCACTGAGAGCTGGCTTCTGGTGAATCTCCATCTGTGGTTCATTAACCTGAATTGGTTAATTGGACTTAAACTGTCAGCAAAGATAACTTGGTTTTAATTCGATTTATTGGCAACCGTTCAAGGCCCTGAATTGGAGCTGTGAAGAAGTTACTTTGTATTGTTGTTAGTTGTTCTTCAAGTTAATTACCTTAGGCATGGTAACGTACGCTTTGAATATATTTTTAGCAGTGACCCTGTAGGCCTTGTAATGTCTGCACTGCTGCTTTTTCTGGTTGCGTTGTGCAGAGCTTCACTTTTTTGGCATCTGTGGGGCTTCCAGCATGTGGTGACTGAGGGAAGTTGTGTGGGATTCATTTTCCCATTTCTCAGATCAGTAAGCTTGGTGTGTTTTCTACAGAAACACATACAGTTCTGTAGAAATCAAGGAAGCTGGTGGTCCTTCCTTCTTTTCCAACAGTTCCAGGGTTAATTGACTCAGTTTCTGTTGCTGCTTTTGCCCTTTTGCTTTGACTCGATTCCTAAACGTTTAAAAACATTTCAAGTCAGTGTTGTATAGATTTTCTTATATGCGCAATTAGCATGAGAACATTATGGTGACTAGCAGTCTCACTTAGCTCTGTTCTTGCTCTCTCTGAAGATAATGTGGATCTTTTAATTAGCTTCAGTGTAACTTGGATCTGAGCTGAGAACGTGGCAGTTGAAAGAGGTGAATGTGACGTTTCTCGTATTATAAAGGCATACTGTTATTCCAGGCTTTTCTTGTTCTCAGAGTACGTGCCCCATCCTTCTGGAGAATGTCCATCAGATACTGGAAATGCTAACCAGAGGACAGGAGAGCTTCTGCCTCAACTGGTTCCAATGTAAATTTGAGGCTTTGGTAGTATTTGCAAATTGTTCATCTTATCAAGCAGTAATTTCCCATTATTGCAAATGAATGTCCGGTGCATTTATCAGCTTCACTCTGTTACTAGTGTAATTTACTCATCTAATTGTTGTAAGAAGTGCAAAACAATTGCCAATGTCATACGTTCTTAGAAGAAGCTCTCAATAATCATTCTGAAAACGTTATCTCCTATTCTATCAGTATTGGTCGCCTGCACATAAACTCAGGTTCATTTCTTTTTTTTTTTTTTTAAGTTTTCTTGTCACTTCAAATGATACAGTAAATAGAAATGCTGAGAAATGTCTAGAGATGTGAAAAATCCCAATCTTTCTGCTTGTCATCATATTTGTAAGTATAATTAATGCAGGCCTGAGAGAAAGAAGCCTAAGAAACCCATTTTCTTTTAGAAGTATTGCAAAACCATTTGTTTTGCAATGTTTACTTCAGTATATGATTCTCCTCTGAAAATGTGGCTCTGTAATAATGAGGTAGGGAATTCCACATTTATATGCAAGTTAACCTCTCCTAAATGTGCTGGATTTTCAAGGAAAAAAAATGGGTAAATCACCCTTTTGTAAGCCACATGGAGAATCAGACTCTGTCAGGTCTTCCCTTTAGTTATGCAACAAAGTTATGGGTAATAAAGGCTCTAGAAGCCTAATTAAACCCTCAGTGACACCTCTGCAAGCTCTCTTTTTTTCCACTGGGTTTGCTCAGTTGCAACTGATTAGTCATCAAGTTGAGATTTAGGAAGCAATGGAAGTAAAATCCCACACTAAAAGAAACAGATTCCTGCTCCTTCGACTGAGACAATGTTGGCTAACAGGATTAAAAATCAATGAAAACTTACCTGTGATGAAACAGCAGCAATTAGTTAGAAATATGAGTGCTGCTCCAAAAGTAATGACTCCCATTTTGTTATGTTGGCCCATGGTGCCTGAGGCAGAAGTTGGTGGTATGGCAGTAGGGGTTGAACCTTTCTGCCAGTATCCCGTTACGTTTTGTTGCGATGTGAAAGCTGGCAGCAGAAGGGCAGTCTGACCAATGGGTGTCTGACATGGAAACTCATAAGAAGCAAAGGTGTGTCACTGAATTCCTCTGTGCGAAAAAGAATGGCGCCCACTGACATCCATTGCCACTTGCTGAATGTTTATGGAGACCAAATGGTGGATGTGAGCACAGTGAGGCAGTGAGTGGTGTGTTTCAGCAGTGGTGACAATGACAGTGGGTCATCTCTGCTGGTGCAGATGTTTTTAAGCATGGCATACAGGTTCTTGTTTGTTGCTGGTGAAAATACATAGCTGATGGTGGTGACGATGTTGGAAAATGGTGTTTTGTAGCTGAGAATTTGCTCTATCAAATAGTGCTATTGTGGTCTTTTTTATCTGTTGTAGTTTCCATGGAAATAAATAGGAGGCGTTACTTTCGGAGCAACCTATGTATATGGCAGTTTAGAGGTCAAGAGCAGTGAAAGTGAAACTGCCTGTGCATTGAGCCTTGAGAAACAGATGGAGAATTTTGCCAGATGGATCCTGGCAAACCTTGCAGTTGTGTAAAGTGCTTTTGTTTCCCTCCATCGGTTCTGTCCTCTCACGCTGGAAGGTCCCAGACTGCAGAGCTCACTTCTCTGGTTACTGGGGCTGACCCCAAACCTGTCAGACTCCGGAAAGCAGGCAAGACTGTTCCCAATAAAATATACTGCCTGTCATCTTTGGAAAAAAAAAAAATGAAGTAAATGAGCAGTTTCATAATGTTCTTTTTTTGGTATTATGCAGGGTTATAAGTTAAAGTGAGCTTCATGTATCTGAAAGCATTGATTCATTTCACATGTAGTGCACTTAATCTTTACAGATTATGCTTTTGTATACTTCTTTAAAAAAGTGAGCGTAAAGAAAGTCCTTTAATTTTCTACCCTTAAAATGTCAGAAAGAATAGATAATGAAAGTGGAGTTCTACTCTAAAAAAAAACCCATAAAAATGATGGCACTTGTGACTCATTACCAGACTACATGTAATCTTTACCTTCATCTGCTGATCTGGGTGATTCAGCTCAGTTTAACACTAACATGGCAATAGCCATCTGTGTTTGCTGTAAATATTTTATTTTTTTAATTACAAATGGCTTGCTTTAGAAAATCTCAAACAGTGTGGTGGGGTTGCTGAGGGCCTGCAGGGGGAGCAGATGAGCGGCCAGGAGGGTAATTTTTGCTCAAGTACCATTGGCAGATGGGGAAAGGGAGTGTAGAACGATCAGGGAAAATCTGGCTGCCCCGCAGCAGTCTCTGTCTCTGGGGGGAGCCAGATGGGAGAGGAGCAGGGCAGACTACAAAGTGACTCTGGACATTTAGCAGAAATGCAGGGAAAATAAAAAGAGGAAGGGAAAACTCTCCAGTTTATCTTCTTTGAGGAGAAAGAAGGAAGGATGGCTGTTAAATGTCATTTATCCCTCATGATTCCCAAATACAGTAAATACGGTCACATGCTCCTGCATGCTGAGCCTCCTACATGTGTTCCACTGCAGGTTGGCACCCACGCTGGGCTGTGGGTGACACAGAGGCAGCATCAGTCCTCAGAATGGAAGAATCCAGAGCTTTTGCTACAGCAGAAGATCCAGGCTGGTTATCCCTCCGGCTTCCTCCCTTGGCCATAGTGCAACTGACTGCAAGATTCTTCACCCAGGCTGTCCCCCCAGACAGTCCTTTCCATCTTACGTGCGCTCTTCCCACATCTGTCTGCTTTTTGGGTGCTGTGGTACGCTGTCCCAAAACTGATAGTGGAAAGAGAGGAGGGGGGAAATGGATGGGGAGAAGGGAGTAGAGTAAATATGTGAAAGAATGAGAATGGGCGTTTTTGGGACAGAAAGATTTGGAGATCTCTAGCTTCTGGTTTGCATGACATAATGTTTATTTCAATGTTAAAATCAAAAGCTTGCTTGATGCCTGCTTAGGGCTTATGAGATCAGGGAGTGGGTGCAAAGGTGTGTGTCTCCCACTCTTTTGTACTCCAGGATCAGTACTAAGGATGTTTTCTTTCCTCACAGCTGACACTTTAGCTATCACTTAATGGGATCAGACATAATTTGCCCAGGAGAAACTTTAGTTCTGTTGGTGACATGTGGGAAAGAAGGAACCCAACTTGACACACAGCTGAGTTTGCAGGTCTGACAAATAAAGAAAAAATACTGCATGCAAAGTTAAGCATGCTTAATGTGAAATCATGAAATATGATGAACTTGGAAGCCCATCATACTAATTTTATAGGATCTTTTAGGGCTAAAACTGTATATTTATGAGACAGACATATTATTCTGGTTTGTTTGTCCTTTTTGTAGATAAGTTCAGATTAGTTTTTCTTCACTGAACTTAGAATGCTGCCTGAGTTGCTGAGGAATTTCAGTTTTCTACAGATTGGGTTAGACTGGGTCAGCAGTTATCTCTGTTATGCTACTACAAACTGAACACGAATGTGCTGGCTTGAGTATGATTGGAGATGCCCACTAGGGTAGTAGAACTGGTGTTATAGAAATTAAATTCCTTTTTTGATTGTGATAGTATGACAACTATTCTTGAAGTTGTCCAGCTGATAAGGAGTATTTGAAAGACTGAATGTGTTTCTGTTTTCCTGCTGCACCGATAGCTAATACAGATTGGAATACATGCAAACAGCATGATGGATTAATTTCTGTTGTCATCTGATAAAATACACTTTGTCTAAAAATATTTAGATTGTGCTTATTTTATTTGGTTTTGTAGATCATGTTTATGATCCAGTATGATTTACAGTAATATTTTATCATGTAGTGTGTTTTAGAACTGTCTTACCATCAAAGGCATTCCAAATGTGTATCATTGCTCAATATACTTCTACCAGGCCAGGTACTTAGAACCTAACATTATTCAGGTTACAAAGTCAAGCCTTTATGACTATTGATGAGTGGTACTGCCACGTACTCCTGTTCCTGTGTGTTATGATATAACCATTAATTATATTATCAGATGCTGCTTTTTTCCCCAGGGTCTCTGGCTCCATCAGTGCATAGGATGGACAAAGCTTAAATGAACATCTGCTCGCAGTTTACCCTGGTTGTTCATGCCTTTTACTGCATGCTTTTTGAACCCTGCTCTTAGTACTGGCTTATTAACTTGTAGGATTTTCTGTTACGGTTTTTGCTGCAGCAGCAAATGTGAGTTAATGTCTTTGTGAAAACTCTAAAGGGAGGACATTCACTGTATTTTGTTCAGTGGAAGTCAAGATACAAAAATATGAAGTGAAAAATTCTTAAACATGGGCAGAAATGTCACTTGAGATGCACAGGCCAAAGATTTGGGGATGGCTTAGTATTACACGTTTTACTGTTATATTAGTGTCTGACATACAGCTTCCAGCAAATTCCCTTACAAGTATGGGCACTGAGCAGTTCTGCAGATCAGGTCTCAGGATATTGTTTTGGTCACCAGAATATAATCCACTCTGAAAAATCTAGATTAAGTTGGTTGCTTTGAAACTCTGTGGAACTGCTTAAGATACTTCCCAGTTCTCCAGGCCTCTGCTCCCTTAGGCAGTGTAACTCTTCTTCCTATATTCTTTACTTCTTTTCAACTCCTCGAATTGCAGGGGTTAAATTTCTATAGAGAGTGCTTTTTGACCTTGCAGTCCTGATTCCACTCTATCTACAAAAGAGTGAAGTGGCAACAGAAAGAGGTAGATATCCAGAACTGCAGAGAAGCTGGCCGGGGGGTGAGGATCATTCTGTTACAGCTCCCAGTCCTGTTTTTTTTGCTGAAGTTCAGCAGCCTGACTTCCCAACCTGCTCATATTCTCACCCTCATGTTTTATCGCATCCGAATTACAATCTCCATCTGCTTTCACTGGGTCAGCAAAGTTCCCAGAAATTGCTGTTAGCCAGGATCTAACTATGTGCCTATTTGCCACATTCCTTGCAGCCTATCCCAGTCCCCACTTGCGACTTCTTGGTTTTCAATTTTCTCTTATCCTCTCATCCCAAATTTCTGCTAGGTTTCCTATTTCAGCTATGTGCAGGTTGGTTTTTGAACTGTGATATCAGAAGAGCAAGGCCCCATTCAGGTCCTTTTCCCATTCCCAGTCTTCTTGTTCTATCCCTTCAAGCTCTGTGTCCCATTGCCTTTTGTCTTTTTTTCTGCATTCCTCCCCAGTCAACTTCCTTTTTTAACCCATTTTTCAAGCCTCTTTATCCCATGTTTCACAAATAATTCATGATCCTGCTAGGGCTGAAGCATACTTGAGTCCTAAAGGCCCTCCATAGATCTGAGCTGTGTAAGCCCTTAGAGCTTACTCAGGAGCCAGCTGGGATTGTCCTGCAATCTTTAATACTGTCTCTATCCACACCTTGTGAATTTTGACTTCCTTTTTCTGCGTAGGATGTTATTTGGTCAAAATTGTTGCAGGGTGACTGCCTTTCATTGTTGCTGTAATGAACTCCTGACTCAAAATCCCTTCTTTAAAGTGCTGTAAAGCCTTGCAGGGAGGCATTGGTGATCAGGAGGGCAGAAAAGACAGGGCTATGGCTATTTAGAGAAAAAAAAAAAAAAAAAACACCAATGTTTCCAGTTGTAGGGCTGTAAATAACGCCCATGTAAAATTTACTTGCTGTAAAAGGATGCCTGTGATCATATTTTGTTTCCGTGTAACTAATTTAGTACCTTGAGACTTGTCATACTACTACTTCAGACTCGGACACTAATGGTGTAGACTAGCCCTGAAAGTTGCAACATTTAATAATTTACAGCAAGAAGAGGAGCTCAAGATAGCACACTTCCAGAGCATCTGGCTGCTGATGCACACTGGTAACCTGTGTGCACTATGTACTTGGCTGCTCCGAGTTAAAGGTCAGAGAGATTCTTCACTCCCAACTACTTTGAGATGCTTCTTAATACTTTGGCATAAATGAAGAGTTGGGTTCGGATAAAGATCGTTCCCCCACCCTGGTGTCTTTGTTTTGTATATCTTCAATAGGAATTTCTGGGGCCTAAGGAAAAGACAGTGTGTAGTGCTATTCTTTCACTTCATCTTTGAAACAGTACCTCATGTATTGGTCCCAAAACAGCAAACATCAAAACCATTCCCAATACATAGTTTCTATCATGTGCAGCTTTACTTGTGTGAATAATCCTCATAACTTTCTGGGGAGCTTTCAGGAGTGAAGACTCTCATGTTGATCCAAAGCTTACAGGGCTTAAGTAGCAACATTTTACTCACAGAAAGTGATGCCGTAACTCAATCCTACCTCAGTGTTTCTTTCTGTTTTAAATTGTTTTGTAATACTCATTGTAAAAATTTAATTGCATGGCAACCTGTGTCTTGATAGCAGAATTAGCTGCTGGGTAAACCATTCAGTTAATTACTGAAACTGTGATCTCCAACTAGAGAGCCAAGAAGGAATGTAAGATGAGTGGAAATATTTTAATTAATGAACAAAACTTAGACTAGTCAAAGGAAGGGATAACTTTTGAAGGGCAAATAGCAGCAATAAATTTTTAATTGCCATGACTGGTGACCTCTGGAAAACTCTGCTACACACATTATTCAGAGCTTAAGTGAACCAAACCCGTACAGGGAGGGGTTTTCTAGAGGAAGTTTTGTGCTTTTCCATCCTATACTTCACTCCCACCTTCCGCTCCCATTAGAATTGACTGTGACTTTTGCAAATGGGTTTTGAATGGGCTTTTATAAATGAACCCCAGAAGCTACACTCCATGGAGCAACCAGAGTTTTCTCCTGGAAGCACTTGTGCTGTGGTCAGCAGATGACTGAACTCTTTCTGCTATGTACTTAGGTCCTCAAATCCCTCTGTCTCATCCTCCCTGCTCCTCTAAGGACTTGATGTGATCGATTTACCCTGCAAGACTATGATGTCACCTTCATCTGGAATGCTGTATTGCTTTGAGCCCTGGTTTTCTTTTCTCAGTGCCAACGTGGATGGCTTAGGTGGGACACAAAGTGCTTCTGCCCTTCCAGCAGCTGCCTCAGCCCTGCTGCTCCCCTAGCTCTCTGCCTTCATTTTCTGTTTCACCCTATTTGTTAATACTTAGTGGTGCACAAGTGTATATAGTTAAAAAAAAAAAAACACAAAAAAACAAAAAGCAAAAAACCACCACCACATATTTATATGCATGCATTTGTGCATATAAAATATACATATTTCTTATAAATTTTAATAACCATTAGCTCTCACAAAGACAGTGAAAGGGAAAACAAGTTTTATTCTCTGATGTATCAGTTGCTAGCACTCAGACTCATTGAAGTGTGTTTCTAATCCCACCTCCTTCTTCCTTTCTCTCCCACTTCTGTATAAATATAGAAACGAGGTTTCAAAGCAATATGATTTGAAGCTTTAGGATTCATTTAAGATATTTTAAGGCTTTCTAGAAATGCTTGTTGCTTTGTGTTGTTCTTTCCTGAAAGATTGGGGCTTGCTTAATATCAGTTACATTAAAATTTGCTTAACTAGAAAATGAATAAAATGCATAGCTGTAACAGGCAATTGAAATTATTTTTTAGTTTATGTAATATATAGATTAGTCATTGCAACCACTTTGACAAAGTTTGGCACTTCCCACTTTCCTCAGGAAACAGTAGGAGATAACTTTGTGTTTATTTAGACATTCATGTAACTTGTTTTTTCCTGTTAGAAAAAGATGTGATATTATTCTTATTCTTTAAATGGTTATATATTTATTTTAACTTATGACTCGTGTCAAGCTGTTTTGGCTAGGAATGAAAGCAGTTTAATAAACACAAAACCACATTCCTGGATTGTTCATTTTAATTGAATAAAACTGCTCTTCTTCCGTTAGTTATAGAATAAAAAAATGGGTTTCCATTTAAAGCTTAGCTGACTTAGTGTAGAAGGGGAACATTATTGATGTAATTGAAACAATCAACAGTGTAGCCAGGCACTTAAAATGAAAAGGTGTGGTAATGCCAGCATAGCTGGGAGAAACATGATCTGTGGGAGAAGTCATTATTAGTGCAGCATTGTTTTTGTGTTGTATCAAGACTATAAGCTGTAAAAATGTCATGTGCTGTTCCTCTAAGCAAGGTAATACTTTGACAGTGGGTATAAAAGAATCTGAAAATGCTGATTAAATTCAGAGTTTCAGCAGTTCCTGGTAACCAACATAGTCTGGAATTGATATAGATTTCAGAGAACTATTATTACATCTGACTTCTTCCCCCCCTCCTCTACCTCCCCCCATTCACAATTGGCTTTATTCTGGGTATGATGTAAATACCTGCTGAAAAATCACTAGCATATGTTATCATCTTTCAGTAACAAGATCATCCTTAAAAACTAGAATGAAGACAGAAATAACTTGTCCCACCACCAAGCATTAGTCACATAGCTCTTATATAATGCTTACGTCTTCAATCAGCATACTGGCAGCCGGGTGTCTTTGTAATATTTATCTGGAGAAGAAATATCTATCTTGTTTGGCAGAGGAAGGAACTGAAGCCAAGAGCTAAGGGACATGCTGAGGGGCACGCAGCACTTAAGAGTGAGAGCATTACAACGAAGGAATGCCTAGCATCATAGCACCAAACAGTAGGCAGTAGCAGAGAGGAGGTCTGCAGCAGCGTCCCTTGGTGTAGTTTTCCCTTTTGTTCTCCTAGGTGAGGAGTATAATTCCTTTTCACTCTGTTTTGCCTTGAAGAAACTAAAAATACAGAGCTTGAAATACTGAAAGTGGCATTTCAGCAGTTGAAAAGCAAAACATGATAGGTTTTAGCTTGCCAGAGCTCTTGAACATGCGTGTCTTACCTCTAGCCCCAATAGGAGCTGTCAAATGCATGAGTTTTCCTTTGCAGATTGAAACCCTGTCATGTGGCTATGTAGTCATAATAATGTATAAAAAAATGGGTAGGATTCTCTGGGAGATAAGCCATTTGTGTATGGGAATTTCCTGGTAAAAGTTCAATAATCGTGATTCTGTTCTTTTGGGTTGATCCTGTTAGTTGAAATGCATTAAATGTTTGTTCCCTACTGAATTCTAAGACTATTAAATGGAGTTGGAAGCATTCTCTGGTCTCATCATAAAAGTTTATTTCTTGAGACTGAAAATAATTGCCTGGTAATCAAGTTTTAATAAGTAGAAGAGATCTGAGTACTTTGTAGTGACATTATTCTTAACTTATTCTTGTGTTTATAAACTGAATTATGTGATGACTTGGCCATAACCATGTATCATGTTTTCAGTTCCTCCTTTTCAGAAATACATGTGAAGAATTGTGCTGTTTTCTTTATTGGTTGGTGTTCAAAGGTGAAATATTGGAGGAAGAATCGTCCCTGAAAGTTATTCAAGACTTTGTGATTTTACTTACTGTTTTAGAATAAAATGTGAAACTGAAATATCAAACAGAACTAAGATGGCCTTTCTTTAAGAAAAAAAATACAATAAAAGTACTGAAAAAAGGTAGTATAAAAATAGCTATAATATAATCTTATTTAAATGTTATAGAAATCTGGAAACTAAATGAATGATCCAGGGAACGTGAAGGGGAGGTGTTTATAAAGAATATATGGCTTCACACACATACTCATCTGGTAGCGATTTTAAAACAAAACCACTATCTCTTACTTCATGCAGTACAATTGTGGAACTTGCTGCAGGGTTTAGAGGTGAAAATTGTAATTGGGTTCAGAAAGGAAACACGTAAGTTCATGGAAGGTAAATTTATAAAAGGATGTTAAACAAGTAAGCCTCTTTTTGGGGGGGGATTTTTAGCAGATGAAGGCATTTATGCACCGTATTTTTTCTAAATAGAACCTTTTTGTTGCAAACCCTGTATTTGTTTTCTCACAAACATAAGTATGTATTTCCTCACAGACAATGTCTGAAGTTGCATGTACGTGAAGTTACTCTCTAATGGCTTTGCTGAAGCACTGAATGCAAGTACCCTTTGAGTTTGTAAACTCAGTAGTTACATAGAAAACTATTACTCATAAAGATCTAATGATAGGAAATGAATAATATACGCACTCTTTCTTTGCTTTAGGACATCGAAGCATGTTTGACCATATGTCACAAAGTGGAAGCTCAAAGGTAACAGAGAGGAAACTGCGTGGGACTTGTCCTCCTGTTGGTCGTGGAAACTGTGGAAAACAGTGTGTGAATCCATGCAGTTGTAGGTCTTCATGTTTTAATCCCCGGAATGGTTTTCACACAATACATTCAGAGCACAGTCCTGTGAAGCCAAGGATTATTACAGTGGTGAGACCCTGTGGGCATACGCTCAGAAAGATAACCTTGCTTCTGAACAGGAGATCGGTACAGACCTTTGAACAGCTAATGGCTGACATTTCAGAAGCTCTGGGATTTCCACGCTGGAAGAATGATCGCGTGAGAAAGCTTTACAGTCTAAGAGGCAGAGAAATCCAAAGTGTTTCTGACTTCTTCAGAGAAGGTGATGCATTCATAGCTCTGGGCAGGGAGCCCCTTACGTTGAAGAACCTGGAAGTGGCAATACAAGAACTTTGTCCGGAAAATCCATACGCTGCCAGTGCAATTCAACAGAATGAGGAGCAGTCCCAAAAACTGAAGAGCAGGCTGTGTGACAAAGCTTCCAAAGTGGATGGTGGCTTTGATGAGGCAGAAATTGCCAAAAACTGCAGTGATGTTGTGTCTCCCAAAACGGTCGCTGGAAAAAGTCAATCCAAGACAAGGCAAGAAGAAAAAATGAGAACCAAAAAAAAGTGGACTAGAGGGAGTTGGAATGGTGAACAAGGAGTGAGGCCTTCTAGAAAATCTCGAGAAGATGAGAGGTACCTAAACCAAGATAGGAGTCCTGAGAAAGGGCTGGAAGAGAGTTCAGTGGAGGTATTGAGGTGTGAGAAGTGTGAACGGGAAAGGCAGGTCAGACAGAAGTTGCAAAGAGAAAGGCAGACTGAGACTTCATTTGAGAATGCAGACCTGAATGCAGGCGCGTGTCAGAGGTACCATGTAGAAAGAAATGCAAAAATCAGGAGTTGCCGAAAATCTTTAGAAATTCCTCTAGAGGATGAAGATGTTGGCTGGAAAGATAATGGCTGTAGAAGGACCTGGAAGCCTCTGCACAGAAATGTTAATGAAGGACTGGAAAAACAAAAAAGGAGCATTGAGAAGGAAAGGGATCTGGAGAAGCATGAAAGCCGTGAGAAGGAAGTAGTAAAAATAAAGAAGAATGTTGTAGAAGGGCTGCAGATAGCTCATGACATGAAGGAAGAAAATGGAAGTAGCTGTGTAACTAATCCAAATGGTTGGCTAATGAAGGACACTCCAAGGGATGCTGAGAAACCATCTAAAACACATAGGGATGGTAGAGAGGGACAAAGGGCTAAAGAGGAGGGTGCCAGGAGAGAGGGAAATACCGTACATAGAGAGAGTGACATGACACGACGAGAAAAAACAGGAGAGCGTAGACTGAATAAAGAAGAAAACAAGGCTCAGGGACTGGAAAGCACAAGCAGAAGGCATGCCATAAAAAGCAGAACTGATGTAGAAAGCCACTATGAGATTGGCAGGACTATTGGGGATGGGAATTTCGCAGTGGTAAAGGAATGTCGCCACTGTGACTCTAATCAGATCTATGCCATGAAAATTGTTGATAAATCCAAGCTGAAAGGGAAGGAGGACATGATGGAAAGTGAAATTCTGATCATTAGGAGTCTTTCTCATCCCAATATAGTAAGCTTAATTGAAGTATATGAGACGGAGGCTGAGATCTATCTAATCCTGGAGTATGTCCCAGGAGGGGACTTATTTGATGCAATCATAGAAAGTGTGAAGTTCACAGAGCATGATGCTGCTGTCATGATCACCGACCTGTGTGAAGCCCTGGTGTATATTCACAGCAAGAACATTGTCCACAGGGATCTCAAACCAGAGAACCTTTTGGTAAGTATTGGCAAATATGCAAGAGTTGGATTTATTTTCCTTTTTATTATGGATCTTTGAATAGTTTTATGCAAAGAATATGCAGAGAATATAGTTGCAGTTCTAGAAAAGTGCATACAACCTTGAAATAAAATTAGCTTTTCAGATCACTTTGCATACATCTACTGTATGTTGCAGATGATGTTGCTTGCAAGTAGAAATTCAAATGAAAATGACCTGGCTTTTGGGGCTAGTGAGCATTTGTATTTTTCTGTAATTCCAGCATGCTATTTATCATCTGAATTTAGGTACCCAAGCTTGAATGTTTTGCATTCACAAAGCATGTTCTGAATCATAAGTTGTTTTCCTTGCAGATCAAAATTAATAAGTGATGTTAGCAATTTTAATACATTTGGTGTTTTTGTCCACTGCAGTCACCCATCCTGAAGAACACTGTGATAGTCCTCTCCTGTAGTGATTTCTATTTTCTGGCAATTTTATTTTCTTAGGAGCAGTGTGTTTGTTTGAAGTAATATGGCAGTAAATACAAGTGTTCCAGCGAAATATGACACTAAGCGCTAAAGTCAACTCAACTACTCACTTCATGATAAAGAGAGAAGTTTTTTTCCAGCACATTCTTTGAATACGACGCTGAAGTTAGTAGACTTACTCTCATGTAAATATGCATAGAAATGTTTGCAATATTGACTCTTGGTATGACACCCATTATAGAAGTGTGAAAATAAACAACTGTTCCTTGCCAATCATTTGTTACGCTCTTCTCCTAGGGTTCCAAATTTCATAGCAGCCAGTTATCAAATATTTGCCTTTCTCTAACAGAACTAATTTGATCTGCTGATGGAAGATTGTAGTTAGCCAAAAAATGATAATAGACAATTTAGTCCTATGTGCCAGCCAGTTCTTTAAGGGAATTAATGTTGGTGAGTGTGAATTTCTGGAGAAAGGCAGCAGTGTAGCCTGTAGACTGTGCAGAGGTGGAACAAAGCTAGGCCTGTAAGGTTTGTATCCAAACCTTTTGATTAACCAGTGCTGTCTATATTTGGTCTCGCTATGCATCCTGATTAGTCTGATGAAAAATCCTTTTATGTGGTGTGTTTGTGAAAATAAAAGATAGGGAGTGCAAGTGGCTGGTTTGCAGAAAAAATGCGGTTCTGGACCCTGCCACCTTCCCTTGTTTTGCCATTAGAGCAAAGTTTTACTCAGAACTGAAGGAGTTTCTTCCAGAATCTGATTTTCCATTATTAGCCAGGTTCTGCTCCTTCCTCTTTACTGAAATTAAACTGGTGCATGTGAAACACCTGGGATCAGATGTTTCACATCTGTGTATAATATGTATTCTTCACAGTGATATGGGTAAGTGAAAAGAGAGACATGGTTCAGGTCTCATCCGATGGTTTTCACTTGTAGTTCACAGCTCTGCAATACAGAGATTCATGGACACTGGCAAAGTTTTGTAGCACAGAAGTAATTGTGTTGCTGGCTGTGGCTGAAAGCACAGAAAATGTGTTTGTGAGGACAGACTTGCCCCCACTGTGTAGGTATTTTGTCATGTAAGAACTGCATTACCCAAACTGAACAAGAAAGAAGATTCTACCTCTCTGGTTTCACCTTGCTTGTTTATTGGCTGTTTTAGAAACAACTTTTTGTTTTGTTTTGTTTTTTTTTTTAAGTTAGTGTATTCAACAAGTCAAATGAGTCTGTAAATTGTTGATAATACTGGATAGCTCATCAGCTACCTAATAAGTATCCCTAAAAATACAAGCCATTTGAGCAAGTTTCTGGCATTCTGAATTTAATGTGCTGTCTGGCTCCTTAGAGTAGGAAGGACAGCTCCTGTTAGGCTTAGTGACAGCCAGAGCTGAACAGTAACAACCAGTAGTGAAGCAAATTTTATGAGTTGTATCTGCTGTTATTGGGCGAGGGGCTGGAAGATGTCTTCTGGAAGTGCTGACATCCTGCAATGTCTCCTTTTTGTCCTTGGTTCTGGGATACCTCTTGCTTAGTTTCACATTTCTGCAGCACAGATTTTTGTCTGAGTTGGTCTCCCTAGGCTCTCTTTGCACAGAGGACAGAAATAGGCCCTTACTTTTTCAAAGAATCATTTAGGTTGAAAATGATCTTCAAGATCATCAAGTCCAACCATCACCTCAGAATTCCATCTCTCCCTTAATGCCATATTCACATGGCTCTTAATTACCTACAGGAATAGCAACTCCACCATCTTCCTGGGCAGCCTGTTCCAATGCCTCATCACCCTATCTGTGAAGTTCTTCCTAATATCCAATCCAATCTAGTCAGTTTTGTTTTTTTTTTTTGTCTATTGACTAATTTGACCTACTTTGGAGTCTTCTTTTTGTCAGATGAATCTTTTCCTTTCTCTTTCTTGTCAACCATTTTTTCCATATTTCCTAAAACTTCCAGCAAAGAGAGAGGATCTTTAGTCTGTTTCTGCCCCTACAGAGGAAAAGTTGCAAATATATTTTGATGTCTAGTGAATTATAAAACTATTCACACAGGAACTAGAAACTTGGTTTAATTAGTTTGCTGTGCTATTACACTTGCTCTTACAGCACTATCCTCTAGTTAAAGACTTCTGTAACAGCCCACTGTTGTCCTTTTTGGCTTTCTCCCTCCCTCTTTCATTACCGTGTCTGCCCACAGCTTTCAAACTCCTTGCAGTATAGCTGTGAGGCAGAAGGGTGGTGACTTGTGCTACCAAAACAAAATCTGTGTGACAGCTGGTGTGAAGACACCTGCTTTGAAGCCCTCCCTTTCCACTAGCAGAATCACCTGGCATTTGATTAGATGTTTAGCAAGAAAGCCTTTGCAAGCCTCTGCAGGGTGGTGGTATGTTTGGTCTCACAAAATAAGGTGGTCACTTATTTAAGGCTAACTGGAAGAGCATAGGAGGAATGGAATTTGCTGGCAAGATTTTTAGCTAAGGAGCTGCTGTTTAATTCCACAGGTGGTGACTTATATGTCAGAAATTTAAATTTAAACTGTAGAGAATCTTTTTCCAGGTTACAGCTGTAGAAGATGTAAAGCCATATCCCTGTCCTCTTTTTTGATGATGGGTGTGTATATTTCTGTATTTCTGACTGTAAACGTATGCCAGTCCCAAACACACTAATAGTTTTAAAGCTTTTTATGAGTTTGAGTTTTTTCCTCTTCTCCTTGTTCCTCCTTTTTTCCTCATATTTTCATGTGTATGACACTGTGAAGTGTAACCTTTTTATCAAGCACTTTGTTTTTGTGACACTATTTACAAATACACAAAATATTGTCAGAGGTATCCAAGTGTGTTTCAGTTAAAATCCTGTTTAACCATAGAATAATAAAATGGCTTGGGTTGGAATGGTCCTTAAAGATCATCTAGTTCCAAACCCCTTGCTGTGGGCACAGTTGCCGACCACTAGCTCAGGATGCCCAGGGCCCCATCCAGCCTGGCCTTAAACCAGTTCATGGATGGGGCATCCACTGGGCAAACTGTTCCAGTGCCTCACCACCCTCTGCATAAAAAATGTCCTCCTAATATCTAATCTGAATCTCCCCTCCTTTAGTTTAAAGCCATTCCCCCTTGTCCTGTCACTATCAGACTGTGTAAAAAGTCAATCTCCCTGCTGCTTATAAGCTCCCTTTAAGTACTGGAAGGCTGCAGTGATGTTTCCCTAGAGCTTTCTCTTCTCTAAGCTGAGCAAGCCCAGCTCTCTCAGCCTTTCCTTGTAGGAGAGGTTCTACAGCACTCTGATCATCTTCATGGCCCTCCTATGGGCCTGTTCCAAAAGCTCCACGTCCTTCCTGTGTTAGGAGCTCCAAGCCTGGACACAAATACTCCATATGAGGCCTCACAAGGACAGAGCAGAGGGGGACAGTCACTTCCCTTGCCCTGCTGGCCACCCCTGATGCAGCCCAGGATACAGTAGGCTGCAGATGCACACTGCTCATGTCAAGCTTTTTATCCACGGGGACCAAGTTCTTCTCTGCAGGGCTGCTTTCAATAAGTTCTTCTCCCAGTATGTAAGCATATCTGGGATTGCCTCGACCAAAGTGCAACACCTTGCACCTGGCCTTCTTGAATCTCATTAGGTCCCCATCAGCCTACTTTTCAAGCCTGTCCAGGTCCCTCTGGGTGGCATCCCTTCCTTCTATTGTGTCAACAGCACCACTCAGCTTAGTGTCATCAGCAAACTTGCTGAAGGTATGCTCAATATGCCTGTCTGAGTCATTGATGAAAACATAAAAAAACAGTGACCTGTTGGGAGCTTTCAGTATGATAAACCTAGGCAGCTTATTTTCCGTTATGTTTCTTTATGAGAGATAGACAGATTCTTCTGTCAACCAGCAAGGGATGACTGAAAGCTCAAATGCATAAGCAGTGCTTTTTCTTTAGTTCTAGTTGTAATATACAAAAAGTCCCATGGGTCAGCTTGATTTCATTATGTTGATATGAGGAATCTGGACTACCACACATACATGTATAAAGAGGAATATTAATGTTATAAATCATCTTTTAAAAACCCTGATGGATTTCCCAATGTAGATATGAAAACAAACAAGAACTTGGGAGTTATCAGCAAACAGGAAAAAAGGAAAAGAGCAGATTTATCCTTTTTTGAAGATGAACTTTCTTTTGTGTTAGTGTATTATAATCTTCCAGGTGTATGGCTAGAAATCCACAGACAATATTTGGATATCCTGTGTTCAAGAGAGTAGCAAGCAATTCTGATTCCCTTTAATTTGGGACTACCAGTGCTGGCTTACCTTGCAGTTGGAATGGCCCAAGTACTTGTATGGCTTAAATTGGCCGTCTGTTGACAAAGTGTATTTGAATGCTGCTCTTCCTCATCTCACATAGCTCTTTAGGCAGGTAATATGAGGCAGCTCTTTTGAGTGAACTTTTAGAACCATTTTTTGTTGTCTTGAGTACAGATGCTGCAACAGGTATCATGAAAAAGGTAGTATGATCCTCTAACGTTACAGTTTTTCCTTTGCACCATTTCAAAGGACATATGGCAGAAGTCAGAGGCTAGATGTCTTTTGAGAAGACTGTAGATTTCTGTGTTACTTCTGTGAGTAAACACTCAAGAGGGAATATCCTGAGAAGCTTTTATTTGTAAAATGCATATGTGCCTCAGTTTCTTTTTTGCTGTGAGGTGGTGGAAAGGTGGAGAACACAAAGTTTGGGATGAAGTGTGTGCTCAATTCATCTATGCTGACCTTGAGTTATTTTGAGTGAAGATGCTGAGGAGTTCTATGCTGAGTTTCCAGACATGCTGACAGATTTCATGCTGTCTTTGAAATTATTATCCTAAAGCTGTGAAAATATATCCATGTTGCAGGATCCTAGCTGTTCGGTGAAGTAAAAGGAAAGTTCAGTGGTTTTGTCCTCAAGAACACATGGTGCAGTATTGCCACCTTGTGCTCTGATGTGAGAGTAGGGCTATGGCTTACTTGTAAAAAGCATAACAGCATATTTCATCAAGCAGAATTACCAGCCGTTTCCTATTGGCTTTTGTGGATTGGACTTCAGACCTGTATATTCTCCCCTTGCTAGTTTCTTTGAAAGAAACAAACCAAAAAACCCAATTGTATAAACTTCTCAGTGTTGTTTGTCCTGGTGCAATGCAGGATATTAGTTGAAATTCCATGCGTGACACCATTTCCTTAAATAATTTTAAAATCCTTATATACGCAGTTGAAAAGTGTATTTGTGCTCATATAGTATGTATGAAATTGAGTATTTCAATTGTGATTTTTTTTGTAACTTTCTACCACTGTTAACCACATTATTAAAATATAAATCTTGTGGATAGATGCAGCTCTAGGAAATAACTTTTTTACCCTTGTTAATTATTTTTCATTTTTGTTCGCTGTTGACACTACAGTGCACAATGACAAAAAAAATCTTCGTGAAATTAACTAATTCAATAAGGTAGCAGTTTACCTTTCTCCTACAGAAGCTTTGTCTGCACAGCTCTAGGCAACTTTTTCACACTGAGAAATGCTTTTTTCTTTAAATAGGAAAAAAAACCTCAAAAGTTTTTGTTTAATTACAACTGGAAGAGTGCTTATAGCTTCTGTAGACAAGATAAATGGGAGTTAATTGGCTGTAATGTAGAAGAGCAAATTTTGTCCTATCTGTACCCTTCGTTATAAGAGAGACCATCTTGAATTTTTGGCTGCCTCAAGCACTGCCTGATGGCAAAGTATGAGGTGTTAAAGCCTGAAGTATGCCTGTCACATCATATTCTGGTTTGTTCAAAACCTGAAAACAGATTTTCTTGGCTTTCCTGTGGTCATGTTAGGTCCTTCTTTCCCATAGTTAGAGACAGATAATTTCTCATTAAAAACAGATTTATTTATTTTTTTATGTAAAGAATATTTGAGTTTCAGTAACCAGTATTAAAAATACTGATTTGTTTAATTATCCTGCTCCCTTATTCATGACTTGACCTTTCAGTACTTTTTCTTAAAATAATGTTTCATTAGCTGCATTACAAATTAATGCTAAACACGTATGCACACAGAATTGGAATGGGAAAAAGTGTTCTGATTACTTTCTGTGTGGATGCAGGAGATAGGAACTGCTGGAAAGACACATTTATGAGAGCATTCTGTTGGATCAGTTTTTCCAGCTCTTACTGTGTGATTACTGTGACTCTTATTTTCAGGGCAGTAGGTAAAGTAGCAGAGTAATTGGAGAGAAAATAAAACACTATACCCCACCTCTCCCTTTAGACATCTGATACAGGTGGGCTTTTCAAATGACTCCATAAAGTCTGTGGCATATTTGGAAATACCACTTCTATTAAATCACAGAATTGTCTAGGTTGAAAAAGGCCTTCAAGATCATCAAGTCCAGCCTACTGGCCTAACTTAGCAAGTCCTATCACTAAACCATGTCCTTTAGTGCTACTTACATGCATCTCTTAAGCATCTCCAGGGATGGGGACTCCCACCGCTTCCCTGAGCAGCCCATTCTAATGCCTGACCATTCGTTTTGTGGAGAAATTCTTTCTGATGCCAATTCTAAACCTGTGTTGGCTCATCTTGAGGCCCACAGTTTCCCTTTTTGCTTTTCTAAGGGGAAAAATAAACCTTTGGTTCACTCTCCTTTATTTTTGGTCTTCTTCCTTTTCATTTCTTAGAAGTGTGTGCCAGAACTTGTATAGCAAAGTTTTCCTTTCCCATTAGTGCTTTTCCTCCTAAATACACGTGCCATCTTTTATGTGGGATGAGAAAACTTTCTGAATACTATTTGTCAAAATATGGTTTCCATGTAATTTTGTTTTACTTGAAGGTACTGTTACTTGAACCTCTTACTCTTTATTATTATCTACTTCCTTTATCTTCTGCAATCTTAAAATGCATACAAACTAAATATTTATGTATTTTTTTCATTGAGTATAGGTTCAGCACAACGCAGATAAATCTACTACACTGAAACTAGCAGATTTTGGCCTTGCAAAGCTGGTTACAAAACCGATATTTACTGTGTGTGGAACGCCAACTTATGTTGCCCCTGAGATACTTGCTGAGAAAGGTGAGTGTATAAATTTATGATCTCTAGCAAGTCATAAAATTACTTTTAACTTTCTAATCATGGATAATTTCCAGTACGTTTCAATCTACTGGTAGGTTGGCTAGCAGCAAAATCTGTGAACGGAAAGAAAACTTAGCTTTTGACAAACACAAACATAGCATCAGTCATATTTTCTTTATTATTGTCTATGTGATATATAGTTGTGATTTTGAAGCAGACAAGGCATTTGTAGCAGACAAAGCATTAAAATATCATAGATAACAATTGCTGAAATGGAGAAATAAACAAAATTTTATCTTGGAACATTAGGGTCGTCACCCCTGTTTTGTGTCTGTAACTCAAACGATTTTTCAAGACTGTAATAATGCAAAAGGATGGTGAACATGTATGTGAAATTTATTTAACAAGCCAAAGCATGGTCCAGATCAGAGAGAATTTTTGTTATTTCATATCCAAAATGACTCAGACCTGGAAAGGAGTCAATTCTTGTTAATTACTCAAGAGAAGCTATTTCTGTGTCTTGTTCTGTGGAGCTGGGCTGCATATCTCCTGTTGCGTTACATTCAGTGGAAACTTGGCACTCTCTTAATGCTCTTTTTAAAAAAAAAAAAAAAAAGATAATGAGAGGGCTATTTTAGAAATATATCCTGCATTTTCTCAATTAGTCTCCAGTTGACACTGGCCTTGTTAGACAGACAACATTTGTGAAACGTGTTGAAGAAGAGAGGCATTGTGTGAGAACTGTGATTATTAACAGAGAGGATCAGCTTGCCAGTGTGGTGTACCAGCCACTTATTCTTCTGCTGACTTCGTCTCTTCTAGAAGCTGGGCAAAGCTTGACTGTTTCTTGGAGAATGGAATGAAAAAAGAAATAGTTCCTTACCAATTATGAGAAGTAGTTTTGTGGGTTTTTTTTCTGTCTTCCTTCCTCTTCCCCACCCTCCCTCAAAAAAGCAAAATGAACCAAACAAAAAACCAACCAACCAAAAAAACCCAACAACTCAAAAAACCACCCCAACAAAACACACACTAAAACTTCCAGTAAAAGATCATTCGCCATGGTTTGTCTTTTCTTCCTTAGGCTATGGGCTTGAAGTAGATATGTGGGCAGCTGGTGTGATCCTTTACATTCTGCTCTGCGGTTTTCCACCTTTTCGCAGTCAGGAGCGTGATCAAGAAGAGCTGTTTCAAATCATACAGCTGGGTCACTACGAGTTCCTTTCCCCGTACTGGGACAATATTTCTGCAGGTAAAATTCAGCTTGTATACCAGTTCTGAAAATTGATAATACTCTTACCTAGAGTGGCTTGAACGCATTAAACTCCCCTTTTCTTCAGAACAGTGGTTTTGGTGAACTTTAGAGTATATTACAGGTTTGTTTTACATGATTATTTGCTTTACATGTGAATTTAGTCTTCTCGTAGTATCATTTGCTGCAAATATGAATATCAGGTCTGATTTTTGTAATGGATTGCTCCCTTTCTGAGGCAAGAACAAAGATTTTGCTCGCCTTGCTTTTAAGAATAGCTTCTGCAGAAGAAAAGGCACCAAAATGATCTCCAGACTTATGTTACATTATTGTAAAGATGTGTGTAAAAGAATCTCAAAAGCTGAGAATTAAATCCTTGCTTTGCAGAATGCAGTGTGAATTTTCTGTTGAGATAATTTTTGAGGTCATTTCTTCCCTCTTGCAGGCTTGTAGTATCTTTTCTGCTCTCTTCAAAATTCAAGACCCCAAAACCTGCCTCTCTTTATATGATCTTTAAAGACCATGCTCAACAGCATTCTATGACTTTAATGCTCTTTGAGGGACAAGATACCCAATGTTAATTCCTGTCTATCAGAACACCTAGCCACGTGCCTTCAGAATGCCTTCAAGATTAAATTCCCTTCCCTTTCTTCTGTCATCCTGCAGGGGAGAATGGTATCAGTAAAGAATGTACTGGAGATACAATGTCTCCTGTCAGCAGTTCTAGATCTAGTTGCTACAATATCTCCTGGGGATAAGCACTAAAAAATCATTATGGTAAAACTAATAAGAAAAATGAAGACTTTTTGTTAGATATAACTGTCAGAATCATAACATTGCTTTTCTTTTTCCCTCTTTCTTTCATAACAGCAGCAAAAGACCTCATAACCAGGCTGCTGATAGTGGATCCCCAAAAGCGCTACACGGCACGACAAGTACTTCAGCATCCTTGGATCAGAACAGCGGGAAAAACTAACAACAGAAATTTGCAAAGGGAAGTAACAATAAATATTGAGCGTCATTTCCGGACCCAGCGCCGGAAGGAGGCTGTGGATAAAGACACATGAAGTCTCTTTAAGTTCATCTAGCCTTCTTTTTTATTAATTAACAAATAATTTATGTTTTCTAAATGGATTTGGCCACTGCTATGCCTTTTTTTGTTGTTGTTCTTGTTGATTCTGAGATTCTGAAGGAGAGAAGCCAGATTTGCATCCACATCCCTGTAATTTTACTTACAAGTGTCTCTGACGACAGCAGTGGGTACTAAATATTTTCCGGAAGGTATCTGTTATTCTTCTTTAAATAATGATTTGAACTTTTACAGTACATAATGTATATCTTTTTTAGATGACAGATGTTTGTTTTTGTGTATAACTTCAGTGATGACTGTGAAATGCTTTCTCTTGTCTCTTTTTGAATGGTATTTCCATGAGTTCTACTTTTTACTTTTAGGTTGTTTTGTGTTTATAACATTGTCAAAATGTCATGTCAGAACATGTCAAACACGTTCTGCACTAATTCTCTAAGCTGATTTCTCACCAGTTCCTGCTAGCAATTTAGAAGGTGAGAGAATTAAAAATAAATGAGTAAATATTTAGCTATAGAATATGTTAAATAAAAGATAAAATACTATTTATTAAGTTGTGAGGAAAAAAAAATTGTTATAGGTGAAATTAGCTATTCTATGATATCTCCCTTGGCAACATCTTTTCATGAGATGTTCTCAGGACCAGAGTAATAGTTCTGTTAAACTACTGTAGTTTGTACAGTATGATAGTTTCAGTTCTTTACAAGAAGAGGTGGGAAGATACCATTGCTGTTACAGCTTCAAGACTATAATAATAACTTTCACAATGCTTTTCTTCCTGCTCTGGGGAGTGGGAAGTTAACAGTTCTGAGGGAGCATCAGTTCTTTTCCCAAAGGTATATTTATAGAATTTTAACCCAAGCTTTTTTCCCATACTAAATTTTTTTTCTCAGGAGCCATCCACATGCATCTGTGACTTTTTCAAGTTGATGGAGAACAGAGAGCTGGGGAGCTCCTTCTGTGACTTAAGTTACCCCTTACCTTCATGGTTCCTCTTTCATCAACATGATTCACAGTTGAATTGCTTTTATATGCTTTTCAGTGTAGTTCAGAAAACTTTTTTTTTTTTTAATCTTCTCTGGGGACTCTTTCTCCTCAGTTCCATGAGAATGGGCAATGGTATGAAATTACGTTAAAATTCTACTCAGGAAAAACAATTTCTTGTTAGTCTATGGGAAGGTTTCCTAGGGTCTGTGTCAGATGCTTCATTGCTTATGTTACTTATAATTGGAATTTTAAAGAAATCCTATGGGGAAGAATACAGTTCAGAGAAGGACCATGACCTAGAAGATCTTTTGAATCTCAGAACTTTTGGTTAACTAATCAAATTGAAAAAGCACTTTAGTTGTCTGCTTTGTCCATGAGTTATGTGTGCTAGCAAATAATATTGACAATAAGACTACCAGTTTTACTAGCATTGAGTTCATAGTGTGTACAATTGAATGAGGGTATTTCATAATGAGAGATGTTAGAGGCATTTCAGAATCAATAGAAAGCTTTCATAACTATAAGAAAAAAATATTTTTGCTGCGTGCTAAAACTGTGTGAACTTCCTGAATTACTAAAATTTGTGTGGTACTGTCATCACATTTCTGTTTCAAGCTTTGACAATTTTGCCTCAAGAATGAAAGAAGAGAGTAGAGGCAACTTGGTTTGTACAACAGAATTGCGTTTTCAGTCAAGCTGGCTTATTTTTAATACACGTTGGGCTAAGACTTGCTGAGGAATTCAACGTGTAAAACAAACAAATCAAAACTTTACTGTGCGCCCAAGTGGTATTTATATTTTATGTCATACCTCTGCTTTGGAGGCTCTGAGTTAGGAAGATGTTTCTTGAAGAGAAGAATGAATTTGAGAGCTTTCCAATGTGTAACCTCATATTCTAAATGTGTTATGTGTTCTTTGATTGCTATTAATAACATCTCCTCTGCTAATTTGTCTGTCTTGGATATGAAACTATGGAAAAGTAGGTTATGATTTGCAATATTATATTTTGTAATTATTTTTAATATAGTAGTTTAGGAATAAAGTTTGAAGTGGAAAAAAACTATTACCAACAATTAATCTTAGGGCTTTGATATTGTGTTGCAGGTTTCTCTGTCACTTTAAGAACCTGTCTACAGCTTTATTCATGGTGCTAAAGGTAGAGGATTTGCATGCGATGAATATAAAAGTAATATTTTTTCAAATATCTTTTTCTCTCGTGTTCTATAGGTCCCAGTCTGACCAAATACAGACAGCACAGTGTACTGCCACCAGTGTCTGTAAGCACCAATGCTGCTGTGGCAGTGCTGAGGGACTGGTTTGGTTTTGATAAACATGTGGCATTAAGCCCTCCCTCTTCAGGTTGGAGGCTCAAAAAGCTTCCAGGTGCTTCTCAGGGCTTTTGCCACCTCCTATTTCTCTCCTTCTGAGAAAAATGCCTCTTTTCTTCCATTGTTTTCAGTGTTCTTTGACTTTTGAGATACCAACGTCCACACTTACACTTTATAGAACTGGATCATCTGTATTTCATTTCCTAGCAATACCCATGCCCCAGTAAGTGTTCCTGTTTTCTTTTCATTATGCCAACACTTGGAATCAAAGCTTATGGCTACAGCAGTCACAGAAGTCATAGAATCACAGAATATCCCAAGTTGGAAGGGGCCCATGAGGATTAAGTCCAACCCCTGCCTCTGCACAGGACCACCCAAAATTCAAACACTATGGCTGAGAGTGTTGTCCAGACCCTTCTGGCACTTCGGGCTGTGCCCACTGCCCTGGACGGCCCGTTCCATGCCCTCTGCCCTCTGGTGTAGATCCTGACCCTAACCACCAGCTGCCCCTCCCCTGACACAGCTCCATGCCGTTCCCCCGGGCCCTGTCGCTGTCACAGAGAGCAGAGCTCAGTGCTGCCCCTCCGCTCCCTGTGAGGAGCTGCAGCCGCCATCAGGCCTCCCCTCAGCTCCTCTGCTCTGCGCTGAGCAAACCAAGGGACTTCAACTGTTCGTCATGCATCTTACCCTCCAGACCCTTCACCATCTTTGTGTCTCTCATTTGGACACGCTCTAATGGTTCTCTGTCCCCTTTGTAATGTGGTGTCCAAAACTGCACATAGCACTCAAGATGAGGCCGCACCAGTGCAGTATAGGGTGGGACAATCACTTCCCTTGACTGGCTTGGCAATGCCATCCTTGATGCATTCCAGGATACGTCTGGCCTTCCTGGCTGCCTGGGCATACTGCTGACTCATGTTCAGCTTGGTGTCAACCAAGAACCCCAAATCTCTTTCAGCAGGGTTGCTCTCCAGCATCTCATCCCCCAGTTTATACATATAGCCAGAGTTGCCCCTTCCCAGGTGCAGAATCTGGCAATTGCTTTTGTTAATCTTCATGCAGTTGGTCATTGCCCAGCTCTCTATTTTGTCTAGATCTCTTTATAAGCCTTCTCCACCCTCAATGGAATCAGTCTCTCCTCCCAGTTTAGTATAATCCTCGAATTTGCTCAAAACACCTTCTAGTCTTGTATCCAAGTCAGTTATGAAAACATTAAAGAGAACTGGCCCTAAAATGTCCCTGCAGAATAGCTGGGGTCTGTTTAAGGGAATATTTACTACCAGAGATCATCCCAAGAGTCCTGTGAAGCATTTTGAACAGCCTTGAATGCCATTGTAACTAGATTTGTGTCATAACTTTTCCTTGATGCTGTCAGGCATTCCTGAACATTAAATCCAGGTTTTTGGTGACTGCCTTTGACTGACAAAGTGACAGCACTCTCCAGTGATACAGTTTCCACTGTTTGAAGATAAAGTCGTCTTGAAGATGTCTCCTTCTGTTTGTCCAATGGCATCAATATATTTTTCTTCATGCTGGTAACTCCTGAAAAGATTTTAGAAATGGAAAATAGGAATTGGGCCCGTATAGGAAACAAACAAGATTTTTGACAGTGATCAAGAATCTGAAAATGTGTAAAAGATGATAGCATTTCACACTGCATCGTTCTTAACTGCTTTAAAACAAACAATGTGAATTTGGTCTCTGCCTATATTTCTGTCAACTCGTATTTAAAAATCTGTGCCCAAGGGGCTCATGGTTGAAACTTAGCAGTATAGCAGAGACTGTTGCCCTAGGTTCTTTGCTCAGGGACCTCTCCATTTGAGATATGTTTTGTTACTTTGCACGTTTACAATTTGTAACTGCTCAAAGACCTGCAGCATTAGAATGGGTAGTTGTAAGTGTACGCAAAGGTACACACAATGTGTAATTAAATTGTCAACCTTTCACAAGACGCAAATAGATAAGGTAAGTGGAGGATAGCATTCCACTGTCCTTATACCCCACAGCCAAAATCGCAATAACAGAGGTACAGGTGATACATCTATGATGCCAGATAGAACATTATACAGAGACGCACATTTAATGGTTTTCTGATGTCAGCTATTCTGCAAAACTGAATTCTGTCATAAACTCTGTTTTTTGTCAGATACAAATTTATTTAAAAACAGATTTTAAAGGATCTTTAAAAGGATTTTAAAGGGGAAACAGGCATAGCATTTAAAATTTAGTTTATTTTAGTGTCTGATTCAAAGGAGAGAGTTTCTTAGTAGCATGTGTATAACTTCTGTTAAAAATGCTATTTTCCTGCAGGCCTGTAATCTTGATTGAAACTAGAAATAAAAATGTATTTCATGTATCAGTGGTGTTTTAGAAGAACCTGCCTTTTCTCTGGATGTGAGCATGTGGGATGAAGTTTCTGCTCGTGAGAACCAGTACACTCTCTCATTTACTACGTATTGGTCATTAAGGAGACCACAGCCACCTCACTACTCTTAGAATGACTGCAGGCTGTTAGGAACGACTGACTTTTATGGTAATCACACAAATTTATTGCTCTGCATTTTAAATGTTATATATAGGGGGCTAATTAAAACTGATTTAATGCTTTGTTGTTAGGAGCGTTTCCCATGTTACTAATAGCTGAAGTCAGAGTCCAGCAATATTTTACTGAAATGAGCCATTAGCGTTGTCACTGCTACGTGCTATTTGTTCAGAAAAGATGAGTCCTTGTATCATCCAGTCTGCTGATTCACTCTGTGCCTTGCAGTATAAACAGATGTTGTATTCCTGCAGAATTCTGTCTTCAGAGGTGAGAGCTGTTTTGATAGCTTAGCAATTAGAAAAATGGAAAAGTAAAGTTAATAACACTAAATTGCTACTGCAGGTTTTGTTTTCTGAATGTGGAAAGTGAAGTGAAGGACCGAAACAACTAGAAATGTAGAGAACTACAAAAATTATTCCTGTAGTAAGCATGTCAGCAATTCAAGCAATGTGAGCATTTATTTGCCTGCTGGAAACACAGAACCATGCAGTACATTGTGAGAGAGAAGTGCTATAACAATCAACTTTCAGAAAAGCTTGGAGAATACTGTACTGAATGAGGAGTGTAGGACTGAATGAGTTCCTTCTAGTCACTGGGAAAATGGAGCACATCATATACAAAAGGTTATTTCTGTGTTGTTATTGCTGTGTTGGTAATGCTTTCTAGATTTCAGTGACTGACACTGCAAGACTGCCTTTCTTACAGCAAATGAGCATAAAACATTATCAAAAATGATCAGTGACAAAGATTTTAGTGATGGCAGTTTTTCTAGAAAATGGAAGTGTACAATTATTAACTGCTATGGTGAGTTGTTAAGCAGATCCTATTACCGACTTTTCGTACAGTGCCATTCCATCATCCTGCACGTTCACAACTACACATCTTGCAGTCTCGACTGTTTTAATGATACTGCAATGCTTCAACATACAAGCTTACCCACAGTGTAAAGATGGAACTAAATGGCTCAGATACATTTTATTTCAGCTTTGCTGGAAGCTTACTGACAAATACAGTGTTCATGTGATGACTGATGGCTGACTGAAAATTATTACTGACTGGCATTTAAAATGGAAGTTTAATACTGTGCCCTTAAAAATGCAAGCATTTAAGGCTGTTTGGATAAAGGCCAGCACATACATTCCAGTGTATTATTTCAATGTACTTAAACAACAACAAAGAAATAGAGAGCAACTGTGTAAAGCAGCCCCAAGAAAATAAGAACATGAATGGAAAAAATGGAATGAAAAACAGGAGGAAAAGTTTAAACAAAAGCCCTTCACTTTTTTTTCAGATGGTTGTGTTTTCTTGAAGCAAATCAGTGCTGTAGAGAAGTCTATCAAAGCTTTAATCGGTGAAATAAATAAATAAAAAGTCATTACCCTCGCTGGTGTGTAAAGTTCCTGTGATGGTTCCCTAGTGATCTCAGTGTGCCCTGGGGATAGCTGATTCTAAGCAGATGCTATAGCAACTGCTCACATCCTCCACCTGCATCACAGCTCCCTAACAATGGGACCGGAGGAGAGTCCCTTAAAAGAAATAAAACCAAAACTGCTTCACCATGTGAATAGTGGAACAATTATTCAGATGCAGAAGGATTTTATGGAAGTTGATACTTAAATGCTTTCATAACTCACACAGTTAATGTGCAAGGCATAAATAGATCTGGGTGCCAGAATGCAACAGTAATAAACTCCTCCTGGCAGATAAATCCTCACGTAAATTTGGCAAATGCCTGGTAAGGTTGTAAAATGAGAATATTTCAGAAACTGTGTTTAGGCACACAGTTCACCTGCAGAAGGGATTCGGGAAATACAAGGAAAACTTGATAATGCAGATAAAGCCCTTAACGTCCAGGAAAACTGATCAATTTTCTAATTGCCAAACAGGTTGCTGAATGTGGCTGCAAATGATCCTGTATTTCTTTTATAGTGAAATTCGGAGGGTAAGAACTTAAAAACTACCATCAAGGGGTTCAGCTGATCACTTTCTGTGATAATAATGGTAAGATTTCTGCTAATGATAAGCTTTCTGCTTCTGCAATAATTATCTTTGAAAATCCCACCCTTCATTTAAGACATCTCCTGCCGGTTATTAATCTTTTTTTTTTGTAAGATTTTAAGACAGGACCCAAGTTTAGTGCCATAGAAATCTATGTAGTTGCTGTCACCGAAGATTCCATCTCAAACATCTCCAGAAATACATACTTTGAAATTAAAAGATATTTTAGTGTTTCTGAGGATGTTTCTGGGATTTCACTGGGTTGGAACTGATGTACAATAGTGGAGAATTTTGAGCCTTAGTTGTGTGTGACTATTTCTTGTTTTTCTGTAGGGTGCTGAGTATTTCCCTGAGGCTTCATGAGTCAGCAGCTTCTCTGCTAGTGCAAGTTTGTGTTCATGGTATGAATGCTGTGTACTGTGACTGCTCTTCTGCTGGAGTCACACTATTTGCCAGTGTTACGGCTACCTCTCCATGTAGGAGAAAGAAGAATACCTTACTCAAAATGAGCTAACAAAAACAGTGTCATTAGATAATTGTTTTCATGAATGACTGATGAGACCAGTACAATTTGGACCAATAACAAATCAGCTTTTATCAGGAGGATACGCCAGGTGAACTCTCGGACAGATCCCATACAAGGGATTCTGGACAGATAACAAAGTATTCAGCAGGTTCATTCCAGCAAGGTAAATCATCAAGAATCTGGATTTGCTGCCTTTCAATTTGTTTCCAGTGTCAGGTGAACCGGTAGCAGAAGGGCAAGCTTGGGAGAGCTTTCTTTTCAAGCGGAAGACTCCTTGCTGGCAGGACAGAGTGATTTTGATTCTAGGAATTTATTCATTTATTTATTTTATGTCGGTCCAAACTAGATTTTGTGAGTCCCAAACTGAAATCTTCCCAGTTCACTTATGCAGACCCATTCCCACATTTGAAAAGGACAGTTCTGTGTGCTCTGAAAAAAGCCTTTTTTATTTTCATGTGATGTTACTAGTTTTTAGATATGATCTTTTTTAGCGCTGAACATCACTTGCAAAACTGAACTCATATTTGATCCCAAGGTGACTCATTTTATACATGCTACTTTGTGTGAAAAAAGAGACCCGTTGTGTTGCTGAGGTATGTGGATGTCTTTTGTTAACAGGGAGCTTTCCTACCTCTGTGCTTGCTAGCAATTGTAATGGTAGTTTTGGGGATCCTCACAAGCCTTCATGAACTTAGCTCCTGATTATTAGCATCTTGATGCCTCAGTAAATGGCTTTGCAATAGACTGTCTGTAAAAGCAGAACAACCTTAATTCCTTCCCTGGAGCAATGTCAGCATTGGCTGGAGGATGGCTCTGGCCATCAGGAGCTGTGCAATCAGCAAGAGCTGTCCTACATGGAGCCAGCAAGGAGGGCTACTGGCCTCCAGGTGGGTCTGATTCCCATCCCATGCTGGCTTAGGTGCAGGGAAGAGGGCTAGTGTGGAGGTCTGGAGGAGAGGTCAGGAGCTGTTCCCATCCTGCAGAGGCACGAGGAAGACTTCATGATCACAAAAGAACAGTCTTTCAGAGCAAAGTCTGACATCAGCTTACCCTCTCACTCCTGCAGCTTTGGTCTGCAACAGCATTGCCCCAGGGTCACCGCTCCTTGAAATCCTTCCACCTCACCTTTGCTATGTCCAACTTTGAAGTCTCAGCTACTGGGAATGGTAAGAGGAGCACTTAGTGCTGATACAGCACTTTGTTCTTTAGAAGCTTTTCACAACTGTTAATTAATTAAGCCTCACCGAGTCCTTATGAGGCAGGTATTTATTCCAGCTGTTTGCATTTATAATTAAAAGTATGCTAGACACAATCCTGCTGTCTGTCATCCTTATTGACTTAAATCTCTAATTGAATTGATTTCCCCAAGCAAGTTCAGTTTCTGAAGGCAGATGTTGAAGTGGGGCTCAGCACAAGAAGTTCATGGAAAGGAGGCTTCAGAGCTTTTGGTCAGAGATGTCTGAGGCACCAGCTGGGCAAACGGATGGTCACTTGGAAGCCTCCACAAGGCAGTTACTGCTTCAAGATTGTGCGCAGCAGCTCTGCAGCCCTCACTAAGCTTACGCTGCTCTACTTTTTGTGGAGTTTCCATAGGACCATGGGGGAGCAGGGAGGGAGAGAAGAAAGGGATGCAGGGAGGCTGCTCTGTCCTCAAGGAAAGGCACAGACTTCTTCCTCTGAATTCTTGCTCTGCTCGAGAATGTCAGCTTCCCTTCACATCTTGCAAGATGTTGTCATGCAAGCTGCTTGAGGTTGACATATACCAAGATAAACATTTCTTACTGCAGTGCTAAATGGCAGTTGATGCCTGAAGTGCAAGTAGATGATACTTAAAAGATTAAACATCTTCTGCCTGGGTGTCTGGGACATGTGAGTTAAAGGGCAGTTGGAGACTGATTGACAAATGACATTTTTTAGTTATAATCACATAAATATATCACTGTACATTATAAGCATTATTTATATATTATTCACTCTTCCTGGCCAGCCAGTGGTACTGCAGTGAACTCAAGTCAGAAGAATGCTGAGCAGATCCACCTGCCTTTGTGCATCCAGTGTGGAACTCCTGAACTCAGCTCCCTCCTTGCACTTCCCACACCCTACACTCCAGCGTGTGAGGCCATGTGCTACAGCTCTAGGGGTGTGGAGAAGGACAAAAATGTCACAAAGGGCTCACCTGAGCTGGCAAAGGTTGCCAAGAGGAAATCCTGGGCTTGAAGATGTATGTTAGAGCTTGCTGTCTGTCACAACCTACCCTCTAGGCCTTTTCTGTGACTCTCCAGAAGACTGAAAGGCATTTCAGGAGGTCACTGCTCCATCCTGTTCCAAGGTAAGATGTCTGTGCCATCCTTGACAAACACTGGACAGTCTCTTGATGAAAAAGATCACATATGCTTTTCAGGCAATCAGAAATAGAATTTTGCCCTTCTTACTGTTGGTTTTTAAATTTTCTAATGTGAGTCTCCTGGCAAAATCTTAGCTCATTGCTCCTACATACAGAACGGGTTTGGAGAGCAGGATATTTATTCCTTTTCTGTTTGCAGCAGCCTTTCTGCACCTGAAGTTTGTTCCTCCACAGCCACTTCTTGGAAGATGTGACAGGGCTGGCTTTAGGTAGAAAATACCAGGGAGATGGGTAAAGTCCTGTTCTCCTACAGGCTTGCCATCACTTTCTCAGGTATTAACAATGGCTTGAGCTGATCAAAACTCCTTACTGCCATTACTATATGAAAAACATCCACTGTGGAGCAGCTTCCAGAGACCCTCCTGGGTGGACTCTTTTCCTAAGGGACATACAAATGGGGTGTGAACTGCAGGTCACAAATAAACAAAAAACTCCATTAACTTTCCTCAGAATGTAGCTGCTGAAAAATAATCCCTGTGGAAATTCACAGTGAAAGTGAGCAGCAAACAATATTTCTGCAGTTGCTGCAGTGAAACCATTTTCTTGTCTGTATCACTGCTAGAACCTGCAAACCTGGCTTTAAAAAATAGATGTGGCTGTAGACTGCTGACAGGTGTTACAGTATGAAATGCATTTTAGAGGGAAAAAAATCACACTGCGAAAAATTTTGTTTAAGAGAGGGCATACCTTGGATATTAATACTGTATTAACCTGTTGAAAATGTTGCATTATAAATGTTCTTGATATCGCAATATGTGTCAAAGTAAAATACAATAATGCTACTGTATTTTAAAAGCAAATGTTGCTTTAGTGATATCATTTCTTACCATCAAATTAATGATGTAGAACAAAAAATATCTGAATAGATTTGCACATAGCTTAAAGAATGAAAGAGATAATTTGGAGTTCTCCCTCCCTCCTCCCTCCCTCCCCCCCCTCCATTTTGGTGACATTTCTAACATGAGGTTAATCAAACAGCTGCTAACATCTGGAAAAATCATGTACTCAGAGAGGTTCTCCAGATTTTGAATTTGCATGCGCTCATCTTTTCAGTGGCTCTCTATTAAACTGACACTTGCAATTTAAGGAAAGTAAAGCTTAACACTATACTTTGTTATGCAGCATGTGCATGTGTGTTGACTTTCATGCTTATATATGTCTGTACATATTTCGTTTTTCCCTGTTGATTCTGACTTGTCCCAGAAGCTATGCTGCTCATAATTTAAAGCATTCCAGAAGATTTTTCCATTAACTAAAATAGTTTTTGAAAAACTACCTCTCTTGATGTGGGTGCATTTAGGTGAAATGAACTCCACAAGATAAATAAGGCAGGTGCGCACTGAGTGTGTATCACCCATCTGCAGTGTTTATCACAGGAAAGACTGCTTGGCCAGCAGCTGGGCTCCTCGCAGATGTGACCTCTGTTTCTAAATTCACAAAGAAAATAGATGTGGGAAGTACAGGGTGGAGAAACAGTAGCAGTGAAAAAAGAGAGCTGAAGCACTGCATAATCTGACTGCTTTTGCTGTGCTTCCTGCTACCTGTGTGTGCAGCCCACTAGACCTAAAGGCAGATGGGCAACCCAAGCTTCTGCATCAGCTGGTGCTACTCAAGTCTTACAAAATCTCCCCTAGCAGCACACTGGAAACACCCAAGCTTTCTCATCCTTTGCAGTTGGGACTCTTGGCATTGCTGCCAGGGAATACTTGTTGGATGGACATGCTCCTTTTTCATCTTGATGGAAGTGTATATTTTCTTCTCCTTCCCAAACATTCCTGAACATTTCAATTAACGGTCAACAACGCTTGTATAAATTATTTGTATGTTATTTTTCACAAGGCCAAGGTCAGCAGAAATGCCCTGTTAAAAACAGAGAAGGACTGGTGGGAGATGTAGGGGTTGGAAGCCATCTCGGGCATAGCAACCACAAAATAATCGAGTTCTCAGTTCTTGGTGACATCAGGAGGGGGGTCAGCACAACTGCTACCTTGGACTTCTGGAGGGCAGACTTTGGACTGTTTAGGACATGGATTGGGAGAGTCTCTTGAGAGACAGTCCTGATGGGCAAAGGGGTCCAGGAAAGCTGGCCACTCCTTAAGAGGGAAATCTTAGAGACACAGGAATAGGCTGTCCCCATGTGCCAGAAGATGAGACAGCGGGGAAGAAGACTGGTCTGGCTGAACAGGGAGCTTTTGCTGAGACCCTAGGGAAAAAAAGAGTTTACCTCCTGTGGAAGAAGGGGCAGGCAAATCAGGAAGAGTACAAGGATGTTGCTGGGATATTCAGGGAGAAAATCAGTAAGGTAAAAGCTGATCTACTTAACTTAATCTGGCCATCATTGTAAAAGATAGCAAAAAATGTTTTTACAAATACATTAACAACAAAAGGAGAGCCAAGGAAAATCTCCATCCTTTATTGGATGCAGCAGGGGGCAATGCCACCAAAGATGAGGAAAAGGTTGAGGTACTCATTGCCTTCTTTACTTCTGTCTTTAATAGCCAGATCAGTTATCCTCAGGATGCTCAGCCCCCTGAGCTGGAAGATAGGGATGGGGAGTGGAATAAACCCCCCACAGTTCAGGAGTAATCAGTGACCTGCTACTCCACCTAGAATGTCACAAGTCCATGGAATCAGATGGAATACACCCGAGGGTACTGAGGGAGCTGGTGGAAGTGATTGCTAAGCCACTTTCCATCATTAATCAACAGTTCTGGTCAACGGGGGAGGTCCCAGACAACTGAGACTTGCTAATGTGATGCCTATCTAGAAGAAGGGTTGGAAGGAGCATATGGAGAACTACAGGCCTGTCAGCCTGAATTCATTATCAGGGAAGGTTATGGAACACATCATCTTGAATGTGATCACTCAGCACGTGCTGGACAACCAGGGAATCAGGCTTAGCCAGCATGGGTTCATGAAAGGCAGGTCCTGCTTGACCAACCTCATTTCCTTTTGGGACACAGTGATCCACCTAGTGGATCAGGGAAAGCCTGTGGAGGTAGTCTCCCTAGACCATGGGTGTTCAACCTTTTCACTTACCTGGGCATAACTGAGTGAAGAGTAATAGTCTTGGACTAATGTTTTGGTTATTGCTGAGTGATGGGAGCATGCCTGGGTCTGGGCCAGGCTGTCACTGCTGTGATAGAGAGCTGGCTGGGAAACAGGCTAGTTATTAATTGTCCCAGGCTGCAGGCAGCCCACAGGATCTGTGTTGGACATGCCTGACTTAGACTTCAGTAAAAATTTCAACACTGTCTCCCACAGTGTTCTCCTGGAGAAGCTGGCAGCCCATGACTTGGACTCTTCAATGAGTTAAAAACCGACTGGATGGCCAGGCCCAGAGAATGATGGTGAAGTTAAGTCCAGGTGTCAAATAGATATGAGTGATCTTCCCCAGAGGTCAGTATTGGGGCCAGTCCTGTTTAATATCTCTAATGATGATCTGAATGATGGAACTGAGTGCACCCTCAATAAGTTTGCGGATGCTGGGAGGAAGTACTGAACTGCTTGAGGGCAGGAAGGATCTACAGAAGGATCTGGATAGACTGGATTGATAGACTGAAACCAACTGTATAAGCGTTAGCAAGACCAAGTTGGGTCCTGCACATTGGTCACAACAATCTCGCTACAGGCGTGGAGCAGAGTGGCTGGCAGGCTGCATAGAGGAAAAGGACTTGGGGGTTTTAGCCGACAGTCAGCTAAGCATGAGCCAGCAGTGTGCTCAGGTGACAAAGAAGGCCAATGGCATCCTGGCTTGTATCAGAAAGTGCAGTCAGCAGGACTAGAGCAGTGATCATTCTCCTGTACTCGGTGCTGGTGAGGCTGTACCTCAAGTACTGCGTTCACTTTTGGACCTCTCACTACAAGAAAGACATCAAGGCACCACAGTGTATCCAAAGAAGGGCAACAAAGCTGGCTAGGGATCTGGAGCACAAGTGTTATGAGGACAGGCTGAGGAAACTGGGGTTGTTCAGTCTGGAAAAGGTGAGGCTCAGGGGAGACCTTATTGCTCTCTCCAGCTCCCTAAATGGAATTTACAGTGAAGTAAGAGACCAGTTTCATCTCCCGGGTAATGATGATAGGACTAGAGGGAATGGCCTCCAGTTGCACCAGGGAAGTTTCAGATTGGATGTCAGGAAAAATTTCTTCTCAGAATGAGTGATGAGGCATTGGAACAGGCTGCCCTGGGAGATGGTGGGGTTCAAGAAAAGGGTAATTGTGACGCTGAGAGACATGATTTAGTGGGCATGGGTTGACACTTGGATAGGTTGTTGGTGCTTTTTATCTTGCCTGGGCCGCATTGTGCCAAAAGGAATCGTCTTGGGCTGCATATAAAATATGCAGGTCTTTGGTAAAGTAATGCCTCCTATTTATTTCCATGAAAACTACAACAGACACAATAACACTATTTGATAGAGCAAATTCTTAGCTACAAAACACTATTTTTTCAATAGTCATCACCATTAGCTATGCATTTTCAATGGCAATGAACAAGAGCCTGCATGCTGTGCTTGTAAAGATGCGCACCAACAAAGGTGACCCACTGTTGCTTGTCACCATTGCTGAAATACACCACCCACCACCTCACTGTGCTCACATCCACTGTTTGGTCTCCATAAACATTTAGCAAGTGCCAATGAATGTCAATGGTTGCCATTTTTTCTGCATGGAGGAATTCACTGACACACATTTGCTTCTTACAAGCTTCCATGTCAGATGCCGATTGGTCAGACTGCCCCTCTGCTGCCATCTGTGACATGGTAACAAAATGTAATGGAATATTGGTGGGAAGGTTCAACCTCTACTGCCATATCACCAACATCCACCTCTGATGTTGTAAGCTGACATAATAAAATAGGAGGCATTACTTTTGGAGCAGCCTGCGTATGCTGTATAGTTAATGTGTATAAGGAACAAAACATTTTCTTTATTTATTTTTAATTAAAATATAAAGGGGAGCAACACAAACAAACTGGTGGGATAACTGACCTTGTTTTTGTGGTAGTAACGCATCAGCCTGATTTGATGGCAATGGTTGCAATTGTCAGTGAGTTCTCAAGGTGTTCGTCAGAGATTTTTGATGAAATTGTACTCTTCCTGTAGTTCATCCTTGACAATAATTATTCAGAAATGTCCCTACTGCCAAATAGCAATGACATGAAGAAGGCGTGACTATGAAGCGAGGGTGACAATCGCATCTCATGAGATGGGGCTTATAAAGGTCCGCTGAAGAGACATGGCCAGAATTTGGAGTTGAATGATTGCACGTCTCTACATTCCATTTGAAAATTTGCAGAGAATGTATTTATGTTGACTGAAAAAGGAGTTGCAGTTATACAAAAAGTTGCTTATTTTTTCAGCAATCCTGAAACCTATTCTCAAATTCCTTTATCAAAACAGAAACACGGCTGCATATTTTTCACAGTTGACAGGACTGTGTTTAACCAGTGTGACAAACTGCATAACGTTATTTGCCATAGCTGAGTCAGCACTGCCCTGGGCCCTCCCCATGTCCTGGGGAGGCCGTGCCAATTGCACAGCGCTATGCAGTTGTTGTTGGGCCAGCCAGAACGGGCCGCTCTGTGGGGCAGAACTGCCGCCATGATGGCGTGGGGCAGGGGGCGGTATCAGGGCGGGCTGGGCCGGGCTGTGGGTGGGATGTGGAGAGGCTCTCATTCATTTAAACAGAAATGTTTTGCTTTAGTTATGTGTTTGTTCTGACAAATGCCAATTCTTGTTCTCAGTTCAAGCGTTTCTGTTCATTAACCAGTCAGCTGTTGAGAGGAAGTGAAATACTGTGAGTTTTCTGATTACCTGATTTACCTTTTCTACAGTCAAAAGGGGCTCCTTCCTACGGTCTTGATGATATGTGTGTGAAATGTCACCCCCACGTAGCAGAGGGTGCTGAGGCAGGGCAAGGGGACAGCCTCAGCGGTGTGTGCAGTGCGGCGGTTGTTCCTCGGGCTGGAAATGAGGGCAGGGTGTCCTGCTGCGGGGTACGTCCCTGTGTGCGGAGACAAGGAGGGGACATGGAAACCTACTTGCAAACTCGGAGGTTCCTAAAGCAGAGAGACAATTACTGTGTTCCTTTTTTAAAAAAGAAAAATTATTTATTTTGTTTTGTGCTTTTGACTTTTTTTTTAAATTATTTTGTATTGTTTTAAATTGTTGATTTTCCAATCTTCAAAGAAAAGTCCAAATGAAACATCCAGACTGGACCTTCTTGCTGAAGTTTGGCACTTGTTCTTGTCCAAACCAAAGCCTTTCTCTCCATGGGAGCAGCTGCCTCTGTGATTTCTTTGACTTCACCTCCTGCTCTGGGCAGTGATGAGGAAGGGGGACAAGAAAGGATGGGCTCATGGGAGCCTTGGCTGTCAAGAGAAGGATGATCAGGAAATGGAGGCTTCGTGTGAGCCCATGGGATGGCCCTGAGTCAGGACTTTCTTGGCTAAGGGTAAACTTATGGGATCCTCACACCCCTGTGATGTTTGAGATCCCTCTGCCAGACTCTTCCCGCTGCCCCAGCACAGCAGCTCCGAGGATGGCACTCCCTGCCCTGCCCTCTTCCTCAGGACTTGGTGAAGAAGAGATG
>JANHGO010000053.1:25786653-25804407 GCA_024606505.1 Aquila spilogaster
CCCATCCCTGGAAGTGTTCAAGGCCAGGTTGGATGGGGCTTTGAGCAACCTGGTCTAGTGGAAGGTGTCCCTTCCCACGGCAGGGGGGTTGGAACTAGATGATCTTTTAAGGTCCCTTCCAACCCAAACCATTCTATGATTCTATGATTTTCTTTTTCTTCCTGAAGATTTCCATTAACAGGCAATAACACTTGTACAAATTATTTCCCACAGGGCTGTCTCCCTTGCCAGAACTGAATTATTTAATGGATTCCTGCTTCAGGCAGCTGGAGGATACACACAGAAACCTCACTGTGCTCAGGAAGGTCTTCTCTGGTGAGCATGCCCCAGGGAATCCAACGAGTGTGTGACTCCAGCCAAAGCCTGGGAACTGTATGCGAAAAAAACTACTGAGAGGTGCATGCTAAAGGCTCAGTTTTAGGCCCCAGGGTCTTCAAAGCTTCAGAGAAACATGCAGTAAGCCTGTGAAACACCCTGTGTAGATGTGAACTGATAGTGAAGGGAGGGTAGAAGTGGGGAGGTGGGTGCCCATCACTGCCTAGGCCAGTGGTACTGGACCTGCATCGGCTTGCTGATGGCCCGAGGGAGTTGCCCATGGAGCAGGGGTATGCTGCTGTGTGATGCAACACCTTTGGGATGCTGGTACTTGCTCCCCACGAGGAGCAGGGCTGCTCTCCTGGGAGGTGAGGTGCTGGAGGAGGAGGAGGCGGGAAGTGCCTGCCATGAGTGGGACCAGACCTTGGTCTCTCAAAACCTCTGCAGCCCTGCACATTCAGCTGGTCCCAGCAAAACCCACCCTGTGACTCTTCCCTCTTCCACAAGACGTCTGTAATACAGGATTTTGTTCATTGCTTATTTACTGGCTGGGTTTCATACAATAAACACACAGGGGTTTTGCCCATCTTGTTCATACAGCTCTTTGTACAGCCCTAGTTTTCTGATTTTTCCTTCCCCTTCAAGTATTTTAGTTTTATTACGGTTTCTGAGGGAGAGCGCCATGGCCGGGGAGGCCACCGGGTGGTGCTCTTGGCACAGAAATGGGGGGACCCGGGCACTGCTGGGTGCTCCTCTCTGCACGGGAATTAGCTCCACATAAAGGTTTTGGTCTGGCTGCAGCGATTATTTGCAAATGAACTTTGACACGAACAGCTGTTTCTCTCCAGGATGCACAAAATTCCCCTGACTTTGAAATGAGTCCAGAAAAAGCCTTTTAAATATAGACATCTTCTTATAGTGTCTCCAGAGGGGAAAAAAAGACCGGTTTTAAAATGGGAATCATCTTGACATCTCCTCAGCACAAGTGTGGTCCAGAGGACAGCTCTGATGATGTCCCTACTTCTGCACAAGAGAGGACTGGGTGTGCCGGCAGAGCTTTCCAGATACATGCCACAGCTACCGTGGGCAGCGGGTGTGGAAATTTGATTTTTTTCTTCTGAATCTCCTTGGGGAAATATGCTGAGGAGACATCTTCCCTCCACCTGCTTTCCTGGGAAGCCTCTCTCGCGTTGCTGGTCCCAAGGGGATGCCCCAGAGGAGCTTGCCCAGCACCCATCCCGGTGGGGAGGTCCCAGCAGGGATGTCCCACCCATGCCAGCAGCTTGTGCCAGCGGCTAGTTAGACTCCTCGGCTGCCTCTGCGGAAACGGGGCTGACACCTTGCATGTGGTTGCGAAGGCAGTCTTTTCTCCTTCTCCCACCAATATCCCTCAAGGTTTCCCTGTTGGGAAACTGTACACCCTGTTTTTTCCTGGCATGGTTTCACTGGTGCAAACCATGCATGTAGCAAACATCCTTTGGCAGTGAATGACACCTTGTGTTTTTTACAATTTGAAGGTTTGGCCATTTTGGCCGCTGCCTAGCCCTCATCTCCTGTTCAGCTTGTCTGTTGTGGAGATAAGCACCAAGATTTGTGCCTGTTGCCAAGACGAGTGGAAGAGTTGTCAGTGATGTGCCATCTGACACCATCAGATACCACGGAGGATCCAGACAGAGGTGAACAGGGCATGGTCTTGTAAGTCATGTCCCTGAGTGATAAACAGATTGAAGGTGGATGGAGATGCTGGAGATAAAACATGTTATTTTGTTCTGTATCTTACCAAGCTCTGTGGGCTGTTTTCTTTCCTCTGACTCAGAGCCGAGGACCTTTGTCCCTGTGCTGTGCTAAGGCTGACCTGTGCTGTTACAGCTTGGATGCTGTGGTTCTGGACCAGCCATTTGCAAGCAGCTGAAACTGCTGGGGTAGGCAAGAGGCAGCTGAAAGTGTGGGTTTATCACCAGGCAGGATCTCAGAGGAGGACTTGGGTTGTCAGCAACCTCCCTTTCCCCAGCTTTTTTTCCCCCGATGTCCTCCTTCTGCTAGAAGCAAATACACAATTTTTATTGCACTCTGCTTCTTCAAGTTCCTGTGCTCGTCTTCCCCCACCAGCCTCCAGCATCGTCCTGAGAAGATGAGGCACGTGGCAGAGAAAAGGCCTTTGAGGTGCTGGTGAGCAATTCTCTCCCCACCGCGGGAGACAGCAGCCCAGCACGTGGTCACTAGCTTTCACTTTGGGCATGTTGCAGGTGCCGTAATGGTACTGGCCTTTCCAAGTTACTGCCTGGAAGCAGCTGCCCCGATACAGAAAACACTGACCACTGGTGCTACTGTTGTTAAAAATGAACAGACACCAGAAAGAAACACTGGAGTGTCTGTGTGCAGTCATCCTTTAATGGCTCATCACTGCTCTTAACTGACGAAAAGCCAGTGTCTGACAGCAAATTTATTTCTTCCTTTATTTCAGCTACTTATATTTCCCTTGCAATGGCCAATAAAACAATTGCAGCCACCTCTGGTTCCTGATTCTTCAGGCTGTGCCAGGTATTCTGCTGGGTTTTTTTTTAGCCCAAGTTTTGAGGCTTGATCTCTCAAGTCATGGATTTAAGCCATCCCTCTTCTGCTGCCATCCACAGCTGCAGCGAGGCAGTACTGACTGCAGGTCCCTGTCCCACACCGGCTGTGGGGGGTGCGCACTTGAATCTGGGGTTTGAGCCGGTGGAAGAAAGGGCCATCTATCACTGAGCTTGATGGAGTACATTTGTTTTGCAAGGCTTGTTGAATTAGCCTTGCACTGTATAAAAAGCTTTCTGATGAGGAAGGCTGTGATGAGAATGAAGCTGTTCTTAGAGTTGAGGCAGGGTACACAAGCGCTTAGAGCACCGATATACAGACAACTTACCTGATGCTATCACAGTATCCTATTTACTAAGGGTGCATGTGTAGAGATCCCTCATGGAAGCCAGATTTACAGATATACTTGCACTCTGTGTCAACCACTTTTACTGTTAGTGTGCGATATACCCAGCTCTGCCACCAACCAAATGGAGCTGAAACTCTGTAAGATGCAGAAAAGCTTCTCATTTTAGAGAAAATAATTTTCCATACATCATCTTTGGGTTTTTTGGTGTCTATTGCTTGTCATAATAGTTTTGTTTTCCTCCACTGTCTCTGACTTGCTTATATTCTTACGTCCTTCCTTCTTTAAGAACCAAAAAATATAAAAGATATAAACTTCCAGGTCGTTGTAAAGCACTTTGATAACATGTAAGGATCTGATTTCAAGTCTGTTGAAATAAACAGAAGTTTTTATGATGGATGAAAATTCATTCTCCTTCTTGGGTTAGACTGACCCTCCAAACGGGCTCACAGGAGCAGCTCCTCTGAGGGTGCTTCCCTCTCTTACTTGAGCACAAAACATTGGTCAGGGACCAGACCCTTCTGGGTCTCCCAAAGATGCAGAAGGCCTGTGTGTCCTGTCAGCTGTGGGACCTGGATGTATCCTTCCCACTACAATGCTGGTGGCTGAGATGAAATCGATGGGGAAGAGGAAATGGGTATGTTCACTAAAGAGCAAATTAGTATGGAAAGAGGGAAAAGAGGAAGAAAGGTACCAAGAAAGTGGTGTGGTATGTGTGTTTGCAGTACACCGCTCTTTCACAAGAGGTCTCTCTGTCGTCTTCCAAAGCTCGGGCGAGCTGAATTTGCTAATAAAAAGTCCAGCTATGACGGAGCCCCTTCACAGATTTATTTCTTTTTTAAAATGTTTTGGATACTTAAAATGGTAACAGAGTGAGATGGGATATATTTTGTACACCCCTCTGATCTTTTTTTCATAGGCAATCCCTTTTGGCAAAGTATATCATTAGAATTTTTAGATTTTAAAATCAAATAGAATTAAAGTGATCGTGCTTGGGAAGGAAATAGGTTATGGGATCTAGTAGACCCTCTCCTTCTAGTAGATCAAGGCTTTCCAGTTCTTGTGATCGAATGTACTGTTCAGCTGCAACTGAAAAATTTAATTGTAAATATTTGTCTTATTCCCAGAAACTTGAACTACCAAAATGACAGTGCTGCTGGCTCCATGTCAGCTGAAACTAGTTTGGGTTGTAAACAGTTCTGCGTATACTGCTTGCTCTTTCCATGCGTCTCTGCCTCATGCTTTGCTACTGGTTGCAGCATGTGCCCAAAAGCAGGACCCAAGACCCTGAACCATCAGCATTTCTGGTAGAGACCCCGCACGGGGCTGTTGCAGGAGCGATGAAGTCAGAGGTGAGGATTTGTGACCTAAGGTGTACCTTGAGCTGTAAGGCTTGATGAACTCCTCATGGGTAGTCCTTGTTCTTGTGAAAATGCTCGTTGCAAAAATAAGATGTAAGCAAGGGGAGACAAAAATCTATGAACGTAACAAAGTAGCATGGAAATAAATTTTCTTTGAATTTTCTCTTCTCAGCTGTAGGTGGAAGTTGGAGCCCTTCTTGTGCTGGTAATGCCTGAAGGACAGAGTCCTGTGGACATCTGACACTGGGGAGGGCTCACGCCCCAGGCCCATGGGGTGATCTGCTATCTCTGCCAGAGGTGGGCATTGACCTGGCAGGGGGTTTGCTCTGGGCTAGCACTGCTTTCTCTTCCCTGGTGTGAGTCCTACAGCATCTTGTTTGTCTCCTTGGCACTGCTGACTGTTTCTTGGTAAAAGGTACAAGATTTAAGTCTTGGGGTTTCTAAACAGGGGGTTGGCTGAGAAATCCCGTGGTGGGCATTAAAAGCTGCCTCTGGAGGTGGGAGCCTACATGCGCATAGGTGAGGGATACATCAGTGCAGTACTGGCATAAGTAAAAGGACATTTGGGTACTGAAAAGAATCATAATTAATTGCACTGATGTGGTGGCCTGGAAACTAAATGGGCTGATTTGAGGTATTGGTAAGTAGTTTGCTTTAAAAGAAATTTCCTGTCTAGAACATACTTTTAACAAGAAACTATGTTCTTCTGATGCTCTTGAAAGAGTTATGGGAGCTGTTGACATGCATAGCTTAAGGAAAAAAGCTACATATGAAATGTAATTTGCTTTGCACACCTTGAGGCTAAAGTGGCCAGAACTCTATGAAACCACGAACAAAAGATCTGTGTTTGTGCTACAGGCGGTTGCTATGTGGTTTGGATGTTCAGGCCAAGAGAATGATGAAGGTAAATTTCCTAGACCTGCTGTGCCGATTTGTCATGGTTTAACCCCAGCCAGCAACTAAGCACCACACAGCTGCTTGCTCAGTCCTCCCTGCTCCCAGTGGGATGGGGAGGAGAAATGGGGGAAAAAAAGTAAAACTCGTAGGTTAAGTATGGTTTAATAACTAAAATAAAATATCATAATAGCAATAAAATGTAATAATAATAATGAAAAGGAATATAACAAAAAGAGATAATTTAGACCCAAGAAAAGACAAGTGATGCACACTGCAATTGCTTACCACCTGCTGACCAATGCCTGAGCAGTGATCCACCCCTCCCAGCCAACATGCCCCCCCAGTTTATATACCAAGCATGACATTCTATGGTATGGAATATCCCTTTGGCTAGTTCAGCTCAGCTGTCCTGGCCATGCTCCCTCCCAGCTTCTTGAACACCTGCTTGCTGGCAAAGGATGGGAAACTGAAAAATACTTAACTTAGTATAAGCGCTACTTAGGAGCAACCAAAACATCCGTGTGTTATCGACAGTATTCTCACACCAAATCCAAAGCACAGCACTGTACCAGCTACTAAGAAGAAAATTTACTCTATCCCAGCTGAAAGCAGGACAAGATTTTATTTAAAAGTAGGTCACTGCAGCACCTGAAAGTTCATTAGTAGCTGTCAGGTGTCAGGCACGTCCTTGTGACAGGGCTGAGGTTGCAGGGACAAGGGGCAGGGTTTTGATTTTGTATAAAAAATGGGAATTTATTGAGCATCTGTGTGCATAGATCATTTGTGATCAGGTAGGTGGTCTGCTCCTTTTGTTGACCACTGAAAGGTGGATTTGATAGCCTGCTTTACAGACCACGCACAGCACTGTGTTGCTTATAAGGAGTACATTTTGGAGGGAAGCCTTTTGGAGAGAGACTTTTTTATGCAAGTGCACCCAAGACTGAGGAGCTTTAGGGATTATACAGTTTTCCTTAGCTAAATAAAGAATCTTGGGAGTAAACAAATTTTGCTGCAGTCCATTACCTGGAGCCCGGTTACATCCTTCAAGAATATGGAGAATCTTCAGAAGGCAAACCAGAGACGACTGCTTCTTCAACCTCTCTCCCTGTCCCTGCACTACAGGCACTGCTTTGAGCTAGGTTTCTCCTGCAGTTTGTTTCCTACATAGAAAAAAAACCCCAAACTTACTGATTCCCATCATATTTCAAATCTTGGTTGATACTCAGTTGATACACTGGTCTATGTGTACAAATTTCTCTCTTCCTGGTCTTTTTTTTTAATGTTAGCTTTTAAATCCCCTGGAAAAAAAAACAGTGGATGTAAGAAACTTACTGAAGGAAAAAAAACCTCAACACATAATTATGAGGGTTGAGATCAGCCATATTCACAAGTTCACAAGAATAAAAACTTCAGGATTGGGTCCTTTAATCTGTATATATAAAGCTGTTGTTGGGAAAAAGAAAGTCTCTGTTAGAGAATCAGCTGATTGCACAAGTTCAGAAAATGCCTGGCTTATAGCAGTTTTTATTATACAGGCATATTTGGGTTTGGGACTGCATCTGTCTTGCCTTGAATGGAGCATAAATGGCAATATGGTTCTGCTCGAAGCTACAGAAACCCCTAAGGTTTATGTAGGCTTTAAATAGCTGAGCTTTGAGTTTATCTGTTCCCATTTGAAAAAGCACCTGAGTTTAAATATCTAACCTGACTTCTTTCAGCTCTTAAAAAAATAATAAAACAAAATGGGTTTGAAAGGGAATCAAATACAACATTTAAAAAAAAATCCTCTGGGTGGTTTCTGGTTTTGCTCTGTCTGATTTGCTGGATAAGCACTTAAGCTCTGCTGGGGTTGATTCATAAGATAAAGTTGTAATGTGTTATCCTATATATATCTCTGATTATCCTTTATGAGTTGGAATGTCACACCTGCCAAAGTGTTAAACATAAAATATTTTTATATGGCATCTTTTATCTCAAAGCACCCTGTGAAGAACTGAAATGGTACTCTAAACTTCCAGATGATGGGGACCATTACTGCTGGGTGAGTCATGTGTTCAGAGTTGAGCGAAGGATTTGGGATTTGGACCCATAAGCCTGATCCTCCTCTTACATTCTCCCCTGCAGTCAGGAAAATTTCTTGGGTGTTGCAGGGAAAAACTGCTTGACTCGCATGGTTTAAATCAAACCAGGATCAAAGCATTTTGTTGATTCATTATGGGCATTTAATGAACTGGCAATTGGTGAACTGCATATTGAGCATCAGCATTAGCAATACAACAGGTAAACCATGGGACTAGATACAAGATGTTAATTAATGCCTATAAATGCCTAAATTCCCTCTTATAACTAACCCTCCTAACCTTCTGACTGGCTGAACTGGGGTTTGCTTGCTGCTGTTACCACTTTTCTCCCCACTGCTGCAAATTTCAATGTGCCTTTCACATTAGTTTCCAAGCTGACGCCTTTCCTCAAGTTTCTTGGAAATTCCTCACCCGTTTCTGTTCAGTCCATCTGATTGTTGTCTTAGGCAAACTTTGTCATTGTTAATTTCTTTCTGGCAAGGTGAATTTTGGGACAGGCACCCTCTCGGCACAGATGTCTCACGTCTTTACTTGTAAGCGCTGTTGACTCCTGCATCCCTCTCACATCATCCCTTGTTATCCAGGTGCAGGTATCCCCATGTTGCTGTAATTTCTGCTTCTTCCTAGAATTGGAAGTAAAAAAAAATAAAATCTGTTGATGGAGTAAGTTAAAGCACCTGAGTGGCTTAAACACGCCAAATCACATCACTTTGTGAAACTGGGACTCGTGTTCCCAAGGTGCTATTGAAAAAGCTGCGCACTCTGACTTTTCTAAGGACCCTTGCAGCAAAGAGCACCTCTGTGAGGTCTCCAGCGGAGTGTGCAGTTTCAGGTTTTACAGTCTCAGCTGGAGGACCATCCGTCCATCCTACGCATGGGATCCTAGAGCATCCTACAGCAGGGAGTAAAGAGGTATGTTCCTCTCGGAAGACAAACAGCTCAGCCTGACCAGAGCACTACCCCTGCTGCTGCAGGTTTGGGGTTAGCAGAGCGACGTAGTGTCCATGCGCGTTGTCCTATGGCTGGACCTGGGGAAGGAGCTGCCTTGCTGCAGGCAATGGCTCACGGAAACCGCTCGTGTTTCGGGCGGCAGAACAACCGCTCATGGACATTCAGGGAGCAGAGAGCGATTGCTTGTGCTGGTGCCCAGTTAGTGGGTCGACTGTCCTTGCATCGACTCCGGTGCAGCAAGGACCTGTACGTTAGATGGCATCCTTACAAAACCCACGTGCTCAGGCACACAGGGGTTACTGAACCCTGAGGAACAAGCAGGTCCTCAGGAAGAAATGCTGTTCTCCTTACAATTTCTCTCTCCTGGTGTATTTTTGAGAGAGAGGTTAGTGTTTACACATTGTCTGTGCAGGTGTGCTTGTTTGCATTTTCATTTTTAAACAGAATGCAAGAGCCTCCTCCTGCTCTGGGGTGAGGAAGCCCTGCCAGAAAAAGCTTTTCAACTTCTTGGAAATATGGAAGCAAACAAAATGAGGAGCATAAACCCCAAATTTCCTTTCAAATTCAAATGGTAGGGAATGAGTACACCTGATCTGTCAGCTTGCCACACAGAACCGTTTTCTGAGAGTATCCATGGGTCCTTGCATGGAAGTCTAATGTTCCTGCTCTAGAGAAACCATAAAAGACACCCATCAAATAGATCCAGTATTGATAAAGCTATTTAGATACCAGTTCAATAAACATCAGACTGTTTTTAAGGGAGTATATATTCCATGAATAAATATGCCTCAAACTCTTTAATTCCCATGATCCAGGCCAGGCCTTCAAGCTATCTATTTTCCTTGGACCTGCTTAGATTTCTGTGTGTGCTTGAGTGAATCTTTCATTGAATTCGTCATCTCAGGCATTGGTAAGCTTCCTTAATATCTTTACAAAGAAACCTAACTAAAACCATCCAGCTACTGTGGTCCAGAGAGCTCTACACCAAGGCTATATTTATCCTTCAATGAACTGTTCTGGTACTGCTCGGGGGTTAGGTAGGTATGATAAGGCCCTTCCTAATGATGGGTTCTCATAATGTCTATTCAGAGCTTGGAGGTAAGCTGCAGGGAATAAGAAACCTCCCTGGTCTCAATGTTTCATCGTCCTGCCTTGGACCCATGGCTTCTCCTTTGACAGGAGCTCCTTGTGCTTTGTTCTCCATCAATTTTTTTTCCATTGCAGAGGGAAGTGCACAGCTCCATTTCTTTCTTAGGTAAGATGAGAGCTGAGATGGCCAAGGGGTTGTTTTCCTCCAGCCCTAGCACCAGAGCTGTGCAGAGTCCTTCTCCATTTCTTCCTCTCCTCCCGTGTCTTGCTCTCCTACCACTGTGGGTTTGCGTTGTATGATCTGCTTGCACAGCCTTCTGGGGAGCACTTTAATCACACTGCTGCCTGCAGAGCTGTCACATACTGTTAATAATCTTTCTTCAGAAATATGAATAACTTGCTGCCTAACTCTCTTTTCTAGCAAAACCCCATGAAAAGTGCACATGGATGTGGAGAAGGAATACTCATACATGTTCTCACATACAGAATAAAGCAATCTGTTTCCTCTAGATTAAGTAGGTGAGAACCTGGATGGCCACTCCAAACCTGAACTGACCCTAAACGTGGTGTTTGGCAGAGTGACTGGGCAGTTCAGGGGTTTGCAGTCTTTTTGCTGCTAAGTTGCTTTGCAACCCCCAGCCTAAGTTAATAGTAATTAAGGGCGTAATCTAAAAGCCGATGGAAGTCAATGAACATTTGCTGTGACTAACAAAGAGATTCTTCCAGAAGACTGTATCTACTTTTTCACTCGTCAGTAGTGCAGATGAAATAAGGTGTATGTTTACATTGGCTGCCATGGGTTGGAGACCTTATCTCCAGTGTGCGTGGTATCTTCCCTGACCATGACAAGAGCGATATCTGCCCATCTTTCTGCTTTCAGGACCTAAATAAACTTGCCTTTGGACTTTGCCCCTTTAATGCAGGCTGGGGCATTTTGCAGAGCGGTGATAATGCACTTTGCCCGTGGCCGAAGTCAGGATGTGCTGTCAGCCCTGGCTCAGTATATCCTTCTGGGGCTCTTAGAGGATTTTAAGCTGACCTGCCTAGAAAGAAAATGCTCTCACTGTATCTGTGTTATAAGGCGAAAAGTGGGAGAGCAGGCTGGAGTAGATTCTTTGCTGGCTGTCATTCTTGTTCAAAGCATACACTCTGTGAGTAGGAAGAGTCAGACAAATGGTTAGCCTACTCCTGTATCTGGTGAGGTTTAGTCACTTCTTTGACCAATTATTTCCCCCCATCGGGACTGTTTTGCAGCTGGGTGAAAGCAATATGATCCCCTTTTCTCACCAGGACAGAGGTAAGCAGAGCCCAAAGTCCTCAGTAAAGGGAGTGGCAGAGCCAGAGACAAAACCCAGGAGTCGGACCTGCAGGACCAGATAATCACCCCTGCTATGGGATGCTCCTGTAAATCTGCCCCATCTCTGTCCCCTAGGAAGTTCAGCCATCACTAACACGTCGTGAACGCTTCTGTCTGCAGGGAGGCCAGTTTGCTGTTCATTGACAATTTAACTATTAGGGAAATCTGTATTTGATGGGTAACCTATTTGATCTGTTAAAATGACTGCTTGCAACACATACAATGGCTTGAATTTTGACCTTGCTATGAATTACAGTTTCTTACAATGTGTGTCATGCTTGAGAGTGTATCAGAGCTCAGAATGCTCCTTCACAATCACTTCTCCTGGGATACAGGGATTTGCAATGTATTCTTTTCATGGCAGTCGATACCCTATTAAGGTGATGACAAACCTTAGTGACTGTAATTTAGCACTGAGTCTGAAGTGAGGTAACCAATTTGCTTACCTAATGATATAATCGATAGGCACAGAAATGGTGCAAGGGCAAGTCTGTGTTTTTCTGCTTGCTGCTAGCAAGGAAAGCAGCAATGTAGCTTAATGAATTACGTGAACTGCCTGTTGCGTGACTTGAGAGTCATTAAAGATTAAAAAAAAAAAATCACATCTCTTTTGGGAAAGCTGTCAAAGTGTTTTGGAGGGCAGAGCAATGTCTCTAATCAATTGTTATTGGCAAAATACTGTGTTGCATTTCTTGTATTTTTGTAAGACATATATACATTATTTTCTTTTCCTACCGGTTTTGTTGTCAGTGCGAGACCTGCAGGAAACTCTTACCTGGGTTTCTTAATATTGAGAATCTTCCCTGTAGTAGCTAAGCCAACAGTCAGGGCTTTTATTGCATTTCAGGGATGTTCCCCTTCATTTGAAAGCACTAGCAACATTGTTCACGAGGAACTACAGAAAAGATATAAAAAGCCTTTTAATCCCTTTCTCTGCTAAATCGGCAGGAGCAAACAATCTTTCCTCCCTGTCCAAACCAGACTAGTCATACCCATCATCATTTGGGAGGACCTTGCTCACCTCAGCTGCAAGTGTTAGTACTGCTAGTGATGTTCTTTAGTCCCATCATTTTATCACTCATTTTATCAAACCAGTTTTGCTAATTAATTAGTGTCTCCGCTCTCCCTCGGTGCCACATCTATGCCCAGGGAAGAAAGCAGCTGCTCCTCTGCAGGAAGGCTGTGCTTTTCCAGCCAGCTCAGACGTCCTCCAAGGATGGAGGTGTTCTGCAAATCTTACAGTGTACTTAGATGTCCATTCAGAAGAGCACCCAAATCTATTCTGAAATTGATGAGGCTTAAGCACAGTCTAACTTTGATGGCATGTTTATGGCACTTTACATAACAAGCATGCATTCCTGAATGGTGCCATTTTCTGCTTTCATATTAAAAGGTTACAATAATTTCAGGGGTATGGAATGGCAAAAAGGAAGCATTTTTCATCTGAAAAATTCTTGCTGTCAGCAAAGGGAGTGACCAGTGCAGTTTTTCACTCCTTTGGGCAGATTCTTCACTGTCCAACACAACTGGCTTACAGCAATTATATTGCTTTGCATTGCTATTCATCCAATTAGACGTGGATTACTAAAACTTGGGGCAGTTATTTGCAGACCCATCAGATCAAGTTCTAAAAAGTTAAACTCTCCAGGGGCAGCAAAAAAAAAAAGAAAGAAAAAAACGAGTATGTGAGAAAAAAAAAAAAGAGTGAGTCTACTGGGCTTTAACCTTGCAGTTACCTCACTTCAGGTTTGGGATAGATTAAGCTGAGAAATATTGTGTATTATCATACACCTATATTCCAAAGAGCCTATATTTTCATTCACAGTCTTTCGTAGTAAAGGTGTTATTGTTGAAGATTATGACACTAACTTTGCAAGACAGGAGGGTCTCATACCTTGTGAGGTTTGGATGAGGGATGCAACCTCTATGTATCTGGAAATTGCACTGTGCCCCATTAAAGTGTGGGTCGAACTTCCACTTCTTGTTCTATAATGCCATTGGTTTTTTGCATTCAGTACTCGTTTCTATTTATTGATCTCATCTGAAATGGGTTTAGAGTTTTTTCATTAAGCACGTCTGGCTTTCACTTTTTTTTAAAAATGAATTTTCTGAAACTGCATGCATTTTAGGTTTTAAAATTCTTTATTCTTAAGAAGTCAGTCTCTCAGTTCTGTGGTAGGGCCTCTACCTTGCACAGGGATGAAAAACTATGCAAGATGTGAGTAAATCTAGGTGTGGGTCTCCACTGGAACCTGTGATCTACTTTTTAAAAATGTGGTGGTACAAACTGAAGATTGCTACATCTCAGGACAATTTAAGGCAAAAGATAGCTCCATCCCATAAGTGTAGAGAGGTGACAGATGCTTAACTGCATTGCCCCATCCCTGTGGCTGCAGGGAGGTGAAGGCTGCCTGGCATGGCTGTGCACAGGAGGTGGTTGCTGTCTGGTTTTTGAGCACTTGGTGGCGGCTCCCGAAGCAGCAGGGTAAGGCTGGCAGGTTGTACTGCCCGACACACTGAATACACCTTCGCTGTGCGAGAATGGTTCTGGTGTGTCGGTGCAAAGCCAGGCTGTGCTGCAAAGACCTACACTGAGTGCTTGCACTGTTTTGAAACATCTGCTGAGCAAACTTAAATTAAACCAGCTTAAACAGGGGAAGCTGTTTATCTTGGGAGTTACAACCTGATTTGAACCAGATTTGGGCATGTCAATGCAGGCTTTTTGTGGCAGGTTGTGCTCGTTTCTCTGTCTGTTGTCTCAGTTCAAAGCAGAAACATGCTGGTGAAACACTGCTCTTGGCTGTCTTCCTGAGGGTGGTCACAAGACTTTGGTTAACTTTTTGAAGACATCGGTTACCGTTGACTTCATCCGACCAGAGCAGAAAGTTGGCTGTAGCATCAACCGTGCTGACACTCCTGTCTTCCTAAAGCCAACCGGTATCCGACCAGCCGATCTTCCTGAGATAATGACTATTGAGTTAGACTCTGTCTGGCTGAAACTAACAGCAGGGAAAGAACAATGTCAAAAACGTGAGTATTAGTCAGAAGCAGCAGTATTGCTTTAGTGTCAGATCTTCACAAAAGATGTGGTGAAAATACTTGGAAAGATTCCCTGTTTTGTCCCTTCCAGACTAACTTGGGGGGCTTCACAAGGAGTGGAGCAAAATACTTGTCTGGGGGGCAAGCAGTTATCTGCAGTCTCCTTTGTGTCTCTTTCTAATCTCCTTTGTGGTTCCCTGTTAGCTGTTGTGTTAGTCTTCACTCCTGTCTGGCTAAACTTGGTTGAGCCTGCAGCTATTTTTATAACGCTCCCTTGAGGTACCCGGTTGGAAGCTGCCTGTTTGCCTCGTGTTAATGGAAGTCAGGCCCAATTATATGCATGTGGGGATAAGTTGTTTCCTCTTACTCATAATGAATCCTGACCTTTCCCAGGATCTGGCTTGTCTGTTTATTCAATAACACGCTACCCGTCACACTGAGGAGAGAAATGGAAAAATCCCCAAACCTGCCCAATAGCAGCCATCTGTCTTCTGTTTAAGTGGCTAATGATGATAAAGCATATATATTAAGCAAGCAGATATGACTGATCAAGTGGGCAGGTTTGACCCTTTGGTAGAAGGAGCACTTCAGCTGCAGTATTTGATTGGAGTGTGCAAAAGAGAGCTTCCACACTCAGCCTGGAGAAGCAGCACTGGGCATGGAGTGTAACAGTGCTTTTGTTCTGGTCACACTGGTTTACCTCTCTAGGGACCAGTCTCTGAGAAAAGCCCAGCCTTCTGGAGAGCACTTTTAGGTGCCAGTGTTGTGGGTTGTGGGTGGGGATGTGCATTTGCCTTTGTGCCTTGGGGCTGCTGCAGCAGCAGGGGAACTGGATTTCTGCATAATGGTTTTGCAAGAGGAGAAGTGTCATGGAAATTCAAAACTTGTGCTCTTGGGTAGGATGTGAGTGCATAAATCATGCTGGGTCTTTTGAAAATTTTACCCTCTAGCCTTTGGCCGTGGTAGTTTTAAGCCTAATTTTTCTCTTGTTTTAATCCCCGTGTGTGTGTGTGCATGAAGATGAGGCAGCTGCCAGCTGCTAAATTACTGGAACAAAGGCAAGTTTTCTAAAGCATTTTATATAACACTTGTTCCCTTCCATTTGATGAATGATTCATTAATGCCTCTGAGATAATTATTACGAAGGCTATAACCTTTTTCATTATTTGAATGAACACAAAACATTACAAAGAAAAACTCTGGAAGGACCTAATTCATGCCCAGCAAAAGAGATGCTGTTCGCAGCAAGTTGTCTACGTGTGCGTTAAACAGCAAAATCATACTTACCTCATGGGCTGCAGAGCAACAAAGTCTCCCTAAACATTTAAGAAGCTGATGCATTTCTGCTCATGTTTAGAAAAAATCTCCAGTCATTGCTTTCTTGCTGGTGTTTGTCCAGCCCTGGGTGCTCCTGGCTCTGCTAGGCACAAATCTGAACAAACCAACTCACTTAAACCACCGGGGCAGGTCCGAGGGCTGGTCCAATGTGTGACCATCAGAGTCTGTGTTTAGTTTCTGTAGTTTCTCCTTACCTTGCTCTCCAGCCCTGGGAGTAAAAGTTTGCCCTGTGGAAGGCAGTGGTGGTGTGTTGTCCCAAAAACCATGAGTGGGGAAGGGGCTGGCACAGCCCTGTGGTCTGTGGTGGGGAGTGGAAAGGGACTGACCACACACAAAAGAGGAAAGGGGAAAAGATGGGTCGAGCAAGAAGAGTAAAGTAGGTCTTAAACCCAAGTGTGCTGCGGTCCTCTTCCACCACCGTTGGTGCAGCATGGTGCATCCAAAGGTCTTGAGGTGCAAGATCGGTCCAGTGATGCTGGCCATGGCCCCAAAGCAACATGACCCTCTAAAGGAGGATGGTTCACTCAGCTTGTAATATCTGAGCTCAGCAAGAAAATAATCTCTGCTCTGTTAAATCTGAGCTGGGCCTCTTTATTTTTAGTCTTTGTTTTGTCTGATGGCTTCTGTGCCTTCACAGGAATTGCAGGGAGAGCACAGCCGTTTGCCTCAAACACAGTGTTCCCTCGGGTGTCCTGTATATTTCCTGACAGTTCAGTTTTAATTTTACTGTTTGTATTAATGGTTAGAAATGTTTTCAAACATCAGTGTCCTAGCCAGCTGGAAAAATGTGAGATGACGGCATCACCGTTCAAAACCTTAATTGAGAATAGTGCTTTCTAATCTATTGCACAATTTCATTAATTTGAAATTTTTCCTCTTGCTTTCCAATGAGTTTCTTAGTTAGTATCAGTTCTGACTCACAGATTAGAAGGCCAGAAGGGCCACTAAATTGTCTAAAATAAACGTAATTTCAATGAAATATTCCTTGAAAATATTATTTTTAAGTACTGAAGCCTCAGGATGGCAACATCCTCTTCCCAAAATCAGATTTTTTAATCAACATTTCTAAACTTTTACTGTTCATTGTGTGCAACCAAATTTTCCAGAGTTTTCCCAGACAAACCATTTGTCCAACAGGTCATTTTTCATCACTTCATAGAAAGTCCTGTTACTAACGTATCAGTTAACAGTTAATTTAATAAGAGGTTGTCAATTGGCATGAAAGTTAGTAACTTGATGGGTTGCTTGTAAACTTGCAGTAATAAAAGTAGCAAAAGATAGATATGTTACTGACATAACATCTCTTTAGAAGATCTGTAGGTGATTTTAACAATTTCTGAATGGAAACTCAGTGTTAAATGTAATCTTATTGCATTCTGTGTCATGAAAACTATGAGGAATAGTATTGTCTCATTTTAATGGTTTAATTTTACGGTTCACAGTGTGTGGCTTTTTCTTAAACATGGTGAGTGGTACTCCTGAAATAAACCTGGCAGTCCCCATGGGTGGAGGCAGTGGGCTGCGTGGAGGGCAGAGCGGGACGGCGTTACCCGTCCAGCTGCAATGAAAGGGCACCATCACCGACCGACAAACTCCCTGGGTAAAACTTCACAGGCAGGATTAGCTTTCCCAGGGATTAGCTGTGGGAGCACTGGGTGTTTGCTCAGGCATGGCAGTAGCTCTGAAGGGAGCCAGCTCAGGAAAATATCTTCCTCTTTTGCCTTCTTAAGCGTGATAGCTGTGTTGCTTTAACTCCCAACAGCAATTGTAGTTTCCTGATTCAATGGGATGCAGAGGGGAGGAGGAAGGGCACGATCCACTTTGTGAAAAGGTTCTGCAAGGCAGCCCTGCCATCTCTTTTTTTTTTTTTGTCAGAAGAGCAGTTGTTGAAAGTACGTTATTAAAAAATATTGATTTGCTGCACATATTTCTCTCTGCTGGGCTGAAATGTTCCATGTATGTCATTCAGTACCTTTTATTTACTCAGAAAATGGAGCAACTGAAAGTTAGAAATCATGCACATGCAATTTTTGTTACCAAACTGAAATGCTTCAGCCTAAACCCAAAGCATTTCTGGAATGCTATGTTACAGCTGTCATTGCTCCAAACTCCTCTCCAGCATCACGGTTGTTCTCTGTCTCCCAAAGCTGCTGTGTAATTGCTATGATCTCAAGTCCCTCTAGACCAGCAAGAGATACTGTAGTGAACCATGGGAGCTGTAACTTGATCCAGACAGCACAGGCTCTGGGAGAAAATAAGGATGCAAGATATCCAAAGCAGAGCTTCTCCTAGGCCTCGTGTGGCATTTCAGTTGGTGATTTAAAAAACCCAAAACCAAACCCAAAACCCACCCCTCCCTGGATTTGGGTGATGTGTTCCCAGTAGACTTGAATGCTGCAAGAGACCCCA
>JANHGO010000053.1:25804507-25880821 GCA_024606505.1 Aquila spilogaster
TTGACCACTCTACGACTACGAGGACTCGACGACTTCGACGACTCCGACGACTCGACGACTCGACGACTTCGACGACTTGAAACTTGACCCTTCCACAAAACCCAACTCTTTCCAATCTCTGGTCTGGGATTCCCTGTGTGGGAAGCAGGTAAAAGTCACAGTCATGTTGATAAGCAAGGATGCTTCATTGCCAGGTGTGAGGAGCTCAGCTTGCAACTGGTGATGTGAAGTGTTAAATCCCAGCCTCCCCTATGCCTGGCACTAGCATGAAACGAAGACAGGGTTCACTCTCCAGCGCACTGAGGATTGCTGGGGAGATGCTGCAGTTACAATTGGGGCATGTGAAGGTTTCAGGAAATTGAGGATCCACAAGCAATAGCCAGAATGCAGTGGTTGATCACCTCTGGCATTTCACCCAGCATTAGCTTAGGGATTGATGCATGTATGGGTTACATACACGCCTTGCTTGCCGTCAAGCCTCCTTGGAACTGTGAGGCTATCGGAGGTTATTGCACATTGGGCTTTTTATTTCCCAGGAGGAGGTGCAAACCTTGGAGACGTGGCAGTCGAAGGTACCAAAGGGAGAGAGCAAGCTCTGAGATGAGGTGGGGGTGAAATGTATTCAATTAAAGGAACATTTAAAGGATTTGTCTCTGAGGACAATTCATCCATAGTTTACGTATAAAAACAACTGTCAAGGTACTTACTGATTTGAGTTTTTTTGAAGGGTATGTATCCTTTGAGCATTTGTCCTATTTAATTAGGCAAAGTCATACTGTTAACTATTAAGTTCAACAATAGACAGAGACAATTTGTGACTGGTCCCAGCAGGTTGGGAAGTGAAATAACATGTAAAAGCATAAAGGCATCTGGTTGTAAGTGGGGTAACCAAATCTCTGATAGAAATGATAGTTTCCGTAGTATTCTGCAATAATGCCAGGGTTGTGAGAGCTCTGAGATGGACAAAGTACCATTTCTTAGAGCTGTCCACAGAGAGATGCAAAAACTACAATGTATTTGCTGTTTACATTTCTGGGGGCTTTTTTTGGCTTTTTTTTTGTTGTTGTTTTGTTCTGTGTGTTTTTGGGTTTGTTGTTGTTTTGTTTAATTTGGTTTTGGTTTGGTTTTTTTTGTGTGGTTAGTGGATTTGTTATTTTATTCCAGCACTATGAGTGGGGTTTTATAAGGAGGTACTAGCAGAGAACTACCTTGATTGAGTCATAAAGATATACATGTAGAACTTTATGTTTGCCAAAGGATGACAAAGATATCAAGGTGTCATGGTTTAACCCCAGCCAGCAACTCAGCCCCACACAGCCGCTCACTCACTCCCCCCCGTGGCGGGATAGGAGAAAAAATCAGAAGGGTAAAAGTGAGAAAACTTGTGGGATGAGATAAAGACAGTTTACCTCTTAAGGTAAAGAAAAAGCCGTGCACGCAAGCAAAGCAGAAGAAGGAATTCATTCACTATTTCTCATGGGCAGGCAGGTGTTCAGCTGTCTCCAGGAAAGCAGGGCTCCATCGTGTGTAATGGTGACTTGGGAAGACAAAATGTCATAACTCTGAACGTCCCCCGCTTCCTCCTTCTTCCCCCAGCTTTATATACTGAGCATGACATCATATGGTCTGGAATATCCCTTGGGTCAGTTGGGGTTGGCTGTCCTGGCTGTGTCCCCTCCCAACTTCTTGTGCACCTCCAGCCTCCTTGCTGGTGGGGTGGGGTGAGAAGCAGAAAAGGCCTTGACTCTGTGCAAGCACTGCTCAGCAGTAACTAGCACATCCCTGTGTTATCAACACTGTTTCCAGCACAAATCCAAAACATAGCTCCTTACCAGCTACTACGAAGAAAATTAACTCTATCCCAGCCAAAACCAGCACACAGGGAAAAATGGGCTATGAGTACCTTCCAGCCTGATTCAATATCATTTTGGTGAAGGCTCCAGAAAGCTCTACAGAAGGAAGAGGGTCCCCATCCACTTGCCAAGAGGGAAGATTTGGAGGCATCTTAGTGTTTTTGCAGTCTGTACTTCTTTGTATCTGACAGAACTGCATTTTTCATTGGAGAACTAATTATTCAATTAGTTTGGGAGCAGGTAAACAAACAAGTAGATGGTTTTTGTCTGATGAACTGTGCATAAAAATTACATATTTACCACTGTTCAAGTATAAAATGGAAGGAGAGCACATATAAGATGTAAACTGCCAGTTATTTTGATTCCTGCTTTCCACTGATGGAAAGCTAGCAAGTTCTGCCACTACTAGTCCACAAGGCAGGATTAGAAATGGATGAACCACCATGCCTATACTGAGAACCAATGTAAGTTGAGAATTATGAACTGAATTCTAAAGCTTTCAATTCTTTATTTAAAAGAGGGGTTTTTTTAGTTTTAACACTTTTATTCCTTTTTTTCCTCTTTTTGCTTGCATATGTAACATGTGCATGGATAGGAGCAAAATTAAGGAAGTATAACAAATGTCTTGGACCTAGAGAGTTTCCTGTCTCCACTGTTGTCAGAGTGTGGTCGAGCCTGAGGACTTGGAACTATTTTCTTCAGGCTAGACAAAGCAATTTCTATCCTTCCTTCATCTTTTCACATGAGAGAGATAGAAAGGAACAAAGGAATCTTCCAGCCTACTCCTCACATACAGGGAAGGATTCATTTTGATCTGGTGAAATATAAGGTGGGTAACCCTATATTGTACTCCGGTTCAAAGATATTTCCATGTGGACCAAGGATGGGATTGAGAATTGGAATAGTCCAAGTTTGTTCTTAGCTCTTTCAGAAGTGGAAATCAGGCAAGTTCGTTTGATGTTCTCATTCCTCTGCAAAATAGGGAAAGATACATTATTTAGGATGAATAAAGATAATTTATTAACATCTGAAAAGCAGTTTGAGTTCTCTAGACACAAATTATTGTAGGAAATGTGAGAAATGTAGAGAAGAGACACTATTATACTTGAGATGAATCTTTTGCTTCCCCCATCAATCAACTTAGTTTGCTCTGAAATTCCAATGAAATGTATAGTATTGTAATAGCTTTAAGCCTGAGTCGAATTTTTAACTGGGCTAAGTCACCTTTGCAATTGGCCTGTGCTCTTTGGAATAGAGTGGCCAGTGAGAGACAGTGTTGTATGGTATGGGCTAATCTGTGGTTGGTGGTCCTGGGGAAAGGAAAGGAAAGTTTTTTAGAATAGTTTAAAAGTTTTCTGGCCCATTAGTTCTTAGCTGGAAAAAATGGAAGTGACACACTGGTGACAGGACTAATACAGAGCATTCCCGCACACTGTCAGCTGAAAGCCCTTCCGCTTCCCAGCATTATTCTTGGTCAGTTTTCACGGACTTTGCTAAATACTGAAAGTTCCTGAGGAAGAGAAGGAAAGGAATAAAAGCCTCACTTCTCTCACCTCCTCGCCGTGAACACTGGACACGGCTCTGTGCCTTGCAGAAGGATGACAGATATGGCTCTCCATAATGGCTCCCTTGGTCCTGCACTGACAAGTGTAATGTGTGCGTGTTGATACTCTCTGCCAACAGCTCGGTAAATCATCCGTGGGACCATCATCAGGGGGTCTGTGAACTGGGTTGCCGCTACTGAAGGAAGCAATCTGAAACAGCACGCAGACGGTGCCCTGATTTACAACTGTTTCCTCCCTCTAGGCCAAGGACACCTCTAACTCTGTGAGGAGCTGGTTTCTCTTCTGTCTACTGTCTCTTGCCTGTAAAAGTGCCAATCCTTAGTAGCTCTCATTTTTCAGCTCCTGGCATTTGTTGCTGTCCCTGTGATGCAGCAAACCGTGTGCCTTTTTTTTACATATTCATGTCCTGAGCAAACCCAGGATGCACCACCACCTTCAACTCAAGCTAGGTCTACACCTGTATGCGCTCACAGTATTTTCTGTGACTCCTCAGACAGACCTGTCCCAAAGCTAACAGGAGTCCATGTGGAGTTTTCCTTCAATGAAGGGAAACGTTGCCTCAGTTTTCTCAGTCTTGCCTTACACAGAAATGTATGAAATAGATGCCCAAAGCTGCAAAGTTTTGGTTTTAAAGGCATACCCCCACTAGGAATGGCAGATCCAATGCAGGCACAAGGTTTACAAAACAGGGTCATTCTTAATGGCACAAACCTGCCTCTCCCCTGTTACTTATGGCTCGCATGATATGCAATTATTTTCCCAATTGGAAGCTGAGATTCACTTTGAATGACTTATTTTTTTCATTCCCTCTGATAGATGAGCCCATCTGAGACACTGACACACAGTGAACATCTTCATCTTCAAGTCTACATTTGCTCCAAACCAAGGTCCACCACAGGATAGTTGCATTTTTGAACTTTTTCCGTGAGGACTGTTTTCCCATTTTCACACTTCTGATTATGTTGAATGTATGTATGTAAATAAGATCATGACACTGCCCTGTAGTCTGGTGTATAGGTGGTCTTTTTTAACCTCTGCTTTGTGTCAGGACATGGAGGTCAATAAAATCCTATTCCATAAGCAAGGACCTTTAGAAACATCTGCACACCATTTAACCCTACCTGAATGTGTAACTTCATTGAGGGTCGGGTGCAGGCTGCCTGTATAGACAAGAAATTATACTATTGCTGAATTAGATATACAGAAAATCTGCACATGCTTTGATTAAAACTTCACTGATTTAATTCTGGTGACACAAAGGAAATCTGGAGATGTAAGATTATACTGAGGTTAGACAAATCAGGGAAATATCACACTATGTCCTGGTTTTGTATATATCTCCCTGACTATCTCCTGGGGGCACTGTTAGATTCAGGATATTATGTTAGCTAGACTTTTGGCCTGACCCAGTATCTTTGTTCTTTCACTTTTAATAGCTTCAGCATAGCTGTTTGCACTTCTTGTTTGAAGAAGACTTCTAGAGTGTAAGCAGTCTCAGGCAAACAAAATGTGTCTGTTGCTCAAGTGCACAGTTGCATTGTTATGTTAAATCACCTCAAACACTGTGGGTGAATTTTTTTCCTCCCTAAAGGTAAAAGGGAGGCATCTTTGAAGAGCACTCTGGGATAAATATCTAAAACGGGTGACGTGAACTGTTGTATGGATATGACTCTCTGTCAGCTATGGAGGGCAACCAGATGACTGCCTTAACATAGGTGCCTAAATTTTAGATCATAAAAGTTAGGAGAGATGATACCTTTTTGTAGTGTTAGCTGCTCTCTTTTGATGGTAGGGGAAGATCTAGCACTGGTACGGGATTTAAGCTGTATCAATGCTGTAGTTTACAATAAGTAGGGAGAACGCTACTCAAATCATGGTTATCCTGGGTGTCTCTGGGAAGTTTTTCTGGTCAGCTCTTGCATCACGTCAAGTATTGCTCTTGCCCCAAGGTTGCAATCTGCTGAACCAAAATACTATGTCCTTGGGTACATCTCATCTGTAGTGCCATCCAGTGAACATCAGTGAGAGGTCGATGCTTATTTATTACACTTTTGGAAATTGCTTGGGCTAATTTATGTGGGAAGCTTCGCTAGATGGATAAGCATGGCAATCCCATTGGTCTCACTGCAGAGGGGGAGGATTAACAGGCAGCTTCATCTGCCATGACGAAACTTCTCTCTGACATCTGGGCCATTAAAGTAAATGACAGGTTTTACTGCAGTGTCCATCTCTTGGAGGGACATTGACAATTTGCTGCTTAAAACTCAAGTCACAGCAGAGCACTTACTTAGATGACAACTGAGACCTTGGCATAAGTAGCCAATATTGATAATATACAGCACAAACACCACATGAAGGGTGGAAAACATCACTCAGACATGCCTCGTTGGTGTAGATCAACAAATAATGCTTCCTTCTCTGTTATGCTCCAGGGAGAGAACCTTTTTGCTCAGTGTGTGGTAAAGGCAAAAAGTACCAACTTTGATTCTGTTTTTCTTTATTCCTGACAAACATGATTTATGAATTAGAACACTTGTTTCATTACCGAAAGGATCTATCTGCTCAGTGCCCTGACACAATGATTTCCTTCTAAGATTTTCTGCCCATGCATTTCCTAGCCCCATTTGTACACTGTCTTGTAAGTTCCATGAATCATTACAGATAAGTAAATCCTTCTCTTAACCTTTTGGGGTGACAGCATTGCTAATATTTTCTGAACATATACTCCCAGCCTTTCTAGAAGAGAAGACACTTTGCTTTGTTGTGCAACTCAATAAATACAAAAGCATTCCTGTTCCCCTTTTTGATCAAATTGGTAGAGTTTTTAAACCCTTCACATTGCTTGCACACAGAGTCTTTTAAGCGAGAAGTGCTCCATCAAAGCTTTGAAACTACTTTTGAAGTTCATGTGTGCATCATCATATTTGATTATTTTATCACTGAATACAGATACTGAATATTTTACAAAGCTTCTTAGCAATTTAATGAATTGTAAAAAAAAAAAAGTCCGTGTTTGTATAGCCTTTGAACTCCTCCCTCTGCTAGCAGAGTAATTTGGTGTGCAGTAGCATGGGATTCAAATTGCTTTAGCTTTATCATAGTTCTTTTGCCATATTGAAGAAAAGCTACAGGTAGGCAACGTGATTCAATTATTTGACTTAGAATAGGAAAGGAAAGCCTGGAGCTCAATGGAGATTCTTATGGAAAAAAAATGGAGGCCAAAATGGACTGTAGAAAAATCGCAGCAGAGATGAAAAATTTCTATATGGAAAAAAAAAATCCAGAAAGAAATGTCATGTTGCCTAAATAATCTTTCTAACTTTTCTCCAAGAAAAATTATATTTTGGGGTTTGAAAAGATTTTTTTTTCTTATGAAGTGTTAGAATGCACAAACAACATCGTGATAGAAGGGTTTTGATTCCTTAGCTCACCGAAAGGTAGGAACAACTTTCATCCTCTATTCAGAAAAAAGATAAGTTGTTTTAATTTTATTCCCATGACCATTTATCAAAGATGCAATAAAAATATCTCTTGCCCACCTTTCATAGTGATGTCTCACCCCCTTTGATGTCTGCGAGTAGCCAGGTAACCAAGCTGTCCGTGACATGAATTTATTCATTGAGACAAAAACAAGTCAGGAATACAGACATTCCTTTAAGCATTAGCAAAAAACCAACCACAGGTGTATCCTGACAGTAACATAAAGTAAGACCATAGGTTTGTTGATTATCTCTTCTCTTTTGTTAGGGTTTGGGGTTTTTTTGTAGCTTTCTAGGCTCGGATAGGTCACGTATAGCCCACACAGCGATGTACTGCTGCAGTGTTTTCCATTACAGCAGTAAGTCCTTTCTAGTGGAAATTTTTGGGGGCAGGATGGCTGCATAGCTGACTAGGGGCCAGATTCTGCTATGCTTTGAAGGGGTGAGGACTTATGCCGGGTGATTTAATTCATTTCCCCAGCTTGCTCCAGTAACAAGGTACCACTCATTGTGAGCAGAGGTCACCCATAACGAGAGCAGTTGCTATAATTAGCTGTCATCATTCTGAAATGGCAAGCACTAAAAAACCTCTCCAGGTTGTTGTGGGTTTTTTTGTCTCCCTTTTTTGGCCACACCCTTTCAGAATGAATAGGTCTTGCCTGAAATCTGTCAAAGGACTGTCAAGCTGTGTTGCACAAGGTAATGCAGCAGGTTTCTGATTGTCCTGGACTTTTGTAGCAGTGAATCTTTCAACCTAGTGCATTTTTTAAGACACATCATCTTGTCTTTTCTCTTTCAAGGTACCCCATCCATATTTAACGTCCCCTGGAGCTTCATCTGTATCCAATTTCCTCCGCATGTCTTGGTCTAAATAGTTGTCATGTAGCTGCCGTTCACAGGAGTTTTATTCTTTTTCCTGGATTTTCTAGTGTTGGGTGGGGTAATTCTTACATCTAGGAGCAAAACTTACCCAGCGGTCTCCATAGAGGTTACAGGAATGTTGGTTGATATACCCCTGCTCTATTTATCTAATCGGCTAGTGATGAATAATGAAGGTAAAATATGCAATGTTCGTGTTTTAGAGATAATTTGAAATGGAGGAGGAATACACTTCAAAAAAAAAAGTGGATGTCTAATGTCCCACTGCACAGGTGTCAGCCTGTTCCAGAGCTCATTGAACTCTGGGCATGGAGACTGGTAACATGTGAAAGCTGCTGCAATGTTGCTGTTGCCTTGTGTTCTGTCTACAGGGAAGAAATAAGTATTGGGTGTTCCAGGTATGTGAAAAATGTTAGCTTCAAATTTGATGCTATGGCTCCCAGTTGTCAGACGATGACTAGATAGAGCAAAGGAGATGTTTGATTCTATGACCCGTATCTTTGAGCAGTAAGTATGCGTTTAATTTTCTGGTGGCTGATGAGATGAACCTCCATTGAAAACACAGGTATTTGCTAATCTTAATGAAGTTGTAGCAGACAGAAGGCTGAATGCAGTGTAAAAAGTGCTCTTTACAAGGGATAGCAATCCATTCTACCGTTAACCATAGCAAGTTGTTGCTTGTATTTTTCCCTTTGAAAAGGAAAGATAAAATGAATGACAACAAGATCTGATTTTGTAAGCTCTAATGCATGAAGATGTCTGCGTGGGAGTCCTTGTGCTGCATTTTACTGAAAAAAAAACCCCAGAAGAAGTTAATCTGCAGAAGCCTTAAATCTATGCCATCCTATGAAGATTACTCCCCCCCTACTTTCATTGCCCAAGGATGAATAAAAAATAGAGATCTGTTCTCGTGCACTATCTAGGAAGGTCAAAGATGCACGAGTTTGCAGTTGTACCAGTCGCAGTCCTGGAGATCGCTTACGAGTAATGTAGCTGAGGCACCTGGCAGATGCCAGCAGAGCTAAAGAAGGGAGTAAATCTGCTCTGTGGAGGTAGGTACCAGGAAGTGAGGCCGTGAGACTTGGATTCCCCTTCACAGTTGAAAGGAAAGAGGATGAAAGGATGACCTGGCAAAGCAGACTTCCTGGTGTGCAGCGTATGCGGCTGACACCTACGTGTCTAGGAATGTGGACTATTTGGGTACGAGCCGCTGTCCACATCCTTCCTCTGGATGCAAGGAGGTTAAGATCTGGTTCACACTGTCAAAGACTTGAGTGAGACAATTAGCCTGACTGGAGAATCTGATACTGGTACCAAGAAAAAGAAAGTTAAAAATAACCACCATTTAACTTCCAGTCATGTTTTTAGTTGGTATATTGTTTTGATCATGATATCCTAGATATCTATGTAAAAGTAGGATAAATTGCTCTCTAGAAGTACCAAACTCCAACTATCACATTGTCTGAAATGCATCACTAATAGCACTCTGGTTAATTACTAACTTTACAATACCTGTCTCATAGTAGCTCATACATGCACTGTAATAACTATTATAATGTCTGCCACTGCAACTCTAGGCACACTATGCTTATATCAGAGGTTATTAATAAGGTTAAAGAATAGTTGAGTCACTTGGAGCAGACATTTTGTACCAGCTGCAGAGGAATTTCTAATGAACTGTTTCCTGATGAGACTTGAAGGTTTCTAACAAACAGAACATGACATTCACACTCTCTGACATAATTTTAAAACTCTCCACTTCTCTCACCGTCTTTTTTCTGTCATCTAGGCAATGGAGAGCACTGCTGTGGTAATGTTTGTATTCTTTACTCCTCTCCTAAGTGAATCTTCTGGTACTCGTCTTGTCTTATTTCAGCTCTTCACTGTTTTTGATATGTTAATGGAGTAGTCCAGGAAAGCCCCAGACATGGAGCTTGGGTCAAGCACATGCTCTGACAATTTTGGCACTGTCAGCAGTAGTGTGAGCCGCTTATGCTTTCCCACCGATCCATCCTAATTGACTGCTTGACTGACTTGAATTCCTATTTTCCACCCTCTGTTGAGGTTATCTGTAGGACTCCTCTTTAACACTGGTTGATTTTATTCTTATTCTCTGGCAAAGTCTAAAGTTTTACAAGATTCCCTTTTTTTTGTAAGCATAGCAAAAACCGCTTGGATGACTGGGCTCTAGAACCAGAAGAGTATGTGACAATGTGCAACTATGCAGACAAGATATGGCTTGTTGCTCTAACAACATCTGAGCCTCTGTTTCACCCTTCCAGCCTCTCTGCATGGTCTTACATAGCATTTCTGTTTCACTTTTTTCTACCAGAGACCCGAAGTCAGACATATTTTTCTCTTGCAAAGCATCTGAAACCCTTGGGAGACCAACTTGGGGGACTAATTTGGACACTGAACAAGGAACTTCTTAGAGCTGTCCAGAGGAACCATTAGGCCAATGTGTCCACAGCGTTACATGGAACCCCAAATCCAGCAAAGATGGTGGAGAAGGAACGACAAAGGATTCATAATTCTCAATATTTCTTTCACGGGACCTAACTTAATGTCTTTCTACTTTCTGTTACCGAATTCTGGGTTAAGACAAAAGAAGAAACAGTGATGTGGGTGCAGAGAAAACTCCAAATTTCCTTCTGTTGCAGTGATTGAGTACTCAAGCCTGTTTAAGATGAGGTTGTTTCTACATAGCACTTATTATATGCTCCAATAATGGAGCAAATATAGCTGCATTAGTGTAGTCCTTTGCCTGCATGCAATAGTCCTGTCAAGATTAGCTCAGGATCATATAATTTGAATTTAGAGCATGGATTCACTGAACCTGGAGTGAAGCTAGGAGATTACCTCCACACTACTTCATTGCATGGTAAGGCCATTGTCTTGGGCTCTGGCTCCAAGCTGTAGCACCTTCAAGCTGTAATCTCTCTTCCTGCCCCTGCTTGACTAAAGCTTGGCCCTGATTTAAGCAAGGCAAGGCACTGTCATTAATGCAGCTGCCTATTCATGCTGATGACATGAGCAGTTTATTCAGTAGGTGGTATTCAAAGTGGCACTGAGGTTTGGTCTGCTTTCAGCATCCCATCCATCAGCTGAGCACTGCATAAACAATGCTCTGACACTTTCTAGATTTAGAGTTGTTGGGGTTATTTTAGACAATTTCATTTGTTTTGGTGGCTCACAGAAAACATGTGCTTTCTCTCCTGCCAAGAAAACAACCACTCCATTTTTGTTTATTTGCACCTCTTTGGGAGGGGAAAAGGGCAGGACAGGATTGCGTTCTTAGGCAGAAATACAGTCAACATGAGAAAGATAGAAACGTCCTTAGCGGACCCTATAGAGGTTTGCCTGTCCTAAGGGCATAGATTTGTGGGGTAACACTTTTAGAAATTCTGAATACATCTGTGTCTTGCTGACTTGACTTCAAGGTGATAGAGAAGTTTCTAAAACCTGCAGAATGGAAATACTTGGAACCAGGCTGTAGAGCTGTAGCTTGCTAAGCAAGGGAGAAGGGGATCAGAGCATGAGAGCCTTTCCTGTGATTTGGGAGGGAGTTGAACTGGGTCCTCTGTCTTACAAAGAGGACACCCAAGTTAGTCAGTGACTGCTTTGCACTAGGGATGTTCTTCTCTCCCTGTCTCTTTCTTTTTTCATGTGCTTTCCCTTTTTTCAGTCAGAGGTGAACAGAAGAACAGCATGAGGTCCCAGGCAAGCAAAACCCTTGCACAAATCTACGTGCAAGACGGTACCTGCACGCGAGCCTCCTGTGCCATCCCCAGAGCCGGTGGCTGTGCCACCTGCTCAGCCGTCCTCTGACAGCCTGTCTCACTTGTCACGCTGGTCCTCCCTGCTGTTCAGTGGCATCACAGCTGGGCTGTGCTGCTCGCGCTCTCACCACCAGTCCCCCAGCAGATGTTCCTTTCCCAGTTTGTCGGCTGGGGTTGGGAAAGGTCACCGGCATGGCAAAGCGGGGAGGGAGAGAAGTGTTGTCATCTCTGACAGGTCTCCAATGCCCCTCTTCTGTACAGGCTCTGGCCACTCAGGACCACAGGGAGAGCTGTGTGTGTGGGATCAGGCAGTGAATCTACCAGTCCTTCTGTCCATACATGTGTCTGACAGAGGTGTATCTGTCTCAAAGATCAGAATTTCCTACAAGGTCTATGAAAGTAAGTGTCTGAGTGGAGGAAAGTGGTGCGTCCACAGAGAAAAGGCAGTAAGCTTGTGCTACACAGACATCAGAGTCACTAAGGGAAAGAGATGCTGGAAACCCTGTTCATGGGAATTACTTTCAGAGGGGAATCATTCCCACTTAGACAAGAGAAGGAATTTCCTAATGACATGCTTATTTTCTTCTGCATTTATTTATAATATTGATTATAGTAGTTATTTTTGGTTTGGTGTTGCAAAGTGGCAAAGGTGAAAGCACACATTTTCAGTGCTGTTCAAAACCAAACTCTAAAAGCAAAGCAAGCATGGGCTAAAGTAATACAGCCCTTGCACAGCTCCGTGCAAATGCGAGTTTGGTTTAATGGAGCATTCGGGTTGCGTTTGACGTCTCTTATTTAAACACAGGAACACTCTCCAAAGGAGCCCACGGACTAAGATGTGTGTATCACTGGGATCAGCTTGAATTCAAAAGCTTGTTGATAGCACCTTCTTGCCTCTGCTATCTGACCATTCACCAACCAGCTAATTTTACTTCTTCTGTAAAGTATTAGGTGATTTACTGCATTGTGGTTTAATATCTCTTTGACCTTTCAGGTCATCAAAGATCACTACCAGCACCTTTGGATTATATAGATGAACCAGGGAGAGTACAAGGCTCCTGATGGCTGGTACTGCAGAGCAGTCATGCATGAAATAAGAGATTAATGTGGGTTCCCATAATCTGGATCAACACACAAGAATGTAAAGCTGGCTTTCTCTCTGAGTGCTTTGCACATTATGAGCTGTCATTAGTTTCTCCATCTGCCTGAACTACCCTCATGGGACATGCAGCTCTCCGGTCCTCCTCCCCGCTGTTCCCCAGCTCTCTGGCCAAGCGCTGGTTCCCAGGCTCTGCTGTGCAGGATCATGTCTACCATGAATTACAAGTGTTCAGGCTCAGCACCAGGGTATGAAGGTGAGGATAGAGGAGAGCAGGGAGGGAGGTTGCGTTTCACTCCTGGCACCGGTGGCAGATGTGCTGTGCCTCTGATGCCATGTTTGCTCCCCTGGCTTGCTGGGGAGACGTGATGCAGCAGGTGCTGCATCAGTGGCATCTCTGGGAAGGCTGATGTGGCTCCAGGTATGTCTGATCCTGCTGGGGACCAGGGCCCCAAGGGAAAGTGAGAGCAATAGGGAAATGAACTATGACTCCAGCAGTGCTCTATAGCAGCTCAAAAGCAGCAGATTTTCCTTTTCATACAGCTGCAGACACAGTCTGCTTTTCCATTTACTAACAGTAAAATGAACAGAGAAACAAACAAACATTGGAGTTTTTACTGTTTCCCAGTTCAACAAAATCCCATTTTCCAGTGGAAGAATATGTAATCCCTAGAATCTTCAACCAGCTGTGCTGCTGCCTGCTATTTCCAATTTCATTCCCATGATGCGGTGTGCACCCTAAAGATGTGCTTTCATCAGCTCCTTAATGTAGGTGAGTATATCTCACTGTAACTTACCCAGGCTTTTTGCAATTTGTCTATTGGAAATGATCTGTAGTCTTTTTACATGTGGCCCTCAGCTGCAAAACCCTCTTAAATCTTTGTCAAATAGGTAATAATGAAGAGAATACATTTTTATGCAGCAGCATGGACCTTCTGACTGCAGCACACAGTAATCTGTTACCCTCCAATGTTCTTGCAGTACATTGAGCTGTCACTCAAATGACCTGAAGAGAAAAGAGGAGACGAAGAAGCCGAAGAAAATTCTGGTGCTTGAGTGAAAAATAGCTACATTTAGCCAACAGGGCTGTAATAATGTTTCATATCCTAATAAAGATTACTGCAAAATGTGCTTAATGGCAAACTAAATTAGCAGTATATGCTTAATTTGGATCTGGTAAAACTGATGTTTATTCAGAAGATACGACCCTGCATTGAAAAATTCACATGCAACAGAATCTCCCTTTCAAGCTGTCTATACAGGTGCACCCATATACCTACTTCCTTATCCACCCTACAGCCTTAGTGTCCCCTTAGCCATTATGGCTGCTATGGTACTGCCTGGATAACAACCAGTGCATGTGTGCTGTGCACGTCTGCACAGGGGTCTGGGCACCAAACCCATGCACCAGCGTTGCCTTTACCTGAAGATGTTGCAAGTGGAAGAGGCATCAAAGGGGATGGGCAGAAGGGTAACAGCAATGAGAATATTCATTGGTGTTGACTAGCTGGTGGCTACTGAGGACTGCAGCTGCCGAAATCAGCTGTGGGCTGCTACATGTTGGTGGATATTGGGGCTTTGGCAAAAACAGAAAGCAGTCAGAAGCTTACAATGAAATGATGAGAGTCGGCATAGATGTGCATCTTTCTGACAGAGGGCAGATTTTTAGAGGTATTGTAAGCGGAATGCATTTCCAAGCACCAACCTAAAGACAGTCTTCAGCTCTGAGCTGTCCAAGAAGGTGTTCTGCAGCGCTGATTTTGACCAGTGAGTGTGGCAAGTGTGGGGTGTTGAAACATCACTGAATATGTTGTTAGTCTTGGCTCAAGTAGCAGTCAAGGTGTCCTACTGCTAGTGTGAAGGGTCATCCCACATCTTTCATGCCCTATTGGGAACTACACTGAAGCAGCTGCATTTCTGTGAAGATGAGCTGACCACAGAGCACTCCGGACACGGCATTTCCTGACTGGCCCCAGGAGCCAAAGAACCTCTACATCCCATGTACAAAGTCCTGTGTTGAAAGAAATTACCCTCTGTCATCTAAATCAGCTTGATGCCCTCTTGGCAGGCTCTAGAGACAACTTTCAAGTCATACTGCAGATCTGGTCAGTAAAAAGGAAGGCCAGTAGCTTCAGTCTCCAGGTCTGTCAGTAAGGTATAGCAGTAAGACTTCATTTTTCTCTTCTCAAAGTGTCATATACAATGTTTCTCACTCGCTTGCAATATTTAATACATAACTCACTCTTTGTACATATGTCAGTAACCCTGTAGATTCCCCAAACTGAAATACATCTTGTTTTTCTGAAAATGTGTGCTGTTGTCAGTACCATATTCTTGTATTGCAGGACGCCTCTGAAGGCCCAGGGCTGTGGAAAATCTGATTTCTGTGTTAAAATAAGAAATCACTTAAACAAGTGACGTGAAAGTGCACACATTATTACACGGGCATGGAAACAGGGAAGGAAAGCATGAGCTCATATTTTGAGTCTAGTAGAGCAGTCTGCCTGTGGTTTCCTTCTCCTTTCTCGTGTACCTGACTCATCTGTAAGTACAAAGTTAATTACTGTCTTTATATGGACAAGCCTCAGATCAGTCTCTCTGTTCCAGACCCATCTGCTTGTGTCCAAATGAAATCTCAGCGTGTCTGTCTGGCATTTCCTCTTGATGTGTCATCCCCAGCTCCAGTTCAAGAAAGTTAAAACTCAGCTTTTCATCCTTCATCACAACTCTCAGTTGTTAATCAACAATCTCTCCCTCTTTTGAGGCAACTCTGCTGTTTGGTAGGTTGCCCATTTCTTATATTTTTCCAGACATGTTGGGGCTTCTGCTTGTCCTTTGCTTCTTCACATTTAGGAGATACTCCTTAAGCACCCAGAAAAACAATCTCCAATCTTTTGTTGAATCCCCCAGTAAAACCCTCTTTTGCTAGGAGGCCAAACAATCCCTCAAAAAAGAAAAAAAATAAAAAGCACCTCATTAATACCTAAAATATCAAGACTTTTTACTTGTGCTTGCTTTCCTAATTATCAGATTAGATGATTCAGATTCTTTCTGAAATTTGCTTGTATTGCTATTTGAGCAAGAAGCTGGAACTTGTAAAAGCAGTGTGATTTGGAATAGAGAATGGTCGCATGATTTTCACTGTAAATTCACCCACTGTTAGAATAACAATAGATTTAATTCTTTCCCCAAAGGACTCCCATGGCAAAAGTCCGATGGCAACAAAAGCAAAATCAGAGTGGACAAAACACCAGCTCCCCATCTGAAATCAGTCCTTCAGATCCCTGCATATGACTGTGATTCGGCACCCTTATCTGGCTAGGCAAGGGAGCTGTGCAGTTGTATTAGATCTGTGTCGCGTGCCTCTGAATTTGTATGATTTTTTCCTTGTATGGGGCTTTATGGCTACAGCTACAATTTGCAAAGATCAGTGTTTTATAATTCATTAATTTGCTTGTTGCTGTTACCATGGTGCTTTTATTTGGCAGGCAGGGAACACTCTTAACAAGTGCACTGAAGTCAAGCTGGAATTAATTTCTGCTTTCTCTCTGTTTCTTTTCCTTGCCCCTCCAGTGGGCAGGTGTGGAAGGAGCCAGTCAGGAGTATTTCTCGCAGTTTGATGGGAAGTTGCTGAAGCTGGAAAAGGGGCACATGCCTGTACACCTGCTCTCGTCAAGACATCCTGTCCCAGCCAGCATCTCCTGGGGCAAGGAGGAGGATGAACCTTCCTGCACTGACACAATCCGGATGACCTGTGGTGATGGAGAGGGAAAGCACAGTAGAGGTGGCAAGAAACATGTTGGTGAGGCATGGCAGAAAGGTGTGAGGCTGACCTGGAAAGCAGAGAGGTGGCCCAGTGAGTGCTGACCCAAGGCGGGAGGTAGATACAAACCCCTGACACCAGAGTGTGTCCATGTGGCTTTCGGGTCTGGGGTGGTTCCCTGTGTGTCTATGGAAATGTAATTAGGCAACTTGGCTAAGAAACCTGTTTTGTCGCCACTCCCAATGTCAGAGCATTTACCCTTTCCAAAGGTTATTTTACTAAAGTGTATAGTAAAATATTTTTTTGCAGACGAATCCTGATTTTTCCAATTACGGAACTAAATAAGATGTAATGCTGTCATAGTAGCAGAGCTAAAATACCCACTGGTAAGCATACTGCAACAAGTTTAAATCCTGCACCAGATGTTTGTGAATAGTGTATACTGTGCCCAGGAGCTGTGACTTTCAGGAGAGACAGCTGTTGTTGTTTCTTGGGTTTCAGCCTAATTAGAGCTACCGCAGAGCAAATGTGGGTGGATCAGGTCTCCAGAGCTGGTCTGCTTGTACATGTACAAGCTGTGTGTGTGGTCTCAATGCCTGGTCGCGGTGGGCCTGTGGTTGCTCTGACTCCCACCAGTAGACAGGAATCTGAGTTGATTTCAACAGGGACATGTCAGATTCAAACTGGGCTGTGAACATTGGGGCCTGGGACCCCAGAAGCACAATGACAACTGGGAGGGCAAACCCAAACCCTCTTCAAAGAAAGACCTGAATCAGGCAATGGGACAAATTCAGGAGGATCAGAGAAACCTTCTTCTTGGCAGAATCACTGCTGTAAAGGGTAGCTCTGCTCGGGGCGGGGAGGCCAGGAGGCACCAGAGATGTTTGTTCTCCGTGCATCCTGGAAAATGCCTCTCTGCAGCCCAGGGTGGAGGTATGCTGCAAACTCTCTCCTCCCTGGGAACATGTAAAGAGGTGGGACTGCTCTGTCCAGGGGGGACTCAGAGGTTTGATTCAGTGGGGCTGAAGTCAGGGCAAGGACCACTTCTTGCGTGCCTTGAGCTTCCCACCTTCCTCAAAGACTGGCTGCCGACCGCTGCTCTCATTGGTCCTCACCGATGCTGGAAACAAGTCACTGGTGTCACTGGATTGTCAGACCCCAAAATGGCCATTCCCACCTCATGCCTGCCGTAATCCTGCATGGTGAACAATTTGCGTGCTTTCATCCTGACCAGCGTGTATAGTTCCCATTAAGTAATATTTGCTCTGTTTTCTCATTGTCCTTTTGCGCCTTCTTCTAAATCAGCAATTGCCATTCAGTTTTTTCAATGAATCTTCGGAATTCAGTTCTGTGGTACTTGCCACAGTATCCAAGTTCCCAAAACCTCAGATCTGGGCAGAATCTGACCATACGCTTCATCTCTCAGCTTCGTGTTGCTGCTTGCTCTCATCATCCTGACTTCAGAGCTGGTTGATCAAGTTTCTGTCCAGGTGACAGTGTTCACATCCAAAGGAATTTGAACTAACTTTGACAGTAAGGTTTTGTGATATGATATTAGAAGCTTTGCAAAATCGTTGTATATCATAGTTGCTCTCTTGCCATCATCCATACAATTTTTTTGTATTGCCTCATATCTACTCTCTTCAGTGTCCCATTTGCCTGGTGTCTTCCTTCCTTTCCTTCCTTCCATTTTTTGAGACCTGCCTTGTGGTTATTGTAAGTGTGGGATTCTCTCCCTCTCCCTTCTGCCTCCCTTGTTTGTTGTAAGACAGTGAAATAATAACAATTATGATACGCCTCAACATATTGACTTGGTTAATAAATATGTTAATAGAAATTATTAAAGACACAGAACAAGTTGCTAAGTCAGCTCCACATCTTGTAGCACAACCCTTAATTACGTAAATAATCACCCCACAAATTGTCCCATTGGGTTCAACAGCGGTACATGGACAAGGGAGGATTTCTTATTAAGCATTCAAAATTGTGCCCAATGCACAACATAATGAGCCTATATTATGGTACTGATGCCTACCAAGGTAAAAATAGGAGAGGTAGATGGTAGAGGAAAGGAAATTGCTGAATATTTATCGCATTAACAGTTTGAACCAGTTTGAGTCTTAAAATGAGGGCAGGGAGAGACAGCATTGTACACCCTTTTCCTTGGGGGATCAGCTTCAGGTTTTCTTGGTCATTAATTCAAATAGCAGCAGTATCTCTGCTTCTATTATGGATAATGCCACATGAATACTTACTGTACAGGCTCCTATTTTCAGTTTAGTTCCTAGAATCAGATGTCTATTCCAATTCCACCTATTTATTGCTATTAAAAAACCAAAACACTGTAGGTAACCACAGCTTCCCATTATGAAGCTAGCAGTATAGCCCTTTCTCTTGCAAATTTGATTTTATTGATAGCAATCTCCGTTCTGTAGCCCCCTCCTTGGGCAAAATTCTTTTGGGATGTGGAGATGGACCAGAGAATGACAACTCTGAAAAGAGTTTTCACTTTAACATCTCATTGAAATGGGGATTGTGAAGTTATGTGATCCTCAGTTAATTTGCTGGCTTCGCCAGTGTCCTGAGTAATGTGGTCTGTCATCTAGCCAAGGTAATTAGCTCTCTGTGCAAGGAACGCATATGAAACTTTGAAATCCAAGCTCTAAGCAGAGTCCAGGATCCGTGTGAAAAGGAGCAGTGGGGATATATTATTTCATTGGACTTTATTACTTCAAACAGCATTGAATAAATTGACTGATGGTGAGAAATACAAAACTTCAAATGGGGCAGCCTCATGGTATCTGGAGCTCAGATGGGGCAGAGCAAGTGCCTTGCCTTGTTTTCTTTCATGTCTTCATGACCACTCAAATGCTTGCTTCTTCCTTTAGGTGAAATTCTGGTATGCCTTTTAAAGTGAGTCTTCTCCAACCCGGTGATTATTAAAGGACTGCATTGCTTTGTGCTGCAGAACAGGGAAGGTCTACTCTCTTCTGGTTTCTGCCCATCATTCCTGAAGGTCAGTTCTTCCCTTCCAGCAAGCCAAGTGATTGCACTGTGGCAGAAGATAAGTCACAGCCCCAGGGAGAGCAAGTTTCCTATTCCTGTTGGACTTGCTTGGCTTCCTCTATAGAGTTTGCTCAAGGTCCAGCAGGTGCAAGACCTGTTAAGCTGAGGATGTACAATGCAGTGCAGTGGTTTAAATCCAACAGCCACGATGCCTGAGAAGAGTCAATGTGAAAACTTTAACAGGATTTTGTCTGAGCTGAAGAATGTGAAATTGAAAGGGAGGACAGTTAATAGGTATTAGGATTATTACAATAGTAATTAGAATTATTAGAAGCCCCATGCAAAAGAAATGAATTCACCAAAGATTGCTTTTTAATCAAACTGGTTTTGAATAATAATGATCAAAAATGTATCATAAAGAAAAAGGTGTGAATCTAGTCATTGTATAAGTACCGTAAATAACTTTCAGTTATTGGAAACTGCCAAGTTTCCTTAACATTCAAGTATTCACAGCTTATTTCAGGGAAATAAGGGTTTCTATTTATCTTTTTATCCCTTGCTCTGTAAGCCAGATTTTCTTCTCATTTGTGCAGGTGCAGGTCAACAGCAGTCAGAAAGACTGTGTTTCATTCAGAAGTATGTAATAAAATGGTTGTATTAAATACACTTGATATTAAATAAAAGCTTCTGCCACACCCAGTCTGTTTGCGTTAACTTACACTCTCCTCTCTATGGTGAAATCATCTATTGACTGCACATAGATAGATTGTAAATATCTAATATATTCTGCACAAATCTATATTTTCAGTGATCTCATTTGTTTCCAAAAGCACTTCAGGGAAAACAAAGATGCAATTTGACCTACAGTTTGATTGTGACTGAATGACTTAAAGTGATCAACTTTTAAATTACCAAATGTTTGTGCAAGGGAGGCAGCCAATGAGCCCTAAACTGGTCCTTCCCTGAGATCTTGCTTGTCAAGATTAATCTTAGAGTAAACATTTATTTGTCTCTCATCATTTTAAACCACATGTGCTTTCTCTGAAGAAGAAGAGGCCGATAATATTGTGCCCCACAGCAAGGTATGAAATTTGGTTCCCTAGAAGGGTCCGGGAAACCGGAGACTTGGAAACTTCAAGGGGAGTTGCTGGTTTTGAATTTTTTTCAATGTCTTGGTCATTTGAGACATCACTTTATCTCCCTTGCTTTTTTAATTTCCTCTGGTCTCCCTCTCTTTCTCTTACATAAAAGCGAAGGAAAAGGGTCACAAAGGGCCACAGCTCAGGTTTTCCATGAGGCGTGTTGGATTAACAGGAGAAATGAAAGAGCTCTGTGCCTTGTTCATCCTCTTCGTAAACAGCTGAAAATTAAATCACATATATTCTTGGTTTTCAATAGCCAAACCTGAAATGATAGATTTCCATTATGCCTAGTTTGTTTACCGGTACACAGTCCACAATGTGTGGAGGTCATGTTGCAAACAGACTTTTCCTTGAAACAGATGCATATCACACACTCGCTATTTCTTTACAGGGGAGAGATGGAAAATCAGCATTTGAATTGAAGAATGTCTTGTATTTCACGTAACTCTACCCTGCAGACAGATTCTTCTCTGTTTTTCAACAGACTGCAGGTCTGACTATTATTACTGGAGGCTGCCAAGACAGTTGAGTGTTTGTGGATGTGCGCCTGCTTATCAGAATGAAAGAAGAGGACTGTGTTCAGCTTCCATTTTTTGTAGCCCTGTGCTACAGCTCACAGTGACAGGGATGTGACTGCGATATTTGGAAGAATAAAGTCAGAGGCTGTTAGCAACAGGTAACGGGACGGGAGACCGTGCTGCTGAGAGGTCTTATGAACAAATTCAAGAAAATGTTAAGATTTGATGAGAGATGCAAATATTGAATAAAGATCCATGTATGACCAGCAGCATGAACTGAGCACGTAAAGAAAAATCATATGTTATAGTTAAGATCCCTAAATTCAGTGTTTACCTACTATGTGCCAGCATGCAAAATGTTTGTGTGTCATTTGTATGCAAACATGTGATAGAACACACCAATGAAAGACCATATGGTCATGATCTGACTGATGGTAGTCCAGGGTCTCTAAGTCCTGTGAATAAAACAGGCTAAGTATATTTTCTCCTTAAGTTTTTTTTTTGTTGCCCCATGAAATAGCCTCTAATAGCCAGTGGGCTAATTTGTGCTATCTCCTATAGTGGACAACGAAGTGTATGTATGGGTAGAAAAGCAATCATAATCTGACTTCCCTTCCCTGGTGTCAGCACGGCTTCACGGTCTGCAATGTTCATTCTGCCTTCCTTGCAGGAGTGAAGAACAAAGTGCTGTACAGCGGCTCCTTGCTGCTCATGTCATAGTTTACAATGGATATGACTGCAGATGAGTGAGGCAATATTTTTGCCCCATTTGCAAATGAAGATAAATCCCAACTACTAGGGAAAGGCAAGATAACTCTGTATTTTTTTAATATTAAAACCATCTCCATGAATATAGACATGAATGTAGGTATTGCAAATTGGGTTAACATGATAAGAGAGGTACAATAAGCATGGTAACTCACAATCATATATTTTCAGTCATGTATCAAAGGTTTCTGTCACTGTGAACCTGAACGGAAACATCTATCATTTCAAAGGCTTTGGATAAAGGTCTGGTCGTGATGTCAGAAATGCATGGGTGTTTCAGGGAACCAACAGAATTCAAAGGACAGACATTAAAACACATTTTTAACTATGTGGGACCTGCTTCCCCACTCCCATATGTTTAGTAGATCAATATTAGCTCCTCTACAGTCAATAGAACTCACTGATGTAAAACTGCTGTGTGCATGTTCTTAATGATTCACAATTTTGAAGCCTGGCCAGTTCTATAACTCAACCCTCGCAAAGGCAAACAGCCTCCTGCCAATCTGCCCTTTCTTCTCTCATCCTGTTATTTGTTAGGCGTCTGTAGCCCATTAGCTGGCTTACTATGGTATTAATATGTGGTATAATTATTCATAGCCAGATCTGCTGATAAGAAATCAAATGCTCTGGTAAACAACTGACTGCTTTTTTTCCATGACATCAACAACAAAGTCAAATGGGGCACTGGAAAAAGGATAATTCCCAGGATCGCGTTAAAAGATTACATAGTTATGTAGAGGAGGGGAAAAGCTGCTTTCAAAGCACTGATCAGAAATGTTCTGTGCCATTGCCAGCAGACATACACTAGCATGTCTTCTGCTCACACCAGGGACATATAAGCTCATATGGCTGGTCTCTACGTGCCAGGTCTGTCCACCCACAAGAAAAGGATGGCACTCTTTAAGAGTCTGTCCACCCTTAAGAAATGGATGATGTAGTTCTTCAAAATTATTTTTTTCCAACCCTCCCCCCAGATGGCAAATATATCTCTGGAAGAATTAGGCTCATACTTCCTTGTGACTGTCTCCTTAAGATAAAAGATTAAGTCAGTGGTAGGTCCATTAGCACAGATCAGCTTTTCTGCGTGGTCATTGATATTTGGGGTTGCAAAATGCAACTTCAAAGTTAATACACTGGTACTATCCAAACATTAGTCTCACTCAAGCTTGGGTTATTCAGGGCACACATAGTAGCAGTGACAGAAACATGTGCATGCACTTGACCCACAGTGACTGCTATTCCCCTTGTGCCCTGCTGCTGCAGCTCCACATCTGCCCAGGTCAGCAGCTGGATCTCTGAAATGGTGGCTATACCTCCAGGTGTGGTCACAGGGCTGGCCACCAAGGGAACCTGCCTAAGGCCACCATCTTTTCCTCCATAAAACCAGTTCCTTAGGCTACAGGAGAGCACAAGTGGCTATTGGATTATTTTCTGGTACTTCACTTCCAACGCTGCTTTTACAAGTGCTTGCTGCCGCTCACCATCTGGGAACGTGGGTTTTGGGGAAGCTCTTTGCATATTACAGGACTGGCTCAGCAGGCATCTATCTGCACTCAGGGCTGCTTCTCAGTGCTGTTTGCTCATGTGCCAGTCACGTTGGCATGGGTGCAATCCCCAGAGTCAGAGTATTTGTGTTTTACATTATTGTGATTCCTCTGGCTTCTTTAGGGTTGCTTTGACACCTGTGTGACACCAAAACCTTCCCCTCCTCCCCTCCACTTCCCAGTGGCTGGCTGACTAATAACCAGGTTCAAGGTTGAGATTAACTGTGCTTAGACAATTGAAAACTCTGACTAATGCTGCAAACACTTGGGCAACACTTCTTGAAAAAAGTAAGTGCCATTTTTAAGGCTTAAAATCATTTCCACTCCTTGTTCTTGGATAGTACAATTGCTCCTTTTCATTTCTTTGAAGTACACTCAATAACTCAGTGCAAGGATACTTATAATGAAAGGCCTCTCAAAGACTTTCAGTGATTCATTCCCATTTTATGTTTCAGGTTAATAACAATGATTTTCAACAATGGTTCAGAGAGGTTAAGTTCAAATGTGACCCTTACACCATCTCCCACATTTCCTGGGTTATTCCTGGTTTTGCAGGGTTACTGCTGTCTTGAGGCTAGTAGCTTCAGGGCAAGATGAAGATTATTTTCTGTCATCCCTTTCTCAGACTGAAACTCTGCCATTCTTCTGGTGTCTTGTCCAACTGGTCAGTTACCCTTGCTCCTCAAAACATGGGTTTTATTTCTGGTCTGAATTTGTCTCATTCATCTCTGAGTCCTTGGTGCTTTTTTATGTCTGTCTTGGAAGGAAGAACTTATCACTGGCCTTGGGCTCTCTCTCTGAAAGTGATAACACAGGTGAACAGATTACTCAGAAACCATCCTTTTGATGAGCTTCTGAATAACTACCTAGCTGGAAGTCATTTTTTATGTGTCTGGCATAATTTTTGATGCCTTTTCCAGCACCAAGTTTTTCAGCACCTAAATTGCAACTAGTTCTGTAGCTGGTGTTCATCTTATCTGTGTTGCCTGCACAGGTAACACTCTCCCTTACAGTAGGCCACATATTTCTTTTTTTAATGTATCCTGGGATCTGTTTTTTAAATCCCTACAGCATCCTGCTGAAGCTTCTTTTGTGCTGGGTCAGAAACCTGTAGAGCTTGTATCCTTTTCAGTGAGTTTCAGGATGCGACTGTCCTGATCTGAAGGTCTGTGATTTCTCTGTCTCAGAGAAAAAGTGTCTCTGTTCATCCATCTAGGAGAGATCTTGGGTCTGCAGGTGCCAGCACACAGTGTGTTTGAATGCCTCAGCTTACAAGCATCTCACCTTCTTGTGAATACCTTTTGCCATGACTTTCTGAAAACATTGGAGCTGTACTTGTCCAGTGCTGGACCGGAACTTCAGCATCAATGTTGGCAGTTCTTAATACAATTTCTGTTGTACCAAACATACTCTGAAAACTCTCTCCTAGTCCTGACAGTCGTAGATCTTCCCCTGGTATCTTCAGCATAAACTCCAAGTTTTAATGTGTAGAACATATAAAAAAGGAAAAATAGAGACACTAAGGAAAAATCTAGAATCAATTTTATGCATTGCAATTTGCTCCATATCAATTTCTATTGGTTTCTAGTTTTCTTTTGTGTTTGTAGTATCAGCAATTACATCCTTTATCAGAGAACCAGGGAGAATGTTTAACAAAGGATTGTTTTCACATCATTGCACTAGAGTTGCTCCATAGACAGGGATTTGATGGTGCCTCTGGGCTAGCATCCTCTTGTCCAGGATGCATCACCTCACACAGAAGTGCCTTGGAAACTTATTCTTTACTGACAGTCTATACAGCATCACTGTTACCCTGGCTGTAACATCTCCTTAGGTGGGCATATATGACCTTCACTGGATCCAGTATGTTTTTCTTTAAGGAATACATATGTAGGCATTAAACTTAAAACTTCTATTTACTAATGATTATGTTTCATTTATGTATCTCTTCTTGTTGTCTTGAAATTTTAGGTTTTCTCCCAAATGCATCAATCTCTGTCCCTTCCTTCTCTCCCTCTTCAATCACGTTTTTTTTGAAAAAAATTGTTCTTAATCCATCTTGTTTAACCTGCTCCTTAATTCTTTTCCATGCTAAAACACAGGCAGCGAGAGGTTGGATCATATTCTCTGTGGGAGTCTTTCAGCTGACTTCAATGGAAGCAGGATTAAGACCTGTTTAGTCTGACCCCCATCCCACTGCAAGCTCTTGGCAGCTAAATCTTTTTGCCCACACAAAACCCCTCCGGCACTGCTGGGGCTCGCCTCACTGGGGACGAAGGCCATCATTTAAAAGCAATGATGGAGCAGAGATATTTCATTTACTCCTCTGGGATTCCACTGTTTTCTTCAGGAAAATAGAGGCTGTTGCCGGTGTTATTTTGCTCCCAGTTGTTTCAAGGGTCATCAATGCTGAAGTGCTATATGCACTTGCACAAAGAAAGACATGATCTTTCCGTTGGCTTTTCTGTGGTATTGATTTAACAAAAGATGTCTGTCAAGTGGGAGGGTGTGTGGGTGGACCAACACAAGACGACTTTCCTGGGCACTTACGTCCCAGCATTTCTGAGAAGTGTTTCAGCAGCTCGCCTCTGACTATGGAAAGCAAGGCAGAACAAAAGGGCAGGTGGCATGCCCAGTGCAAGGCTAGTAAGGCTAAAAATAAGAAACAATACATGAGTTGCATGGATTTAGTTTGCAATATTGTAGCAATTTGGGTGTGAAAGCTTTTTGGCTCTTACGATAATATCAGATTTTTTTTTGCTGGAAGGACGCTTATGTTCTGGAAAAGCCATTATGAAGTTATTGTCTTCTTTTAATTTAATTTAAAACCATCCACCCTTTTATAACATCAGTCTCTGCATCTTACTACTGAAAGACAGTCATTTTTGGAAAAAAAAGAGGCCCAATAATCAACTTATGTATGTGTGTTTATCTACAGAGGCAGAACAGCAGCAAGAGATTTTAGAGGGCTGTTCTTTCTCTTTGCTCTCTGATATCTCTCTGTCCCCTCTTTGTTTTCCTTCCAGTTGCCGAACTTGCCGTCTATTCTGTTCCCAAAAGTAAGCAGCAGAGGTGGTAAAGCGTGTTCTGCTCGGCTCATGCGCTATGCTCTACATGTGCATTTGTAGGTATGGAGAAGTATGAAATACTAGAAGTAACATGTAGTCTTTTCCTTAAACCAAAGTGAAGTTTGCAAAGAGATTTATTAGTTGTAAGCAGCGCTTGAGATCATGTAGCACCATAAAAGGCACCACCTGACAAATATGAAGTTCATAGGAAGAACTGCAAGATGAATTTTCAAGTCAGACTCTTAAGTAAAAAAAAAAAATTAAAATAGATTGATGGGAGTGCAGTTCTTACTTACACTTGTACCACAAATGTCTCTACTGAGGGGGGAAAGCCAGACTGCACTTTCCTCCCCTGGGAAGGTGCGTGGCTGTGCTCGGACCCACCACACCCAGGGCAGAGCTGCAGAAACCAAGCGGGAGGTTTGCTGGATGGGAATGGTGGGAATGGTTTGCTATGCTGAGACCTGAATCACAGGGGAGTTGCTGCAAGTGTCTGTCCTTGCAAGCTGCAGGTGGGCAGAGCTGGCTGGTGGCCTGGCGCTGTTTATCAGATGACTAAAAACAAGGGGATGCTAGAAAATACACAAGCTTCTGACCCTCAAGTACCAGCATACCTGGACTTGGTAGCAGAAGGCCTCATACTTGACTTCTTTTAATTACCTCACACATCCCTTAGGATGCTAGGAAGATAAAGCATGTCCACAGCCCACTACCAGGGGTTAGATGACTGGCCAAAACTTATTCTGAGACATCTCATTTGTATGCTCCAGCCCTATCTGTCTATGCTATTATTTATTCCTGTGGCTTTTCCCCTTTAATCTCAGTTTTCAGAAGCTCAATTTTCTCTAGCTATCAGTCTGCGTTGTGATGTATCATGAGTCATGCCCCATACACTGAGCAGTAATAGTGAATGCAAAGAGAATTGTGCCAGCCAGCATATCTGAAGAAAACATCATTTTTAGAAAGTTGAATCTGCCCTGTTGCAGCAGAGCTAGTTGCAAGTTCCCAGTCTTAATTAAGTTGCTACCTGAACATTGGGGTTTTTTTTGAGATTTATTCTCAATTTTTTGAGATTTGTTTTGAATACATGTGATTACAACAGCCTTGGTATCCTAAAAGACAGCAGAACAATTCTCCTCTGAAGCCAGCAGGACTGTAATTAATGTAACGTCCACTAAATGACAGCCCAGTGTGTGAACTTTAATCACAGCTGCTCTGGGTGTTATTGGTCTTTCAGGACTTAGACTGAGCCGTCATGCAGAAATGGTGTTAATCTTGCATTGCAAATATGACTGAGAGCTTATTATGAACTTCTCCAATTTCCTCAAGATTGATGCTTTAGATCAACCTGGCCTGCGTGCTCCAGCTGGCAGCTGAACAGGATATTTATGCAAAAAAAATATTGCACCAAATATTGAACTTTGATTAGAAGGCATAAAAGAGTTATTAAAATTGGCCTTTTATTCATCAGGAATGAAAAAGTCACAACTGGATGTTTCACACGTGGTACAAGGATCAGTTGTCAGCTCCAGGAGGTGAATGTTTTTTTTATTTTGCTAGCTATCACAATGGGAAGGATACCCTTTTGAAACCTTTTTTTTTTTTTTTTTTTTTTTTTAATGAAGGTGAAAGGGAGAGTGATGACTGAGGGGCTGCTAATTTATCTGGAAGCCACCAGTCCAGGACAAAAGTCTGCTCCAAGGGCTAACTTCCAAGAGGCCCTGACTTTTTGCGGTTGGACGTCAGGATTCACTAGGTAATAGACATTCTGGGCACAGGGAAGCTGAAAACTTAGTCCTGGATGCCTCTGTCCCAATTTAAAGACTGTGAGTTGTTCAGTAACAGTTAGGAGAGAAATTTTGACTTCTGAACATACAACTCTGCAATGCAGTTTCAGTCCTGTTTCCTCCTTTCTTCTAGAGAGTAACAAGTTGTAGCTGGCTGATAATATCAGTGAATTTAATTAATTTTTCCTCCTGGAAACCCTTCCCTTCCTCAGGTTTTCTCTGAGATCAAAGCTTTTTTTGACAGCTGCTCCAGTGGCAAACTGGGATTTTGCCTACTCTCTGGTGTAATTTCACCACGTCGCACCAGATCTCTGCTGAAAATCCAAATAGGCTCAAGAGGGAATCATGGCAGAACCTGCCAATGGACACCACAACACCCCGTAACCCTACTGCATCTTTACAACACCACAATATATAAGAAGTAGCATTTGTTGCTATGTCTGTTGAGTGAGTTAAAATTTTTCTAATGCCATTTTCTTATAGAAATTGCAATTTGTGGAAATTGAAGCATTTGATTCAAGATTTTACTTATCTTGATGAAATTCCAACTCTGAATATGCCATCAGGAAATTTTTTGCATGGATATGGGACAACAAATTTCTTTAGTAGAGAATGTATTGAGCTTAACAAAGAGGTAGAAGTAACCCATATGGAAACTGATTGCCGTTAAAAGATTGTATGTCAGTTAAATCATATCTCCAAGAGACTTTTATGAATGCAGGCTCTTTATGGCCAAACATGGTAAAAAGTGTTTCATCCCTAGTTGTTCTGACTGTAAGACTTTTCAAAGGAAAGGCCTCATGAATCTTTTAGGTATTTTTAGGTTGTGGGCAGGTTTTATTGTGTTGTGTTAGCTCTTCAAAGCAGGCTATTTCATTGGCTTTTGGCACCTCCTTCAGAAAGGAGATAAAAGGGGGAGGTGGTTTTGGTGATATTGTCTGCCCCTGTAAAACAACCCTGCGAGTCTGCAGCGAATCTGGGAGAGGTGAGTGGTCAGCAGGAGCTTCCCAGCAAGTCACACAGAGGAAGGCTTGTGTGAGAAGGAGGATGGTGGAATTGGTGGTGGCTGTGCCAAAAGCACAGGATGCATAAAACCAGCAAAAGATATAATGAGAGCTCATGCAACTCCGCAGCTGCAGCATTGCAGGATATATATCTGTGGTGTACCTGGAGTCTAATTGTCTGAAGCATTCTTCTTCTGGAGCGTCAAAGGTTGCTGGTATTTGGCTCCCACTGCTTTGTCTATGTAGTACTGACATGGCTAACAATTAGGAGGAAAGGCAGAGTCAGAGTTTCCAGCTGAATAACTTAAAACAATAAATAAACAGGGATTATCATTATAAACCTTTTTCTCTATGCATTTACTGTGTTTTCTTTTTACTTTATAACTCATTTTCTACTTTTCGCCTTTGTCAGCTAAGGTTCCTCACTCAATTTTTCTTAATACCAGTTCAACTCTGTTGCCTATCACCTGCTACTTATTTTTGAATAAAGCATCTGTCCCCATCTTACTCATTTCAATTAATTGCCGTGCTTAAATGATCTTTTCCAATCTTCACTAACCCCAATGCAACTCTTATCTGCCATCTTGATGATAGGTGATTAATGACTTTCCATTCCTGGAACTACTGTGAAAGAAAAAAGAGAAATAAGACAACCCAGAAAAGACTCTCCTAACCCTTCTTTCACCTCAATCATTTCAGGAAGGAAGAGGAGAAGGGTAATGAATGTTTCACTCTTCTTCAGGGAACATCAGCTCTGTTGGTGCCCAGTGTTAATTACCTGAAAAGTATTTAAATGAGTGAACACAACTAGAAAATAAAAAGTCCTCTTCTCTTGTCAAGTTGGACTGGTGGCAAAAACAGATTTCTTCTGTGCCTGTTGACACCCTCTCCCTTTGAGTATGATCTTATATTGCTCCCTGCAATCCAGCCAGGCCTAAGAGCAAGGGCAACACATTTCATGGGGGTGATTTTAGACCTATCCACGTGTTCCCTTGGAGTTAATCTAATTCAGTCTACAGTGATTTACAGAGCACCAGTTGCTGCCAGACGTCTGTGTTGTGGTAACACTTTGGGCTCCAGTGGTACAAGATTCTCTTTAGAGCACTTTACAGTCTTAACTCACTTACCTTGTCCCATGTTTAATGGATTTTTATCACCCTTGTCCACTTGTTCTCAGCCCTCAGTAGCATGGATGAACATGGATCCAAGCATCACATGGCATACAGTTGTTCTTACGCCATTGCACTTGGGCCACAGGGGTTTAAATTGATCCAGAATGTCTTCCCACTTTCCTTCATCTTTCCTACAGCAAAACCAAGTTCCCAAACACATCCTCCCTATTTGAGTGATGATCTGTCATGCTGGGCCTTTTTTCAAGTGCTTGACTGCGGTTTGACATGGAACTGTGGTTTTTACATACCCAAAGTCTCCCTGTGCCATTCCCACCGTGTTGGGAGCTGCCTCCATTCCTCAGCACCACTTGAATCTGATTGGGTGAACGTCAGCTGGGCCCTCCTTCCTACAGTAACCTCAAATCCATGGTTAACTAGCTTATTTCTCAGCCTGCAGATTAGTGGAGAGTCACCAGTCCTCTGCAGCTCTATGCAAAGCTGCTGATCCCATTTGTGGAAGAAGGGACTTGTGGTGATGTACAAGCTTGGAGACAGATTCTCAGGAAGCAGGATTGGCATATTTACTTTATTTAAGAGTAATTTATGGCCCCATTTTCAATTCCTGCTGGGACTCCCACTGTTTAAGGGCAGCCTCAAGTATGGCTTTGATATCACCTAGAGTGTTTTGGTTTTACTCAAAACAGTTCATTTTATATTAGGCTGTATCTGGTGTGGCTAGGGCGGTATCATGTAAGCTGGTTAGCAGGTGTCACTAGGAAAGCAATGAACCCTGAAAGCAACATCTGCCTCATCCTACTCAGGCTCTTAGATGATAATTACATCACCTGCTCTATATCTCATTAGCACTGACAGCTGTTCCTTCCCTTGCTCCCAAGACAGTGGGGGGAAGGCACTTACCCTATCTGTGTTTGGATTTCCACTAAGCAGGCACTGAATCTTCATCTTCCGTGGTGAGACTGACGCTACAACATTACTTAGACACTGCTTCATCTACTTGTCAGGTCTTTCCTTGACTGCTCTGAGACCAAAACCCCAGTGATGCTGCTTAAAAGAGGGTGAAATCTTAGAAGAGGGCAACATCTTTGAAAGCTGGCTGTAAAAGTGGTATTACTCTGAAGGGCCAAGGGGTATCCCCCTGGTTTTTAAGTTAAAACATGCGAAGACCACTATCTGGTGATGCCTGCATGCAAAAATGACTCTTTGGGGCTGAGGATGACCTGGGTTCATCTGGAGGTGGAACCACCCTACAGGAACAAGAGCAAAAATGACCATTCCTATTACCTCCACCACCCACGGCTGCACTGATTTGGTGGGCAGAGGAGTTCACTCACAGAGGCTTCTTTGATGCTTCTGGCCTGCTGCAGATTGTTTCACTAATTGCTAGCATTAAATGTGACAAGTGTGCTAAATCTATTAGGGGGTTATTTGGGGCACTGAAGCAGGAAGATTTCTTAAGGAGCTCTTAAAACTCAAGAAATTATGGAGCTTCCTTCTCAATTAGCAGATTTTGTGTAACCAAAGTCTAAGGGGTGAGTACAATGCTGTCAGATGAAGAACCGTGTGCCTGCTCCAGCATCTAATCTCTCAGCTGACGCATTATGTTAATTGGGTTTGTGTGCTGGGGGGGCATTATGCAGAAAAGCAAACTGTATTTTTACAACCCTTACTAATGTCACACAAGCCAAGATAAAGGACACCGGGATTTTGGAGAAACCAAGCTAGAGCACCGTGACCTGTGCAAACAATATGGTCAACACCAGGTAGACATGGCCTGAACACAGACTGAGAAGTTGTGCTCTCTGCACAGCTAACATTCACTCTGTGCAGCAGCAGTGCTTCAGAGCAGCTGAGACCTAACCTACAACCGAGGCTTCATTATGTCTGCATGGAGCATGTTGTAGATACAGATATGCCCAGCGTGCCACCTTTTTTTTGCACAAAATGCATGTAAGTGTGCAGGATACAAAGACTGTCTCAGTTAACATTGTGTGCAGGCTTGCATGTCCCATTGCAGTCCTGGTATTTGGATGGAAGGCTGGCACAGGTTCTTTGTGGTGTCTCTGAGGTCTTTAAAGAGCAGAGCCTTGCAGGCAATGTGGAGGATGGCAATGGTCTTGGTGCTGCAGTCTTCAAGAAGAAATCTGTCTCTTCCAGTTAGGTATGTGGGACCTTTTGCCCTTCTAAGGAAGACTGTAGGAAATGTCGTACTGTCCAATGAAGATTTATGTACAGGAATTAAACTGATTTTCTGTTCCTTACATAAAGCACTTGTGAGTTAATTTCAGGATGTCAGTGAAGCAGATTTGCTTGCCATTTGTACTAATAATTCATATTACAGTAGCCTCTAGAGGCCACAGGACTGTACATACCTCTACAGAAAAACTACAGCAGATGGTTTAAAAGGTGCACGTGTAAGATGATGGGTAGGAGTAAGCTAATAATTTTGTCTTGGGCTATTTTTGTGTATTTACCATTTTATTTACATGATAAAATGCTGCAAACTCTATAAATACTGAAAAAACATTTCTGCTCCAGTGTGCTTTTCTAGAGTGTCCCATCACAGTATTAACTTTCATTTTAGCTCCAGTACCATTAGATGAATTACCTTGGTAACGGTTAAGCAAGAAACTGAACATATGTGATCTAGGTGCTATTTTTATGGGGTAACCTTCTCTTTACACTATAATAGCCTGGGCTTACTTCTTCCCTGTGCAGCTGATACCTCATTCCTGGAAGGACTGAACTTCAAATGGTGTAGTCAATTCAGCCAATACTTAGTAATGTGGATAGCTGTGCTTGGGTAATACACACCACATGTCCTGTCAGCTTAATCTCCCCTGTGACTGCTAATGTAGGATGTTGTACTTCAGGCCTGCCTGCAAGCATGAAAGAGGCAAGTGAGTCTGCTGTGAGTGATTAGGAGCCTGATCACACTCAATCCCACTAATCAAATAATTCACCTTCCTAGTACCCATCTGGGGTCTTGTGACTTCTGGTTAAGTGTCTACTATGGTTTTAAATAAACAAACAGGACCCTATAGTACCTCGCAGCAGGAATGAATTGCAAACCGGATTGCTGTGATGGCCATCTTCAGACCCCACTGTGGTACAGGTACAGCAATGGGGCTGGATGCTGTCCAGCTGGAGATCAGGCGTTTTACATTAAAGTCACTCCAGGTTCTGCCCAAAATAAAAACGCTTATGAAGATCATTGCCCTCCCTCCCTTCCTTCTGCTTAGGTGTTGGTGTCCACAGCATGAACAAGGGTGTCTGCAGGGAACTGCTTTTTACCAGGGGACACGATCAACATAGAAAAGCCTGGCCCCACCATCCTGCAGGAGGGAATTTCTCACTGTACCTTGGACAATATCCACAGGAAGCATCGCCTTTGGCAGGAGGAGAAAAGCCAGGGAGGGGAGACCTTTGCAAGACTGAGCACAAAGACACAAGGCAGCAGCTGATTGGGATGTGGAGTGAGGGAAAGAGAGAGCAGAAGAGATAGATTGCATTCACTTTGCATTTCTTGAGGCAAAATGTGGAGAGAGTAATAAATAATGTAAATGGGCTGAAAACAGAAGTTGTTCTCCCATGTTTAGTATGACTCACCTAATACTTGGGCCTTAGAGACCCAGACTTCTTCCAAAGGGTCACAGTAAGGTAGCGTCTGTTTTTCCCCTTCCCTCCTTGATCACATGGGAGTGGACCCTCTCCATACCCAGTGCTGGTGGGGATGTGGCTCACAGCAGCCCCATATCCATTTGAATGAGGCTTTCCAACCAGTTTGTAGAAGACGCCCATGTGGGAAGGCTGCTGAGGCAGGGCCAATGCCAACCTTGCCTTTTTTGGTGCAACTTGCTTGACAGCAAGCATTTAATAGGGCGGATGCACTGGATGGGCCTGAAAGGTTTTTCCTGGCAAGACAGAGAGTGAGACTCAGTGGGTGTAAAATGAGGATGGCTGGTGTGTTGGTGAGAAAGGTGCTGCAGCCTGCCCAGCCAGAGGAGGACCATGAGCAGCGGAGGGGAGCAACACGTTGCAGGGAGGCACAAAGAACGACCACTTTCTGCAGTGCAGTTTGCAACACTGCAGGCATGTGCAGGAAGGCCAGACTCCAAGGTTTTGGGGACTGCTGCCACGCTGGCTGCTTTTTTTAGCTTCTGTTTGCTTGGGATAATTTTGGTTATTTTTCTCCTGCCAGACACAAGGGCAAGCAGTGGCCAGCCAGCAACAAAACTGGCATGATCCCTGGAAGGAAGAGCAGTGGGAAAGAGGCTTTGCGGGCATGGGCTGGACATGCTGGGAACAGCCCAGAGGTCTGCTCCGCAATTGTGCCCATGCACCTGCGGTGCTGCCCTCGGATGAGAGCATGGGGTGGGAGCCGCTGCCACGGCCACCCGGACCGGCCCCGCCAGGGAGAGGGGGCTACACAGAAAAGGCAAGGCACATAGAAGAGTTTGCTTTGGTACCACTACTGCACTGGTTCTTTTAAAAATTGGATTTTGCCCACAGCCACCTCTCATTTTTTTCCTGTTTGTGATGAAAAGCTGAAACAACTCTCACAGTCTTTCAGTTTTGTGTTGTCAGCCTCTGACCCTATCAGCTGGCAAACCGCTGGAAGCACAGTAATTATTCAGATGTTGATTTACTTCATTCTAATGAAGGTAAATTTATGTGCCCTTCTCATGGTGTGTATGATGTGGGACCGGCTAGCACTGCTTAAAAAATTTTATTTTAAGCCCATAGGAATGCCTCCTGGCTTCCTCTCCTTCAGACCTCCAAGAAGAAGTTATTCTTTATTTTCAATATCTCATTATAGTAAGGCAGCCAGGTCAAAGAGGCATGATTTACACGTTGTTCTGACAATGTTTTCAGGCTGCCAATTTGTATGCGGCATGCAATCCTAACTTTGCCTGATGAATGACATGCATTTCAGAGCAGTGAGTATCTTGACTGTGCTCTATGTATTGCCTATTTGCAGTTCAACTGCCTGTAACTCTGGGTTTATATGTTGTTATATGCTTTGCCTAACATGATAAAACTTGTCAAGCCTAGCCTACCCTGTCCATATAGCCATCTGTCTCAGTACTTATCAGGCACCAATTACCATCCTAACTAGGTGTTGAGCACATTAAGATAAGGAAAAAATCAATCAGGACAGATTTTTAAGGGCACATGCTCTTGCCATTGGGTTGATGTTAATGAATGTAAGATACACATATATATCTATATATGTTTATGTGTTGCCTGTATGTACATAAATAAAATATGAACTTAATTTAAGCTTATTTGATTGAACAAATGATGTTAATTTAGGTAGGTGTTGCATAGAGTTCCTTGAGCCACTCAGGGGATGGACATACATGCTGACCTGAAGCAGTCCTGCTATAGTTTTTCTGGGTCTCTTTTGTGGAGACCCTGCCAAGTGTTCATTCTCCAGGCACATAACAATTTTCTATATAAAGAATGGTTTTAAAAATAACTCTCATGTACCTCTTAAATTCAGGTATTCTTTTTAGCCATGGAAAACTCAACGCTGTGGTGACATATATTCCCACTGGGGAAAATAGTCTCCTTGCTTTACAAAATGTAGTGCGCACAATCTGGGTGATAATTTGGGACTACATTTTTTATGAAATGTCTCAAATATGAAATTAAACACTTGTGTTGGTCTGACCCTATTTGTAGTAGAGCAAAGTACAGAAGGAGTATGCATGGGAATATCATTCACACTCCTCCCTCCTTATATTTTTAAGCTGAACCTGACATACTTGGTACTTGTTCACTTTCTTTCATGCTTATTTTTTCATTGCTATATGAGCTATTTGGTAAGTATATCACCAGTGAATAGAAAATACATATCTGCATTTTGCTTTTTGTTATGTATGAATGAGCACAGCAACACCCACCCGGGTCTAATTGCCCAGGCCAATGCTATTTATTCTGGTGGTTTGTAGCATCTCAGAATGTTGTCCAGCAGAAACACTGTGAAATGTTGGTAGAAGATGAACCACACACAAATCTACCTCCCTAGGTACATGGTAAGTACATGCTACTGTTGCTCTTGGAACTTATGGACAGTCAGTACTTTTGCAGGAAGGGATAGGGCCATGCTAGTATTCTTCCTGTTCAGTATTTGAAATTAAAATGTCCTTAATAGGATCAGTTCTATATGATATTAAAGTTATGTTTGTATTTAAATCCAAAATGTTCTATTTAGGAAGCCACGCTTATCCACTAGCCAGTAAAGGAAACTCTATAGAAAGAAAAAGGGGGGAAAAATGCACCTCTTTTCTCATTTCTAATAATAACCATGACTAGTAACTTCACAGGAACTGTAAAAAGAACAAGACACATGATAGTCAGGTGTATCTGTTACAGAGTTATATATGTTACACCTATACATCCAGAAATTAGGGCTAGGAATTTTTCTGCCCTGATACAGATGGTACATCTGCAGAGGTCTACATCTGACCCAGCTATCCAATGCTCCCTTGGTTGTCGATGGGTAGAAACAGGCACTTGGGAGGCACAATCCAGCTTATGCAAAAGCAGAAGTCTTCAGTCAGTCAGATGAACCATAGTACTGAAGTGCATGTTACTCCCTTTTCTGGGGAAGGGCAAAAGCAGATTGATTTACTAGCTTAGTTGTAGACATTTGCAGTTAGATCAGACAAATTACATCATAGATTTTTGGGAGAATGGTAACATTGACTAGCCTTTTCCAAGATAATAGCTGAACTCCAGTTCCTGTGGCATTCAAGGATTCTTTTTACTGTGGATTTAAATGGGACAAGATTGATATGTCTTGCTGCATTTATTCAGTGTCCTTTAGGAAAAGAAAGATGTAATTTGAGTGTTCAATAAATCAGTATTGTCTGCACATATTTAAAATAAATGAGTTGCGTTCCTTTTCCAAAGACATCTGTCTAGTGCCATTTTAGACAACATACATGGTCTCCGGCGGCCTCTTTAGAAGGTCACGGCTCTTCCAAATCTCCAATGTCACTGCCTGCTGGCCCTGTGCACGTTCCTCTGATGGCACTGAGTGCTGTATTTAGTCAATTGAATCTCAACAAATAATTACAAAAAAAGGCCTGGAAGCAATGCTAAAGATACACAATGTTTGTAGGAGTGTCTTCTTTCCCCTGGGGCAATGAGTCCACAGGTGATGGTGCACTGCAGCATCTGTCTCCAAAGGAAGTCACTGAGTCAAAACGGCCAAGTGTAGAGAAAGATGGTAATAAACTGAGATACTGTGTTATTTACGGATGGGAGGAGATCATGATTCAGGCAGCTCATCCTCCGCTCATGTTGATCAACTGTTCCTAGCACTTATGAAAATATGCTGTAGCCAGTTTTATGCTGTGGTGAGATGTTGAATGGCTTAAAATACATTCTGATCTGCCAGAAACAAATGTTCAGGATGGCCCCACCACAAAACTTCACTCTGAGTTTACACATGCTACATACATTGCAGAAGAACTACTTTAGAAATGGTTTGCTAAATGTGGCAAATGCAAGTGCTGCAGATTTTAAATGGAAATGCTCAGTAACGTCTGTTGCTGATAGGTTTAGTGAATGTTCTTGAAGGTGGATAACTGAAAATGATACAGTCTGATGCAAAGAAGCCAAGAAATATACACTTCTATTCTCCTTCCAACCATCGCATAGTCTTTATTAAGCAGAATATTAAATTAAATCTGAACAGCATTTATCTCCTAGAATTCAATTTTTCTGACCATACGTCAGATAAGTCCATTCCATCTTCTGTCTGACTTTTAACTGCTTGCTAATGCAGTATCCATTGCGAACTGCATATGGTAGGAAAAAGATGATGGGATACTTGTCTGGATTCAGAGTAAGGCATCCAAAATAAAATTGAGAAAAAAGACCTTAATTCAGCAAAGTGTTTCAGCTTTAAGCATGCAAATAGCCAAAGAATCACATGCTTAAAGTAAGATTCATATATGTGCTTCTTGCTAAATTAGGCATAAATTATATCTACATATCAAACAACAACAAAAGCCCAGTAAAAAGACAAAACAAAAAAAACACAAAGAAAAGATAACCATGAAAGCTTTGGTTCAGAAGCAATGTTCTCTCAGATATAATACAGTCCACATAAGGTCTGTTTTGTTTTACTCAGTCACTTTATTATTTATTGCTCAGTATCAAAAGGAATAAAACTGACATTGATTAAAGGCCATTGTGAGTTGTAGGTAATACTCATATAATTCTTTGTATAGTGTGATGCATATTGTAGGGATAAATTGAAATCATAGAAGACTAAAATAGGAGGGAATCACAGTATGATGCAATCATGTAAACAACAGCACATATGTGGAGATTAATACAGATTTCCTTTGTTCACTTGACAGGCCTGATCAAAAGTAGCAAATATTTTAATTCTAACAAACACTTGAGTTTTTCCTTTGAACAGGTGAATATTAAAAAAAAATAAATCTTATAAAGTGGAGTGGATTAATATGCCTCTACTGCTCTTCCTCTTGATCTTTAAGGCTTATCAGAATCCTCTGTCGTCCCACTGAGTTTATTGGTTACGTAGGAAAATGAGCTGAGCAGATATTCATCGTTGAACTGAAACCCCCCCCATTTATAAATTGCTGATATTCCCACAGCAGATATGAAATCAGATACTTTTGATCAGCCAGGAGGACATTAATAGTTGGTATAGACCACTTACATTATGAAGGACCATGTTTCAGCAGTTGACACCCCTGCAACTTCCTCTTCTGCAATTAAGTGATACGTAAGAGCTGCAAAATGTGTCTCTGAGAGGTTGAAGCCTGATCTGCTCTGTGAACTTCTGGTCATGTGTAGAGTTGCACTGGATTTCATAAGGCTTTGAGTCAGGTCAGCTATTCAAATAGGGCAACCCAACTATTGAGACCCGGGCAGTGCAACACAGACTCAAACTGCCTCAGTATATGAAAGCAGGTCTACTAGCTTGTTTTTAGAAATAGTGTCAACTTTGCAAAGGCCTATACTAGCCTGGCAGCATGTGTGTTTCTTCTTGCAGTATCAGGATTTAGGACATCAATTTGGGGTTAATCGCAGTAAAGACTGGCATTCAGTCTCAAGCTGGTCAAATAAGGCATGAATTCAGCAGGGAGCTTTGGGATAGGACTTAATCTCTATGTCATAATACGTGCTAAGCTGTCTAAGTGTATTTGGTGCAATTACATCCAATTAAATACTTGGAAATTAGGTTCCCTGTCTTTAAACATCATAAGGCCCCTGGTCTACAACAGGATTGGCACTGGCTGACTGGTATAATTTAGTCAAGATCCACAGGTCCCACAGACTGTGCTCCAGGTACCAAAAAGTTCATATGCCCAAAACATGTTTGAAGATGGAGGCTTGCATGGACAAAACAGAGCTGTCTGCACAGTCTTACTAGGATGGAAAAGGTTTACATGATGCTCATGGTGGTTTATGTCAAGGAGGAATTCATGTCAGTGTATTCACTGCTGAATCTGCAAAACTTCTATTTTGTAAATGAAGAAGATGCCTTTGGTGTGTGAACACAATGCTAAGACACTCAGCGCCTTTCTGTCACGAGTTCTGGATTTTGATAATCACAGACTTCACTTCTGTGTGCAGTCTGTCCTTTCCTAGCATTTTCAGTCTTCCGGGGGTTAGCTAACTGTTTTATTTTTTTATAAATAGGATTAATATATAAAATCTTTTAAGTGCAATAAACACAGAAAAATATAAAATGTTTCCAGCCTGTGGCTCTCTCCCAGCATTTTGTCCATTTTCTGTATCACCAGAGAAAGGTGTAGGAAACACAGAGGGACACTTCCAAACAGGCTTGTGAATCAGAGGACCGGCTATTTTTGTGAGCTAGAAGAGCCACCATCACACCCAACATACGCTGAGAGCTTTTGTTCATATACAGAGAAAACAAAGGACACACAAATTCGCTACTCTTTCATATAGGAAGATTGCACAGAAAGAGAAAGCTGCCAACTTCCAGGGCACAGTGCATTTCTCGAACTGATGTTCACGTGGTGTCTCCAGACTGCTTTGTTATGAGACTAAACACCAGGATTAAACGCTTAAACTGATCGGTTGATACTGGGGACAAAACTGTAGAACCACAGCCACACTTTACTACAAGCATTGGACTGTAGTATGAGGACAGTTTGAATGGTATTCTCCCCCCTCCCCCCTAAATACACACTTCAAGCAAGAAAGCAGTCCAACAGTTTTCTAAGACACAAGAACAGGACGCGAGTTTAGACCTTCAGAACAAGCTGCCTGTCTCCATCAGGGCTGTAACAGCCATCTTGCACCAGAAATCAGCCCAGACTTGTTTTTTCCTTACCTTATTCCCGTTAGTAACCAAGGACCTCTCATTTCCCTAGCAGTTTCTGACTATATTTTCTTTCAAACATTCCACTTATTTCTTAGTGTTGTTGTGGCAGTCTAAATGTCTTTTTCTTCTTGTAGTTGCAGTTTTCTCACTATTTCCCTGAACATCTGCAAGACAGCCCATCTGGGTTGACACAGTGTGAGATGAGGCAGACAGGCATTGCCAACAAAGGGCTCCTACTGCAGCAAGTGGGCTGTTGGAATCAGATGTTTTCTAAGACGTCTATGGGGACAAAGCCTTTCTTCTTCCCGCTGTATACTTTGATAAAGCCATCGTGTTCCTTTTCAGAAGTCACACAAATCTGAATGCAAAGAAGGTATGAAAATAATAAACTCTTTGCCATGATCAAAGCGACAAATTATTCCAGGCTATTTATCAGGTGAGTTAGGCATCCCACTAGTTACTTCTATAACTAGAACAATCCCTTTTAGACTCTGACCACTTTGATAAGAAACTCAGACCCATATATTCAGAGACCTACCTTTCCCCTGCCTCCCTGAAGTGCCACATATACATGAGCGACATTAAAATCATTAAGAACTTTGTGGTGGATCAAAGATTTTGAAACTTGAATTATGACTTCAGCCTACTGTAATGATTGTGATTTAGCTGTCTGTGTATGAGAGGAATGGGTATTTCAGATCACGAGCTAGCTAGCTCCCTCAATGGCTGGTGCTGAAAAGGAACCACGACGCCAAGGTGGGTCACTTGTAGCAGCTGATCTGAGTGCAAGCATATTCTCTTTTGCATGTTGAAGGAGCCAACGTACTTCTCAGAGGAGCAGTGGGTTATGTTATTTATTCAGCCCTTGCAGCTACAGGTGCCTGTTTTGGATACCAAAGTATGTGATCTGAATCCAGCTCTGCAAGCCTGTTTGCCTAACATGTACTCCAAATGGAGACAGTTGTGGTGAAACCATGTGGTCTTTACAATAGCACAAATACTACATTGTGGTAAAGGTTTGCATTTCATTTCAGGAAGACCTTTGTGATCTCAGGTATTTCCACTTTGGGGCCCTTCCTGAGACACTTCTGGTAATGGCTGAGCCATTTGAAAGCCTAGTGGCACAAGTACTTCAGACTGGGCACTTGAGCACAGAGCCACCCAAAATAAAGAATTGTTTTCAAACATCTGTGCCAAAGAATGATATAGTTCCTACTAATCAAACACGGCTAAAAAATAGCCAGAAAACTGATGGTCCTGTTGAGACCAACTCAGTGATTTCTTATGATGCCAGTGCCAGGTCTTTAAATGCCTCTGTCTGGACTAACACTCACAAAGGCTCTGTCTGATAAGTATTTACAGCATTTAATTACAATAATTCAGAAGGTATGAAATGAACAAAAATGGCTTTAAAGTGTTGCTGGCTAAATCCATTTCAGCATGACTGTTATGGATTGCATGGTGACACCTAAATACCATGTCTGAATTCTGGGCCAGCTTGTCCTCCTGTTGTTACATACATAAAATTACTAGCAACACTGATGCTGCCAGGGAGAAATGAAAGGTCATAAGAAGGAGGTGAAGCTGCTTCATATTTGCCACCTCCAGTATTTGGAAATGGTCAGATCCATCTCTGTACCTGTAAACAAAGGTTTGGAAAGCAAATCGATTCATTAATTTTCTTACTTAAGCTACCTTCTTAACACTAACTGAATTGGATCCCTGGGGCAGAATGACTGAGCACACCAACAGAGCTGACATACAATTAAAAATAAATGTATTGTTGTTTAGGCTAAATCACATGGAAAGCATGGGAGAAGTATGGAATTGATGCCATTTAGTTTAGGTTCTGTTGCAAAACAGCCAAGCTCTTTGTATCTTGAATCCCTAGCAGAGCAGCTGCTTCCTCTGCAGTCACATTACCATTCGAAGCAGAGAGGTGTAAAGCACATGTACACAGAAAGGTGTTTCTGACTACTGCTAGGTGTTGGTCTGTGGCTCTGAGAAAGACTATGAAAACTTCAATGATGAGGGCAAAAGCCTTCAGAGAAGCATGAGACTAAGGATGGCTGAGCATGGCAGAGTATCCAAGAGTAGGAAAGAGCATCTTGGTTGAAAGATGCCCCTTCTTGGTTGATCCCTGCTGTTGTGTGGGAAAATGAGCCTCTGCAGCTTCTCCATAACTAGACCTGGCTGGTTAAAAGGAATGCCTGACTCCATCACTGTGCTTTCCTCCTAACTAAAGATGTCTGCAAGACCTCTAGCTTTTTGCATGGGCCAAAGAGTCCCCAGAATAGTCAGATCTCCAGAAGTGACCTCCAGCAGGTCTGCACTGCTCACTAGCCATGCTGGATTTCTTGCTTAACCTCTGGTGCTGTGCAGAACATATTGCAAGAACAGAGTTGCTTTTCCCTGATGTCTTGTACTGTCAGCAGAATGATTTGTGAACAAAAGAAAAATACTGAGCTTTCTGAACACTGATTTTCTTTATCTTTGGAGTGAAAAAGGATGGCAGATTGGGTCATTTTTTAGAGTTTTTTTTTGGTTCTGCTGCTGGTTTGAGTGCTCCTTGATATCAGTGGGAGTGCTCTGCTACAGCAATAACTTTAGATCTTCACTGGGCATGAGGAGTACAAGGGCTTTCTGTAAGAACTTCTCTCACTCTACGTACTAATACATTGATCTGAATTCTCCCAAACTCCAGCTGAAATTCTCTCACACTATTGCATGTGCCGGCCCCCGGATGGCAGAGTTTTTTTCCCCACAACTTCCCAAGGAAGGGAATGTGTCGGGGGCAGACTGAGCTTGGCCACAATATGCCACACTTTCCTAATCCTGTGCAACTCAGAAGGCCTCCTGGGGCTGTGGCAGCTGCCAGAGCTTTGCAAAGCCCTGGAGCTGCTCCAAATTCTGCAGTTTCAGAAAAGACGGAACACAACAACATCTTTGGCCACTTTTGTCCTCATCCCCTTTTGTGAGTGCTGCCAAGGATTTCACCCACAAGTTGTAGCCTTGGGATTTGGCTCTTGACTTTCTCAGGTGAGTGTAAATCAGGAGTAACCCCAGATGAGTGCATGGTAGTATCCAGAGTTTTGGACTCCACCTGATGAATCAGCTGTTGCTGAGGACAGCAGAATGGATTTAGCCTGGTGACAGATGGCAAACATGATGGTTGTGAAGGCACAAGGTCCCACAGCTACTATCAGGCGATCTTGGTTTTCTGTATCAATCTGGAAACTGCTTAAAATGGCAGCTACTCAGGCTGGCAAGTTTTGGGGGGAAGGCTGCTGGCCTGACAAGGTAAGCGAGCCACTGAGCAGCCACTCCCCAGTGAATTTGGTAGCAACACAAATGGAAACAAACACTTAGTTTATTTTTTTACCTGCACCCTGGCTCAAGAGGTTAGTAGTGGAGTAAGCCACAGGGTAAGAAACCACATCTCAGGCTATTTCTCAGTCATCAAGTGATCTCAGAACTAGCTGAAAGTGGGATCTAATATTATAAAGTCACTCCCCCATTCTTTCATCTCATTTTGTTTAAAAAAAACCCCAAACACTAGAAACAAAACAAACAACTGTTTGGCTGTTGTCTGAACTTGTCAACATCTGCCCTGAGGATTTTTTGTCCATCAGTCAGCCCTGAGCAGATGGGGGAGATGAGCAATTAGGAAATGATCCTTTAAGCTGCACAGTCATTAATACTCTCCTGTTATTCTAAGTCCTGTGCTTTGAATTTGGGCTTCAGTGGCAAATTCTCTTTGTCCAGGAGTAATTTTGAACTTGCTCTAATTTTCTGCAGCTGTCTTTTGCTTATCTTTTCTCTCCCATATATTTAACCCATCTGTCAGCCACAGACTGGCTCTGATGAAGTAGGAATTTGGTTATGAGGACAGTAGAGTTTAAAGAGCTGTCCTGGAGCCCGCAGACAGTGCCAGGTCAAGAGGTCTGAAAGCTCAAGTCTTCTGTTTGTCTGTAAGAATGACAGCACAGGGACACTGTGAGTTTCCACATCTGCTGCTGCCTGTGCACTGGAGTTCTTGCCTGTGTGAGCTTTGTAGATGGAAATGGTAAGTAGTTCAGTTTTCACACCCATTCGGCCATGGTGCAAATGATGATGAAACGTTTTATATCAGCTGTTTCATTAGCTTTTGGACTGAGAACACCAGCTTGTTTCACCTACCGCACTTCTTTAGGGTTTTAAAGATGACCTGGACTAAACTGGATGCATAATGGGCTGTGCCCATGTTTTAGACTCTTGCAAGATTGTGTGCCATTCAGTATCTCTGAATGAATGTGGACACCCACCCCTGTTCAGCAAGACTGACATCAATGAAAATCAGAGATAGCTGGAAAAAGACCCTTTTTCCCTTAAGCCTAGCTGTGAAGTGCAGTGGTTATAGTTGGGGAGGACATGAAGAACTGCAACATCACTTTCTGCGCTGGGTTTGTGTTTTAAGTGATTCAGCCTGAATGCATAAGTCACCGTGACACAACTGATTTTCAAAGGCAGCTGAGTCATGCTCTTAGAAGTTCAGTATCCCAGGATGAAAAATGTGGGGACAAAAAGTAATTCCTAGGCAGTGAGGTGAAAAGCCAGGTAGCAACAAAGCATCCAGACTAATCAGAAGAAGACCAAAGAGAGGTGGATCCCCCAGGGCTGGAGACCTGGACTGGAATCCTGCCTTGTTGAGCCTAGCCTCATGAATATGTTTAAACCCATTCCTAGACTCTCCTGGAGTGGCTAGATCATATCTGCATATACTTGCTAATGTACATGTGCTAAAAGTGACTCTTTCTGAAATTTGTGTGACTGGGGTGTTGGGGTAGGAGAGCAGTTTGTCCCCTGTGCTGTGGTGCCAAGGGGACAGCAAGGCTGACAGCTCTGGTTTGGAAGTTGTGGCCATCACAACAGCAGTGGGCTATTTGCAGTCACTGCAGAAGCTGGCTGGGAGATGCTTTTGGTAACAGGGCTAGTTTGTATCAGTGACATTTATAAAAAACATCCATCGCAAAATGGATCTGTTGCACTGACCTTTGTGTAAACTCACAGTCCACATCTGGAACAGGCAGAGAATTTCTGATTGCCAGTCTTGTTACCAATGTCATGGCTTGGGGTCATTTCTATTACACAAGATCACTTGTGCAATTTAAAATCAATTATGTTATTTAATCAATCACAAAAAAAACCAACTCTAAAGTGGTTTGAATTAGTGTGACTGTAGACATCAGAGAGGCAGCCAGTGAAGGGTGTGAGTAGGTTTTTTTTAAAAGAGGTTATTTCCTTTATTTAAGTAAGTAGGATGTTATAAGAGGAGTAAAAACAGACATTCAAACAATAGATTGTTATGACTTCTTTAAAAATAAGGATGACCAAAAATGTTAGAGGCTTTTTAAGACATGCTTTTCCAAACATTGATGATATATTAGATATGGTGACTTTTTGTTTTGTGAAAAGAGGTCAAATCAGAGCCTGTAGTCATGCAAAGAAGCATTTGTATAATGAATTTGTGGTAATGAACTAGGGTAGGCTAAAGCAGAAGTTACAGGCTGGAGAAAACTTTATTTATCCAAGTAATGGTACAATCAATCATAGTTGGAAATTATGCAGCCAGTATTGTGTGTGAGACAGCTTAAAAGAGTGGAGAGCCCCAGAAATTGGCTGGTTTTTTGCTTCCCTCTTAATAATCTTGCTTTACTGATGTCAGAGTCTATGTCTGCCTCCCTTTCACAGATTCCTGACTGAGCCCTGTGGTGCCCAGTCATCTTCTGAATTGGATTCAGGACCCACAAATCTGTCAGTGAACCCTAAACTCCAAGATATTGATGTCTCTGAAGCAGTACAATTTTTCTCCCCCAGGCTGGGTTTCATATTTCGTAATGAAATTTTCAAGGGATCCTTTGTGAAGACTAGCTCGTGCATATTGCTTAAGATGGGTGAGCAAATTGTGTTGTTTGTCCCTCAGTCCTCTCCTTGAGTATTGGCTTTTCCAGAAAGGTTTGCATGAAGCTGAAGCTCAAAATATTATTCCCAGGGCATGAACCTGCCAAGCGATTCCAGAGAAAGCCTCACCCACTGTGCTTCAAACTTTGAAAATGTCTCTGCTTGCCTGAAATGGCTTTTTTTTAAAGCAGTCATGTGGCATTCTTGATGTGAATATATTGCCTTTTGCCTTACAAGAATAGACTCTCTACCTGGGAACATTCATATAAGGCACAAAGGGGATAGAGACCTGCAGTATAAACCATGGATGGTATCAAGCAATATAATGAAAATTCATATTACTGTCATTGGATAAGTTTTTCTGTTGGCATGTCATCCTTGCCTTTGTTGTCAGAATGGCTCTGGACTATTGTTAGACCCTGTAGAATTTGAGCCAGTGAATTAACAGTATAAAATTGAGACAATTTGCTATACTATAGTCACAAGAATTTATTAGACCAGTTAATGAGTTTTTCTAGCTAAAGTGAGACTTGACAGGAATTGGTAGCAATGAATAATCTCCCCTTCTTCCTAATTTGGAACAAGCCAGTGCTTTGCACATATTACATATATTGCACTCACAGCACTCCGGACACTGTGCCCAGAGACAGCTAAAATGGCTGTTTACATCCCACAGAAATCCCCAAATAGAGAAGGAAAAAAAAAAAAAAAAAAAGAATTCTGCTAAACTTTTCCCTGAAGTCCCATTCAGATTACTTTTTTCCTTTTTATGCCTTCCCTATTGCACTGCCCTCTCTGCTTCACATAGAAAACAACGGGGAAATAAAAGACAGAAACTAAGAGAAATGGCTGAATAAAGAAGAAAGAAAATTTGCCTTTGGAAATATAAAATAAAAAATTCCCAATAACAATTAAAATGTTTTTCACGATAAGAGATTTTCCACAGTGAAGGCAAAGTTGTTCTGTTAAAAAAAAGACAAAAAATTATGCCATTCAGATAGAGGTTTCCATGGCAGGCACACGTCCCACAGGCTATATTTGGGAGAACTTGTGCTCCTGTCCCCATGCTGCCACTACACATTGGCCCTGTGCATGCTGCCAGCTCTCCCTGGGGGCTATTATGGGGGGCTCAAACCCTGTATGGAGGGACAGCAGGAAGCAGATGAGCGTCCATGGCCTTGCTGTGACTGTCCTGCCTGGAAATTACTCAAAATGGCTTTGAAGCTACTTGAATGTCTCCTTTTTTGCATAATTTGTGGAGGGTGGAGTGGGATCTGTTGGGTCTGCTCCTTTCCTCTCATGTCTCTGCATCCATGTGTTTGTTCAGTCTGATCTCTGCCCTCTGTTTTACACCAAATATTTCTTTCTTTCTTCCTCTGAAGCCTCTCCCACATGCAGTGAGGACCCAACAGCATCCACATTCAACCTCAGCATTTGCATGGGTTTGAGATAGAGCTGAATAAGTTTGTTAAAAAAAGAGGAAGTAGTAGACAGATGGGATGGATTCATCCCTTTCTTTACCTCCTGCCCTACCAGAGACGATGATGCGCCCCTGACTGCAAACTCCTTTGTGAGCCTATTATGAAACAGGGACAATAGGAAGTCATTGTGTTTAGATGAAGTTGTTTGGACACTGTGGTTTTGTGAGAAATGAGACAAGAAACTAGGCCCTCACTGTTTGCAGCAGCAGCCACACTAACAGAGAGGATCTGGTGTGCCCACTGGCGAGAAGGGACTCAGACCTTGACCATTCCCTCATGCTGGCATGCCATATTCCCACACCACCGTTTCCCCAAGCTTTGCCCTTGTGTATTGCTTATTCTAGAGCACAACAGGTGCAAAACCTTTCATTCTGCTTTGGTAATATTTTTTACCTCTGTGTGAACATATAGAAACAATCAAAAGAGGTGCAGGGTAGAAAAAATTTAAGCACTTTCTCTCTTTCTAGCAACTTCAGGGGTGCCCAATGTACTATATGCACAGGGGCATTTAAAATATATTCTGGTCAGTGTATTGCTGTGCCTTCCTTAAAAAGCTGTGTGTACCCAAGGATTGTTAGCACTTGTATGTTTTGCTGTGCCACAAGACAGCAGCACCAGCAAAGGCATAAGCTAATCTTACCCACCCGTGGAGTGAAGTGTTACAGAAGTTCTGTGTGGAAAAATCTATGGCCCTGAAATCCACCCTGATGCTAACTTCTGCTCTACTTTATCAAAATCAGTGGCTGTCCAGGCACTGTAAGGCAAACAATTCCTGGTGATGTGACATCAATTGCCAAAGGAAAGGAAATACCTAATGAGGTAGAAGGTACAGTGAGAAAAATCTAGCTTTCTATTTCATCCAGGCATCAGAGAACTCAAGCTGTGCGCCACCCTTAGTCAGCCATCCTCCTATTTACATGAGCTTATGCCCAAACCTGGCTGTCCCTTAGTGCAGGTTTTAAGCCATATTCTTCTCTCACTTCGCCCCAGCAAGCATTTATAGCAGCATCACAAGACTTGACGCTTGGATGTATTAAATGTCTGGTAAGAATTGTGTTAAAAATCACATTTAAAATCAGATCAAAGACAAACCTCATGATAGTGGCCATGGCTTTTGCCTAGTGAACCCACCTGAAGGATACAAAGTAGAAGGAGCTGCTGAAAGTACACCAAGGTGAATGGACCCTGTGAGTCCTCACTGTACATGGTGTACTTTAACTCACAGCAGCACTTCTAGTTTAGCATAAATTACAGCCTGTAGAGAGGGTGTGTAAGTGGTGACACAAGCAATTAATGATTAAAGATACTTTGCAACTTGTGAACAAGAGTTAAATTTAAGATTTACAGGTTGGTTTGGTGCTACCTTAACTCTATTGCTCCTAAAGCCAAAACAATATGAGCTCTGTTTAGATCTTTAGGTAAGTTAAGGTGTGGGGAGGGAGCCACTGTCTTTTACTACATTAGCTCTAATAATGAGGAGAAAACCAGATCATTTTTCAGGCACACAAAGTCTACCTCTAAGATGGTGTGTTCTTCAAGCTGTTCCTCTGAAGTCAGTAGAAGTGTGCATTTTATGTAATGTATATTTATGAATGTCTCTGAGACTGAAAATTTAGGCTACGTTAGGCAGGGAGTATGCATTCGCACAAGGCCAAACACTGCTCTTAACTGGCTACTAGACACTATTACTGTACAAATAATAAATCTTGTAGTAAAATTGCAGTGAACAGCATCTGCCTGTGCTTATCTTGCACAACTTTCCCTCCAATCATTGGTCAGACCGCTGGATGCTCAAGTCCAGTGGGGAACCAGCCCAGGGGAACTTACCTGGTTCTCTTTCAGAGTTATCTGTCCCTGTTCCTTGCAGCCAATGAATGTCCTGATGCACCTGTAAATCTTCTCATCGTGTTGCACTCTTTGAACAAAGTTAGCAGGAAAAAATCCAGTTCTGTCATCAATTTTCCCCTGTGGAAAAAACACATTGATAGAAGAAGATTGTTAACACTAGTATTGAAAATAACATATTTTTCCCTTTGGAAAGAAAACAGATATAAAATAATTAGCACATACCTTCCACCAGTCTTCATTGGAGTCTTCCAGAAGAGTAATCATATCCCCTGGCCTGTAATTAGAAGAGGAATAGTAGTTAAGATTTGACTCTTAATTGTTATGCTGCATCAGCAATTCCACAGCAATTCCACAATTACCTTCGAACAGGAAGGTTATCCTTTCTTGGTCATTTTATCTGAGCATTTGCTGCAGGTACACTCAATGAGGCAGCAAGGTTTTCTTCAATCATACATGGTAATGTGGAAAGATTGTCTCTGTATATTGGGGCTAGACCTTTATTTTGAGACAACATCTGCGAAGTGGAATTTTTGCTTCCTGTTTAATAAGAAACTGTTTAAAATACAGTCCCTATTTGTTACAGGGATTATCTTGTTACTTCAAGACATTTCACATTGTTGGGACACACCACTTTATCATCTGTGTTTTCAAGCTGTGATTGCAGAAGGAAGGCAGCAGGAAAATAGTTCTATTTAACTGACAAAGGCAATTAGTCAGCAGGGATATAATTCTGCCCAAGAATGTCTTTTTGATTTGAATGGGACATATTTACCTTTATAATGTGTGGTGCAAGTTTGTAATTGCTAAGTATCAGCATCCAGCTGACTAGTTCCAAAGCAGAGCTAGGAGAATAATTTGGCTGGAAACACTAATAGCAAAATGTGCTAAGCTGATTTTGTGCAGGTAGTTGAACAGTTATTTGACCTCCTTCCCCCCATTGGTGGCACTTCATCAACATTATTATGTAATTACAATAGCACTGCATTGTAGAAAGTAAGTGGCAGCCCATTTCCAAACGGATTAACCTCGGAAAGCTCTGTCTGCTTGATAACAGGCATTTCTTTGATCTTAATAAAATTAATGGTTGACCCCTAATTATTCAGCTTTCCTTGCATGCCCTGTTAGGTTCACTGTATTGTTGAGGTATCAGCACAAGAGCTTGCAAACGCATCTGGAGCATATGATGGATAATGGGTCCAATTTAATGGGCTTTTTCAGAGCACGCATAGAAGATGTGGACCTGTCCAGGATGCATCTAGAGGTGGGGATGGTGGTGGGCTTCTTTGGTCCACTTTCCAAGTGGTTATCATTACTGCTGACACCTGGAGAAACAGGCATCTGGTCTTCTAACACTACTCAATCTGAACCAGAGTTTTCCAGCTTTCACAGAAAGGCGTTATCAATAGGGCAACAGGGTAGGATTTTCCTCAAGCCCTCCTCAGGAAGCTGTTCCAACATGTTTGGAATAATTAAATGTTGCTGAGGTGAGAAAGGAGGCTAGAGAAAAAGGACAACTTAGTATCCTGGTGGTAAAAGATTTCTTCCATGGGAAAGGACATCTGAATACCTTATTGCAGTTAAAATTTAATATAAAACACTTAAAGCGGTATTGAGGGAGCCCATCTTGCCATTTCAAAGTGAATAGGCTGTTACACCATTGGAACCCTTACACTGCAAGGAAGAACACTTTCAACAAGAAGGATTTGGAGAGCCCCATCCTCCAAATACCCTTCAGCCTGGTTATTAGAAAAATAACTTAGAAAATATAAATTTATTTGGCTGTCAGAGAAAGATGGCAACTGAACCTAAAGTCTCTCCATGTCAGTGGTCTGAGCACTGAGATTTTTAGATGTAAGACCTGCAGATTTTGCTTATGATATTTTTTAGCACAGGACTAATATAGATGTCTCTAATCTCCTAAAAGGATTCAAAATAGAAGTCCCAGATGGACCTATGTTACTCTTGCTGCCTATACTTAGGCTGCTAATCCCTGAAAGGGGGCAACCTCCTTGGTGTTTACTACTGGTTGAAATCATTCTCAGGTCTCATCTTTTTCTTCTGTAAATCACAACCCTGGATAAGTTGTCTGCTCTACGTCAGTGCTCTAGATTTCAGTAGGTGGCAAGATAGGTGCTCATCAGCCCTAAAGTGGCTGGGCAACCACTGATGATCATTGTAGGTCCCTTCCAACTATTCTATTCTATTCTATTCTATTCTATTCTATTCTATTCTATTCTATTCTATACTATTCTATTCTATTCTATTCTATTCTATTCTATTCTATTCATTGCAGTGTCTGAAACCTGGGGTTGCTTGTCTCTTACATTGCAATATAAGGCCATCTCTTAGAATAAGCATATTACTGCAATGTCCTACTTTACTTGGAAAACCTGACTGGCTGCTCCTGCTGTTGAGGAAGAAATCAAGGTTGTGGTAAGTACTAATTGCTGCTGAAATCAGGGCTGGCACCTCTCCACTGCAGTAATCTGCCACCCATTGCATCCCCTCAGAGGTGAGCTGAGATCTCCAGAAATCTCCCCTAAATCTTTTTCCCAGCTCAGGTCCTTCCCCTGCTATTTGCCTTCATTATGTTAGGGCTGATCAGTGTCCGGCTGGTCCCTGACTTGAGTTCCCAGGACAGTGCTTGTCAGTCTTGACAACATTGCTATGCTGAACTCATCTCCAGCAACTCAACTATGTTAAATGAAAATTCATGCAACTGAGCTGAATCCTGCCTGGCTCTGCAGTGACCAACAACATTACTAGCTATTTGGCATCCCTTATGAAACAGTGTTAACCCATGTATTACTGAATTTCTGGCCATGGGACAAACAATGCTGCTGTAGCTGAGCAACACTAGTCTAAAACCTGGCTGGTGCCTCTGGAAAAAGCCTGTTAGGCATGACAGTCCAGGTTGCAGACCACAAGTTGCTTTTTCCCCTAATATGAGGGACAGGAAAATTTTGAAGAATGATGTGTTTTCCAGATTGCTATGTCTTGATGAAGATGGTAGTCCACTGCAGGCTTGTCTGACCAGTGTTCCTCTTCATGGAACAAAAGTGCTGGCTGGAATACACCCCTAAAGGAGCAGGATGCAAAGTGGAATCCCTCAAGCAGAATAGCTGACAAGTTGCACTAAAGGTCACCATACCCTGGGGTTATTTCCTGAAGAGCTGACATTCCTAAAGTAATGATCAGGAAATGCCAACAAAGCAGAATGATAGGGAAGCTTGTAATTTCTGCCTTACATCCCACTCACTAGTTCTAGAGCAATGGGAAGGCACAGCTGGGAACAGGAAAAAGGCTTTCAGTGAAGGAGATGCTGATGAGAGGGGCATTACTCTGGCAGTTCCCTAAATTCTGTGGCATGTGCATGATTATTTTGATATAGGGGATACCTTGAACAGAGCTGACACATTTTACAACAAGAGCTCTAGCAAGACCATGTAAAATGTGAGTAGCATGAGTCAAACTAATTGCACTAAAAGAAAAGATGTCAAATGCCATGGGTCAAATCAATTAACAAATATTTTGGGGCTTTACCTCATCTCCAGGTCTTCATTTTCTTGTGGTACAAATTTGTACAAGGCAACATAGGTGTTCATTTGTAACACGCTTTTATAAAATGGTCCCTTTAAGAAAAAAGAGAAAGAGAAAATTTAAATATCTGTCCTGCATACGAATTTGGTTCACTTTGTTAGAGACTGAGGAATGAGGCCTGATCTTCCAAGAAATGAGCCAGAATCATCTCATTGCTTTCACACCTTGGAGGACTATGGCCCAGATACATTACGAGCTACTAAGGCAGTAACTACCTTCATTTAGAAATAAGATTCTTTGAACCCCAATATCAAATTCCAGGCTTCCAAAGAACAAAAGCAGAAATCTGCACAAGTTGGTCTTTCTGGTGAGATCTTAAAAATGAGTCTGCTTTTTGCTCTGTGTTAACGTATGACTCTTATGAGCTCAGTAGTGTATTACTGGCATTGTATAAGAAGTCTATTATACAATCCTTGTTACAGATGGACCTAAAGTTGTAGAGTGTACAGGTCCAAAACAGAGTGTGGGAAAATCACTTTCTTAAACAGAAAGCTGCTTGCGCTGGACTTCCCACAGAGAAGACTGGCTACCCTCTCTCCTCACTTTCCCCACTGGTAATCTGAAGAAAAAAAAGCACCTAAAACAAACCCCAAAGAATTTTCCAAATCAAACCTATGATTTTTACATTACTGCAGTTCTATTGCAATGACGTGGCCTCCACACTGGATCTTTTGTGTTAATATTATCAATTTGTAATAAACAGAAGAACATAAAAGGGACCATAATGGGTAAACCAAAGAGCCATCCAGTCCTGTATATTGCTTCCAACGGTGGCCAGTGGCCAAGAAATAGTGTAAGAACGTGACAGTCAGATATCGATGCTTCTCCAGAATACTGCCCCAGCAGACCTACTCAAGGTCCTTAGCTATCCATAAAAACAAGACTTTTATATGACTTCCCATTCCCATTGCATTCTCACAAACTTTGTGCCCATACCGGGGAATGTGTACTTTTTGGTTCTTCTCCAAAGTGTTCTGTGCCATTTTCGGAGTATGTAAACACTGAAATAAAGCAAACACATGACATTTTAGGAGTAGTTTAAGACTCTTCATCTCAATGGGATCACCTTTATTTGTTAATCTCTTCCCTTTCCCCTTTCCTTTCTTTGATCACTTGTGCTCTCCTCTGAACCCTTCTAGACCCCCAACGAAACCATGTATACCACTGGCACATGGCACAAAACAATCTCTGTCCTGAAGAATTTACAATCGTAACAAATAAACCATTTTGATTGGATGAATATACACAAGTACAGCACTGGGAATAGAACCTAGGTCCCCTAATTGCATTACTATTTAAAGTCCAGCGGCCTTTTCCTCACACTGAATGCTGTATTTTCATGTTTAGGATGAGCAATATTTCCGTTTAAAAGCACCTGCAAAACCCAATGACCACATATGAGCAATACTGAGGGAATTTTGTATCCAAGAGCCCTTCTTTCCCCTCTTCGATCCTCTCTCTTTAGATGTTTGATAGTCTTCTTTAATCCCTCCCTCCAGTAGTCCCTGCCTGGGGGGCACTGGATATGCTGCCTCTCTCTCTGATTTTATAGGAGGTACCTGAATTGCTTTCAAATCACACAGGCCCGTATGTGTGAAAATTTTCTTCCAAGTTACTAAATCAGAAACTCACAGAATTAGACAATGATCACAGCACCTAACATACCTGACATCTAATCAGTTACCCTCTACTGTAGTTGCTTCATGAAGTGACTGATGCCTGTCCTCAGTTATCTCCCTAGAAAAACCACAGTGGCTTTATTACATGGGCTGAAATCACCCTTCACATTTTAAGAATTGCCTGGCATTTCTTGCTTCTGGATAGAACCACCAGCATGTTCTCCCACCATTTACCTCTGCAGGTGTTTTGAGCAGAAGGTGGATTTTGTAGTCTCTAATGATTTGGAAATCTCCAAAATGGTAATAAGTAGCAGGCTGATTGAGTGCATTTTCTTTTTGTTTCTCTGTGATACAGTTACATGTGTTCAGGAGAAAGAAGGTGCCAGGGAACACCAAACTGCTGAATTTCTTTCCCCCTCTGTTCTTTCACTTGCTCACCCTTTCTTCCATTAACACTTATCTTTGTGGCTATTCTACACTGTACATGGCAACCACACAATGAGTCTTTGAAGATGTTTTATGAGTGAAATAGTAAGGTTCCTTGATACTGTACTTACTTAGACATTGAAAATGTAGTGTTCTTGTAACAGAGGAAAGAGAGCTAAAACGGCAGCCACAGTATGCACGAGAAAGATTTTGTACAAAGTGACATGCATCTACAAGCACACACAAGCACGTGTTCTCCGACAAAATGTAAGACAATATTGTTGTCATAAAGTCCCAATGTGTGAATGCAAAGACAGCATGTGAGCTGATACCTGCAGCGTTTAACCTGAAAATGCCCAAGTTGTGTCCAGGTGGTCTGACTGCAGCTGACCTGGGGGCCTCACTGTGCTCCTTGCCAAGTCCTGTTGTAGAGGGACTCTGACCCTGCAAACTGTCACGAGCACCAGAGGGAAAACCTTAAAAATAAAACTAATTTTGTGTATCTTCTAGTATAGGGGTATACGTATATCTCACATCTGTATAAAGGGGTGTAAAATGCTGCTGTTACAATCTGGCAGTATTTAAGTCCTACTCAAATTACTATGCTTTCTTTTTGTGTCCAGAGGAAAAGGAATTAGGGAGGCAAATAGAGCAAGTTCTGGTGAATAATGAGGTGGGTAATCAGGAGCATTCTGGACTTGCAGAAATTTGTTCACCAGACGAAGTGGAATTATTTTAGCATCATGTTTGGAGTAATTTCTGCTTGGTGACAGAAAATAAAGTGGAGTCACTAACATACAGCCTCGTGAGCTGTGGAGCTGACCCAGCAGGCTGGGAGAGAGATGGACTGTATCCTTGCATTTTCCAAGAAGTGCTCACCAAACCTGGGTTTGCAGGGAGGACATCCCATATTTGACTCAGGGGGAAAGTGCTCAAATCCATGTTGATAACAGGCTCATACATGTCACTTAAAGTACATTTTGGCTTGCGGGACTTCTGTTACAGATGGCAATTCACAGCAGTGAAAGAGTATAACTGGCTTAGAGGAGGCTGAAGGGCTGGAAATTAGGTATGCCATCTTACAGTTGTAAACTAGGAAGCTTTGCTTCATAGTATGTATGCCAGGGCCTGAATCTTCCCTTGAAGTTGTTATAAAAATCTATAGGAGCAATTACATGGCCACACATGTGCTGGGTCCTTTCACCTTTCTGCAGGCTGTGGCTTTTCTGCTGTTTCTCTTTAAGCAAAGAGCCTCAAATGCACATTTTCCTAAATCTTATTTGCAGGAGACAGTTTTGTAATGGGAAAAAAAAAAAAAAAGAACTGGAATGGACCTGATTCATCAAGGCATTAATGTGGAACTGCCTGCTAAAGAGGCAGTGGACAACTGAGGAAAAAGGAGTGGTGAATCACCCTGCAACAATATTTGGAATTTACTTTGTTAAATTTTTAATCTCTGTTTAGCTCATGGTCTCTGGATCTTACTAGGAGGCACTTGAATGTGAAGGCCATAGAGGTATGTAGTTCACGTCTGCACACAACAGAAATCCATCTATTTTCATATCTGTTTGCCCTAGCAGCAGCAGACAAAAAAAAAAAAAAAAAAAAAAAAAAGCAGGGATTTTTACAGTCTGAAAAGGATTTTACCATTTCCATAGCTTGTGCAAACAGTGTGGGCAGTTTATTAAAAATCTAGCAAGGGGAAATTTTTGGAGTGACTGATGCATAATTTATACTCTGAGCCTCTGAAGGATGGATTGTAAAAAAGCCAGTGCTGATCAAAGGAATCATTAATGTGCCGCAGAAGTTATTTGGAGGTGTGACACATGCTGAGTTTTTAAACTAATCTCTTTGAGTAAGTTCCTTGAATGCCTCTCAGTGCATTCAGTGAATACAGATCTCAGAGAAAAAAGTTTCTCTGGGTTTCAGAAATGAAACTACTGATCGACAATGAAATAAAAAGTTATCTGAAAACTCAAACAGGGCCAAATTAATCTCAGGTGGGCAGGATTAAACAATGTGAAACAGACTGAATTCTTTATCTTTAACCAGGTCAGGTCAACTTGCACTCACAAGACAGAACCGTCCCCCCTCGCCCCCAAATTGTCAGGAGAAAGCAGGTAACGTAGATGGGATGTTCACAAAATGAGACAGAGGAAATGGCTGAACACAGTGAGGAGAAGCGATAGGACCAGGAGGGTAGGAAAGGAATAAGGAGGTAGCATAAAATGGGAATGGACAGCTGAGGCTGGCATTTCACCTACATGAATTGCTAGCAGCATGTAAGGAGCACTGGGGGTGCTAGGAAGAAAGCTATGCTCACTGTGATTTATTTTTGTACTGTACCTCTCATGTGAGATTCAGCAAAGCAGCCTTCAGGTTTAGGTGCTGCTTGAGAAGTTGCTCTGATGGTTTGGGCCTGAAGTTTTGCTTAGTGTTGCAAACCCCTTTGTACTTATTGCTTCCCTCACCATGACTGAGTTCAAGAACAGGGTCACGAACACCATCCCTCAGTGGCTGAGATTTCATTACTAAGCTCTCGATTGGTATGATGGTCTTGAAATCCCATCATACCAATGCTGTAAAAACATTACTCTTGTGCTGCAAAGCAGACAAAGGAATTGGGCTATTAATATTACTGGGCACATACTATAGTTGTACTGAGAAGCTGCAATTATAATCAGGATTCATTGTGTTGGATATTTTACAGACATATGGATATTATATGATTCATTTCCTGTCCCAAAGAGGTTATGGTATATAGAGACATGGAGACAAGTCAAATGTATGGAAAAGAAAGAATTTTTTTTTTCCGCTTTGCCAGTGTGGAACTGAAGCATGTTCAGGGATTAGTCTACAGTCATGTTCCTGAAGCGTAAGAGATAGGGAACGGACCTGAACCTTGTCCAGCATCAGGTCTGGACACAACAAATTAAGAAAACTGGTGGGTTGGATTTCATCTGAATGGCAAAAAGCATTCCCCAAATTCTTGCACCAACTACCTGCCCAACTCACCTCCCACTTTGAAAACCAGAATGCTGCTAAAACATGGACATGCCATAAAAACCCATCTGAAATAGGTTGTACACAGGCCTATACATCTGAAGATGCTATCGTGGCCTGGCAGCACTCACCGCTGTTGCTGCGTTTCCTGCTTATGTCAAGGGTGCCTGCAGAGCTATCGCCTTCCTCAGGAACTTCTGCCAGGTCAGCTGTCTGCAGGGACAGAAAGAGCAAATGAGATGGGATAAGCCAGAAAAAGTGAGCGATGAGGTGAAAAAAGACCACACAAGAGCCTTTGGGGAATGCACTACTTGGGTGCTATCAGAGCAGAGCAAGTCAGGCTAATGGGATTGCAGAAAACACTGTATCTGGTGATGCACAGCAAATATCTACTTCACAGGGAGCAGTGAAAGCCCAGAAAGAACTCCAGACCAAGTTTACAGTCTGGAGTACAAAAGATTTTTTCAGTATAAAGTGAAGTGAAAGTTAAGGAACAAAGGATTGTGTTAAACAATGTGGTTCTCTGTATAAAATAGAAGGGACTTGGGGGAATTTGTACATCCTGCAGGTATACTAAATAGCTATCTACCAGGGAGACAACATTAATTGAAACTATTGACAATTTATTAACCCTGAATACATTATTCAGTATAATAACTGTAATGTAAAGGTGATTTTAATTCTGTTAACATGCTGTGAAAGAAGGAGCTGGAGTGTGATAGAGTTGGTGAAGTCAGACTTTAAATATCTGCCCTCACTTTCTTTTCAAACAGTCATCTGGCTGGTATGGTTAGGGAAAAATGAAACCCAAATGTTGTTGTTAGAATTACTATGATTTCTTATTTGTACCATATTAATGTCAATCATGATTAGGGACCCATTGTTCTAGGGTGTAGGAAAATGTGGGATGACATGATCTCAAGCCTCAGAAGTAATCTCTGCATAAGGCACCATATTCCTTGGTTGGGTAGTCAGCTTCTCCATGTATAGCCCGACAGGAACCAGGACCTGCTCCAAACAACTCTCTCCAAATCTGAACTTACGGAACTTCAGTTTCTCAACTCTCCATACGCGACTTTTGGGTAAAACATCTCTGATAACCATAAAACCCACAAACATTGAACTCGAGTCAGGTGCTCTCTCTAACCTGGAAAACTGTAAATCCTTATAGGCTCCTAAGCTTTTTTTATTTCTTGTTAACAGTATTTTAAGACACATGGAAGGATTTAACTTCATTATTCCATGACACTTTACAATTATACTGTACACATAGCTCTGTCTATTGCCTGCATTACAGGAAGAAAAGCCAAATGAGGAACATTCTCTGCTTTTGTTCAGGGCGCACAAAATCTGAATTGCTTTATAGATTTTTATATGTTTTTTTCCTTTTACTAGTGTTGACAACAAAGCTTGTTTTAGAAAGTACTTGGACAATTTTACTTCCCCTGTCTAGTAATTTCCTAGCTACTTCTCCATCCAAGGATATTAATGAACAAAGAGGTTAAAAGTAGATTTATGCCACAGGTATCTTGTGGTTATCTTGTTTCCCTTGTTATTTTAAGAGCCTTCTACTTTACTGCTCTGTTATGCCTTGTTTTTAGACTGAGCCTTTTGCAGCAGGTCATGCTTGTCTTGCTGCTTTCACAAATGGGTCGCCCCTGGATGAGAAGGCAGTGCAATAGCAGTGCTAACATGGAGTCAGTGTAGAGCATATCTAGGTATTTCTAGTTGCTGGGTGGAGAAGGGAAAGACTGGCTTTGTTGAAATAATAAGTCCAAGGTATTTTTCAGCTCATTGCTACAGCATGTTCCTCAGTCTTCATAGACTAGCTTCATAATTGCTGATTAGCTTCCTATGTTGTTGGGTACTACTGCATAAGGGATGTGCAGTGACTGTCTTTTCAGTTTATACCTCATCCAAGACCTCCTGAAGTAACCTCAGTTACCTTTAATGATTTTTCAGTCAAGAGCTGTATGACAAATAGTCTAATAGAAATGATAGAGGTACAAAGCTGCTTTTGAGAAGATGTGATCCACTAATAACTAACAAGAACTGCAATCACATTTACATCACCTCAAGTGACTTTCTGTATAAATGTGGGTTGCAGAAGCACATTTTTGAAGGAAGCAGTAGGTAGTAAATCTGGAGCATATGGCCACTTTCTTTTATGGGAAATGCAGAATCCAGGCTGAAAAATCACAGTGGGTGTGTCCACACTGCTCAGTCATGTTAAAAATACCTTGGCTAGGTCAGAGCAAGATGGTTATCTCTACTCTGTGCAGAGACACAAACTGCAGTCCTGGAAGCTTCGTGGCTGTAGAGGCAAGGCAGGCTCCTAGGCTAGTTGCCTTTGCTTTTAACTACCTTCAGCAGGAGCAGCTATGCTGCTCTGATCCAGAGCTAGCCCTTTGGCAGCTTGGACACCACCTGCGAGGTGAAGTAGCATCCCAGGTGTCACCACGTCCATGGTGTCCCTGGTTTGGTGACATGGCAGAACCTTGAAGCGCTCCCCAGCTCCAGCTGTAAGCCTCATAGCTGCATTGCTGCTTCTGCTTTGAGAGGAGCAGAGCAGCACAGAAGTGAGGACCACTGGGGAAAGATCTTAGTCCCTGTGCATTATTAACGGCACACGTGCTGCTAGCTCACACACTCCTGTGCATTTTTACCTGGGCTCTAAGGGCTCTGTGTCACATCACTGGTCAGTGCCTGCTCCTGGGTCACACATCACAGTTGTAAAGCTCCATGGCCCCATCATTTGGATCAGGGTTGTGTCCACCCCCCGTTTTTATCCTTGTCTTAATCCACAGGCTTGCACTCGCAGAAGTTATGGTTTCACTTGTCTGCTTATTAAGTTCTCTAATGTTTTCTGTATGCTGACACGTGCTATGTGCTGTCTCAGCCTCAATACCCTGGAGAAATTCCCATAATGAACTTGCGTTTCTCATTCTACACCCACCCCCCACCTAGTTATGATCAGCTCCCTAGGGCAAGTTGACACAGCATTCGTGATTTCTGTGCTTGAGTTGCCATTCATAATTCAACAGAATGCTTTATTGATTTAGAAAGCAATAATTACATTTGTAGAACTTCTGTTTCAAAGTAAATTAAATAATTGAAAGAAAGAACTGTAATCACAATGCGACAGGTGGTAGAGTCATTCTGGGTTTTAAAAAAGAATGGAAATTACCAAATTCCTTTTAAGGCACAAACAAGGGTGGATAGAGGACATATCCTTTAATAACTCCCTTGCAGATTTCACTTAGTTCTTGTTTAAATTTGTCTGTTTTCTTTCCCATCTGACACAAATGGATGTCTGTTTAGAGGCCACCTACGCCACCTGAGGTTACAGTTCAGCCATGTGAGTGAGCATACATTTAAGTGCCAGGGAAATGTTGTACTAAACATAAACAGATATTAGCATAAACAGATATTAGCGCAACTTTAAATTAAACATATAAGTATCTGCTTTGAGGCCTGGAGACCAAGTCTCATTATGTCTTTGTGCCTGGTGATTTTTACACTGAGGCGAGTGCAGGAGAGATTGTCAGATAACATGGGTCTGATTTTTAGACATGACAATCAGCTTTAGCCTCCACTGTACTCAGGTGTGATTTTTTTTTTTTTTTTTTTTTTGGTGGGAGTGGGGAGAATCTCTTTGAAAAAAAGAGAGCCTCAAGCATAGGCTTAAGTGCCTGTTTATTGGAGGTGAAACCTTCTTTCAACACCATGAATGAGCTCCTGATTTTATGGGTCCCAATACTGTTGAAATAACCATTTCTGTAAGGAAGAAATTGGTAATTATTACTGTTGAACTAGGTATGGATTTAGCAAAGGCAGGGCTAAGGGAACTATCGTTTCCCTTGTCCTCCTCCAGCTCTTCTGCCATTGTCCTGAAGAACGTGACTTTTATGATAGGAGAGAGTGAATGACAAAGATTAACATGAAGGTGAAAATCTCCCTGTCTGGATACAAGCAGCTGAGCCCACCTGCCTATATTTGGGGCTTGGAGAGAGGAGCCCAAATCTGTGATGCGTCCCTCCTGAGTCTACCCTGGGCAGGGGTGGAGGTGCCAGTCCATTGCCTTGTTGCAGTAGCAGTGGCTTAATTTTGGCGGGGCTTGTACTGTGGAGCTTGTACTTTTAAATCTAGGCTCTGAAGACTCCAACCCATTGCTATCACTTGTATGAAGGGTAAACGCCTACCATCAACAACAGGCAGGATGCATCTACTCCAGCATGACAGTTTAAATATCTCTGTTCCGCTTTTACACAGATATGCAAAATCAAAAGAACATAATTTCCTTTTCCAATCCAATAAAAGAATATTATCCATTTAATTTGTATTTTTCTCTTTTTCTCAAGAGTCATCTAAATGATACTTAAAACCCAAGTTTGCAGAAATAATGTGTTTTCTGGTCTCATTTTGTAAGCTGAGAGTGAGATTATTTTTTTTTTTACAGTTTGAAATACAAGTTTTGTGAACTGTGATACAAACTCCTATGAATGAGTATCTATTGCTCCCTCAGAAAGAAAATGGAAGAAAGATGTGGGATACTCACAGAGTTTCTGTTGGGAGAGTCAGACCCACTTCCAGAACTGCCCTTTTTGGTTTTCTGGGCTAAGGAGGTCCCAAAGCGGAGAGTTTCATACACAGGGTCAACCTTATTTCCACAGGCTGCAACAGAAGGAGCAAAACATGCATCAGTCCCTGGAAGATATTTCTGGTCATGTTCCTGCTCCACTTGGAGAAACACCTGCCTCTACCAGCATGTTGCAGTGTACGCTTAGACACAAGTTGAGAGATTATCCTGATAAAAAGTGTTTGATGAATTTAGTGGAACTGGCTTTTGCTAGCGATTTTCTGCTGCCTCTCTGCTTCCATAAAGATCATCCTCCCCTCATACAGGCTCTTTGGGTCCCTGCCATTGCCTTGTCTCTCTTTACCTGCCATACTCCTTCTCTAATCACCACTGATGCTGCCTACACTGAGGTAAGGAAGACAGAGTACCAGGAGGCTTTAATCCATGTTTCCTGCCTGTTCCTACCACTGACCTCTTGGATTGCTCTCAACAGCAGATGCTTGAAGGGAAAAACCCTGCGTTGTGCCTGACCGTCCTTGTGGTATGGGTGGGCCATCACCTTTATCCATCTACCCTCAGAGTGCTCCTACTTGGCTGACGTGGATAAACAGGATGGCCTGGATCTTCCTTGAAAGGTACTGGTAACCCCACTGTGGGGCTTTATGGCATCTGGACGCAGGTGTGAGTAAGTACCTGCCTGTTGGGAATGTGCTCCAGGTTGCTCAAATCAGTGTAGGGGTAGCCAGAAAGGCCACCACCCCCACTGATGTATGTCCATTCAATTCTCACTCCCACTCTCCCTCATAGCTGGCCCCAAAAGTCATCTCCCAAGGCAGAGAAATGGATGTCTTCAACTGGCATGAGCAAATTCAGTTCAAATCCTCTTCTACATACTGCATTATTAGACCTCAGCCTCCCTTGCAGTACAAGGTGGTAGACACATAGAATACAGTACATTTGTAGCACTGTGTAGAAGGAGGGAAATTTTGGCCAAAGTACTGAGAAAAAACATGGGATTTTGAATTTTGATGAGAGCAAAGCACACCTCATTTTTTAGCCAGAGTTTGTTCAAAACATTTCTATTACTTCTGACAAAAATGATGGATGTTTTTTAGAAAGAGAAACTTAGATGAAATCCATGTAATTAACTTTTTTTTTTTTTTCCCTAACTGCTGAAAACAACAATGTAAATGTCCTCAGACAGGTAATTTTAAACTGACTGCCTACTAGTAGTTGCTAAGAGGTTGTATGTATGGGGTTTTGAGTGAAACGCACAATAAACACACCCTCTCCTCTTCCAGCTTTGTATCTTTGAAGTGGTCCTTTCCTGAGATGGCAGAAGGACATCCAGTCACTGAAAGGAGCTGGAAGGCTGCTGAGGGTAAATACCATGGCTGGAAGTCTGCCGCTGCTGTTGCAGAGCACTGCCAAAGGGAGACTGAAGGGAAAAGCAATCAAAACCTACCAATAGGCATCACTTCTTTGATGCAGCCAAACTGTTCATGAATGAGTAGTGGTGAGCTGTAGTACCGTCGAAATCCCTTTGGCTGGAGGGAGAGAAAGCAAAAACAAGTGAAGTGCATTGCTGCCATGATTGATGTAGCAGAAATAACCTCAGCTCTTCAGCTAATGGCGTAACAGTGTGGTGAGGCTGGAAATTTGCCTCCTGTTGTTGAGTCACTGTGGGGTTTAGAGATCAGGGATTTATTTGATTTTTCTCCTGGAAAAAAACAATTTCCCATATTTATGTGGAAGGAGGGGCTCATTTTCAGCTCCCCTTTTTCTTTTGTCTTTTACACAAAAGCAGCACTAATTAATTGCAGCAGAAGTGCTGAATCATTAGAGGTTCTGGGACGTTTTCCTCTCCCTTTCTTCTTATGTAATGTGAATTTGCATTGGTTTGCATCTGCTAAACACGCGACTACCCTTCCCCACCCTAACTCCAAATCCTCATGTTCCCACGTATGCACTTCTGAAATCCAAGAAATTTAGAGACTTTCTATAGGTTTTTCTAAGGTTTGCTGCTGACTGACTGCAGCTTCCACTGCTTTTTTGTCTTGTAAGGTCAAAAAACTCCCCAAGCCATCACCAGATGCCCCCTCAATGTCCATTTGTAGAGAAATGCACTATAACAACTCAAGCTATACCATTAAAGAATACCACAATATGGCCAATAATGGTGCCTTATACCACTGTAAAAAACATTCTAGAAGGTTAAACACTTTCTGTTACCTCTCTATTTACTATCTCAGCTAGCAAGTATCTCAAAATGAAAGTGCTAACATTGAAGTCTTTGGAAATGCCCTTCAAGGTATTAAAGATTCACAAATGGTCTTTCAGATTTCTAATCTTTGCAGGCTGTGAGAACTTCCAGTCACAGTGAGAAGTGGAAAAGCCTCATGGAGATGCACATATTTTCCATATCTTTTGTTCCATATACATCAAAAAATGATAGTTCAACAACTAGTTCTTTTGCTAATGAGCTGCAGTATAGATTGAGAAGGAATGAGGAGACTGACAAATTTGGTTTCTTAGAGGAATAAATCCCAGATTCTCCAGCTTCGGTTTGCCCCCAGACTAGATTCAGGCATAACATGAGTTCATAAAACTCCTGTGAATTTGCTGGACGACTTCCTGCTGTTAATTTGGACTCTACTTTTCTGCTTTTGTAAACTAGTGACCACAAGAGCTGAGGCTGGAATCAAGAAATGTGTGAAACAGTTCACTTGATTTAATATTTGGCTTGTCCAGGGCTTGCAATGAGGTCATTCAGCTCTCCACAGACCAACTTCCTACACCCGAATGCCTCACACTAGGGCTATGATTATGGATTAAATGCATAAAGATTTGCCTCAATAGCTTTCACTGAATACTCTTGGAGAGGAAAGATCTTTCTAGAGAAAGGTGGGATTTCCAGCCCTTTTGAAGTCAATGCTTGCATTTTTTCATCATTTAACACATTGAAACTGTTTGGTTTATGCTCATATTTGTCTCAGGTGCCTTCAGGTTGCAACAAATCTAAGAAAGTCTGAAACATGAATAGATGTATTCAGTTTTCATATTCCAAATGCTCATTTTTCCAAGTTCTTTTTCTAAAAGTAACCAAAAGAACCATATTCCCATAAAAGTCATCAAGTTGGGTTATAATAGTCTCAAACACAGTGTCCTGCCTTTGCCAATAATGAGAATTTGCTGCTCAGAAGATGACCCAGGCACTAAGAAGCTGTGTCCATACAGGGACAAGTCTCCTCCCAGCCTCTCCTACTGAAAGATTGCTTCATACTCTGTAGTGTCTCACTGTGAAATATCCTTTGGTTTTCTTTTTAAGATGAATTATGGTTTTTCTTCAAGCCCTAAGAGTGGAAAAAACAATAAAACATAATTTGAAGGATTTTTCATTTGTTAAACTCCATTGAAATATTTTGACTAATTTATAGCATTCCTTGAGAGACTTACACTACAGCAAGCACAGTTTAAATCAAGGGAATTAATTCTGCTATTTAGCTAAATTTGGATTATGTAACTGTATTTTCACATCCACAAAGCAGACCAGATTTGTGCTTCATTTTTGTTCAGGTTTTTGTGTGGTGGCAATAGCCCAAATTGATAATATGGTACCACCTGGCTTTACTTTTCCTGCCTCAGTAAAATGACCTGGTGTCAGTTCTGCTAATGCACCAGCTAAATGCCAGCCAGCGGGTCAGGCACACAAAGCAAGTGGCTCCAGCACAAGCTGGTGCCTCCCACTGCACTTGCTGCCCTGAGCTGCTCACTTACCAGCTTGCCCATGCAACGCTGTTGTCCAATACTGTCTGCACACTTGTGGTGGATGCTCATCTTACAAGCCTTACAGCGCAGGCCATGCTTAGCATTTGTCCCTGTGAAATGCACGGAAATGATTTAATTAGACAAAATCAATAGTTTCCATGCATTTAACGAATGACCTGAAAGAACTGATGGGGAGGTCAGTTGCAGCAGAGTAAATATTGACAGTGTTCTTCGGCTTGCCTACTTTTTTTCGTATACATGTATACATGCACTTTCTTTACAGCCTCTCCATTTTAGGCATTTCTCCCCGAGGCTCTTTCCTAGGCTATTGCTGCCTTTAGATATAAGTTGGATTATGCTCTGTTGTATGATAGTCTTATCAGTGATGTCTCTGCCTCATCAACATCAAGCAAAATCCCTTTGCTACTTTGAAAGGGCTTGGCATGGGAGCCGTGCATGGCTGAGGAAGCCACTGAAGGAACACCCAGGCTCTGGAGCTGCCCTGGGGAGCCAGGCCATCAGTGGAGGGCCAGGTTTTGCAAGTGAGAGGTAGCTCCATGGGTGTGTGAGAGGGCAAAGCCAGCTCCCTTACCATTGCCCACCCATGTGCCCAGGGACTGCTGCTCTCACCTCCTTGAGCCGGTGCTCAGAGGGTGCAGAAAGGGCTCCCTGCACATCCCTGAGCGGGGCAGTGAGGATGCCATGGGTCTGACCTTGCTCTCCATCATTGGCAGTGGAAAAGTTCAGTGCTGCTGGTAGGGGAGCTTTGGGAGAAAATATGCCTTACAGAAGCAGACTTCTCCCATTTGGGCAACAGTAATTCTGCATTATCTTCAATGTGGACCTACTCTTAAATGACAGAGCCAAGCCTGTTTCCTTCCAGGCAGGAACAGCCACTCTTACTCATACACCCATAAGACTTCCTAAACTATGCAGAAGCAGTTAAGCTGCAGCAACTCTTTTATCCCCACAGGACTTTATAAATGGAATGAGTAAACAACATGTCAGTTAATTATCATCTACTGTGAGAGTGAGTAAGAAACAAGGTAGTAAAAAACCCCCCCAAAACTCTTGACATTTTAACCGGCTCTCATTAGTCAGACATTATAGGAATATTAGTCAGAAGGATCCTGCATCTGAAAGTACTCATGTAGCTCTTAGTTATTTGAGTAGTCAGCGCCATGTACATGCTGCTGACTTCATTCAGTGAAATGCTATGTCTGAAAAAAACACTTCAGGGAAGGGCTTATCAAGTCAGTGACAAAACCCAAGCCTTGACAGGACCGCTTTCAGGGGACGAGGTCCCTGAAGTGGCCACTTTCAAGCCAGATAGAGGCAGGCTGGAGGAGCCGGGTGTGGTTGCAGTGAGCCAGGCTCAGACCTTTCACTTGTGCGCTTCCTGTAGGACAGGGAACCGACATCCTCCCTGCCTTCCTACTGAGACTGCTGGAGAGATGGGGAGTGAATAGGATTGAGTGTGGGGTGCACCCCGGGGACTCCCATGGAGTGGGGTCAGTGCCTGCTCCCCGCTTGTTGCCTGCCTGCGTCCTCTCAGCTGAGCCAATGCACAGTGCCTCACTGCTCGGGTACGTGCAGCCGTCTAGTCTCATTCCTGGGGTCTTCTTTCCTAGTAAACACAGGATTTACTAGAAGAACACATCCCTGTTTTCTTTTTTTTTTTTTTCTGCACGGTTGCACTTGGATCACTGTGCTGTGAGGATTTTTTCAGCTATAGTTTCTTTTCAATAACACATGCTCAAACCAATATTGACTTGTGTGGCTTTGTGCTTTTATTACTGATGATGAAATACTAAATCACCCTTCCCGATGGTTAGCAACTGACACTGTGAGAAAACAGGAAGGAGGATGGAATGAAAAAAAGGAAAATGACATCATACTTTGCCTATGCAACCCGTATTTAGAGTCAGTGCTTACACTGGGTCCAATTCTCCTCTCACGCTGGTCTGTACTGGTATAACTTTCACCTGCTTTACCAAGTTGCTCCTGAGATCCAGCTGAAAAGGTAGTTGGTCTCACAGTCCTTTCTGCTGGCTGTGTTACGCTCTTCCAGCCATTTTAGTGTTAACATTACAAGGTGGATATTGGTCCTTACATGTTATGACCATGTGATCACAGAAGATACACAATTGTCAATACAACTGTGCATCCAAATGATGTGCAAAATGAATGCAAAGTATCTGTGCTACTTTCAAAAATCAAAACCCAGCTTCTTCAGAACAGAAATCTGTGGTCATGTGAAAATGAATATGACAATAAATTACAAAACAGCAACACTGTATTTCTATTGCTGAATGCCATTTGTTACCTGTGTGTAGGTAAGTAGTGGCTTCGAGGAGAGGAAAAGCATTTCAGTCACACAGTTGAGTCTACAAGAAGTCTTTGTAAATCAAAATGAATTTCCCTATAACTACCAAAAGCTTCAATCTTTAATTCATTGTCATTTCTAACTACTTGTTTTACTGTGGGACTAGGCAGCTTGGAAATAATTTGGATGTATCTCCCTGCCTCCCACTGAGGAATAACTAAAGGGCTTAAAGAAGCAGCATTTATTCTGTATTTACACTTAACTACTGCATCTCAAGCTTTGAAAAAGGCATTTCTACAAGCCACATTTTCTTTTTTCCCCAGGACAATTTCTTCTTCTTCTTCAGTTTCTGATCTCCATCACACTAAATCAAACCTCCGCAGAGTATCATGGCTAAGCTATTTCAAAACTGCGTGCCAGAGATTAGACAACTACATATTAGCAATGTATCTGACCCAAAAGTTCCTGAGATTCAGAACTGAGGCACAGCCACAGCTCATGTTATGGAGAACGGATCCACATTCAGTTAGGTGTAAATGAGACCAGGGTTTGACCCGTTGCATCAGTTTTTGGCCTCCCATGTAAGCAAGACTGTTGACTTTGCAGTTGCCTGTATAGGGCTGGTTTTGGAAGGCATCCTGGTAGTTTGAAATGGGGAAAAAGCAGGCAGAACATGGATCTTGCAAACAAGTTATGTAAAGCTGAGTGAGTATGGTCAGAGTCCTACAGTCATGCTGGTATAAAAGAGGTATTTCGTTATGCCTAAAGTAGTGGCACAGGATATAGCAGTGTGTTGAAACATTATTTGCCAATAAATTCCCCCAGAGAGCATAAGAAAGCTAGGAATTTGGTCTGAACATACATTAAATAGTAGAAAATAAGTAGTATTAATGACTAAAAGTAAAAAATGATGATGACAACAATAATAGCAATAATAGTAATAACACCACCACCACAATAAGGCAGACTGTTTGAGGGGATTTAGTATAATTTCATTTATCTGCCACAGGGTACCAGGGCTTGTTTGAAGTTGAAAGCCTGTCTGTGGTATGCTTATTCCGACTGGGTTAATCTTCCTGTAGACTGAAGCATGGGAAGGGGAAGAGTAAGGAGATAGTTCGTATTTGAGATGGCCACAACAGTGTCTGGAGAGGGGAGTGTTCCTGCAGAAGCAGTGAGGTCTGGGATAATAAAACACTCTCCTCAGCGACTTCTGCCAAACACACTCTGATGACCTGCAAGCCTGACCATCACTCTGTTGTTTGCTTCCTGCCCCTCTAAATAGCTGTCAGCCTGACTGCAGCCTACCATTTATTCCCAGTAGCAGATGTTCCCCTATGCCAACCTCAAAGCACAGCTGGAAACTACTGGTATAAAGTACTCTTAGCTCACCTGGAATCATTTTAATTTGTGGTGGATCAGAAATAGAGGAACTAAACACTTAGCAACTAAGCTAAAGTTGGAGTACCCTATCTACTTTTTTGTCTGTTTTTTGTTCAAAGGGGGAGTAGACCAACAGCTTTGGTGGACTCTTTGTTATTACCTTCAAAAAGTAATCATCCCTCTCACCCTCTTCTCCAAAGACCCTTACTAAGGTTACTTAATTCGTTAAATGCTGAGCATGCCAGAACAAAGGTTCTGCTCAGTCACTTTTTGATTGCAATCTAGGGATGTGATTATCACTATTTTTATGCAAGGCATGCTACTTCATTCACTGAACAGGGTGCCCAGCGTTCAATGAATGGGCAGCTCTATTCAATACTTCTTTTTTACTTTCATTGGACAGTGTGTGTCCTTAAGCATCATCTCTTGAGTACCATAGTAGCCTAATTCCAAATACAAGATGATTAATAGCCTCATGGGCTTTCCTATGGGCTCACTATCTTTGTCTCTTTATGTCCTGTGATATGAGCACGTTTGCCAAAACTTGGATGGGATGGCTCCCATTTGAGGGACTAATGGGTAAAACTGTCAGAGCTGTTACTAATACAGCACTGTTTGGCCCAGATGCTGGCATTTGAGTTGTAAAAATTGCAAGCTGCTAAAACTGGGTGTTTAGAATGGAAAGTATTGGACATGTTTAGCTGACTCGTAGTGCCCATAAACATAACTGTCAATGTATATGTCAAATTCATATAGGAAAACACTCACACATACATTTGGACATATGTCCTCTATGTCCTATGTATTAATGTATCTATTAATTATCTCACAGTCTGTAAAGGCTAGTATGCCTTTTGCAAATGAAAAAGCCAAAACTGACAAAAGAAACAGTGTTTCACTGGAAGCAAATGACGAAATTTCATGTCAGGATACCTGAGTAGCTCTTAAACTTACAAATTAGGTTCTGCCACAGTGATTTTCTTCAGATACCAGCTAATGCATCCAGACACTCGGCACTGGAAGGACGCATTGTTTTGAGAAGCCGGTCATGTTTAATAATGCCTTGCTAGAAATACTCTATGACTGGGTCAGCTCCCACTTGAGCTAGGTGGCTAGGTTTTCCAGAACAGCTACAGAAAATTGAATCTTAAACTGCTCTGATAATCTGACCTTAAATACTACCAAAAGGACACATTGCATCACTGTTGTAAATCTAAGCCTTTTTTGGAGGAAGCCTAAATGGAAACAGAACTCCTCAGTATAGGTGTATGGAAAGATCTGGAGGCAGAGACAGAGGAGACAGGGCAGAATTTTATTCCAAGTCTTTATGCCTGTCTCTCCTACAAAAGTAATTTCGTAACTACTCTGCATTTCAGGAAAGTGACATTTATCCTAAGGAATGCAAATGAGAATTATGTTTATCACACACATGCGAGGGGAACCTTTGTCATCCTCTTGGCCAGCACAGCTATGGCCACAGCACTGTTGGCTGAAGCTTTTTGCCTGTTGTTTCAAGACTCAACATAAGATTAATAGCTAGAAAGGGAGAACGAGCCCTACAGCCTGGAGAAATTTGAAAGAAAACCGCAAATGTTGGTAACAACACGACGTTATGCTGACTGTATAAAGATAACTATACTAGGCACTTATGCGAAAGTTAAAAAAAAAAGAGAGGATAAAAAGATTCAGGTCTATAAAAGAGAGAAAGAAGAAGTGAAAGAGACACAGAGAGATTGTCACCTCCAGCTAATCCAGCTATGACCCAACCACAATTTTTTATTGTTCCAGCTGAGAGGAACATGTCAGTCAGAAATTGTTTTGATTTTAAAATTTCATAAATAAATACATTTGAAATTACATATTTTCCATAGAACTTCAACTTCTGCTGTGGGAGGCTGATAAAAATAATGAGTGCCTTGCACCTTTCTGCCCAAGCACATTTGCAATTGTCACCAGAAAGTTGTCTCCATGCCAGACTTTATGGGAAATGGAGAATTTTAAGCAAGCTAGGCCAGTATTGTAGCAGTGAAGGGCTTAGCATGTCACCTTAGAAGGAGAAAGAAAAGTCCCTGAAATGGCACTGATGCCCCTGCAGTTGTCTCTAAGCCTTTGCGCAACCTCCTCTCCCACCCCCTTCTTCTTTTTTAATTAATTGTTTTTGCGTAAAAGCTCTGATGCTGAAAGGGAGACTATTTTTAAAAATTCCCCTATGGCTACTTCCCACCCCGTGGCTGGCTGCTGCTGGACAAACACTCACCCTCCTCCTTCCCCTGCTCCTCCTCAGTTGAGAGCTGTGGGTAGATGAGAACAACATTTTCTATGCAGGACATCCACACCTTGAAAGTTAAAAATCTTGAGCTCAATCCCCCCAAATCATTAGGTTTGTAAGGATGAGTTGGGCATCCCCTTGCTTGCCCTTCTTTGGCCTTCAGCCTCCTCAAGTGCCTCCCGCCACCTCAGGAATTGCCCACTTTCTCTGCCTTAATACTTGGCACCCCTCTGATGCTTTTTCTTAACTGATGCTTGGACCCCATCGCCTGCCCCAGCTGACACTGTGGAGAGGACAGAGGCGCAGATCCTCAACTGGTCATCAGGCGAGCTATAGATCAAAGCCTGAACCCAGATTTCTCCAGCCACCCTAAATGGCCGACCTCTAGAAGTCATTGCCGTCCGATGCCTGACTGATAATTCAAGTTGATGGATGCACGGTTGCCAGGTGCGTTGACTGATACACTAATATTCACCTCACAATTAGCGATCCTCCAATTGCACTTTCCACTGCTAAATACAGGACTGAGTGGATTGTTCAAAAAAGTAATAAAAAGAGGATATAATAATTTTGTGGTCTGCTGTATATTGCTCCTAACTGGCCCACAGATAAATGTATTGTGGCAGCTCTTGGCATTGTCATTTTGATGATTCAAAAGGATCAATTTTCCTTTTTAAGGAGATGAAATTGCACTTTATAGATACCCTTCTCTTTGACCTGACTAGATAGTCTACACTCATTTGAAGACCGTGGCAAAGGCATTCTATGGATGCGTAACAGATGTGTAGGATGAAAAAGTTCAAAACACACAGAGAAAAATAGGCAAAAATCTTATTTAGGCAATTTTTCATGAATAACGGCAGCATGGGATTGACTTCAAAGGTTTTACTCTTTCGTAAGGGTTTTTTTGTGTTGGTTCTTTTTTACAGTTAAATCTGCCAGTTCAAAATATGCAGAGCTGTGGGTAGGTTAGATCAGTAGCTCCTTGGGATGGGGGTACAGGGATGTCCAACAACATGTGGGAGCTAGAGGAGGAACCCTCTATTCAGGACCAAGCTGCCAGGTCTGGACCTGACACCTTCACTGGTTGGAGTGTCCCATTCCCCTGAGTTCACCTTGTGTCAGTCTAAACCAAACAGGGTGTGGGGAGAAGCTGGGACTTGTATATTTATGTTCTGTAGAATAGGACTTGATATCCAACCATGCTACCTGTTCTGCCAAATCAATAAATTTTAGATTATATGTCACTGAGGTGTGGGTCTGTTTGAGTGGCTACCCCACCCAATTTCCTAACAATATCCAATGTTTAAATAGCAAGAAAAGTTGCCTTGCATGTAGGCAGGCTACAAAACTGCACATAAAATTAGAACTGACTTCCTAGTGACATAGTTTTCTTTAGAAACAACATGCTGAGAAAAAACTGAGGCAGTAATAGGCAGGTTTTTTTTCAAGGCTGTTACAGAGAAGAAAAATATCCCTGCTAAAATAAAGTCCTTTCTAACTTCATGGTTTTAAATCATACATATCAGCAAGAGGAAATGCCTTTATTCCTCTTGCAAATCAACTCTGTAACTCCTTGACAAAGAACTTCCAATGCTGCCAGACATTTTATTCTGTGGTTCAGGAACAATAAGACTTACTTAAAATGCAAATAGGCCTTTCCTGTCTGTTGGTGCAAAAGTGATTCCCATTGTTGATGTCTGGTGATCAGAAGAGGACAAAACTCACTGCCGTATGCTGAAAAATTTGGCCACAAGAGGTTTTTTTGCAATGCACTTTTCACATATTCAGCAGCTTTTCTATAAATGTTTGTCCCTAAAAGGAAATATCCACCGCCGTACTTCTTAAAATATCATTTCAGGTTTTTGATCATCTAAATGTTAATTAAGATGCTGGAACACCATGATAAATAAACCAACAGCTAGCTATTATCAAAAGAAAAAGTCCCAGTCCTCTAAAAACCAAACACGATAAATCATATTTAACTTTCTTTGCTCCAAACAAACTGACACTGGTATCTCAATACCTACTTATCTAGACAATTTTCTAGACTGCTGAGCCTGTGGTTGTAGATCTTTGCACCAGGTTGCTTTGCTGAGAAGGAAAATAGCTCAAAGAAGATAGGCATAGACTTGCCTATGGGAGGTGATGTTGAATGGCTCCAGAGATGATGATGGTACCAAAGCTGAACAGGACAAGGGAACATGGAGAAATTAAACCTGGTGTGGTGTCCCAAAGGAGGATAACCAGAGATCAATGGCTGATCTTGGTCTCAGTAATGTTAGTAAACACTGTGTGTTCAGTAACTCTTCTTGAGATGAAGATGATGAAAGTCAGATTTCAAACAAGATCTCCATGTTGGCAGGCTCAGGTTATTTGTACCTGTGTTCTTACATGCATTGGAATGAAAAGGCATCCAGTTACAGCCTTTTTTGTGTGTTTTGAGACACTTTGAAAAAGCAGTTGAATTTTGTAGGGCCACTTATATGTGCCAAAACCTTGATCTTTCAAGGGCCTTGTACCATTATAGAGGAGTTGGAAAACAGAAAAACAGTATCTGAACAGAAACTATGCTGCAAAATGAAGAGCAGGGCTCTGGGCTTGCTTAAAATGTGGGAAAAGAGTTACAGAACAAAAGAACAGTCTGCCCTCAGCAAAGGGATTTAATATCATTTCTGGTCTGCTAATGGATTTTTAACATTGCCTGTTGCTTACAGAGCTCCATCATCAACGGGCTTGAAATGAGAGGCTGCTATGTGCCAGAAGATTAGGACAATCAATTAGGACTATAAAAGGTTTAGTTAACACCCCCCCCCCCCCCCCCTATGTAAATAGCCAGTTGCTCTCTGGCCTTCTGCTATTTCAAACTTACTGAGGCTTTTGGCTCTTTCCTCCTGTAGCAAAAACACTCCCTCATCAGCGCAACCTCTTGTTGCTTCTGGTCTTTATTAGCACAGACTGACTGGCAGTGCCTGCAGTGATAGGCCTCACACACGAAATGCTGACATGCGACTTACCATGGCCACGATTCCTCTCCCGCCCTCTTTTGCCCATTTCATAGTAGCTAGTGATGGAGCTGGAAAGTGGAGCAACAGAAGATAACTACACGTGTCTCCACATAAATCTAGTGCATGGACGATCTGGCCACACAGAGGCTTCTGCTCCAAAGCCATTTCTTCCCTTGGATCACACGTAGCTGAGGAGGACTTCATCAGAAGCTACAGTGGCTTCATGATTTGCTCAAACTAGAGAAGATCCCCTCACTCCAGGAAAGACATTGAGTTGCTGGAGCGTGTTCAGAGGAGGGCAACCAAGTTGGTGAGGGGCCTGGAGCACAAGTCTT
>JANHGO010000053.1:25880921-25961411 GCA_024606505.1 Aquila spilogaster
GAAAAGAAAAGAAAAGAAAAGAAAAGAAAAGAAAAGAAAAGAAAAGAAAAGAAAAGAAAAGAAAAGAAAAGAAAGGAAAAGAAAAGGGGGGATAGACAAATAGGATGGATTCATAATCCCATTTTTACCATTTGCCCTACCACGGACAATGCCGTGCTCCTGACTGCAAGCTCCCTTGTGAGCCGATTATGAACTAGGGACAATAGGAAGCCCCTGTGCTCAGGTGCAGCTGCCAGGCCTGGGCACTTCAAAACTGTGGTCTTGTGAGAAATGAGGCAAGAAACTGTGCCCTCACTGTCTGCAGGAGCAACCACACGGATGGGGGAGGATATGGTGTGCCTGCTGACAAGAAAGGACTCAGACTGCTACCCTTCCTTTGTGCTGGCAAGCAAATCTCCACACTCCCATTTCCTAGAGCTTCTGCACTGTTAATCTTAGAGCACAAAAGGTGCCAAACTTCCAGTTTGGCTTTGGTAATGATCTCCCTGTGTGCACAAATACAAATAATAAAAAGAAGAGCTGGGTAAAAAAAAAATTAGGCACATTATCTCTTTCTAGCAACTTCAGGGCTGCCAAATGTACTAAGTGCACAGGGCAGTTAAAATATATTCTTGTTACTGTATTACAATGCCTTCCTTAAAAAGCTGCATATACCCAAGGACTGTTAGCACTAGTACATTATGCTGTGCCACAAGGCAGCACCAAAGGTACGAGTTAACCTTACCCACTGCTGTATTGAAGTATCACAGAAGTTCTGCATGGAAAATGTGTAGTCCTGGAGTCCACCCTAACACTGATTCCTGCTCCACTCTGCTAAAATCAATGGCTTTCCAGGCACTGTAAGGCAAACACCTCCTGGTGACATGATATAAACTGCCAAAGGAAAGGAAGGTGGAACAAAACCGGGCTTCACAAAATACAGTGATTGAAAGCCAGCTTCCTATTTTGTCCAGGGTTTGGAGAACTCAGTCTGTGGGCAGCCCTCAGCCAGCCATCCTCCTGTCTACGTGACCCTACGCCACAAACCTTACTGTTCTTAATGCAAGTTTTGATCCAAATTCTTCTCTCACTTTACCCCAGCAAACATTTATAGCAGCATTATCGGATATAAAGGTCCCGTAAAAATTCAATTTAGAAGTGTACTAAAAATCAGATCAAAGGCATACTGCATAATGGTGGCTGTGGCTTCCACCTTGTGAACCCCCCCGATAACCCAAGGTAGAAGGGACTGCTAAAAATATGCCAGGTGAATGGGCTTTGTGAATCTTCACTGTATGTGGTGTACTATAACTCCCACTTGCTCCTTAAATTATGACTTGTAGAGAGGATGTGTAAGTGGCATCACAAGCTATTAATGACTAAGGATATTTTACAACCAGTGAATAAAGGATAAATTTAAGATTTACAGCTTTTTTCAGTGATGTCTTAACTCTGCTCCTGCTGAAGCTGTAACAATGTGCTGTGCTAAATGTTTAGGTAAGGTAAGGTCTGGGAAGGGAGCTACTCTATTTTATTAGATTAGCTCTAATAGCATGGAGAAAAGCAGACCATGTGTTAGGTGCTCAGGTCTACCCGTACAACTCTATTTTCGAAGCTATCCCTCTGAGGTCTGTAGGTGACATATAAATATATTTATGAACATCTGTAAGTCTGAAAATTTAGGCCACAATAAACAGGGAGAATGTGTTATCTGGTTAGTAGATTATTACCACATTGATTATTAATTATTAATTATTAATTATCTTGAAAACATAGCTGAACTGCAGTGAACAGCATCTGTTTGTGTACATTTTGTGCCTTCCCTCTGGTCATATCAGTTTGACTGTTGGATGCACAAGTCTGGTGGGAATCCAGCCCAGTGGGTCTCCCTGCATTTACCTGGTTCTCTTTCAGAGTTATCTGCCCCTGCTCCTTGCAGCCAATGAATGTCCTGATACATCTGTAAATCTTCTCATCATGTTGCACTCTTTGAACGAAGTTAGCAGGAAAAAATCCAGTTCTGTCGTCAATTTTTCCCTGTGGAGGAAACATATTGACAGAAGAAAGTTGTTAACACCAGTAGCTTTAATACAAGTATTGAAAATAACATATTTTTCCCTTTGGAAATTAAACAGATAGATGCAAAATAATTAGCACATACCTTCCACCAGTCTTCATTGGAGTCTTCCAGAAGAGTGATCATATCCCCTGGCCTGTAATTAGAAGAGGAAAAGTGGATTAGGATGACTCTCAATAGCTATGCTACATCAGCTCCCACAGTTACCTTCTAATAGGAAGGCAGTCCTTCCTTAGTCATTTTATCTGAGCATTTACTGCAGGTAGACTCAATGAAGCAGCAAGGTTTCCTTAAATCATGCTCAGTAATGTAGGAAGAGAATTGCTGTATATTGAGGCTAGATCTTTATTGTGAGACAACACCTTCTGTGAACTGGAATTTCTGCTTCCTGTTTAATAAGAAACTGTTTAAAATGCAGTCCCTATTTGTTACAGGCATTATCTTGTTACTTCAAGACATTTTGCATTGTTGGGACACACTACTTTATCATCTGTGTTTTCAAGCTGTGATTGCAGAAGGAAGGCAGCAGGAAAATGGTTCTATTTAACTGACAAAGGCAATTAGTCAGCAGGGATATAATTCTGCCCAGGAATGCCTTTTTTTTTTAATGGGACATATTTACCTCTATAATGCATAGTGCAGGGTTGTAATTGCTAAGTGTCAGCCTCCAGCTGACTAGTTCCAAAGCAGAGCTAAGAGAATAATTTGGCTGGAAATGCTAATAGTGAAACATGCCGAGCTGATTTTGTACAGGTAGTTGAACAGTTATTTGACTTTCTTACCCCATTGGTGGCACTTCATCAACATTATTGTGTAATTATAACAGCACTGTGTTGTAGAATGTAAGTGGCAGCCCACTCAGAAATGTCTTAACCTCAGAAATGTCTGCTTGATAAGAGGTATCTCTTTGATCTTAATAAAATTAATGGTTGACCCCTATTTATTTAGCTTTCCTTGCATGTCATGTTAGTCTCCTTGTATCAGTGAGATATCAGCACAAGTGTCTGACAACACATTGGGAACATGTGATAAGAAGAGAATTTAATGGGCTCTGGCAGAACACACATAGAAAATATGCAGTTGTCCAGCCTCTTTGGTCTACTTGCCCAACAGTCATCACTGCTACTGGCAAATGGAGAAACAGGAACTTAGTCTTTTCTCTAACACTGAGGGTTTTGAACTTGAATTTTTAGGTTTCAAAGGTGCTATCAATAAGGCAATAGAGTAGGATTTTCCCTCCTCAGGAAGCTGTTCCATTATGTTTGGAATAATTAAATGTTCTTACAGTGAGAAAGGAAGCTAGAGAAAAAGGATGACTTTGTACCCTCATGGTAAAAGATTTCTTCCATAGGAAAGGACATCTGAGTCCAGTTAATATTTAATATAAGATACTTGGGTTTTGAAGGGGCCCAATGTGTCACTTCAAAGTGAACAGGCTGTAATGTTACTGGCACCCTGACACTGCAAGGAGGAACTTCTTCAACAAGAAAGATTTAGAGAATTCCATCTTTTAAACACCTTTCAGCCTGGTGATCAGAAACAAACTTAGGAGAAAATGAATTTCAGGTTGTCAGAGGAATAAGGTAACTGAACCTAAAGTCTTCCACATCAGTGGTCTGAGCACTGAGGTCTTACATGCAAGACCTGCAAATTTAGCTGATATTTTTAGTACAGCACTAACATAGATGTCTCTAATCTCTGAAAAGGATTCTTAAATAGAAGTCCCAGGTGAATCTATATTACTTTTCCTGCTTATACTTAGGCTGCAAAATCCCTGATAGGGGGCAACCCGCTTGGTGTTTACAGCCTGTTGAAATGGTTCTCTGGTCTTATCCTATTTTTTCTCCTCTGCATCAGAGCCCTGGACAAGTACTCTGCTCTACATCAGTGCTCTAGATTTCAGTAGGTGCCAAGACAGGTGCTTATCAAGGCAGTGTCTGAAACCCAGGGTGCCTTTCTCTGGAACTTGCTTTAGGCATTGTGAAATATGGCCATCTCTTAGAATAAGCTTGTTACTAGACTATCCCTCGTTACTGAAGCCAGAGCTCTGGAAAACAAGGCTGACTGCTTCTGTTGCTGAGGAAGAAATCAAAGTTGCGTCAAATACTAATTGCTGCTGAAATCAGCAGTCTTCCACCCATTGCATGCCCTCAGATGTGAGCTCAGATCTCCAAAAATCTTCCTTAACTCTTCCATCCAGCTCACCTCCTTCCTCTGCAAGTTCTCCTCCTCTGTAAGCATCATTAGTGTCCAGCCAATCCCTGACTTGGACAGCACATATCAAATCTTGACAATACTGCTGTGCTGAACCTATCTCCAGAAACTCAACTTTGTTGAATGAAAATTCATCCAAATAACCTGAATCCTGCCCTGCAGACACCAAAGTGCATTACCAGCTATTTGGCATCACTTATGAAACAGTGTTAATCCATATATTACTAAATTTCTGGCCATGGGACAGACAACTTTGCTGTAGCTTAGTGACACTATTCCAAAACCTGGCATGTGTCTCCATGGAAAGAGCCTGTCAGTAATGACTGACCAAGTTGTAGGCCATAGGTTGTTTTGGCCTTCCATAGGAGGGACAGGGGAATTCTGGAGAATGATGTATTTTCTAGTTTTCTGTGGCTGGATGAGGATGCCAGTGGAGGTGTGTCTGAGTGGAGTTACTCGCCATGGGAAAACTACTCAAGCTGAAATACATCCATAAAGGAGAAGGATGCAAAGTGGGATCCTTCAAGCAGAATGGCTGGGAAGTTACACTGAAGGTCACCATAGCCTATGGTTATTTCCTGAAGAGCTGTCATGCCTAAAATAACTATCAGAAAATGCTAACAGAACAGAATGATGGGGAAACTTGTAATTTCTTCCTTACATCTCACCCATTCTTTCCAGAGCAATGAGAAGGTGCAGCTGGGAACACTAAAACAGAGATGCTGACAAGAGGGGCATTTCTCTGGCAATTCCTTAAATTTTGTGGCAAGTACATGATTATTATCATGTAGAGAACGCCTGGGAGAGAACTGGCACATTTAAAGTCAACAGCTCTAGCAAGGCCCTGCAGAATGTGAACAGCATGAGTCAAGCTTATTGCACTCAAAGAAAAGATGCCCTTACACTTTGGCGGGTTTGGATTAGACCCTGCAATGCTAGCAACTGATGCAGAACTGAGGCAGGAAGCATTAAAAGCTAATAATCAACAAGGCCACTTTGCAAAACTCAGAACGTATCTTTCTAGTGTGAAAGAGTGCCATCCAGCAGCTGGACATCATTCTTTTTTCTCATACATAATCTGAATGAGAGGGAAAAATCAAACAGGACCAGCAAAATGTTCAGCATTAGCACGACAGCTGGTGAGGAATTCCTAGTTGAAAATAACAAAGCAACTGAAAACTGAATATTTTCTAGTGGAAAGCCCTCTTGCTCCTGAAGTGACATAAGTGTCTTCTAAGCATTTTATCTGTTGTGTCCTTGACAGAATAATGGTCGCTGGATTTGTTTCTATGAGAATATCTTTGAATCTACAAGTACTTTTATTAAACAATGTCTAGAAAAAATGTCAAAATAAATCTCCTTCTTTCTCTCCCCCTCAAGTCATATATAGCAATATGACCCTTGGTTTGCATGCATTAAATCAACTAAGAAATATTTTGGGGCTTTACCTCATCTCCAAGTCTTCATTTTCTTGTGGTACAAATTTGTACAAGGCAACATAGGTGTTCATTTGTAACGTGCTTTTATAAAATGGTCCCTTTAAGAAAAAAAAAATAATAATGAGAAAATGTAAATATCTGTCAAAGATTTAGAAATGAGGTGTAACATATGGCTCCATATCTGGAGCTTATTGACACGGGAAAACCCAGGAATTTTGTTCACTTTGTTACAGTGATGAACCAAAGCCTGCTCTTCCAAGAGGTGAGCCAGAATCTCATTGCTTTCACATCTTGGAGGACTATTGCCCAGATACACTGTGAGCCACTAAGGCAGCAAATGTCTTCATGGAGAAGTAAGAGTCTCTGAATCCCAAGATCAATTTTCTGGCAGAAATCAACTTGGTCTTCTGGCTGAGCCCGTACAAGTGAGCTTGCCCTTTGGTCCTTCTTAACATATGAATGTTGCAAGCCCAGCAGTGTATTGCTGGCATTATACAATGTGTCTAATATACAGGCTTCATTATGGATGAGCTCAACCTGTACAGTGCAGAAGTCCAAAGAATAGAGAGGAAAGATTACTTTTTTAAACAGAATGTTATTTGCACTAGGCTTCCCGCAAAGAAGACTGGCTACTCTTTTGCCTCTCCTTCTCTACTGAAAATCTGCATAGAAAAAAACACCTAAACCAAATCCCAGGTAATTTTCCAAATTATGTCAGTTCTGTGATTTTTATGTTATTGCTGTTCTGTTGTAATGACATGGCTTCCACACTGGATATTTTGCGTTCATAACATCAAATTACAATAAGCATAGGAACATAAAAAGGTCCATTATGGGTCAACCAAAGAGCCATCCAGTGCTGTATATTGCTTCCAACCATGGCCAGGGGCCCAGAAATGAAACAATTATGTGACAGGCAGATATTGATGTTTGCCCCAAATAGTGCCCCCAGCAGTCCCACTACAATTTAACAGCCAGAGGTCCTCCCCAGTCTACATTATACATGTCTTCCCATCCTCACTGCATTCTCAGAAAATTTTTACCCGTACCGGGGAATGTATACTTTTAGGTTCTTCTCCAAAGTGTTCTGTGCCGTTTTCGGAATATGTAAACACTGAAATAAAGCAAACACATGACATTTTAGAATAGGTTAAGGCTCTTCACTTCAGCAAGGCCAGCTTAGTTTTGTTAAACTCTTCCCCCTTACTTTCTTGATCCCTTGTTGTCTCCTCTGAACCTTTTTACACCCTCAACAAAATCAGGTATTCCACTGAAATTGGCTCATGGCTCAAAACCATTTCTATCCTGAAGAGTTTACAATCATACTAAATAACCGATTTTGATCAGATGACTACACAGTTACAGCATAGAACTTAAGTCCCCCAATTGCACTACTATTTAAAGTACTGAAGCCTTTTCTTCACATTTGGTGCTGTGTTTTTGTGTTTAGGACCAGAAGAATTTCCATTTGAAAGCAACTGCAGAACCTGATGATTGTATGCAAGCATTATTGAGAGAATTTTGCAGCCTAGACCCCTTCTTCCCTTCCTGAATCCTCTGTCTCTACATGTTTGGTGGACTTCTTTGCTCTTTCTCTCCAGCAACCTTTGCCTGGGTGCACTGGCTATGCCCTCTCCATCTGATCTCATAGGGATACTAGAAATGCTTTAAAGTTGAGATGGGCTGTCTGATACACAGGCCTGTATGTTTGAAAATGTGCCTCTAAGTTATTAAATCAGAAACTCATGGAATAAAACAAGAATCACAGCTTAGAACCGACCCGATTAGCACCTGATACTAATCAGTTATGCTCTATTCATAACTGCTCTGCGATATGACAGATATCTGTCCTCAGTTATCTCCTTGGAAAGACCACACTGGCTTTATTAAATTTACATTTTAACAATTGCTTGCTGTTTTATGCTTCTGGATAAAGTCTGAATATGATTTTAATATCTGGAATCCTTTCGCAGCTAGAACCATCAGCGTCTCCTCCATCCATTTACCCCTGCAGGTGTTTCAAGCAGAAGCTGGGTTTTGTAGTCTCTAACAAGAATTTGGCAATCTCCAAAACACTAAGTAGCAGGATGACTGTTAGAGCGTATTTTCTTTCTGTTTCTCTGTGATATGGTTTCATGTATCCAGAGAAAAGAAGAGGCCAGGGAATCACTAAATGGCTGAATTCCCTTCTCTCTCTGCTCTTCCACATTCTCACCTTTCTTCCAAGAAAACATGTTACTGTGGCTATTCTAGATTGACAGTGACAACCAGGCAAAGTCTTTAAAGAAGTCTTACGAGTTAAATAGTAAGGCTTCTTGAGAATAGGCAGTTGTACTTTTAGATCTTAAAAAAGATGTACTATTCTTCTTGTAAAGGAGGAGACATAAAACGGTAGACACAGCATGAGTGAGAAAGATTTCCTACAAAGGGACACACAGCCATAAGCACACAAAAACACATATATACTCTGATAAAATGTAAGACAGTTTTAAAGTCATAAAGTCTAATGTGTGAAGTCTGTATATGAATTGATGTTTCTGGCATTTAGCCTGAAACTGCCCCAAGTTGTCTCCAGGTGGTTTGATTGTGGCTGACCTGGAGGCTGCATTGTGCTCTTTGCCAGGTCCTGTGGTAGAGGGACACTGACTCTGCACACTGTCACCAGCATCAGAAGGAAAAACTTTAAGAAAAAAAGCACTTTGCAGTATCCTCTAGCATAGGAGTATGCCTGTACCTGGCATCTGTGTAGAGAAGCCTTACTCCTATTTCTATGTTCCACTTTTTTTTCATCAGTGGAGAAGGAGATAAGCAAATTAGGCAAGTTCTGGTGAGTGAGTTGAGTAACTAGGAGACATCTGGACTTGCAGAAAGTCTTTCAGAAAAAGATGTGAAGGCATTTCAGCAGAAAAGCACATTTGGGAGCATTTCTGCTCGGTGATAGAAAAGAAAGCCTGGTTACTCATGTGCACCTTGTGAGCTGTGGAGGGCTCATGGACCAAATCTTTGTGTCATACAGACAACATAGAATCATAGAATCATAGATTGGTTTGGGCTGGAAGGGACATTTAAGATCATCTAGATCCAACCCCCCTGCAGGGACACCTCCCTCTAGACCAGGTTGCTCAAAGCCCCATCCAGCCTGGCCCTGAATGCGTCCAGGGAGGGATCATCCACAGCCTCATTGGGCAGCCTGTTCCAGTGTCTCACCACCCTCACAGTGAAGAATTTATTCCTACTATCTAGTCTAAATCTACCCTCTTCCAGTTAAAACCATTTCCCCTTGTCCTGTTGTTATCTACCCTTCTAAAAAGTCCCTCCCCAGCTTTCCTGTAGGCCCCCTATAATTACTGGAAGGCTGCAAGAAGGTCTCCTCGGAGCCTTCTCTTCTCCAGGCTGAAGATCCCCAGCTCTCTCAGCCTGTCCTTGTAGGGGAGGTGCTCCAGCCCTCTATCATCTTTGTGGCCCTCCTCTGGACCCTCTCCAACAGCTCCATGTCCTCCCTGTGTTGGAGGTCCCAGAAGTGGATGCAGTACTCCAGGTGGGGTCTCATGAGAGCAGAGTAGAGGGGGAAGAATCACCTCCCTTGACCTGCTGATCACACCTCTCTTGATGCAACCCAGCATACAGTTGGCCTTTTGGGCTGAAAGTACACACTGCTGGCTCCTGTTGAATCTTTCATCAATTGACACTCCCAAATCCTTCTCCTCAGGGCTGCTCTCAAGCCATACTCCGCCCAACTTGTATCTGTGCTTGGGATTGCCCCGACCCAGATGCAGAACCTTGCACTTGTCCTTCTTGAACTTCATGAAGTTGGCATGGGATACGCATATCCTTGTGAATGCAGGGAAATGCTCACCAAAACTGGCTTTGCATGGTAAGAGTCCCACATCTGCTGAAATCCATGTTGATAACAAGATCATACATATTTTTTAAAGTACAATTTGGCCTGGGGGGCTTCCGATACAGATGGCAATTCACAGCAGTGAAGGAGTGTAACTGGCTTAGAGGGGGCTGAAGGGCTGGTGATTAGGTGTGTCATCTTAGAATGGTAAACCGGGCAGGTTTTCTGAATAGTTTGTGTGCCAGGGCCTGAAACAAACCATCATCCCCTGAAGTTGCTGTCATATGCCTATAGGGTTGATTCCACTGCCACGTGTGCCGAGCCTTTTCTCTTTAAACAAAGAGGCTCAAATGTGCATGTTCCTAAAATCTTGTTTGCAGAATGCAGGTTTTTATTGGAACAAAAATAACTGGAATGAACCTGATTCATCAAGGCATTAATGTGGAACTGCCTGCTAAAGAGGCAGTGGACAACGGAAGAAAAAGCAGTGGTGAATCACCCTGCAGCAACATTTTGAGTTTACTTTGTTAAATTTTTAATCTCTGTTTCGTTCACGGTCTCTGGATATTTCTAGGAGGCACTGGAGTCTGAAAGCCATACAGCTCTGTTGTTCATGTCTCTACAAAACATAAATCCATCTCCTTTCATATTTGCTTGCCCTAGCAGCAAAACAGAAAAAAAGAAAAAAGAAAAAGAAAAAAAATAACCAAAAAAGCACAGAAAAACCCAGAGAATTTGACAGTCTGAAAAGGATTTTACCATTTCCACAGCCTGTGCAAACAGTGCGGGCAGTTTATTAAAAATCTACCGAGGGGAAATTTTTGGAGTGACTGATGCATAATTTATACCCTGAGCCTCTGAAGGACGGATTGTAAAAAGCCAGCACTGATCAAAGGAATCGTTAATGTGCCGCGGAAGTTATTTGGAGGTTTGACACATGCTGCGTTTTTAAACTAATCTCTTTGAGTAAGTTCCTTGAATGCCTCTTAGTGCATTCAGCGAAGGCAGATCTCACAGCAAAGAAGTTTCTTTCGGTTTCAGAAATTAAACTGCTGTTCGACAATGAAAAAAAAAAGTTATCAGGAAACTCAGACAAGGCCAAATTAATCTCAGGTGGGAAGGATTAAAAAATGTGAAGTAGGCTTAATTCTTTATCTTTAGCCAAGTCAGATCAACGCACACTGGTGAGATGGGGAAGCTAAATAAATTGTCAGGAGAAAGAAGATAACGTGGATGGGATATTCACAAAATGAAAGGGAGGAAATGACTGAATACGGTGAGGAGAAGTGATGGAACCACTTTGAAAGGAAGGAAAAAGAAGGAGACATCATGAAAATGGAATGAACAGCTAAAGCTGGCATCTCACCCACATGAATTGTCAGCTGCACGTAAGGAGCACAAGGGGTCTGACAGGAAAAAGCTATGCTCCCTGTGATTTCTCATGTGAAATTTACCAAAGTAGCCTCCTTGTGCTAGAGAAGTCACTGACGGTTTGGGCCTGAAGTTTTACTGAAAGTGCTCCAACCCACTTTGTACCTATTGCTTCCCTTGCCACGACTGAATTCAAAAAGAAGGTCATGTACCCCATCCCACAGTAGCTGAGATTTCATCACTTAGCTCTGCTCTCAACAATCCTATCACGCCAATGCTATAAAAGCATTACTCTCTGAAAAGCAGACAAAGGAATTGGCTATTAATATTACGGGGACACATTCTGTAGCTGTACTGAGACGTTGCAATTATAATCAGGATTCATTGTGATGTATATTTTACAGACATATGGATATTATATGATTCATTTCCTATACCAAAGAGATTATGGTATACAGAGACATGTAGACAAGTCAGACATATGGAAAGAGAAAAAAAGTCTTATTTTTGTTCCACTTTGCCAATGTGGAACTGAAACTTTTAAAGTGACTAGTCTAGAGTCATGAAGCACAGGAGATAAGGAATAGACCTGAACCTTGTCTGGTGTCAGGTCTGGACAAAACAAATTATGGAAGCCAGTGGCTTGGATCTCACCTGACACTGGAAAAGCATTCCCCAAATTCTTTCACTTGCTTGTTGTCCCACCCACCTCCCCCTTCCAAAACCAGGAATAGGCTCTACACAAGGCCAACACATGCGAAGATGCCATCCGGGCCTAGCAGCACTCACCACTGTTGCTGCGTTTCCTGCTGTCAAGGCTGCTGTCGCCTTCCTCAGGAACTTCTGCCAGATCAGCTGTCTGCAGGGACAGAGAGAGCAAATGAGATGGGAAAAGCCCGGGAAAGCGAGCAACAAGGTGAAATAAAACCTCACACGAGCCTCTGGGGAACGCAGCACTTGGGTGCTATCTGAGCAGAGCAAGTCAGCCTGATGGGACTGCAGAAAACATTGTGTCTGGTGGCGCACAACAAATACCCTGCTTTATAGGGAGCAATAAAAGCGCACAAAGGACTCCAGAGAAAATTTCCTGTCTTCAATACAAAGCACTTCTGCAGTGTAAAGTAAAGTGAAAGTAGAGCAATAATTGACTGTGTTAAAGAATATGAGTGTCTGTATAAAACAGAAGTTTGGGGAACTTGGAGATGATGATGATTTTCTAAATAGCTGACTACAGAGAAGACTGGCCATTAACTGGAACTATTGACTAACAATTTATTAACCCTGAACACATTTTTCAGTAAAATAACTGTAAGAGAAATGTGATTTTAATTCTGTTAACATTCTGTGAAAAAAAAGGAGATGGAGTGTAATGGAGTCGTGAAGTAAGCCTTGAAATATCTGCCTTCGATTTCATTTTAAATAGTCATCTGGCTGGTATAGTTAGGGACAAATGAAGCCCAAATATTGTTGTTAGAATTACTATGATTTCTTATGCATACCATATTAACGTCAGTCATGATTAGGGACCCATTGTTCTAGGGCATAGGAAAACATGGGATGACAACCCTCTCAAATACACTCTGCGTAAGGCGCTGGATTCCTCAGCTGGGTAGTTGGCTTCTCCATGTATAGCCTGACAGGAACCAGGAGCGAGTCCAAACAGCTCTGTCCGAATCTAACCTTACGGAGCTTCTCTTTCTGAACTTCCCACCTACGACTTCTTTTGGATAAACATCACCATACAAACAAACAAACAGAACTTTAAACTGAAGATTTAGGACAATGTTTCCAGTATGAAAAACTGTAAGTCCGTATACGCTCCTAAGCTTTATTTATTTCTCGTTAACAGGATTTTAAGACAGATGGAAGGATTTAACTTAATTATTCCATGACTCTCTAGAATTATACTAAATACACACCTCTATCCAGTGTTCTGTGGACCTCTGCCTGCATTTCATGAATAAAAACCAAATGAGGAATATCCACCGCCTTTCTTCAGGGAGTGCAAAATCTGAATCACTTTTCAGTTTTTCATATGACTTTTTCCTTTCATTAGTGCTGACAACAAAACTTTCATTTCATAAAATACTTCAGCAATTTAGTGTATTTCCTAGGAACTTTGTTTCTTTGCTACTTCTCGTTGCAAATATACTGATGAACGACAAAGTTAGCAGTAGATTTATGCCGCAGGTATCCTGTGATTGTCATGTCTCTCTTGCTATTTTCACAGCCTTCTACTTCATTTTCTATCATGCACTGTCTTTAGACTTCACCCTTTAGGAAAAGGTCATGCATGTCTTGCACCTTGTACAAATGGGTCAGCCCTGGGTGAGAAGGGACTGTGATAGAAACGATAACGATGAGAGTAGAGCATAGCTAGGGATTGCTAGTTGCTGGCTGGGGGAGGGAAAGACTGGTGGTGAAATAACAAGTACCAACTATTTTTCAGCCCACTGCTGTGGCATGCTCCTCAGTCTTCAAGAACTAGCATCAGAATTACTGATTAGCTTCATACTTTGTTGGGTACAACTGCATATGGGATATGCAGTGACTGTCTCTTCAGTGTGTAACTCATCCAAAGCCTCCTGAAATAACATCACTTACATTTAAGAACTTTTCAGACAAGTATGTGACAGGGTCTAGTGGAAATGGTAGAGGTACAAAGCTGCTTTTGAGAAGACTGGTAAGAACTGGAATCACATATCACCTCAAGTGACTTTCTGTATAAATGTGGGTTGCAGAAGCACATTTTAAAGGAAGCAGTAGGTAGTAAATCTGGAACATATGGTTACTTTCTTTTACGGGAAATGCAGAATCCAGGCTGAAAATCACAGTAGGTGCATCCACACTGCTCAGTCATATTAAAAATACCTTGGCTAGTTCAGAGCGAGATGGTATCTCTACTCTGGGCAGACATGAACTTCAGTCCTGGAAGTTGTAGAGGCAGGGCACAGCTCCTGGGCTTGTTGCCTTTGCTGTTAACTATCCTTGGCAGGTACAGATATACTGCTCTGAGCCTGAGCTAACCCTCTCATGGCTTGGACACATTTGTGAGGTGCAGTAGGAATCCAGGTGTCAGCATGTCCCTGGTGTCCCTGGTTTTGTCCCATGGCAGAACCCTGAAGCATTCCCCAGCTGCCAGGCTTGGGGCATGACTGAGTTGCAAAGTCTCAGTGATGCTGTGAGCCTTACAGCTGCGTTACTGTTTCTGTTTTGAGAGGAGCAGAGCAGCACAGAAGTGAGAAGGGAAGACCACTGGGAAATAATTTTAGTCCCTGTGTGTTATTAATTGCACAGGCACCAATAAGCTTGCACGCTCTGGTGCATTTTTACCTGGGCTCTAAGGGCTCTTTGTCACCCCCTGCTCTGGCCACTGGTCAGTGCCTGCTTCTTGGTCACACATCACAGTTGTGAAGCTCAATGCACTCATCATTTTGATCAGGGTTGGGTCTGTCCCTGTTTTTTGTTCTTGACTTAATCCACAGGCTTGCACCAGCAGAATTTGTGGTTTCACATGCCTGTTTATTCAGTTCTCTAGTGTTTTCTATTTTCTGTATGCTGACACATTTTACGTTCTCTCTCAGCCTCAGTACCCTGCAGAAATTCCCATAGTGAACCTGCGTTCCTCATTCTACACCCACACCCTACCCAGTTACGATCACTTCTCTAGGGAAAACACAGCATTCATGATTTCTACGCTTGAGTAGTCATTCATAATTCAACATAATGCTTTATTGATTTAGAAAGCAATAACTTCATTTGTAGAACTTCTGTTTCAAGTAAATGAAATAATTGATAGAAAGAAGCGTAATCACAGTGTGACAGGTGGTAGAGTCACTTTGGGTTTCAAAAAAAGAATGAAAATCACCGAATTCCTTTCAAGGCACAAACAAGAGTAGATGAAGGACATGTCCTTTAATAACCCCCTTGCAGATTTCACTTAGTTCTTGGGTAAATTTGTCTTCTTCCCATCAGAGAAATGAATATCTGTTTAGAGACCACCTATACCATCTGAAGTTACCATTCACTCATGTGAGTGAGCATATTTTTAAATCCTAGGAAAACACTGTACCAAATGCAACTGTATTTTAGCTCAAGTTTAAATTAAACATGTGGATATTTGCAGAGGCCTGGAGACCAAGTCTTACAGTGTTTCTGTGCATGGTAAGTTTTTTTTTTCTGAGATGAGAGAAGGAAAGATTGTCAGATAGCATGGGTCTAATTTTTAGACGTGACAATCAGCTCCAGTCTGCAGTGCATTTAGTTGTGATTGCTTTCTGAGACGTGGGGAGAATCTCCTGGAGAAAAATAAAAGAGATAATCTGACCTCACGGACACCAATCTGGTTGAAATACCATTTTTCTCTTTACACTAATGGTCAAGTGGTATTGTTGAACTAAGCAGGGATTTACAACAGGCAGGGCTAAGGGAACTCTTTCTTCCCTTGTCCTCATTCTCCACTCTCTTGCCATGGTCCTGAAGAAAGTGACTTCCATGATGGGGGAGAATGAATGAGAAGTTTTAATATTGAGGTGAAAATCTCTTCATCTGGATATAACAGGCTGAGAATACCTGTCAGCATTTGAGGTTCGGAGAGAGGAGCTTAAATCTGTGATGTTTCTCTCATGAGAATAAAATGGACTTCTAAATCTAGGCACTGAGTACTCCAACTTATCACTGTCCCTGGTATGAAAGGTAAACATACATTATCAGCAGCAGGGAGGATATCCATTCTGGCATCACTGTTAAATCTTTCTGTTTTCTGTTCATTTTTACAGAGACAGACCAAAAGAAAAAAGAAAGAATATAATAAAAATAAAGTGTTTTCTTGTCTCATCTTGGGAGCTGGGAGTGAGTTTGCTGGTGTTTTCTTTTTGTGTGTATTTGTTCTACAGCTTGAAATACAAGTTTTGTGAGCTCCAGAACTAACTCCTGTGAATGAATATGAATTGCTTCTCCACAAAGAGAATGGAAGAAAGATGTGGGATACTTACAGAGTTCCTATTGGGAGAATCAGACCCACTTCCAGAACTGCCCTTCTTGGTTTTCTGGGCTAAAGAAGTCCCAAAGCGGAGAGTTTCATACACAGGATCGACCTTATTGCCACAGGCTGCAATGGAAGGAGCAAAACATACATCAGTCCCCCAGAGATATTTCTGCCCAGTTTCCTGCTCCACTTGTAGAAACATCTGCTTGTACTGACATGTTGGGACACATATTTAGAAATACAAGTTGAGAGACTATCCTGATAAAAAGCATTTGAAGAACTTAACAGAATTGGCTTTTCTAGTGACTTTTTGCTGTATCTTTGCTCACATTAAGTTTCCTTCACACAGGCTCTCTGAGTCCCTGTCATTGCCTTATCTCAGTCCATCTGCAGTCCTCGTTCCCTGAACACCACCAATGCTGTCTACATTGACATGAGTGAGTCAACATGCCAGGAGGCTTTAATCCATGTTTCCTGCCTATTCCTATCACTAACTTCTTAGATTGCTCTCCACGCTGCATGCTTGATGGGAAAAAACTTGTATCTTCCCTGAGCATCTGGGTGGTGTATGTGGGCTTTCACCTTTATGCTGTTAACCCTCACAGTGCTGTTACTGGGATAACGTGGATAAGTAAGATGACCTGGATCTTCCTGGGAAGGTGTTGATAGCCCCAGTGTGGGACCATGTGGGATCTGAGGGCAGTCATGAGAAGATACCTGCTACTGGAAATGCGTTCCAGGTTGCTCAGCATAGTCTAAGGGTAGCCAGAAAGGCCACCAACCCCACTGGCATGTATGATCATTTTCACTCCCACACTTTCCCTCTTAGCTAGTCCCAAAGTAATCTCCCATGGAAGAGAAATTAACATCTTCAATTGACACAAATGGATCCAGATGAAACCCTTTTATATATACTGCTTTGTTAGACCTCAGCTTCCCTTGTCATACCAGGCAGTAGATGCTTTGAATACAGCATCTTAGTAACATTGTATGGGAGGGAAATTTGGGTGACATACTAAAAAAATACTTGGGATTTTGACTTTTGATGGGAACAAAGTACATCTCATTTTTAAGTCAGAGATTGCTCAGAATGCTTCAATTACTTATGACAAAAATGACAATGATGGATGGTTTTTAGAAAGAGAAACTTAGATGAAATCTATGTAACTGACTTTCTTTTTTCTAAACAAGAAAATAAGTGTTCTCAGGTAAGCCACTTTAAACTGACTGTTTACTTCTGGCATTCATCGCCAGTGAGGAAAAAAAATAGAAGGGTGAGTGAAAAAGGAAGAAGAACCTTGCAAAGTCCCTTAAGGGCCAGACAACTGATTTAAATGCATCCCATTGTTGTGCTCTCTGTCTCTTACATAGTTCTTCCCAGCTCAGACCTTCACTTCAGTATTCCACTGTTTCTTCCTAAGTTCCTTACTGTGAGCTCATGTACTTACTATCATAAATAGATTACTAGGAGGTTACACATAGGGGGTTTTGAGTGAAACACACAGTAAACACACCCTCTCCTCTTCCAGCTTTGTATCTTTGAAGTGGTCCTTTCCTGAGATGGCAGAAGGACATCCAGTCACTGAAAGGAGCTGAAAGGCAGCTGAGGGCAAATACCATGGCTGAAAGTCTGCCGCTGCTGTTGCAGAGCACTGCCAAAGGGAGACTGAACGGAAAAGCAATCGGAACCTACCAATAGGCATCACTTCTTTGATGCAGCCAAACTGTTCATGAATGAGAAGTGGTGAGCTGTAGTACCGTCGAAATCCCTTTGGCTGGAGGGAGAGAAAGCAATAACATGAGAAGTGCATTGCTGCCATGATTGACATAGTAGAAATAACCTCAGTTCTTTGGCTAGTGGCACAACAGCTTGTTGGTTTCTTTCCTGCGAAGTGTGGTGAGACTGGAAATTTGCCTTCTGCTGTTGAGTCACTGTGGGGTGCAGAGATCAGGGTTTTATTTAATTTTTCTCCTGGAAAAAACTAATTTCCCGTATTTGTGTGGAAAAAGGAGGAGCTCATTTCCAGCCTTTCTTTTCTTTTGTCTCACACAAAAGCAACACTAATTAATTGCAGCAGAAGTGCTGAATCATTAGATGTTCTGAGAAGCTCTGTGTCTGTGTTCCCTTCTCCATTTCTTCTCCTGTGATGTGAATTTGCACTGTTTTGCATTTGCTAAACACGCATCTATTCTTCCCCACGTTTTCATGTATTGATTTTTTAGGTTCTTCTAAAATTTGCTGCTGACTGACCACAGTTTCCACTCTTCCTTTTCTTTTTTCTTTCGCCTTGCAAGGTCTAAAAACTCCCCAAATCATCACCACATGTCCCCTAAACATCTGATGGTAGAGAAATGCACTACAACAACTCAAGCTACACTGCTAAAGAATACACAGCGTGGCCAGTAACGGTGCTGTATATCGCTCCATAAACAATTCTTAGAAGACTGAATATTTCTTGTTATTTTTCTGTTTACCATCTCAGATGGGAAATACTTTGGGCAAAAGCTGAGTACCTAAAATGAAGGTGCTAACACCTAAGTCATTGGAAATGCCATTGAAGGCATTAGAGATTCACAGAAGTTCTCTCAGATCTCTGATCTCTTCAGGCGGTGAGAACTTCTAACCACACTGAGAAGCAGAAAAGCCTCATGAGGATGTGCACATTTTCTGTATCCTATATTCAGTGTACATTAAAAAATTATGCAGGACTAGTTCTTTCACTAATGAGCTGCAGTATGGATTGAGAAGGAACAAGGGGGCTGATCAGTTTGGTTACTTACAGAAACAAATTCCAGATTCCCCAGCTTCAGTTTAGACCCAAACTAAATTCAGACACCACATGAACTCATAAAACTCCCATGACTCTGCTGGAATTCTTCCTGCTATAAATTTGGCCTCTTGTTTTCTGTTTTTGTAAACTGATCACCACAAGAGTTGAGGCTGGAATCAGGCAATGTGCGAAACAATTAATGTGATTTAATATTTGGTTTGTCCCAAGCCTGCAATGAGATAATTCTGTTCTTCACGGATCAACTTCCTATACCAGAAAGAACCAAACCAGGACTATGATTATGCTTTAAATGCATAAAGATTTGCTTCAGGACTATGAACAACAATAGCAATCACTGAATATACTTGAAAAGATCTTCACAGGGAGAAGTAGGTTTCCTAGCATTTTTGAAGATAACGCTTGTTTTTTTTTAATCATTTAACATAGCAAGGCTGTTTATACTCAGTTCAGGTTTGCCTTCGGCTGGTACATGTTTGCAACAGAACCGAAATAATCTGAAACACAAACTGGACAACTACCAACCACATGAAGTTGTACAAGAGCAAGTGCCAAATTCTGCATCTGTGGCGGAGCAGCCCAGGACATATGTACAGACTTGGGGACAAGAGACAAAGAGAGCCGCACCCACAGAAAGGGGTCTGGGGGTTCTGGCTGATGGCAAGTTGCATCTGAGCCAGTATTGTGCCCTGGCAGTCCAAACCAAACCCAGCTCAGGGGAGGGTCAGGTTGGGGGTTAGGGACAGGTTCTTCACCACAGGGCGGTGGGCATGGAACAGGCTGCCCAGGGCAGTGGGCACATCCCCAAGCTGCCAGAGTTCAAGAACAACGTTCTCAGTCATAGGGTTTGGATTTTGGATGGTGCTGTGTGGAGCCAGGAGTTGGACTTGATGATTCTTGTGAGCCCCTTCCAACTCATGACATTCTGTGATTCTGTGATTCTGTGAACGTGTATCCAGTTTTTATATTCCAATAATTTTCACATGCCAAATTGTCATTTTGCTAAGTCTTTTTTTTTCCCTCAGGAGTAACCAAATGAATCATTTTCCCATAAAAAGTCACCAAGTTAGAATCTTTTCAAACGCAGTATCCTGCCTTTGCCAATAACATAGGCACTAAGGTGCTGTGTGCCATATTGGACAGGGCTCCTCCAAGCCTCTCCTATGTAAAGATTTCTGCAAGCTCTGCGGCATCTCACTGTGAAATATCTTTGAGTTTTCTTTTTAAGATGAATTATGCTTTTCCTTCGAGCCCCAACAATGGAAAAAACAATAAAAGAAAATATGAAGGATTCTTCATTTGTTAAACTCCACTGAAATATTTTGACTAATTGGTAGCTTTCCCCACAGTGATTTCCACTACAGTAAGTATAGTTTAAATTATGGGAATTAATTCTAATATTCAGCTCAATTTCGGTTATGTAACTGTGTTTTCAGCTAAATGCCAGCCAGGGGGTCTGGCCCACAAAGTAATGTGCCCCCCACTGCACTTGCAGCCCTGGGCTGCTTACTTACCAGCTTGCCCATGCAACGCTGTTGTCCAATACTGTCTGCACACTTGTGGTGGATGCTCATCTTACAAGCCTTACAGCGCAGTCCATGCTTAGCGTTTGTCCCTGTGAAATGGACGGAAATGATTTGGTTAGACAAAATCAATAGTTTCCATGCACTTAACACATTTCCATGCATTCAATGAATGACCTGAAAGAGCTAATGGGGAGGTCAGTGGTGGCAGTGTAAATACTGATGCCAGACTTCTCCTTGCCTACTTTTTAATGCATGTTTATACATGCTTTTTTTTTTCTTTTTTTTCAGTCTTTTCATTTCTGGCACTTCTCCTCCAGGCTCCTTCCCAGGCTAGTGCTGCCTTTGGATATATACTGGATTAAGCTCTGTTGTGTGATAGCGTGAGGATGCTGAGCCAGCTTGCTTAGCATTGCCCATCCATGTACCCAAGGGGCTGCCACTCTTTCTTCCCCAGATCAGCGTTCAGGGGCATGCAGGAATTGCTCCTTGCACCTTGCACATCCCTGAGTTGTGCAGCAAGGATGCCATCAACCTGATTTTGCTCTCCTTCACTGGCAATGGAAAAATCCGGTGCCACATGTTAGGGAGCTCCAGCAGAAATATTGCCATACAGAAGCAGACTTCTCCCAGTACTGCAGAACTGTAGCTCTGAATTACATTCAGTGTGGACCTACTCTTAAAAGACAGAGTATAGTCTGTCTTCCAGGAAGGAACAGTCACTCTTATTCATATGCCAGTAAGACTTCCTGAACTACGTAGTAGCAGTTAAGCAACTTTTTTCCTCCTGCCACAGGACTGTATAAATGGGATGAGTAAACAGCGTGTCAGTTCATTACCATTGACTGTGAATAAGAAACAAGGTAGTAAAAATAAAAACAAAACAAAAAAACTCTTGACATTTTAAACTGGCCCTCATTAGTCAGACGTGATAGGAATATTAGTCAGAGGAGTCAGAAGATCCCACATCTGAAAGTACTCATGTAAATCTTGATTATTTGAGTACTTAACATCACGTACACGTTGCTGACTGCATTCAGTGAAATGCTGCTTCTGAAAGAAGCACTTCAGGGTAAGATGCATCAAGTTGGTGCCAGAAAATGAGCCTTGTTGGGACCACTTTCAGGGGAAGAGGTCCCTGAAGCGGCCACTTCCAAGTCAGGTGAAGGCAGGCTGCAAGAGCTGGGGATGGCTGTGCCGAGACAGGCTTGGCCATATCACTTGTGTGTTGTTTGCAGGTCAGGTAATTGGCAAAGTCACTGCCTTCCTGCTGGGACTGTTGAAGAGATGAGGAGTGAATGAAGCTTGGCGTGTTGGGGTGCACTCCAGGGGCCCCTGGGTGCTGCCTGTATGACCCCTCTCAGCTGAGCCAATGCATGTGCAGTTAGCTTCACCCCTGGGCTCTTTTTTCCTCATAAGCACAAGATTTACTGCAATATATCCCTGTTGTGGTTTTTTTTGCTTTTTTTTTGTTGTGTTTTTTCCTCATGTGATTGCACTTGGACTAGTGTGCTGTGATGATTTTTTTCCCGTTATGCTTTCTTTTCAATAACACATGCTCAAACCAGTACTGACTTCTGTGGTTTTGTGCTTGTGTTACCGAGAATGAAATGCTGTATCGCCCTTTCTGATCGTCTATGACAAACACAGACAACTGTGAGAAAACAGGACTTCCTCCACATTATTTTATTAGATCTACGGGTTGGAATGACAAAAGCAAAATGTCATCATATTTTGCCAACACAACAGGTACTTAAAATCAATGTTTACACGGTGTGTAATTCTCTCATGCTGGTCTGCAACGCATAGCTCTTACCTGTTTTACCATGTTACCCCTGAGATTCAGCTGAAGAGGCAGTCAGAGCCACAGTCCTTTCTGCTGGCTCTATTACGCTACTCTCTCCGTGTTAATGCTAATGTTACAAGCTGGATATTGGTCCTCACATGGCATAACTGTGTGATCACAGGAGATACATTTGGTGATGTAACAGCACATCCAACTGATGTGCAAAACGCACGTAGAGTGTGCTATTTTCAAAAACTCAACTTTTTAGAAGAGAAATCTGCGACCGTGTAAAAATGAGCCACGATCAATCTCATACAATAAATTACAAAAGAGTAATACTACATTTCTACTGCTGAATGCCATTCGTTACCTACAGGTAGGTAAACAGGTGCTTCAAAGAGAGAATTATTTCAGTCACATATTTGAGTCTACAAGAAAGGTTTTAAAATCAAAATGAAACTGCCTGTAACTATCAAAAGCTTCAATCCTCAATTCATTGTCACTTCTAACTACTTGGTTTACTGTGGGGATAAGAAGCTTGGAAGTAATTTGCATGTATCTCCCTGCCTCCCTCTGAGGAATAACCAAGGGGCTTAAAGAAGAAGAGTTAATTCCATATTTACTTACCCATCGTAACTCAAGCTCTGAAGAAGATATTTATGTGGGAAATATTTTAATTTTCCCTCAGGATAATTCTTCCTTCTCCAGTTTCTGATCTCCATCACACTAACTCAAACCTCCTCGGAGAATCACAGCTAAGCTACTTCAAAAGCATGCCAGAGGCTAGACAACTACATACTGATGATGTATCTGCCCCCCAGCTCCTGAGATTCAGAACTGAGGTGCAGTCACAGTTCACAGTGCAGAGAAGGACTGATCCACATGCGGTACAGGTGTGAACGAGACCAGGATTTGCGCTGTGGTTAGGTTTTGGGCTCACATGCATGCAAGCCTGTTGGCTTTGTAGTTGCTTGATGGGGTTGGTTTTTGTAGGCATCCCTGTAGTTTGAAATAAGGAAAAAGCGGGTGGAACATGGGTGTTGTAAGCAAGTTATGTAGAACTGGGTGAGGATGCTGACAGTCATGCCAAAATAAGAGAGCCATTTCATTACCCTAAAGAGGTGGCACAGGAGATAGCAATGCTGGGAAATACAATTGCCAAATACATTCCTCCAGAGAGCATGTGAAAGCAAGGGATTTGTTCTAAGCATACTTTAAATAGAAAAAATAAGTGGTATTAATGACTAAAAGTAAAAATGATAATAATTATGTTAATAATGACTCACTGGAGCAGACTATTTGAGGGGAACTTGGGCAGTATCACTTGTCTCCCATAAGGCAACAGGGTGTATAAGAAGTTAAAAGCCAGTCTGTGGTCTGCTTATTCCCACTGGGTTAATCTCTTTGCAGACTGAAGCGTTGGGAACAGAGAGAATTACATTTCAGATGGTCATAGCAGTGTCTGGAAGTGGCACTATTCCTGTGAAGCCTGGGACACTATAACACTCTCCTCTGGGATTTCTGTTGGCCATATTGCTCTCTGCTTCCTGTCCCCTAAATAGCTGGGAGTCTGACTGCAGCCCACCATTTATTCCCACAAGGAGATATTCCTCTATGCTAATTTTACAGCACAGCAGGAAGCTACTAGTATGAAGTACTCAGTGAAATGCCTTTATCCACCTGGAACGTGCCAGTCATTTCCATTTGCGATGGATCAGAAATAGAGGAACTAAAGGCTTAGTAATTAAGCTAAACTTTGAGCACCTTAACTATAGTTTGCTTCAGTATTCTTTCAAAGGAGGAGGAGATGAATAGCTTTGATGGACTCTTTATCATTACCTTAAAAATATAATTATCTCCATTCCCTTCTCCAAAGACCCTTATTATCGTTACTTAATCAAATTGTTACAAGTTGAGGATGTTAGAACAAAGGTTTTGCTCACTCTCTTTTTTTTTGCAGTTTTGGAATGTGAGATTTTTTTATTCAAGGTACAGTATTTCCTTCAGTGAACAGGGTACACAGTGTTCAATGAGTGGCCAGCTCTATTCAATACTTCTTCATTGGTCTGTATATGTTCTTTTACATCATCTCTTGAATATCATATTCACACCATTTCCAAATAGAAGATGATTAATAACATCATAGGCTTACCTTTGGGCCCACTATCTTTGTCTCTTTATGCCTTGCGATATGAATATGTTTGCTAAAACTTGGATAGCATGGATCCCATTTGATGGATTAACAGTAAAACCATCAGAGGTGTCTTTGATGGGCACTACTTGGCCCAGATGCCGGCATGTAAGTTATAAAAATTGAAAATCGCTAAAACTGGGATTTAGAATGGAAAATACTAGATCATGTTCAGCAAACTCGTGCTGCATATAAACTTAATAGACAACAAAGTCACAAAATTCTTATAGGAAGAAAGCACACATGCATGTGCATGTCCTTTGTATCCTGTTTATTAACATATCTATTCATTTTCTCATAGTCACTAAAGTCTGGTATTGTTTTGCAAATGAAAAAGCCAAAAATGTCAAAAGAAACCATGTTTCACTGGAAGAAAATGAGGAAATTTCACATCAGGACACTTAAACAGACTTACAAATCAGGTTCTGTCATAGTTATTTTCGTCAGATACCAACTAATGCATCCAGACTCCCAGTACCAGAAGGACACATTGTTTTGAGAAGCAGGTCATATTTAATAACACCTTGCTAGAAATACTCTACGACTGGGTCAGCTCCCATTTGAATATCTAAACCAGTGGCTAGGCTTTTCAGAACAGCCATGGAAAATTCAATCTTGAACTGTTCTGATAATCTGACCCTGAATACTACCCAGAGGACATACTACATCACTTTCATAAATCTGAGTCTTTTTTGGAGGAAGCCTTAATGGGATCAGAACACTTCAGCACAGGTGAGTGGAAAAATTTGAAGGCAGAGAGAAACAGATGAGACAGAAAGGGCAGAATTTGATTTCAAGGCTTTAAGTCTGTCTCCAATAAAAGTAGTTTAGAAACTACACTGCATTTCAGGAGTGTGGTACTTATCTCAAGGAATGCAAATGAGAATTATGTTGGTCACACGCTTGCAAAGGGAACCTTTATCATCCTCTTGGCCAGCACAGCTGTGGCCACAACACTGCTGCCTGGTGCTTTTTGCCTGTTGTTTAAAGCCTCAGCATAAGATTAATAGCTAGTGAGCAAGAATGATCTCTGCAGCCTGAAGAAATCTGAAAGGAAACCGCAAATGCTGGTAACAGCATGACATTATGCTGAGTGTATAAAGATATCTATATTAGGCACTTAGGCTAAAATGAAAAGAAAGAAAAAAAAAAGGGCAAAAAGGTTCAGGTCTCTATCAGAAAGAAGAAGGGCAAAGACATGGACTGTCATCTCCAGCTAATCCAACTGCGACCCAATGAATATTTGTTGTTGTTCCAGCTGAGACGAACATGCCAGTCAGAAATGGTTTTGATTTAAAGCTCGCAGAAATAAACACATTTAAAATTACATATTTTCCACAGGACTTGAACTTCTGCTGTGGGAGGCTGATAAAAATAATGAGTGCGTTGCCCCTTTCTCCCAAAGTGCATTTGGAATTGTCACAGGAAAGCTGTCCCTGTTCCAGAACTTCTGGGAAATGGAGGATTTTAAGCAAGCTGGGCCAGTACTGTAACAGTGAGAGGTTCGGGATGTCACCTTAGAAGGAGAAAGAGAAGTCTCTGAAATGGCACTGCTGCCTTTGTATCCATCTCAGCCTTTGTCCAACCTCCTCTCCTGCTCTCTTCCTTATTTTCTTAATTAATTGCTTTTGCATAACAGCTCTGCTGCTGAAAGGATGGAGATTATCTTTAAAAATTCCTCTATGGCTGCTCTCCCCTGAGCTGGCTGCTGCTCTCCTTCCTCCTTTGCATGGCTTCAGAGCATGGGAGCTGCGGGCAGAACAGAGAATGGCATTTTCTGTACAGGATCCCCATCCCTTTAAAGTTAAGAATCTTGATTCCCCCAGCTGACAGTGCAGAGAGGGCAGATGTACAAATACCCAGCTGGCCTACAGACTGAAGCCCAAACCCATGCTTCCCAGATGTCCCAGACGCTCACCACTGATAATCATTGCTGCCGTATATTGCTGGCCAAGTGTGTTGACTGATACACAAATATTCACCTTACAGAAAATTACCAGTACCATTAGCAATTGCCCCATTGTGCTTTCTACTGCTAAGCACTTGATCAAATAGATTACTGGAAAAAGTGATAAGGAAATAATCAGTTTGCAGTCTGCTGTGTATTTTTCTTAGATCGCCTACAGATAAATGGATTACAGCAGCTCTTGGCATTTCCATTTCAGCAATTCAATAGGATGTGTTTTCCTTTTCAAGGAGAAAAAATTACACTTTACAAGTAGGCTTCTCTTTTGACCTGACTAGGTGGCCTACACTCATTTGAACACTGTGGCAAAAGCTCTCCATGCTTGAATATCAGACAAGTAAGATGAAAGAGTTCAAAGTACATACAGAAAAGTAGGGAAAAATCTTATTTAGGCAACTTTTCATGAATAACGACAGCATGGGATTGACTTCAAAGATTTTACCTCCAAGTTGGTATCTTTTTTACAGTCAAATATGCCAGTTTGAAATGTAAAGAGCTGCAGGCAGGTTAAACTCATAGTTTCTCAGAAAGGGGTACACTGTACAGGCAGATCTAAAAATGCATAGGATCTAGAAGGGGAATCCCTCCATTTGCATCCAAGCTGCCAGGTCTGGACCTGACACCTTGGCTGGTTGGCAGAAGCATCCCTTTTTCCTGAGTCCAACTTGTGTCAGTCTAATCTGAATTGTGTTTTGTAGAGTAGAACTTGATAACCAGCCGGAGTACCTGTCCTATTCAATTAATAAATTTTAGATTATGTGCCACTGAGAGGTACGGGTCTGTTTGAATGCCCACCCAACCCAATTTCCCTGTAACAATATTCTATGTTTAAACAGCACAGAAAGTTGTCTCGTATGTAGGCAGGCTACGAAACAGGGCATAAAATTAGAACTGACTTCCTAGTGACACAGTTTTCTTTAGAAACAATGTGCTGAGGAAAAAAACTGAGGCAGTAATAGGCAGGTTTTACTTCAGGGGCTGTTCCAGAAAAGAAAAATATCCCTGCTAAAGTAAAGTTCTTTCTAACTTCATGGTTTATAAAACATACATATCTGGAAGAGAAAATGCCTTTATTCCTCTTGCAAGTCAACTTTGTAATTCCTTGACAAAGAATTTCCAATGCTGCCAGCCCTCTTATTCTGTGGTTAAGGAACAATGAGATTTACTTACAGGAGAAATAGGCTTTTCCTGCCTTTTGGTCCCAAAGAGATTCTCATTCTTAATGTTTAGTGATAAGAAAAGGACAAAATTCACTGCCCTGTACTGAAAAATGTGTCTGCAAGAGTTTCTATTTGCAATGCACTTCTCATGTATTCTGCAGCTTAGCTATAAATGTCTGCCCCTGAAAGGAAATATCCACCTCCGTATTTCTTAAAATATTGTCTCACGTTTTTGATCATCTAAATGTTAGTTAAGATGCAGGAACACCATGATAAATAAACTAACAGCTAACTGCATTATCGGAAGAAAAAATCCCAGTCCTCTAAAACCCAAACATAAATTGCCTCTAGTGTTCTTTGCTCTAAACAAACTGACAGTGATATCTCAATAACAACTACACTTATAGACTATTGCCAGCAATCTCGAACTTGTGTTTGTGGATTTTTGCACTGGATTGTTTTGTTGAGAAAGAAAATAGCTCAGAGGTGATAGGCATGGACTTGTCAATGGGGGTTGATACTGAACTGCACCAGAGACGATGATTGTACCAGAGCTGAGCAGGACAAGGCAACATGGAGAAATTAAGCCTGGCATAATGCCCCAAAGAAAGACTATGAGAGATCACTGGCTGATCTTGATCTCAGTAATATTAGCAAGTATAATGTGATCAGTAACTCTTCTTGACATGAAGACGATGAAAGTCCGATTTCAAACAGGACTTTCACGTTGGCAGGCTTAAGTTATTTGTACCTGTGTTCTTACATATGTTGAAATGAAAAGCCATCTAGTTACAACTTTTTTCTTTCTGTTTTGAAATGCTTTGAAAAAGGACCTGCCTATTTTAGGGCCACTTATGGATGCTGAAATTTTGGCTTTTTAAGGGTTTTGTGCTCCTAAAAGAGAGAAGCTGGAAAGCAGAAAGCCGATATCTGAACAAAGACTATGCTGCAAAATTAAGAGAGTGGCTCTGGACTTGCTGGAAATGTGGGAGAGGAATTATAGAATAAAAGAACAGCCTGCCCTCAGCAAAGGAATGTAATATCCTCCGTGCTCTACTAATGGAGTTTTAACATTGCTTGTTGCTTACAGAGCTCCATCATCAATAGGCTTGAAATGAGAGGCTGCTATGTGCCAGAAGATTAGGGCAATCTGACTATAAAAGGTTTAGTTAAAAAAAACCTGATATGTAAACAGCCAACTGCTCTCTGGCCTTCTGCTCTTTCAATCTTACTGAGGGCTTTGGCTCTTTCATCCCGCAGCATGAATGCTCTCTCACCAGCGCAATGCAGCCTCTTGTCGTCGTTCCTGTTCTTCATTAGTGCAAACAGACTGGCAACATCTGCAGCAAAGGGCCTCACACACAAAACACTGACATGCAGCTTGCCGTGGACATAATTCCTCTGCCTCCCAACCTCTTTTCCCCATTTCAGCTGGCAATGGAGATGGAAAGCATATAGACAGGATAACCACGCTCGCCTCTGCCCAACACCCATTGCATGGTCAGGATGAGGTCACGAACAGGCTTCTGCTCCAGAGCCATTTCTGCCCTTGGATGCACACATAGCTGGGGAAAACTTTGTCAGAGGCTGCAGGTGGAGGTGACACCAGGATACAGCAAGACCAGAGATAACTCAGGGCACCACCATGGGTAACTGGGCAGGTGTTCCAGTTTGGTGGGATCCATTTTCAGGGAAGTTATTTTTGCAGTTAGTCACGACGTGTTGCTTCTTTATAGAATGTTACAATCACATTTCATAATGAGTTGTTTCAGTTTCTTTCCCACAGCATTTTTTGAAAGCAAAAAGATGAAATGCTAAATATGGAGAAACATTCAAATGAAACCTTTCAACTCACGTGCAAGTGTTTAGAAAAATCCTTTTCGAAACAAACTTTTGCTTAAACTGACAACTTTCAAGAAAAATTCTACTGATTTCAGTGACACGACGTAAGTTGGATAGAAAAACATTTCTGACTACTTCTGTCATCTGCTCAGAGAGGCACTCGCAGCCTTCACTGTTACGACCTGAGACCAAATTTAGTCCCTGACTCATAGCAGTTCTGGCTTGAAGCACACTCACAAGTGCACCTCTGTGTGGTATCAATTATTGTTTAAAGGAACGAGGAAAACTTCTGCCAAATGATTGTGAATAAGTTCTTGCAGCTCAGTAATGCAAAAAGAGCGTTAACTGTGCTGGGGTTGAACTGGGAATCGTAAAGAAATATGAACATTTTGTTGGAACTTCACATTCTTGCTACATATTTAAAATTCTAAACCAAAAATGCCAAACTGCTAACATTTCACCCATCAACAGGAATAGCTTCAATGCATCATTTAAACTCTGTGGTTAACAATGATTTGCATTATCTGAATTCACCCTAGATTCAAGTAGGAATAAGCCAAACCCATCCAGGTCATGACTTCTCTCATTTACACATGCAGTTTGCACCAGCATAACTATGTGATTTGTTATCCAAAAGTCTGAATTAAAATACTGACCATAATTATTATGATATCACTATCCGAGATAATGAAAGCAATAGGGATAACAACACTCCATGTAGCTACAACCATCTGGCCTGTAGAATGACATAACCGGTGAAAAAAATGCAGTACATTCCATCAGGCAACTTTGCTTTTAACAAAATGATTTCCAGTGCAACAGATGCTATTTGGTTGCAAGTCTCAGAAGCCACAAACTTTTTTGGAGGATGAGGGCAGAAGATCTTTATGTCAGAAGGCACTGGCACATATATGGATCTCACTAATGGGCAGTTGAGTCAATACGTACATTCAGGTTTAGGAACTGTCATAAGCAAAAAACAGCTGAAATTGTGAACACCATCAGGGAACAGGTAACTGTGTATATGTGCATGGGTAAGTGTCCAAAACGGAACTCGTGAACTCTAAAGCAGCAGCCTGTTACTTGCAAGCTTCAACCAGTATGGGCTGCTTGGAAATTTTGGTAACACGAACTAAACAGAAGTGGCACTACACAAATCCTCCAATTAATAAAAAGACATAAGACAGGCACCTCAGTTGAAAGCCTAATTGTGGACTGTGCTTCCTTCTGCATATATACTACTTGGACTGGAGAAGCTGCTGGCTTTTTTCTAAAAGAGCTGATGCCAGAAGATGGGTTTCTGTAAACACGTGCTCTCAAAGACAACAAGGCGAACACCCAGAGTGAGGAAAACATCCTGGAAATGATCACAGATCACAGAATAACAGAATCATAGGGGCTGGAAGGGAACTCTGGAGATCATCTAGTCCAACTCTCTGCTAAAGGAGTTTGACGAGTAGGTTGCACAGGAAGATGTGGACACCAATGCTGGGGGATGTCCCAGGACCTTGGCCAGTGGTGTCCAAGATCATTCAATGTGAGCAGTATCACAACAGGAACAAATACATATCTCTGCCCAAATTTCCTGAGCCAACGGCGACCTGACTGCAGGGGAGGGGAGATGAAGATCTAGGGGGTAAAACATTGTGGGTGGGGGAGGATGTGGGGAGAGAGGGAAATAATAAGTAGTGTAAAGGTTGTAATGTCACTGGTTCTTCAGTAAAACACAGTATCCAGTGCCTCTCTATGTTGGCATTTATGCTACCTTGCCCGAGATAAGAAGTCAGCATTATTTCAATTTCTTTGGTTTAGAAACACCCTAGAGTTTATAGATGGGGCACTCTGAAGTGTATCTGTAAGAGATGTACCCAAGAGGTGAATTTTCTCTTCTCTTCAGAAAACCTCTTTTTCAGCTAACAAAGAGTTTGTTGCCCCTGAAGAATGCCACTAAGCAGCTCAGTCTGCTACAGTGTTTCATCAGCTTATTATGGAAAAAACAACAACTACTTATCAGAGGTTGTTGCTCATCTGCTGCTTTTCAAAAGAAACCATCCTGCGTTCCCACTCTTGGTGACATCTGAGATTTGTTGTACTCAGTGGTCGTCCCATCCAGAGATTACTAATGCAAAATGGACTTACACGCTCATCTGCACTGAGGGACTAAGTTTAGCAAAACAGATTTTTGGCGTATATTTTCTGTATTTGGTAGCTATAACAAACACTGTGAGGCAGATAACTCAGTAAGCAGCTGTAAACAGATGTGCAGATGAGCCCTTCATGATGCCAGTATGCTGAGCTTGTGCTTACAGAGGAAGGCCAAGCATCACTTTGTCCCCCTACTTTGTCTCCATGTTTCCGAAAAAGACGTGGGGAACTACAGCACATGTCTGGAAACTTCCATGTAACTCAGATCACCATGGGATATAAGAGCTTGCTACACTTTTGAGAAGTGCAGCTTGTAAAACAGGCTGTATTAGCATTGCAAATATACATTCCCTCACCAATAATCCCAACACTCATTTAATGCACAACCCTCTGCTGAGGAAGCCTAGCAGGGAAATATTGACTACAGTATTTTAGTTCACAATAACTTAGAGGTTATACTGGCCATACTCTGTGTCCTCTCTCAACTTGGAAAGTGGAACTGTTTTGGAGGGAGGATGATGGACTCTTTTTTTTTTTCTTCCACCCCTTTTATTAAGCAGAAAGTAACGTAGCGGTCAAAACAAAGAACTTCAGGATTCTCAAGATCATTCATTGTGTGTTACAAAGGAAATTATAATGTCACCACAATATCCAGCTGCAGAGCTTGTCTTCTGAATTAGAAGACAAGGACGTAATCCATGCGTATGCAATGTGCTCCAGCATGTACTATTTACTGTAATTACATCAAAGAGGAAAAAAGTTACAGATTGTAAATAACTTGAAAAATTAAACTTTATGCAGTTTGGAGTAGAGAATTCTTTGAACTTCTGTTTCCTTGCATTCATCTTACAAATACAGAAGGAAGCTGGCAAAAGTGGTCAGTCTCAGCAATCAGTGCTCTATATGAGCCATGAGAATCACGGCTCTTTGAGACATCCTTTGAAACTAAAGACAGTAACAGGCAATGGTGGGCAGGCATTTTACTCCATATAATAGCAATATTCTAATTCTTACAAAGGCATTTCTGCCACTTGACTCATTTTATGGCTTCTGCAACTGTTTGCATGGTGAAGCTTCTAATAAGTTTCCTTCTAGATTAAGGCTTTGTCAGCTACGTGGCAATTTATTTTCCACACAACAGTAACACTTTGGTAGAAGAAGACTGTAAAAAAATTTTTTTTTTCATTAGACAGCTGGTTTCAAAGAAGATGCATTTAATTTGCTTATCTGAAAATACCTGATGTCCCATATGAGCTCAGAAAAAGTACATAGCAGGACATAAAAATGTTTTGTATTCTTCTTCATCCCTATAAAAAAAACTTAAGTTTACCATCATGTTCTTCTCTAGGTCCGATCTCAGGAGCAACAGACATTACTGAGCAGTCACAAGGACAATAAAAGAACATAAGAAGAGCATTACTTCAGCTATGTTGGCATTTTCATCATAGTCTTCTATCAAAATCATCTAGGCTAATATCACTTTCAAATGTAGATTGCGTATGCACTGGAAAAGTTTACTGTTTTCCATCTAGTTAGGAAGTAAATGCTGGTCAACGTGTTTATATAGTTTGCTCCAAAAGTAATGCCTCTTCTTTCTTTCCACAGAAACTGCAACAGATACAAAGAGCACAATAACACTATTTGATAGAACATATTCTCAGCTACAAAACTCTGTTTTTCAGCATTGTCAGTACCATCAGTTATACATTCTCCCCAGTGATGAACAAGAGCCTGCATGCTGCACTCATAAAAATCTGCATGAGTGGAGCTGACTCACTGTTTCACAGTTGCTATGAAGACATCATTGCTAGGAAAATGTTGCCCGCGTAGTCCATTTTCATCAGCTTGAACAGATGGAAGTCAGAAGGTGCCAAACTCAGACTATAGGGCCCATCTAGGATTTGAACTGTGCACTTTGATCTTCAAACTGGTATGGGGTCTGGCGTTATCCTGTTGCAAGTGAGAGGTTGTCTTCTTCTCTGGCCTGACTCTGGAAGCTGGAGTCTTCAGGTTGGTCCGTGTCACAATGTAACAGTCTGAGTTGATGGTTTATCTGGATAACAGGAAATCCAGAAGGATCACTCCTTTCCTATCCCAAAAGGCAGCACACATCACTTCACCTGTGTAGGCTTCATCCTGAACTTTTTCTTAGATGAGGGAATTCACATGCTACCGCTCCATGGACTGCTGTTTTGGCTCTGGACTGTAATGGTGACACCATGTCTCATCACCAGAAATAATGCAATCCAGGAAACTGTCACCATCAGCCTTCAGTATTGGTCCAATAGGTCCTGACAAACTTGCATACAGTATTCTTTCTGTTCCTGTGTGAGCATTCATGTGACCCACCCGATGCAAACCTTGCGATATTCCAATATTGTCACCATCGTTTCCTACACATTGAAGCTGATATTCAGCTCTGTACACATTTTTCCCTGTTTGAAAGCTGCTGATTCATACAGATGAGCTGATTGAGATGTTCTGATGTTCTTCATGTGTGGCAGCTGTGCATGGCCATCCATAACATGGTTTGTCTTTCTGTCACCACTGCTGAAATGCAGCACCCACCACCTCACTGTGCTCAGATTCACTGTTGGGTCTCCATAAACATTCAGCAAGCATTAACTAATGTCAATGGGTGCAATTATTTCCACATAGAAGAATTCAGTGACACACCTTTGCTTCATACAAACTTTCGTGTCAGGTGCCATTTGGTCAGGCTGCCCCTCTGCTGCCATCTGTTGCACAGCAACAAAATGTAATGGAATACTGGTGGGAAGGTTCAACCTCTACCGCTATACCACCACCATCTGCCTCTGATGTTGTGGGCCAATGTAACAAAATAGGAAACATTCCTTTCAGAGCAGCCCTCAGAACATTTCTTTTCACTAAGCATTAACTGCAATTTCATATTAATAGCAATTTTCCAAAAACTACAGTGAGCTTGAAAATTATTTAGTAACAAATGTGAAACATGCTTGATGCTGTTCAAGGACAAATTAGAATTTAAAATATACTTCCATCCTCTTTTCTCAACTAAGCAGTTCCTGATTATCCAATTTAGCGTTAACATTCTTGCCTCATCTCAGAGGAGGAAGCCCTCCCAGAGGATAAACAGACTAAATATTTGCCTTTCAATATTTGCTTTAAAGTATGATTAACTATTTATTACCAAAGAAAAATATTAATTTAACAGATGGATAATGTTTAGCCCTCTGTAGCTTCTTTGCAAATATGAGCCCGCATGAATAGGATATTTTTTGTCATGTTTAGAAAAAATGGGAGAGGTATCCACAGAGCACGTCTATACTACATATACCTTATGTGCATCTACTTCTCTTTCCCTCTCTTCGTCCACATCTTAAGTATTTTTGATGTACAAACTGTCCACTTTCTGGAAATGTTACAGCGTCCAGATGACACTGTCTATATCTGAGTAATGTGGCAGTTGACTGTGTGCTGCATAAACTGATTAATGTATAGCACTTAATCTCTAATCTCAGCAGAGTTTTGCTTAGCACTTGTTATAAGGTTCCTCCCGGGAAGAGCTATTGACTTAAGAAAGTTATCATTAAAGAAGCCAGGCCCAATGTCAAGCTAATAAACATGTTAAAATCATTATTTCGTGTCATCTTTTTTCCTACATTAAAAAAAAAAAAGGGAAAAAATAAGAGGCACTTGTTTCTCCTAAACTCTTGCACAGAAGGTCAGAAGGGATTGAAGTAACTCTCACTCACCCACTGATTCCCAAAAGATTTTGGCAGCCAGAACTACTCAGAATCAATTGGAGTGAGAATGTAGGTCTCCTAAATCCAGGACTATCTTTACAGATGGGAAGGAGAAGAGACAAGGACTTAGGACCATTTAAATAATAGACAGGTTGGCACCCAGTACCAATCATTGACAAGGCCACACAACCGCCCCTTTCCCTCACAATCAAAATGAAAAGTCGTTGGATTCTAGAGAACCAGATTTTGGATGGAGGTTGGACTAGATGATATCTCCAGAGGTCCTTTCTAACCCTATGATTTTCTGATTCTATGACTCAGATGCTTTGCAAACTTCTTTCCATAGGGAAACCTGTTGCCCTCTTGCATCAGTAATAAACAATATGAATACATACAATGTTGCACTCTATTCTAATCATTTGGAAAATGGATTTGGGAAGGCTCAGCTGTGACACACAAGCCCACTGGGGAGGTGTTCACAAGCTGATTCAGGAGAATCTCCTCACTCTTCTCCATGGGAACAACTCTCGTATGGTGGTGGCAATACACACCTATGGCCCTGAGGTCATCTCTGACTGAGAGATGGCAGAGGGACTGGGAGGAAGGAAAGGCAGGACTAAAACCAAAATAATACATTTTTTGTTCCTTTGGCCTGAAAGAAAACCTTCAGAAAAAAAATAAAAATAAAAAAAAATGGAGCTCTAAGGGAGCCCTCCAAACTATGGGCCTTGAACAACATAGCCTGCGTTGATGTCAAGCAGTCATGATCAGCCTGTGACTTTCTATTGCATCCTCATCTACCTATGCAGGCAGGTTTTGATGAAACCAGAGTATCTACTTGGATCAGTAAGTCTGGAAGTTGCAATGCAGAAGTCTTTCTTTCCTTCATTCTTGCATTTGAAAAGCTGGAGCCAATTTATCAGTGCTGGCTCCAGCTTTATGGAAGATGCTTTGAAGGGAGAAAGTGGTTGAAAGTTCCAAAAGCTGCAGCAGCACAATGGAATAAAGGATTTATTTTAAAGATGTGGCCAGAAGAAATTATTCATGGCGCTTGGATGGTTGGTTGGAACTCCAAATACACTGGCAGAACCAGAGCAGACGGTGTGGTAGAAGTGAATCAGCACTGAAGAGACAGCACAATTTCACTGTTGAAGTGCACTAAGTACTATTAGCAGACCAGAAGTAAACTGTGGTAGGGAGTTATTAATGGTATTTATCTTCTTGTTTTCGACAGTTTTCTCTGTCTGGAACTGAGTTAGCTTCCTGAGAGAGAAAGCAGAGTAATTTACCTGCAAAGGGACTGCAGTAGTCTGGAGTATCTGCATCCAAGTGAGAAACTCATCTGCCCCGGGACCAACTATAAAATGCAGACATCTAAGTCACAGGTTTGACTTGCTCCGTTGAAGTTTCAGACTAAATTTTATCTCCTTATTACGTCTATATGTGGACAATCATGGCAAGACACAGTCTGTGAAAGATGAACACTCATCCAAAAAATATTGCCCATATGTAAAGTTTGGATGAAAACACATTTTATGCCTGCATTTATCTGTAGTCTTGTTACTGCTGCTGGTATAAATATCAGAAAATGTCTAAGGGCAGAGCGGCAGAGGCACAATCTAAAAGGACACATTTTTAACCACTGTTGGACATTGTGGACCACAGTTCTATTTGGTCATCCTGAATGTTTGTGGTTGCCTACCGAGTCTTTCCAGGCAAAGATACCTTCAATAAAACAGGTGGTTGGTCATAAATGTGTGTCAGTGATAAGGTCAAACACAGAATGAAACTGCTAAGTACGCTTCTGAAACACACAGAGATGCACAAGGACGCTTATAAATGAGCAGCTATTTCCCTTAAAACACAGTTTCAAAAGATCAACTTTCAAGTCAGCTATTTTTGAAAGCAAAGTGGCTTACTTTTTTTGCTACAGTACTTATATTTGACTTAGATGGAAGCATATTAATTGTGTGTAATATGCTTGGAATGTGTGGAAAATAAAATTTTTTCCATATGAGTCAGCACAGGAAATGAACTGCAAATGAGTACAACGTTGAGAAGTCTACAGATGGAGATTTTTTTTTTAATACACCAGAGTAGAGTTCTGACATCATGATTTCTTATAGAGCAAAGTACCACAGAGATGACTGATGACACACCAGAGACTGAAGAAGAGCAAGCAAGAACTTCCTTCTGATCAGCATAGTTTAAGCTTCTCATCTGATGCAACATTAATTTAACAGTTTCACTCTTTGTTGATGCCAGATAGCTTTGCCTCCCTTTATTGGACATTGCCAAAGCTTACCACATTCTCACTGAATACAGAAAATTGTAGATAACACCAAGCCAAAACATCTCTGAATTAACACCAAGCCAAAACATCTCTGAATTTGCTTCATTTTCTTCTCAGTGATCGAAAATAAACAAACCAGCATCTTCTAAATAATGGCCTAGTGATGCATTACATGGGATACTTTGGTTTTCAAAATTTTCCCTTGCTGGAGTTAGATATTAAAAGCATAATGAAAACAGTAATAGCAGAAAAATTAGGAGCAAGAACAGCAAATCAACCAGTTTCTAAGAGTCATGCTGTGAGAAGATGTTCATGAGCGGACGTAACTTAGGAAAATATGCAACCTATCACGGAGCTGAATCCTCAGTCCTAACCCTACCAGTGTCTAGAGCTCACAGTGGCAGAAGTAGGGGAATACAGAGTGGCATAAGAGTGAGTGACAGAAGAGAGTACTTATTCCAACATATTGTTGATTTGCTCCAAAATTATGTGAAGTATTACTATCGACTTCAGTATTAGAACTGGAGATTGTATCATGGTATCATCTCACAGTGCTGGAAGGCCCCATTAGCAAATGGATGATCCGTGCACTTCATAGTGCTGCTTCGGATTTGAAATTATCTTGCATATTTTATTACGCAGAAAATTACTGCTTCTATGTCAAATTTTTCTGTTCTTTACAGAGCTGGAACTTGAGCTGCAGTCTAGTGCAGTTAGTAGGAATACAGTTACTCCTGTCTTTAATGTAAGGTAAAAATTACAATATTAATATTAATTACTATTGCTTTTTCTTTTCTTAAGAATGAACCAATAGATGAGAGTTTATGAGCAAATTTGCATTATAGTCATCCTAGTAAACATCTTCCTTTGAGTACTGAAACCTATTACATGCATTTGGCCTTTATCTTATGACTGTACTTCTGTCAAATGAACAGACAGGAACACGTGCTGTGTCCCAATGGCAAAATTCGGCTGCTGGTGCCTACCAACCAAGGAGAGATGATGCACATATTTTTTGTAGGAAGATAATGTTTCACGCTCCTTTGTTTTAATTTTGCTGCCACTGAAAAGAGCAGCACAGGGATCCTGCTCTCTCTGTTCCAAGTGTCCTGTTCGTATTGAAGCTACAGACAGGCTCTACCATGCCAGCGAGTCCGAAGTGCGTGCTGCATGCTAGTGCCATGCACAGTTCATCATGCTGCCCCGAACCAAACAGAGCTGCTCAGTTTGTGAATTGGAGAACCATTTAAGGTGAACCTGGAATCATTCTTGGTGGCAAAACTGAAACCATCTAAAGTCAAGCTGGGATTTTCCTGGACTCTTTCCCCCAGCCTTCAAAACATGTATCTAGCCTTTGCCTTTACTCTCATCAATAAGGAATTTAAAGCCAGAGACACATTACTCTCAAATGTCACTGCCCTTGAAAAATGCAAATAGAGGGAACAAACAGACTCTGTATTGCAAGCATAAATGCAGGGTTCCTGCACAGAAATGACTTTTTTTTCTGTCTGTCTGTGGGAGAAGGCTTGACATGATTTCCTGAGAAGTTGCCTGTTTTGCTTCACCAACCCCATGACCAACAGTTGCGCAACTTAAGTGGATTAACTGAGCTACAAATATCAACACCCAAATCTCCCATGCTGCTTAAAATACAATACAGAGAAATCAGGCATGAATGTGGTAAGGATAAAAGATAGAACATTATGGAAATAGAGTAGACTTTTGTCTGTGAGAATACGGGCATCTTGACTCCAATGCATTATAAGGTAAAATTCTTTTCTTCTCTGCTATACCTTCAAGCAAAGATATGCTATAGGAGGTCAGAGAAATTCACCTGACTCAGCCTGCCACTAGCCAAAGTAGGTCGCATTAGCTTCTTCAGCAATTATGAAAGGCTTCATTCTCTAATTAAGAGGCTAAGACAGGGAACAGCAAAAAGAAGCCCTCAAAGGATACAAAAGGAAAGGAAAAATTCATAAGGCAGGTAGGGTTAAAGCTGATGTTTTGAAGCTTAATAGATATCCTTCAGGACTTTTCTACTCCAGGCAGGACATAGAGAACCTAGCAAGGAAGAATGGCACAGATGTTTATGAACTGGAGTTGCTCTCTGCAAAGTTTGCTGCCAGTAATAATCTGTCTTGTGCAGCAGTGTTTTGGAACAGTTTTGCTGAGTCGCGCAGATTTGTGATCATATTAATCTCCATACAATTTTCATGAGAAGTTGCCAAAAATGAAAAGCACTTGTATTTGCAGTATATGTTTGTGAAACTGAGCTATGATAGAACATCCATCCACATTATAGAAGGAGACAAGTTCTGGGCCTGCTTCCATACAAGAAGCTCTTTTGTCTGCCTATCTTCCAGACATCCTTTCAGTCTCTGGACTGTACAGTTCCGTGATACTGGTGTTTTTCTCATTCTCCCTTTGACTTGTTCTACCCCTTAAAACGAAAAAAACAAATATCTGGAATCAAAACTCCTATTTCCCCGACTTTAGTAAAGCTGTGAGGTGGATGAAATCAAGACTCATGTATTTAATTATTTAATTTACAGAAGAATGATTGTATTGCATTGAATTTAACATTCTGCTGACCGGCAGCTGCCTTATCCAAAGAACACAATTCCTCAAACAAGCAGGGAGACACCAAGCACCTGCAGATGGAAAACAAGGTACCATTCTTTGAGAAAAGTCGAACAACCCTATCAGCATCTTTCAAGAGCCAGATGATAAACAACGAGACCAAATCATGTGCATACCAAACTAGCAGCAGAGACATGCATTTGTAGGACCGCATCACTGAATAGCAGCTCCCGCAGCTTCTCATAGTGGTGACCACACACGTTGTACACCTCTAGCCACCTGCCAGCATTTCTTTCCTGACCTCTACCTGTGCAGCACCACAGATAATCTGCTGCCTGAAGGGTGACTTTTTTAGATCTGCTCTGTATTGAAAATTACTTTATGAGCAGAGCTCACCACGGAATTGCTCTTTTGATGCTAGAGAGAATAATAAATGATTACTTCTGTCCTCTATTTCTGTCAGTCATTTAGTCCATGGCAGTAACTTATAGCCATGCACAGTTTCAGAGATGAAGAAGGGAGATCCTTCAAAGGTATGAGGTTTTTGGAATGCCAGAGCATAGCTCGAAGAGAGACACCTAAATCAACCATCCCAAGAAAGCCTGCAGTGTGAATTCAGTTGCTATTTGTTCACTTGACCTACTCTGCCAAAGCACATGTTCTAAACAGCCAACATGCACACACAGGTGGCTCAGAGCCTACCACCCAGCAGATGCTACTTCTTACTCAGTTGTCAACTGCGGTAGATGGGCATCGTCACCATATTTAATGGGAAACAAGAGCATTGCAGGGTTGGGGCAGTCATAAAGAACAAGAGAGTTAGAATTACTGCTGTATAAAAGAGAAAGAATAGCAGACACAAATTTGCAAGATGGATTTCTGCTGTTTCTAGTATGATATATAACAAGGCTTGCACTTGGTGCTCAGTATAACCTGAATGAACACAGAATTTAACCCTGGCAGAAACCCCCACCTGTTATTTATGGCAACTATATACATCACCAAGGAAAGAGAACCATGAGTGAAAATAGATTTTGTATTAGTTTACAGCAGATGTGACTTAAATGCAGAACCTTTCTGTTTGAGATCTCTCCATTGGGCATCTGGGCTCAAGTAAGTTATGGAAAGTCATCTTACGCATTTTAACATGGATGCCCACAGAGTATGAGAATTGTTTCTTACCAACAATCATGTGGTTGCAGACATCACAGAAGGTGGGCTTTTTGAAGATGTGCTCCTGGAAGATGTGAGTCTTGTTGTTTTCTTGCAGTTGCTGGGTTCTGGTGGGTGAGGACGCCTGGCTCTCTGAGCTGGGGAGCTGCCCTGTGCTCGTGCTCACCTCTGGCATCAAGTCCACTTGCAGCTTCACATCACTGTTAGTCCTCTGGAAGAAATTGTCTGCGCTTTTACTCCGCAAGCTTTTGGTCTTGAAGGAGAGTGATCGTTTCAGTTTCTGCAACTGCAACAGAGAAGTCAATTACAATTAGTACCTCTTTCTCTTCAACATCAAGGCGAGGCTCTTGCTTTTGGCATCTGCTGCTGCTAAGTGAGCAGCAGACAACCTCTTGTCCCCTGGGCACCTAGGAGCCATTAGCAAACCTGGAGCCACCTGACTAATAAAACTGACTCTAGAATTTAACTAGCAATTTGAAAATAAAAAATAAAAAAAAACCAATCAGATCCCTACTCGAAAATAAACCACTCTGCATATATTTTCTGATGAGGTAATAAACTTTATAGCCCTAAGGAATGCTATTTGTCTTTTCTTTCATGTATGACAACCAAGAGATATTGCAGAGAGCTGCACACATACTCCCTTGGAGAATATATCCTTTGCATTCAAGCATGAGAAAAGTTAGAGCAGTGCATGGCCTTCAGCAGCCTGTAAAGCCATTTCAGAAACAGATGTTAAATGGCATTACAAGAGTGAATTCAGTAAATAAATTTGATATAATTAAATGTCTTGAATTTGGCAGAAACAGACACTACATGCAGTTCTGACTGAGAAATACACATTTGCTTTTTTTTTTAGAAAGGTAAAAAGGTTGAGGAGCAGTAACTGCACAGTTAACTAGTTAACTGGTAGTTAATGCATTAATTAATACATATTAATTAACAGGCATCCGTATAACTTCTTATAAATTACATTGTGTATTCATTGTCAGAATATTAAGCATCACATTGTGGCATAATTAACTCAAATTTATACTATGTTTCTTTATCAATAAAGTATCTCGTGCCTTATCAGAGCTTGTCTCATCTTTCCCCCCAGAGAGTTTTATGTAAGGCTGAGAAGGGCACAAGGTGATCCACAGAAGGCATCAGCATATCAACCACATCAATTTACAGTTTTGTCAACTCTGATAACCCATGAGTAGAGTCTGGGTAAAAGCAAAGCATCCTGGGAAAGCCAGCTTTGCATCCACTTTATGCTTGCTGTCTCTGAAGTGTAATACCTCCATCCCATCTTTTTCCTCAGCATTAAACCAACCATCACAGAATCATTTCAGTCACTGCTGCAATTCTCTGGGCAAACGTGATGTAACGTCTGATATTTTCCATGCCTTGTTGGCTGGCTGTGGCAAACCAGCAGGAATGGTTTATATTAGAAGCTGTTTATGTTAGAACAGTGACGATTGGGAATCATAATTCACACTGATATAAAGGGAAGAATTCACGTGCTTTCCCAAAAAAAGCATGGGACTGTCACGCTGACATAGTGGCCCTCAGGGTACTTGCTCTTTCCAGTTTCTCCTTCTGATCCATCCTATTTCTTTACAATGGAGCCAAAAGCACACTGTGGGATAAGAGCTTGCAGGCATCCTGAGGGGCCTCTCTACCACTTCCACATGTAGGCAGCTTGCCCTTGAAGAAGGGAGATACTCCAGCTCTCATCCCACCTTGCATAACACTGAACTCCCCAGTCCCAACAAATGGGCAAAAACCATCACCTCTGGTTAACAGCATTTGTGTATGCTACATGGAAGGTTTCCCAATATCCTGCTGGAGTAACCTTCCGCTCCCTGAGCTGTTTCTCCACAATGGATTTGGGAGCCAGGGGGCTTCAGAGCTAGGGGCCTGTCCCACATCTCTCTCTGGGCACAACAGGGGAGAGTCCTGGATCCAAAAGAAAGAAATTGCCACCAGTTTGCCAGAACATCTCAGAGGGGAAATGCCTAAAGAAGAGTAATTAAGTCAATAAATGCCAGCTTTGAGGCAAGAGTGACTTCTGTTTTCTGAAACTTATTCAGCTGAAGGATAAGTAGAGGACTTGCTGAGCCTGAAAACCACCTTATAACAGCACCAACAAAATGTGAGATCCTTCCTCTCCTGCTTAGATGTTAAGTCACTGGCACCCAAAATCACTGCAGTTACTAAGTGCTGAAACTACTTCATCTTCCCAGTGACAGCCAGAAACTCAGTAATAACTTGCCCCCTTGCTACCAAAGTAGAAACCTACTGAAGTCAGACCTAATCAGTGCAGCAAAACACAGAATTACACCACCACAAGGTGACTGAAATGGCATTCACTATTGATTTGCCATCGGTTTCCATAGCGTCACATGAACTTAATTAAATTTCAAAATACTGCTTCTGTCACAGAAAGAAGACGAAGCTGCACAATACAGTATTTGTTTTATCATGAATCAACTGTCTTTTAAGCTCAGCAATGAAGTATGTTTCAAGGAGTTCTGCTTTTACTACCTTTATCGCATTCTCCTGTTCACAGTCATTTGCCAGCCTAGAGATATTCCAGCACCCTTCTTTCCCCTGGGCAGAAAAGTCAGTAGTTTTCCAAAGAGGGGTAGTACAGCATTCAGGCCATGCATGTCCAAACCTAGGCATATGCACTCAGGTGAGTGTGCAGTTGAGCATACTCCATACATCTACAGCCACAATGTTCAGAATAGAACACAGATAATCAGGAACAAACTGACCAAATTAAATCTATAGACTTGGTGGGCATCTCTGCATGAGCTAATAATCCTGAGTGCTATCCTGTGTTAAAATCATTTTCAAGACAAGGTGGGCACTCTTGCTGTTACTCAGATGTAGATTTCTCATTTTGAAGCGTGCTACGGTCAGGCCCACTCTTTAACTGGAAGATTTTTAAACATAAACGCTGGCTTATAACAGGCCTGGTCTTGATCTGCCATAAACTGATTTAATGCACTTGTGATGCTACTCCTAAGGGAGAAACTGTGGAATTCAACTGGAATCAGCTCTGTCAATAGAGTATGCAAATTTTAGTATTATTAATTTCCTTCTGCAGAGTTAATTCAGGCCAAAGTTAAGCCGTAGACAAAAGCACTACAGAACACTGGAAAAAGGTGAGACTGTGATTGCACTGTGTTTGACACTACTTCAACACTTCTATGAAATATCCTGATCAAAATCATGGACTAAACAGAAACCTAAACCAATCACGAAGAGGCTTTAAGGAACACACCGGAGATAATTCTCCTAGGCCTTTCACATTTTCTGCTCTGCAAGGACGGTTACAAATTAGCTCTTGTTTAAATAAATAAATAAATAAGATCAAATTAAAATTCCCACAAGCACAAGAGCTTTTCTAGAATTATGATAGGATCACAAGACTTCACAATACTGATCCTTCAGAAACACAAACCTTCGCTATCAAATTCAAGGTGTTCTGGTGGGTTGGAATTAGATGGGGAAAAATGTTTTTCTCTGGCTAAAAGCTTTCTATCGGTCACACAACTAAATATATTAAACCTGTGGATGAGGAAGAGATAAGTGAAATAGCTAAACCCTGGATCTTTCTTAACCTTCTTTCAGCATTATCCAGCACGATCTCCATCTTCTTCAGAGTTATTGAATGCTTGTGCCTCAAGGAATCATGAAGCCCTGATGAACCACAGCTTATCAACACCTCCTCTGCTTCTGATCTCCCTTTACTACAGTTCTTCAGCTGCTATAACCAGGAAGCAGCAGGCAGCAAAAGGACAGCGATTGAAATTCATTCCTAGAGTTAACGGCTGCCACTGATATCGATTTGAATGGGAGTTGCACCTGCCCTTGCTAAGACTTTATTTTACATGGAAAGCACACAACTCTTCTACAGTTTCGGTTTAAGAACTTTGAGGTTAAGCTGGGACGATATCAGTGATTTGAACTGCTTTATAATCACTAACTTTGCAATTAGAAAAGACAAACATATAATTTCCAATTGTTCACTCTGCAAAGAATAATTTGTTTGGTCTTCTGACCACTCCCCTGATATCTAGAAGCTTTTTTCCCAAGCCTCTCCTGCTCTATCTACAACTGCAGACAACATGGCTCAGAAGGAGCAGATCTGCAGAATGAAATAGAGGGTGTTGAAATGCATACAGTATGCAAACATTTCAGAGCACAGTGTACTCTGAACGAGAGCAGCCTATTAGCCCTTACGTGCATTAAGTGCACCCCTGGAGCACAAGCAAAACCTCAAAAGATGCAATCTGGGCTCAGTGAGGCTGCGGGGTGTTCCTCAACTGAGAGGTTTCCTTTGAGACTGCACTCCCAAACCAAATCAAAATGCTAAGGTAGGTTTCATCTCCATCATCACCAATTCTCTAGAAAAACTTTTCCATCACACCTTCTTACCATTCAAAGCTCAGAGAAAGCCCCACTCCCTACACGAGTGCTTCACTCCTCTTTCAGAAGCTCTCTCCTTAGTGATCTTAAGGTGAATGGTAGTTAACTGGAAGAACAAGCAGTTTGATTATATTGTGTTTGCTTGGACCACCAGCTTTGGCATTCAGAGTAACCCTGTTGGGAGTTATTTATTTCCCAGCAGTCTTAATCTTGCTCCCTGCTCAGCCACTGCTAGCCATCCTTGGCAGCAGCAGAGGCTCCTGGATGGCAGGGGACCAACAAGGTGGTTGTTTTCATAAATTTCCACACTTAACTTTATCTTCCACAAGAAAAGAGCAAATGAGCCAAGCTTATCAACTGTCCTTTACCGACAGACCACATGACAAAACGCTGATTTTCAGATGTCAGCTGTGCTATTGTGCTAATAAAAACAACAAAAAAGTGATTGCTTGCTCTTCTCTCTCCCTTTCTTCACACTAGTGTTAGCAACACCATTAGATGGATTACAAGTAACACGAGGCATTAATGGTGTTGGGATGAACCCTTAAGACAATTTGATTGCTGCAATTCTTATAAAATGTACAGAATTTGTTTAGCTATGGAGACTGTAAGTGCTGTCAGCGGTTTTCTCTCACTGCTGTAAGATAAACATCCACCTTCTATAAGGAATTATTTCTTCTTTCTTTCAGTTTCTTAAAACAACTTTCCAAATTACTTGACTCTCATGTTATAATAAATGAAGGCCTTCAGCATGCAGAATTGTTGTGTAGATTAACTAGAGATCATGTCAGGTACATTACCAAAAGGGACTCAAACCAAAAATCTTTCAAAAAAGGGAAAGAACAACGTTGACAAATGAAATCTATTTTACCAAACACAGTCCATTTTTCTGGGCCAAAGAGCATTCAGTTTGTACCAGAAACCCCCTGAACATACTTCAGATGTTAAATGGATTTGTTGAAGGACTAGACGTTACCAAAGCGTCAGCTAGCCTGGAGGCATTGCTGGGCTTCAGCACACTGCATTGATTAGAGCAAACAAGGAACCTCCTCCAACAGAAATGCTGCTTTTATGAGTATGGAGGCTCTCTGTCTTCTTCTTAAAATTGAGGGACACTAAAGCAAGTGATTTCTGAGCACAGATGAGAGTTGGATTGTTGTGTTCTTCTCCGGTTCTGACTTAAAAATGCACTGCCTTGGCATTTTAATGAGCAAAATAAGATTATGACATGTCCAAAGCCAGTATGCAGTTACATAAATAATGTGTTTATCTGTTGATGAGAGAAATACCATGTCTTATAGAATTAACAAGATAAAAGAATATTTCAAACACTTAAGGAGTTGGTATTGTTTTTTGGCAAAGTATCCACGGAAAATTTGTAAGCAATCCCTTTTCTATCTTCTCCTTCCTAAATAATAAATAGTACAAATACACTGCTAGTACAAATTGAATTAGCTAAACTGACTTCAATCCCTGCCAATTTATACAGTCTGAGAATCTAGCTCTATCATGTATTTGTGGCTGCCCTAGACAGCTTTCTTAGAAGCTTTTAATCCTTTTAATCCACTACAGACAAAGACAGAATGCTCATCACTGCACAATCTGCTACATAACATATTTGTGTGTTTTTTTTTTTTCCCAAAGAGATTGCAAAGCTGCCATTAGAACAAATACATTTGTTATTGCTGTAAAAAAATAATAATCTGTCTACTTGAATACTGTATTGGACTACTCAAAGGGGAAACCTTTCCTGTAATACCTAATAATAATATTATTGATTTGTCGGGTACCTTCAGCTACTCTGGTTGGCTATTGTTGCTCTGACCATCATCCTTACATTACCCCCCCTGAACTCCACTGTTTTTGAAACTCACCCAGTGATCCTCAAACCAATTTAGGATATCAACCTTTCCAGGCAGGGCTCTTACTGTGATTTTGTTTGACATGCAGAGTTCTAACTACAATGAACTGCTGTGATTGGCACATCAGAGCGTAACAGCAAAAATTCCTGAAAGAGCCTCAGGGATTTTTTTCAAAGCACGCAATCTGAAGAGATGCTCAGTTGTCACCGTTACCACAAATGTCACTGTGAATCACACGTTCTCAGCCCTCTACTGATGTACTACATCCTTGGCAGCTGTGTGTTTGCATATCTAATTGGCAGACCTCTAAATTGTCAAGAGGTACAGTCTGCACGTGTAGCCAAACAGCGTGTTTGCTTAGCAGATTTGTCCCTTCTATACAACTCTCTGGTTTGGTTTAAACCATCCTGAAAACTTTACCTAGGTCTGAACAATTCCTTCTGCTGTTGGTCTAAAAACCTATAGTCTGAGGCACGTTTTCTAACATTGCAAAGTAGCAGAACTAGCAAATATGTGAAACAAATGTGAAATAAAATGCCTGACAATATGAAATGGTTTGCCTTTTGCACCAAATTCCTTTACATAGCCTTGAAATTCAGCATAAGGTGTGACAGGACGAAGTACTGCCTTCCAGGGAGCGCCAGATTTGAGGAAACAGAAACAATTTACTAACTACAATGATTTCCATCAAATTTCAAGGAAATTCTTTTTCTTCATTATATTCAGAGTAGTCTACTTAGTCTTAAGGCATACAAAGAGTAAACTCTATGTGAGATATTCTGCAATTGTGACTTACCCTGAGCTCCTATTAACTTCCCTGCCAAATACATTTTCATACTAGCTTCAAAAGACTCACTGTCCTTTAAACATTTTAAAACAGCTTGTAAAAAGGAGACAACATATGCAAAATAAATATAACAATATTTGTATGCATGTGAAATCCAGAAAATTAATATTTTAATCAAACACCAAGCAATTTTTTCTCCCCCTGAGAACAGCAACATTAAATACATTTATTTATCTAGCTAAAACTCTCGAAGGTACTATCTAAAAGATTCTTTTTCTGTTGAGTTTTCAAGCAGCCCTATTTTGATGTACTCATCACTTTTTCTTTTAATCTAGCTACACTAGAATCAGTAATCTAGAAAGAAAAGATTGTATATTACACTTCTGTTCCCGAGAGATTTCGTTTCTATTAGTATTGCTTCAAATTTCACAACAAGTTGAGTTTGGGAAAAATGCTTGTGAAAGAGTGGTTACTTTATCATTGTGTACGTGTCACTCAATCATGGCTTGTATTAAGCCTGCCTCTAGCAGAGAGGAAAACCAGTGAATCTTTCTCAAATCTGCAGCATTTTGAGCTAACAACTCACAAGAACATCTTTCAGAGAATCTTACCATTCAAATCATGAAAATCAGATTAACAACCCCAAAGTCAGATATGCTGAGTTCATTGTGTTTAGCTCAATGATCATCAGTTCTTTCTCCTTTGTGAACTCATACACAGATCAAAACACGTTACAGATCAAACTAAGCAACGCTTCATCCATTCCCAAAACATACTGATTGCTTTTTCTGTTGGGACTGGAAAATGCTTTGTCCCTTCTCTTGCCTCACCTAGCAAAGAGGAGATGCTCCTCTCCAGAGAAGACAGCATGACTATAAATTCTGTATTTAATCACAGGAATATATTCTCCCTTCCACCAAACAGCTGTTCCAACATTGGTGGCATCAGCTGTAGGAGATTTCCTATAATCCAGGTTATGAGATGTGGCTGGTGGAATGACTGGCTACAAACTTCTCTGTGGCTCCTCTCTTCACGGCCAGGCAATTTAATCTCCAGTCTTTCCTCCTGGGGCTAGCAGACAAGCTCACAGTGCAAGCAAGAGATTATGAGGAACAGTCTTTCCATTTCTTTAAAATCCCCTAATAACTTTCAGTTCCAAAATGGATGTGTTTACTACATCTTGGTTTGTAGCCTGGGTTTCACCTCAGGCATCTAATTGCTAAGCAGCTGGTCATCTCCATACTTTGTCCCCACTAGGATGATGTGCACATGTGGTTATCTCCTAACTTTTGACATAAGAGGAACTTAGACTGTTGTCTCTGAGGTCCCGTCCAGGAATCCTGCATTTTGCTGCTATATTTGGATATCTCTTTTCAATTTCACCTTCTAAATGGAACAGTGATTTCCCTTCGGTAACTCCTGACATACTCTTGTAATAACCTTTGCAGCAGTGGAAGTGGCACAACGAAATTTGGAGATTAAAAGGCTGGATTTCAGAGTAATGTAAATCCAGGCAGCCCTGCTGAGGTGAATGAAGCTACACTGCATGCACCTGCTGAGAGTCTGCAACAATAATAATAAGGCTGCAGTTTTGCTGCTTTTTCTTCTCACGAGTAATCTGTGATGAATATGATTGTGAATGTAGGATTAATCATTCACGATTGTGCCTCGTATCCGTTCACCTATGAAGCGTGCGTCATTATTTTCCATTACTGTCCTTTTGAGAAATTAAAGCTCAATATGACCCACTTAGATCTTCTTTAAAAAGACAGCTTCTGCTAAGAAGTGCTTGTCTACCTATGGCAATAATTTCCACTAATTCATTGTGCTCCTTTGTTCGTCTTCTTTTTTTCTTTTTTCTTTTTTAAACAGAGCTGTTTAGCTGTTCAGCAAAAACAGACGCTACTTTAAATGGTAGTATGTCTCTTGAAACAAACATGGAAATACATCTGGCAGGGAGGCTGACAGTAACCGAGGGGGCAAATTAACATCAGCACCAGATCCCACATACCATATAATCACATTTGTATTGTCCACAAAAAGGAGGAATGAGATCTACTGGGAGTTGTGATAGTTAATATTTTAGTGTTTCCACTCCTCCTTCTGGGGTTCCAAAATTAGGCTGTTGAAATTGCTTCACGATGAAAGCATATAAGTGCTCAGCTCTACAACAAAGTCGTTGTCACTGGGCCAAATCCTAAGGTCTTTGCTCACTCCTAATTCCGGCTGACTTCAGTGAGCATGGTTCCCAAGTAAAGGATGGGGATTTTGCTGGACTATTGTTTTGCTTGTTTTGAAAAGAAACTTTTTTTTTTTACTGTTTTACTTTGTGCATAAAGAGCAAACGATTTCTGCATGCAGCATGAATAGCAACTTGGACACACGTGGCATCCTGTTATCTACGGACTTTGTTCATCCTTCCTATTTTTGAAACCCTATCGGTCAATCTCTTCTCCTCCACAACCAAATACAGGCAGACCCATGGAACACCTACGCCACTTGCTTTTGTTTTTCCAATACATTTGTTTCAAATTTGTACTTAGTGTGACTTTATTCTGCCCAGAGTTCTTGCTTAACTACTGTGCCTTAAGTCTGACATGGCGCTAGCTCATTTTCTGATCACAGAAAGAACAGAACCATAATGCCAGGATTTGGTTGCAATTTGGCCTATTAGCTTAAAAAAACCCACCTAACACACATAAACAAAGTTATTTTGGCTTATTTGATCCCATAGGTTTCTGCACCTCCTTCTTTGCTGTCAGTCCACTGATTCACATCTGAATTACACAACTTGTTCCCATCTTTCCATTTCAAACTCTTCTCAGTGGGAAGACTATGCCTTACAGAATATTAGCAGTGTTTGTTGGCTCATTTTCAGTTTTTCTTTTTTTCACAGCCTCCTTCCCCTCCAAGTGCTTATTTTTACAACCTGGTAGCAAATTTTCTACCTCCCATCTTCCTTTTATCCCTCCCAAAGCCTGACACCGTCTCATCCTTTAAATGCTGCTTCTTGCCAGCTGCTCTGGAGACCATGATGCATGGTTACTTTGGCACTGTCCGTTCTGAAGCCCATCAGGACCCCTGCTGTCGTGGTATGCAGACACATCACTGCCCTGGCACCACTTGACCTGTAGCCCTGGATCTGGGGGAGCATCAACAGCACAGATCGAGCAAAGCCAATTAATGCCTCTGGGTTTCTCATCACTCCACTTGGGGCCGCAGTGAGTTTCTTTCATCTTATTTTTCTAGCTCTAGAGTCAGCAGCTACCAGATACATGGCAAATACTGTCATTTATAAATCAAAATCTTCTCCCACCTTGGTAACATCTTCCTTGTTTGCTATACATCCAATTATGTTACTGTCGACCGTGGCAGAGATCTGTTTGTTTCCAGATCCAGTCCCGATCTGGCACAGTTTTCTAGCTATAGGTCTTCTGATAATGCAACTTAGGGCATGCATTTACACCTCCCAGTGCATCTACTCCAGTCATTTTGTAATTTTCAAACAGTACTTCCAAATCATTTGAAGGAAAATTACTCCTGCATTACTCAGTTTTCAAGGAATCTGTTAGTAGTACAGAAAGTTTCTATCTAAGTCTGTCCTTTGTCTTACTGTCATTCCAAGCAATTGTCATTCCATTCAGCAAAAACTGCATTCAGTGACCTACATAAAGAATAAATCAAATCTCCTCATGAAGAGTTAAACTTGATGATGATGATGTTGTTGTATATATGGAATTACAGTTACTTGGCGCCTTATGAAGATACTTTAAGGCCTGAACAATGCCTCAATTTTATAATGTAAATATATATATTTGTAGATGTTAATTGACAAGTTATGTATGGGATTTATTGTACGTCTTTTACTCCTTTTACCTCAGGCTAATCTGTTTCTTTTGTATTTTTCCTAAACCTCCAAGCTGCTGCACATCTTCAGCCAGCTATTGTTTCAACATCAACCCTGCAAAACAAAAACATTTTATTTTTATCCTCACCAGCTGCACAACTTTCCTTCTCAAATTACTCTATCAAAGTTTCAAGACAAAAATGACTGACTGCACTGTGTTTTTATATGGAGACATCTATCTTCTTCTGAAAAAAACAGTTAGATACAGAACATCACAAACAGAAAGAGAGAATTTCAGACTATAACTTAGAGGTACTACAATTTTTACTCAGTGTTAAAAGAGATTTTTAAGCCCCTCAGAATCTAAGTTTAAAGTTTAGCTACTGAAAGCCTGTGCACAATGAGCTAAGAATTAAAAAATAAATTAGTAAAAGACTTGTAACGCTATCATGAAGTTGGGCTCTCCAAAAAACTGAAGCATATTTAAACTTCAGATTGTTGGTATTGAGAGAGAAAAGAGCTTACTATTGACATCAGATACCAACAGATTTTACAGAAATTGCTTATATGATAGGAAAGTGAGGGATTTCAAATGAGTAAAACACTGCGTTGTCTGACAGAAATAATGGCAGTGACTTTAAGGGGTTGCGTGAGGGATTCAGGCAGGCAAGAGAGCAGTGACGAAGAAGAGGAGGAAAGGAAAGCCAAGTGGGGACAGAGCATGTTTTGAAAAACATGAACATGAATCCTGTGTAAGAGTGGGTATTTCCATGAAACGTATCACTTTGGCTAGTCTACTGTCAGAGAAGCTCCAATTCTTGCTATCAGCAGAGTGGCACTGATTCATAAGGAGTGTGGCATATTATAGCAGATATCAGCCTGAAGAGCAACCCACCACTGTTGAACTGAAGAGCAAGCACACTGATAACTTCTAAGATTTATACCTGTTTTTTTCTCATCAACTGATGTTTTTTATATACAGCAGTGACTCTGAGTATGACTATGCTGGAGGAATGATAACTCATGGAAAGGAGATCTTTTTCTGGAACTGAGCAGCTGGTAGTAAAGGCCAAATGATGTAACCTCACTTGCTACTTCAGGAATATTGTATTTATTTCAACGTGTTTCCTACAGTCAGAAAAAAACAGGCTGGTTTTCTCATCTTGTTTAAAAAGGATCTGACTTTTTTACTCTGGCTTGAGGGGCTACTTCTTGTGGCCACCATCTAATCACAGCTGAATTGTTCTCAGAAATTTTAGGTTTGCCTTTCATTTTTAAAAAAATCTTTGTAAAATGCTTTTACTTCATCTACATTCTAGCAGGCTTTGAGTAGGTTTGTTACAGCTGTTGGAATTAGTTTCAGACTTGATAATCTCCAGGGACTCATTTGTCCAGAGCATTCTGCTCAGATCCAGGTAGGAACTGCTGAAAGAAAAAGCGCTGCCAAGGGCAGAATAGGAGCCCAGGGTTGTATGTAGGCACCTACAGTGCTATGGACGCAGGAGCTCACAAGCCCTCCACTGGCAGCAGAGTTGAAAAGGGATCTCCTGAGTTACATCGCTACCCACCTGGATAGGAGACTGAGACAAGGGGAGATTAAAAGGGTTTAATTTCTTCTGCATAAGGAATGTTTTCTGTTACCTCACTGTCTGAGTTCTACATTTATGTATAGTTTCCTGCGTATACATTATAAAGAAAGCACGATGTTATGTTGAGAGAGAAATAGGCACTCACACGCAGAGTGCAGATGGTATAATGCCAGACAACACAGGGAAACTAAAATGCAACTTGAAGAATTTATTTGTGAATAAAACAAACACAGCCTGGATATAGATAAAAAGGAAAGTGCAAACAGTAGGGTTTGCTTTTTTCCAAGAGTACCTATGGCATGAGTGCCAGCATCCACGTGGTATTTTTAAAAGGTCCCTTCCCTAACAGAAGAACCACCATCCATTTCTTAGCAGGCATGTTTAAACTTGGCTAACCTTGGAAATGTGGAATTTTTGACTCTTAAGACAAACCTTACACTGTGTCAGAGAGCCTACTCCAGGATTAGAGCATTTGGGTGAGAAAAGGAGAAGAGAGAGAAGCACTGAAAGGCAGAGGGCGAATGAGCCAGCAAAAAAAGTTAAGTGTTCTTCTGGATCTTTTGGATGGCCATGAGAATAAAGTTTATTTGTCATTATGACTAACTACAGGAGATAGATCTAACTGCTGTGCACCTGCCAAAGACTGCTCTGTGCCCATCCTTCATGAAATGGGTACATGATTGACCTTGTAGCTAGAGTTTAATAGCAGTGCTTCATATCTTGAAGCCTGGATAGCCTCACATTTTTTTCTCTTTTTGTCATAGGTGCATAACTTTCCATTACAGGACTGGCTGCAAAACAGCAATTCTGTGCTGCAAAAAAATTCTAATTTTGAATGATTTTGTTTCACACTGACATAAAAAAACAACTGCAGCCTTTCAAAATGTCTTTGAGAAGACCGTGGGCAGAAGAGTAAACTTCCAGGGAAGGAAACAGTTGGCCAGTTTTTGTCTGTAAGGTTCAAGACCTTGCTCTGACAGATTCAAAGAGGTGTTCACCCTACCTAAATTCAAGCTCTTAACTCAGCAGTAGCTGTGTACTGTAGTAAAAGGAAAGTGATTTCCTCTCCAAGAGGCTAATTCAGAACACATTAGACAGGCTTTTGCTTTAAATTACACCTTTGATAAAACTGCATCAGTCTGTCTGTTTGCAACATAGGGAGACTGAACTACTAACTGCCAAAAGTTGGTCTCTGATTACAGATGGGCCTGTATGAATTAACCTATGATTTGTCTCCTCTTTTGACTAGAAATTTCATCTGTAATGAGGGAAAGGTTCCTCAATGAAGTTTACACACTCAGTAAGTACTTCTCCAAAACCAAAGGTTTTGACCAAGAAAAGAGCACTTAACAAACACACACTTGATGGAAATGTTCATTGCCAGACATGTTTGCAATATCATCACAAGTCACATCATCATAGAATCACAGAATGATTTGGGTTGGGAGGGAGCTTAAAGATCATCTAATTCCAACCCCCTCCCCCCCGTCATTAATAAGGTTTTCAGTGTCTCAGCTCAGTCCTGAGATATTTTGGTTTTCAGAATCATTACCAGAGCTTTTAAACTGGCAGGAGAAACACTGGCAAATCAATAAGGAATATTACACCTATACATGTGATGTTTGAGGAGGTGACTTCTATGCCTTGTATCAGGAATCTGACTTGGACTATAAAAGCTAGTTGTTCCTCTCCACTGTGTGTAAGTAATTTTTGTAAAACTCGAAGTTAGATGTTGCGGGTAATGGAGATGCGAGTGCAGCTCTAAAACCATATTTAACTATATTTGCCATAACAAGCTGTCAGGATGACTTTGCTCTCTCACCTGAGCTATACCTCTGTAATTCTTTGACTTACTCTGAGAAATAAGCTAAATATATTTATATATATAAAATAAAGATTTTAGTAGCTTTGTGAACACCAGTTTTTAGTATTTTGCACCTTTCTGAATCAAACCTAATCATCAGTTACTGTAGGTCAGATGCATTTTGCTTTTCTATTCAGAACACTAGACTGCTGAAATGATCTTAATAAAACAGTGCATGCGTGGCATTTCAATAAAGCTTTTAAATGGCACTCAGAAAAAAAGCATATTATGTCTCAAGAAAAGAAAAGCATTCAAGCAATCACTGTTACTCACCTAAAGGACTCTTGTCTAGAAATCCATATTGAACTTGCAGCATTTTGCAGCTGGGAAACACCCTTCTCTCTCAATTATTAATTGGTCATTTGCCTATGCAACTGCAAATTGTGCAGGACTGAATGCAAAGTCAAGCATATTCAACTTGTGCATTTACTATTGAAAATTCAGTCCTCTACCTGACAAATATAGGGGGAAAATATCAAATATGAGATTAATGCAATCTTCTACCCATTATGAGCATACAGTAATGGCTCAGGTAGGCAACAAGAACAATACTTGTCTTAGCACTATCAGAAACAATAGCTTGGGATCAAGCGGTTAGGATTTACTTCCATTTAAATTAAATAAACTGTGAGGGAAAAATGAACTTGTAAGCAAAGTTTGGGACTTCTAAAGGATAGCCTTTGATGTGCTACATTCTCTTAAAGAAATTCAAAGCCTTCAGCACTCTCAGCTCCCTAGGAATTTATTTTACACCATATCACATCCTGGAGCGTGATACAGAAGGACCCCAGCTATTGTCTGTCTGAACTTATATGTCCATCAAAAGCAGCACAAAGGTCTTAGCAGTGGTCTAGGAAGCAGCATAGCTATGTAAGCAGGTTGCTGCATTTCTGCTAATGAGTGAAGGCTGTCAGCAAGTACTGAGAGCTGATGTGCCCCTATGGCCATAGGTTGTGGAATGGCCTTGACCTTTGTTAGCCATGATGTATCAGGATAGAGACATGTTTCACTGAGAAAGGAGGCCAAACAGAAACCATTAGACACTTGGACGTGCTTGGGTGTGCAAGAGGTGTAGAATTTCTCCAAAGTAAATATGTTAATACTACCTGGAATATGAAACAGAAAAATAAAAAGATCTCGTGGATGTGTGTTCCTGGAAAACTGCTTGAAAAGAGTTCTCAGAAAGGAAACTGGGAAAAACTAGAGTCCACAAAAAATGGTGAAGAGTGGAGCAAGAGAAAGAAAAGGAGTGAAAAAGAAAACTGGTATGCAAATAAAATTTGAGCTTTCAAGCTAAGCTGCTATGGTTTAAGCATGTTAATTGCCAAGAAGAGCTGAGAGAGTCCTTGCGAAAGGTATTTAAGGAAATGTCAAAGGATTGATGCAGACTGGGGAATGGAAAAGAAGGAACAGACTGTGGAACAGCAAAGACGGGATAAAAGGTAGACTCAGAATTTATCAAATGCTTCATCTCACTTTCTTCTCAGAACAACGATCCTTGGGTAAAATAACAGGAATAATAGGAAAGAGTTTGCAGAAAGGGATGGTATGACATCAAAAAAGCAGTTCAATATACCTGCTGAGGTGAAAAGGAGAAAAATCTCTATTACAAAATTTTACTTTGCAAGTCTAGGACCAAGTTTTCTTAATAAATTTTATCAAGCCAGAAATGATATAGAAAAGTAGAAATCTATTTCAAGAGGGGGGAAAAGGGATCCCAGAAAATGGATATTTGTAGATCTGGCATCAACAGTGCAGCCAACAACAACAATAAAATAACTAGATCCTCCTAGACTAGTTATCTTGGACAAGATGAAAAATTTTCTAGTCAAAGAAAATTAGGTAGGCCAAAGGAAGATTCTGTCTATTTCAATGTGCTATCAAATAGGAATCTATTAGCCAAAACGTAAAAGAAAGGAAGTAGTGGAGAAATTGTAAGATGTGAAGGAAAGTGAGTCCAATGAATGAGGGTTTCTGCTGAAAGAAGTTCTAGCTTGAAGGAAGACCTTTAGTGGAGTTCTTCAAAGAACAACACCAGCTACTTTAGGGCCAATCTTGCTTCTGTATTTTCATTACTGAATGTGATGCAAAGATAAGGTGCGTCATAAGGCCATTTCCTTCTTACATGAGGCTGAAGGCATTGTCAAAACTGAAAAGGCTTGTGGCTCGAGGGATGGAGTTATAGAAATACAATGAAGATCAACAGTGCAAATGCACGCTGAGGTACTTGATCCAAACCACTCCAGATAAAGATGGACAAATCTATACTAATAATTGCAAATCATGGAAGAGAAGTAGAATCATGACCTCAGGTTGACCGAAGAGCGTCTAGAACACACAAACAGGATGTAGTGACAACCTTAACAAGCATCAGAAGCAGGGTTTCAGGGGAAGTTAATGTGATTAATTAGTGATATTGTACAAAAACTCATGTGGAATACTTTGCACAAAGTCAGTCAATGTTTTTCAAGAAAGTTTATTAAAAACTGAAAGAGGTGCACAGATCTGCCATTAGAATGAGATGAAGAATGGAGACTTTATCTTACATTGGCCTGACTTGTTTAGTCTAGAAAATAAAAGGTTCGGAAGGAATATGAAAGTCTACTCCTAAATGATGGAAACACATACTAAGAATGGCAAAGACCTGTTTGAACTGAAGTAGCACTATCAAAAGTACAATGCCACACAAGCTGGTCAGATACAAAGTTAGGCTGGAATTAGAAGGAAGGAGAGCCATTAGAACATCCAGGTGTTGAAAGAACCTTTCTAAAGGAGTAGCAATAAATTCTGAGGATTATTTTAAGAAAAAGAGTACAGGATAATAGGTTGTGATCGTAAATCTGGACTGTCTTCCAGCTTTGAAAACAACTTTGAAAATCCGCACTTCTAGTAAATCCATTATTTTTTCTTTTTTTTTTTACTGTACCAGACTTGATTCAAGTCATCTTTACATGCTGAAAGATAATAGACATTTTCTTCACTTTGGCAAGGTAGAAAATGTGGATAGAAGAGAATGAACTGATCGCATTTCTGTTTTGCCTTAGATATCACAATGCGCCTAAGAAATGATCTGACATATATATCAAAGGAAAAGCTATAGCACAGTGTTTTAATAAGGAGTGGAGTAAGAAAGAGAGAAAAGTCAAAATAAATGCAAATAGAAGAACTCTGCTCAAGAAAATATTGATAGAGTGTTACTTTCTTACTGTAAAGGAAATCTAGTTCCTTAATCTGCTACAGAAAGTAGCATCTTAAAAAAACTTAAGCACATTTATTTCCCTTAGTCTTACTTCACAGTATGTACTCACCATTTTCTGCAGAGGCATGTGGGTAAGATTAAGGAGAACCCTTCCACAGGATTTTTTAAGCTCTTTGGTATTCCTTTGAAGAATGCAGCAGTAGTTTACATACTGGGTATTTAGCAGTAGTGTGGAGGGTGAAACGCTAACTGTACACCATACCCCCTGCCTCTTTAAAATATTCATTGATGAGTAACCATCTAAGGAGCCTCATAAAGAATTAACTCTTTAAATGGGGAAGATCTCTGTTTAAGTGCATAGCACAAATCCTAAATGATTTAAATCCCACACAATCCTATTAAAATCCAAAGAGTTTCAAGCTGTTTATGTTGCTCACTATCTAATATTAACACCTGGTTTTGAAATCTTATGCAAGCAATACAGCTCTATTAGACTAGCAGGACAGGAGAAAGTAAATTCAACCGTCTCGACTGATTTGGGGATATAAGTAAATTACATCTACATCTTGAACCTCAATGCTGAATCCTTTCCTTGGTTTACTATTTTTCAACAACTTTCATCTTATGTATTACATATCAGGTTAGCTACCGCTTGAACAATTGTGCTACATCTCCTGAACTGACATTTTGAATTTGAAGATAATAGTATGCATTTCCCTGAATACTGGCTAATGAATAGTATGTGTGCAGAAGTGCCAGACTACGAAACTTACTTATTTTGCAAAATATATATTCCAAATGTCATATTTATTTGGAGGATTAGTTTCTATATTTTTTTTTCCTTTTCATTTTCAGCTGTTCAGCTTACCTAACTGACCTGAGTATAAGCAATTTGTTAGGCCAATGAAATTGCTGGTGTGAAGCTACTGCACCAAAGATGCATGACATCATAATTATACCTGAACTTTTAAAAAAGTAGATGAAAATGGACAAAGCTGTGAAAGAATATTTGGCCTTCATAGATATTCACTCCTATCTATAAATAAGTAACTTTTACATGAGAGATTGTTTCCAATGACAAGGGTCACGGCTTAATACTCCTTCTAGAGTGCAGGCAAGAATCTGACAAGCGTTTTACATACTTTAAACAACACACTAATAATCTGACGACCAGTACTGACCAACCCTGCAGGTATTAGCTTAAACATCACAGATGCTCAAGCTCCCTTAAAACTTAAAACTGGAAAGGCATTTTCTAAGATGCAGTCCACTGTCTGTGAATATCCCCAGCTATTATTCACAATACAGCAATAATGACTTGACTCAAACCTAGACAGAAATCAGAAGATGGTCTCTTTCCTCTTCATATAGATGTGCAAGTTAAATGTAAAAAGGATAAAGCTAAAGGACTTATGTGCCAATTATGCCAAAACATACAGAAATATTGTCAGATGTGAAAATATTTTCTTTAGACTCACATTCTGCCAATTTTTAGGGTTGTTTTTTTACTAAATTCAAGGTACCTTTATACACAAGAGACATCAGAGATATGATTTGATTGCTGACACCACATTTCTGTCTCTGTTGCTAAGTTAGTAGTTGTACAAGTGTGTAGTGTGTCTTTAATTGCTACCAACAGGAAGAAATCCTTCCTTAGGATTCATTAGCTAATGAATTCCCCCCTCACTGAGTTGAAAATATAGAAAATTCTTTCACAAACTGGCTTTTTGCCTTTTGGGAAGGCAGATGTGAAGGACCTAAGCAGGTAGAAGGTGTGATTACAAACAAATGCACGTAACAGAATTAGCAACTACATACATTTATATGGTACCCTCATAAAATTATTCTCCTAATATACTTCAAGTATCCACTTAAGTCATACTTAGATGTGAAGTAAATGTTTTCAAGAGTCAGTAGATTAATTTAATAAGTTAATTATTAGCTTTCCAGCGTTCTGAACCATTCAAGCTCTAGGGTATTTAGCACAATAGCAGTACATGTAGTGCTACAGGATGGCCCGGTTACAGTGTTTACTACCCTTTGGATATCTGCTTGAAGTTGTAGTAATGAGACATTACAATGGAAGTGCTACAAGTAAAGTATGTGAGAACACACAGTCTAAAAGACACATTCACAGTATACAGTACTATATCTACTACATTATAAAGTAGTGGAACATTTACATCTGCTACTTAGGACATGTAAATGGGGTTGCTTGTAGAGACCAGGCAACATGGTGTAATTGAAAGAGCATTTGAATTTCCTCATTCTGAACAGCTTTTCTGAAGTTCAGGAGTGAAGGTGCTCGTGATGGGGAAGACACGCACAAGAGGATGGCCTTCCAGTTTTCAGTGTCTGTGTGTGCTCACCAGTAAATATGCTCGTAATCCACAGGAAAATGTGGTGGGAAATTTTAGCATTTATTACAAGCAAGCTGGTTTCCTGTGGCAAGGGTGTGTGCATGCAAGTCCTTCTTCCAAGTTTTAGGTACTTGGTAACAGTCTAAAGTTCTGCCTCTCAAACACATGGTAGTCAGGAATTGCAGTATCTCCTCTGTGTCATCTTCTGAGTACAGCCTGGAGTGTGCTAGATAAAACCCTTTTTCTGGACTTTGTTACTATAAGGGACTGTGTCACAGTCTATGATTACAAAAGACTGGAAGCAATCTTTCTACATTAGCTCGACATTAGTTTTTCAAAATTGTCATTCCACTGAAATGTTTTCAAATGCATTTTGAAGGCTGCTATTATCCATGTTGTTTCCGTTTCTATATTTGGAGTCATAATAGTGTTTTACCTCAGAAACAAGCTATTGTGGGGTAATTAGACCCTGAACAAACTGTTCTGCAGTAACTGCAGAAGACATGAACTTGTTAACTTAGGCAACAGAGGGTACCTGAAGAAAGCTAAGCCCTCTGTGATTGACAAGACAGCACCCTAGGCAGTGGACACAGTAGGATAAAAGCTAGTGCACAGGCCATTGGCACACATTGACATATGCCTTTATCAGACCCTTTGGCTTCTGAAGTACACAAACTCTCTTAATAAAAAAATCATGAAATCTTTGATAATTTTTCCACCCTTCTGCTTACTAGAACAAAAGAATCTTATTAACCTAGTGATCAGAGGGCTCTTTTGGCTCCATCTACTGAAATGACAATACAGTACATTTTCTGATCTTATTTGCAGTTCGAAAATGTGAATACACAGATTACATGTTTACTTAGAATATCTGTATGCAAGTGATGGCATCAACTGCACAGTCACAGCTTTTGCCCATTGCAGTGTATCACTTCTAATGCTCAAAAGACTGAAAAAATTGATGATGGTAACGTTTGATTAGAAACTGCTTAGTAGTCTTTTTGCTCTCTGGCTAGACGTGCCTGACTCCTGTTGTTATCCTTCTGAGAGCATGCATAAGGAGTAAGAAGGATCCCTACATGCAGGACTTTGCTTTCTCTCGGTTTAAGATTCCTTCATGTCTGTTCATTTTGGGAACAGTGCTCTGTGACCCAGTGGGAAAATCCCTCTTGTGAGCAGCACCTTAGCTCTGTAACCACTTGCCTGGCTGTGGCTGAGAGCAGAGGGAGCACTCATCCCACCCGGTCCAAACACAGTCCAGCACATGTGAGGACCTGGTGCTGGCAGTGCAGCAAAGGCTCCAGTTCCTCCTGGGACCTCACTGGGGGGCTGAGCTCTCCATTGGACAAATACCAACTCAGCAGTTCTGGGAAAGGGCTCTCTATGGGAGGATTTAGGTACCTATCAACCAGATCCTTTTAGAGTCTGGGGCTGAACCAATAACCCATTGACTTTTTCCCACTCACCAGGGAGACTGCAGCAGTGCCCCAGTAGTGCTGAATGTGTATAGTGAACAGCGTGAACAGATATTGCTGCTGGGAGAACGCTCTTCTTTTATAGAGGTTGTTTTACCTTGGAGTACAGCATTTAAAAAAAAATCCCAAAGCCTACATCAGAATTCTACCTACATAGACTCTTGTGACTTGCACTCTGGAAACCTAGTTTTAACTGCAGAATAACATAGCAGCTTTCATAGATTATACCAGACAGCCAGTGACTTTAAACTCAGGCCAACATGGACCTTCCGTGTCAGGCAGCTGTTCTGCTCACATGGTATTTACTAAGGCTCTACCCAGCTGTACGCTCCAAGTGATGAGGACCTCCCTATTTTTGTACATTTACCCAGCACACAGCATCACTGTGGAAGTATACAGGAAGATCTGGCAGGTGCTATCATGATATCAGTCATAAGTAAGCAGCAGAAGATCAGTAAAATCACATTATCCAGGAAAGCTGCAGAGAATATTCATTACCTAAGGATACTACATTCCTCCCCTCACTACTCAATCTTCCAAGTCACATACTGGCAGGCAGAAAAACTTTTCATGTACTAGTCAATTAAAAATTTAGGGGCCATGCCATTTGAGCTCGATGTTGGTTTTCAGTAAGGTAAATTGAACCACATTTAGTAATCAATAAATAAAAGGCTGGGGAAAAAAAAATCCTTTTCTGGGTAGTGTACATAAGGATTCTTGTGCCAAAGCTATCACTTATATCCCATTTCAACTACTTGCTCATTAAACAGTGAAAGTTCACTGATGGGTCCACTAGGGTAGGTGAGGCAAGTGGAACACCCAAAATCTTTTGCCAAAATTATCCTCTCTGGACACATGAGAAAATAAATAATTCCAGCCACAAACAAAAGACGTGTAAGTGATCTGATGCTCGATGTGAAAATAGCTAAAATCACCTGTTGGCAGTGATCCCCTCCCTGACCCCCATTCCTCCTGCAGGTCCCTAGAGTAATAAGGATGTGAAAAAACAAATCAAATTGCCCAAACCTAACCATCTCAAAGGGCAAGTGTTCCCCAGTTCAGATCCCTGAGCCTCCCGGGTGACAGGGAGAATTCAGAAGTAGGAATGTCAGAGCAGGCACTGCAATCGGAGGTGGCTCACGGCACTCCACTGCTGATCCTGCCACAGAGCTTCCAATACAAATCAGAGCAACGTATCTTTTTTTTTTTTTTTTTTTTAAAAACAAAGGAAGAGTTTTGGTGAGAAAGAAAGAAAGAAAAGAAGAAAATAAGAGAGATTTAAGTACCTTAGATTCCTGGCTGGTGGTTGATGCTGGAGATGGGGGCTGCTCTGTGCTCTCCACTTCATTCTCTTTCTCCACACTGTCCACGCTGACTTCAGTCATGCTGCTCGGAGGAATCATTTTCCCTCTAAAACACTGCTAGTATCAGGGAAAAGGGCTACAGACCTTTCTTGCTTTTTCTCATTTAATGTCCTCTTTCTTCTCTGCTCTTCTCGAGCAAATGAACTCTGGCCACCCAGTTTCAGTACATTTGCAGGACTAGAATTCTCTGGATTTTCTTTTTTCCTTCTCCTCCTCCTCCTCCCCTTCTTTCCTCCCTCCTCCCTCCCCTCCCCTGTGTGGTTCTGCTGCGCGGGGATCAAGTTATCGACGGCTCCGTAGGGCAGTTGTGTGCCTGCTTCTCCGTCTTCCCCGATCCTTCTATCCTCCGCGTGAAGCCCGGAGGTGAGGAGCAGAGTCGTGACCATCAGCCCGCAATCAGCTGGGAGTGAGGCAAAGCAGAAAGCCCCAGCCACACGCACACAGGGCACTGGAGGGAGGAGTTGTATTTCTAACGCTGTGAATAGCTTCGGGGAGCATGTGCTGTCATAGTAGTGTAAGAAAGTAATGCGTGCATGCATGCACACACACAGAGGCATGCAGCGTGCATGAGGTTTGGGAGCATTTTACCTTTTAATCAGGCTGAGGAAGGCAGAGTTTGAAGGGCAGCTTTATGTTCTTATAGGTCTGGTGATTTCCTGAAGAAGGATTCCAGGAGAAAAGCAACACTTTCCTTACTTTGTCCCAGAAAAGATTATTAAAAATCCTAGCTGCTGATGTCTCTTAAACACCCCCCCTGCCTTACACCCCAAAGCAACAGGACAGAGCCAGGGAGGGGCACCTGTGACTCTGAGCGCTTTTTACCGTTCTCCTAGGCAGGGGATCCCGGCTCTGAGCCATGCACACGCAGTCAGGGTTTACCGGAGCCCCCGGCACTGCGCAGATCCGTACCTGTAGGTTGTCATAGTAATAACACTCAGTTGGGCTGCAGTGGGAAAGCTGCCGGCATCCCCAGGCGCCGTCTTTCCCAAGGACTCAGTGCCCAATAGTCACTCTCGGGGTTGCGGTAGCCTCGGCAGAAGGACGGCATGACTTTGCTGGCAGGCTCAGCCCTCACCTCTGGGTAAAATCAACTGCAAAGGTACCTGTATGGTCTCCGCCCTGCTGACTTCAGGTCTGCGTGGTGAAAGGTTGAATGGATGTGCTCCCCAATACACGAATGCTTTGTGGAGCAGGACACGCTCCATACAGCGGGGGGAGGTGTCTCAATATTTCAGTGGAAGAAAAAAGAATAAAAGCAACCCCAAATGTGTTTCCAGGTATCAGCACTCATATCCCGTAAAGCAAGAAGAAAACAAATCTTGCTTTTTCCTGGAGGCACATGTAAAGGTGTTTGGAGGTTCTGAGCCAGAAAGGAGCTCAAGAGAGGGTACCAGATTCGCTTTGGTCCTACCCCTTAGAAACATGCTTGCTACCTGGGGCTGCCCTGTAGGACTACTCTGCCCCAAATGATGCGTGGATGAAAGCAAAGCAGGTTTTCAAGACACTAGGGGTTGTACAGATGAAAGCCAGAGCAGAAAGTGCCCTGCAGCCTCAATATTCTTTATAACTATGCTGAAGTCTGGAAAAAACTATACTTTTCTTTGAATCTCTGGTGAATTTCCAGTATCAGCGGTTAAAAATAAAAAAAAGCATTTTTCTTTGAAATAGAGCATATAAGATACCGAAATCTTTAGCAGACAATAAACATGAAAAACTGCAATGTTATTTGTACCACCACTTCAGAGCAAAAGTGTGTCTTAGGAGTCTGACGCCAGAATCCATTATTTGGCCTGCAGTTGCTAACACCATTACAGGGATCAAAACAAGAGCACTGGTTGGTTTTGAGGCAGTTTCAATGACATGTGAGATTGAAGCAAGAAAACAGAGCTCAGAGGAGGAGATTTGGCAGATAAGTGAAAGAATTGATTTCCAAGGGTTTGTTGTCTAAAACACAGCAAAATCTTTGGCTGTTCTCTTCAGAGCCAGAGCAATTCTCCAGGCACAAAGCTCACTTCTTCCATCCAGTAACTGAGATTTCGGTCCTAGCAACGACCAAGGACTGGGCAAGGCCTCAATTTGGGAGAATTAGGGCAGCTGTGGACAACAGAGATCTTGACAGCAATAGAATGCTCCAGCACTGACAGTGGTAACCTTCCTGATGGTCAAGCCAAGTGCAGCCCATCAGGGCAAAGGCACAAGATTTGCCCACTGCAAGGACTGCTCTGCCCAGTAATGGGGTAGGTGAGAATCACAAAGCTATTTATTTTTGTCCCTTTCCTCAGCAGTGCTGTGAACCAATCTTTCCCGTTAAGACACTCAAAAGCATCTTCTTATGATGAACTGTAGGCCAACTCTGAAGTGCGTCTGGAGTGGCTGGTTAATAGTTAACGCTCTAAGCATTGTAAAATCCTGCACACATTTTGTATGAAGTGCTTGTAGCGTCATGACTGTGAAAGTGACTATCATACCACTCTCTACTCCTTTTTTTTTTCCCCCGTTTGTTTTACCAAATTAGTACTGACACCTGCTGCACTCCCTCTCTTCTCCCAATTACTCACTTGTCAACCATGAGTGATCTGTCAGTTTCTTGACAATTAGCCTGGGAAAGATGAGTCAAACCTAAAATCTTACCAAAAAAGCAAAAAGGGAAGGAAGCTGGATTTCTTACACTTTTATTTCCTTCCACAGAAGCTGGCTATTGAAAATCAAATATTCGGTATAACAAAACAGACTGATCAAATTAGATGAGCCTACATCTCCCTCTCTCTCCCACGCTTCACTCTTGAGAAGTTGGACCTGTGATTAGTGCCGATCAGTCTCTGAGTGAAGGTACTCAGCGGAATGTGAGTACTGCAGCATGGTGCTAAATGGGAGGAAATTGAACAGATTCTCTAGTGTATGAGTGTAGATTTCTGCAGTGGGGAGAGGAAATTTGGATGAATAAAACATGAGAATGGATTCTCCGCCCCCAGCTGAAGTTGTTGCACTGTGTAAAGGCACTTAGATGCTGCCTGGAGTCACCACCAAGCATTCTCCTGCTGGGCAGAGCATGGCTGAGGACATGGGTGCTATGCCTCACCCTCTCTCCTGTGTCCAGGCACACACATGAGGGTGATGGGGTGTGATGCAGAGCACATGATGTGGTGCTGGAGATCCAGCTGTTCTCCAGTGAGAGCATCCCAGAAGCTCCCAGCACAGGAATATGTACTCTGATTATTAATACATGTTGTTGTACTGCCAAGTGCTACCTCCTCTCAAGCTCCGCAGTGGGAAGGTTAAGTTGATGTAGATGTTTTGGCTCATACCACATTCCTTCACCTTCTTCCTCTAACATATTTAGGCACCTTTCTGCAAAAAGGGTACACAAACACCGCTGTATTTCACTGAGAGAAAAGTTATGAAATCAGCGCTTATTATATGTATGTATGTATATATATAACAAAGATGTTATAGCCACGTGGACACCCCATGTAATTACTAGAGAAAAATAAGAAGTAAAAAAAAAAAAAGGAGAAGTAAGAATTCATTATTCAGCAAAGAATGAATATACGTGTCATTATTCACTGCCTGGTGCATAAACCATCTCACAGTCCTGAGCTAAAAGGGTTTAAAGGTGCTTACAGAGATGATGCTACTAACTAATGACACTTTCAAACCACTATGTACCTCTCCCCAGCAGTGTACAAAACAGTACAGGAATTAGGAGGAATCATGATGTCTGCCACCAAAGCAGAGCCCTCAGAGGAAAGAGGATTGAAGTTTACTGAAAGTCCAACATCCAACTGGCTGCAGATTGAGTGCCACAGAAAACCAATAGTCACAGAATAAGGTTGTATTTCTGGCATTTGAAGTGCAAGTTAATCAGCCGCTCTCTCAGTCCCTCAGTTCAATTTGTGAGCATTCCAGGTGAGAAATAGTGGCTTCAATTCTTATTCAATCCAACTTTGTCTTTGTGGAAATTGGCAACAGGCTATGCCTCTATTGCTTTTCGTGATGGGAATTTTACTTTTGGCATGGTGCATTTGGCCAGATGTACTGGTGGATGTCTTCACTAGGCTGTACTCTCAGATATTCACTGTTGCCCACAGCTGGCTACCAGATGGCAAAGACCAGATCATTGCGCTAGTGGAGAATTTGCCTGCATTTCCAGTTAGCAGGCCTGTGGGCAATGCTCTGCCAGCAAACATTGTACCCACAGAGAAAACAGTGGTAAAATAGCAGAAAGAGGCTGTTTTTGTTGTTGTTTTGTTTATAGTGGCATACCTCTTGCTTGCTATCAGTACAGCCTTGGCAGTTCATCAGGTGGCTAACATGGTAACAACTGCAATTACCTCCCTCAGGATTTTGCTCATGAAAATGCTATCCAAGGGCTACAGTCACCAGCTCATCAAATTGGAAGCAAAAGCCAGTCAATGCTCTGAAAGCATTCCAAGTGCTAATGGGATAGTGATGACTTGCATTTTGACTACAATGATCTCAAAATACGTTTTCAAGTTAAAGTAGTAAGCCTCCCATTGCTCCTGGGAGCAATTATACTGTATCAAGGTAGTAATGGAGGAGGAAGGCATACCAACAGATTTGCGCTCATACTTAAGCACAGAGAAAAATGGAACCTCTGCCTGAACATAAATTTCAAAACCTGCCTTCTCTCCATACACTGCAGTGCTACAGGGAGTGATGCAGAAACCATGCTGCATCTTGGGCAACTTGATTTCATCTTTCAGAGCGATCTCAATGAGATTAAAATACTGCTACCCAGACATCTAGCTCAGGAAAGCAAAGAAAGCAGCATCCTCTTGTGACAACAAAAGTTGTCTGAGAAAAGGAGGAGAGGATATAATTACAAAACATGGAGTTTAGCCAAGATACAGTATGTAATATGTTCGGTCTTACAAAAAGCTTTGCGATACCTTTAAATAACTAGCGACAGTCCCGACCTGATTTTACATCTCTGCTAGCAATGCAATTCCTTCTCTCTTTTTATAGGAATGTGATAAAAAAAGAGACCCATGGAATCAGTAGCACCACTTCCTGCAACTCCTAGAAATTCATGGCATTTAATAGCCATTTACTGACACAGTCCAATATGATGGTAGTGAGAATGCCCTGACCCAGTTCAATGAGTGGCTGTGATGGTGATTCATCAATGCAAGCACAACATACTTAATCCTTTCAGAGTATTTGTGCTCCAAATATTTAGAGAAATAGCAAAGTTATGATAACTAATGTAATAATCTCCCCCACTCTTTCCGGACTCTGCTTTAACCTCACATCTGTTCCCCAGGATGAAAGGCTTTATGGAAAGTAGGATTCTTCTTGATAGCTCTCAGTACTACTCTGAGGAGTCTCCTATCACCCCAGTGAACTCTATCTACTTCTTTTCTCAGCCATTTCCAGGGTGGAGTAGGAGGAAATCCTCACAGGGTCACCACTCTGGATCTTCGGGTTATTTTTTTTCTGAATGATTTTCGATAGAAGGGAACTTTGAGTCACTTTTCTTTCCTTAACCTTCTCCAACCTGAATTCTCCTTGAAATTCCCTTGTCCAGTTGTTATCCTTTCCAGTCATGAGTACTACAACTTGCAGGACTTCACTGGATTTGTCTTAGGTACCTGCTTTCTCCATCACTCTGGTATTCAGTAGTGCATCATAATGAGCTATATCTTAACTAATGCCAATGAAAATGCATTTAAAGCAATGTTTTGCTTAGACTGTAAATAGAATCTAAAACAAGAACGGGCAAACATTCCCAGCATAGTTAGTGGTAAATGTAAGGATATGTATATGCTTTTTCTTTTTTTTTTTTTTCCATGCAGATATCTTATGGCTATGCAACAATTTTTAAAAGGCTGTGCATGCACAGTATTTCCTGTCTTAGGTAGTTAGAGTGTGCCTGTCACTGTAATATTTAGGCACAAACATGCACGCTGAATGCAAATGAACTTCACTGTCTACGCAGTTGTGTTATCATAATTTGCATAGAAAGAAAAAAGGATTTCTTAGCGCACCATTGACCTTCGTCAGAAAAGCAGGGCTTTTTTACGGAGTGTGGCACAACTCAGTTGTGCACAGCAAATCTCTAAGAGCCTTTGGATCTGGTAGGATGAAAGACTTCACGGAAATATCAGAAATTATGATGATCAAGATTAACATTTTGCTCTATCAGATTAGTGCATGTGTCAAATGGAATAGAAGCGAGTATGATGAGGGCTGCCTACTATTACGTAAGTTATTATAATGATCTATTACAGCTCTTAAACAAGAATAAAGAAAACATTCAGCCTGCTATGAATTGAATGGAAAGGTGAATATCTTACAGCCCACATATATTGCTTTTGTTTCTTGAATGTCGATAAGATGCAAAACTTGAAAGATACTGATGGGAAATGAGCTATGCTCTCTCTACGTAGTTACCAGTTCTAAATAAAAACATGAAGTAAAATTTAAATAGAGCAAAAAAAATAAGGTAAACCTTCAAATACTGCAAGAGATTATCTGTAATATTTTATATTATTTGATTTTGAAGTAACTAGAAGTCTTGTAATCTAGTGCAAAATAGTTGTAGGAAGGTAGGTTTGTCTTCCTATCACTATTCTGATTCTATCAGACGTAATCAGTACCTTTTAAAAGGACTGAGAAAGGTCAATTTACGCAGGTAAAAATTAAGTCTCGCTATCATGTCTAGAAGCAGTGATAAAACTACTGAGAATTTAGTTGAGAATCTTTCCAACTAGATCTCCCCATAGAAATACTATCCATTTTTTAAGTGTTCCAGTACACAAAATCATTATATTTTGTTGCTTGAAGCAATAGGAAAGTATATAATCACTTGCTGCCATTTGAAATCTCTACAGAGAGCACATTTGAGTCACTGCTCCTTTTATAAGTACATATCACTGCCTCATTATCCAAAGGGGTCAAGCCCAGCTGTAGGAGCAAACAATTGCACTAGGGAAGATAGTCAAGATTTTTAGAACAACAGACAGCAGAAAAGAAGAGAAATAAAAGAAAAAAAAAGGGGGGAAATTGTGTGTGAATGACTTTACTTTCCACATTCTCAATTATTTCTATTTCTTCAATAGATTTAAGAAAAAAGAAACAACACAAAGGTAATGGTTTTCTTTCTTCAGTCATACTGCGTGCAGTAACACCACGCCATACATGTAACTCTGATGTCTCAGTGTGGCTGTTCAGGCAGAAAGGGACTGCACATCAGATCCAGTGAAGACCAGGACTTCTCCTGCTCTTTCTATGGAGTATATTAGACCAAATTCAAATGCTTAATAATTGAGCTTAGCGGTTTCAGACTTTAAGTAAGTAAGGTACTGAATTATGTTGTAGATTTATTCATATGATTGGTCAAATTGATTTTAGCAAGAGTATTCAGACCCTTAAAGTTACGTGGCTGACAGTTTAGCTAATACAGCTCTGCATAATTGTAAAATTCCATTTTAATTTTATAGTCCATATTACTTCTGCATCTTAATACTTTTTTTTTTACTGGACCACAAGGATAGAAAAGACTTTTGAGCATCACAATAGCTGAAATCTGGAAGAGAAGCAAGTTACTCCAAATTCCCAGGAAGGGCTACTATTTGGGATGCTTTAATTTAACTAAAAGAAGAATTACCAACTCAAAACAAGTGGCTGGACTTTTATAAATGCGGGAGACCAACAATTAAAGAAAACAGCAGTTTATAGCAGAAGGTTTAGCCTTCATCAAATCATATAAGGGATTTTCCCAAATGGGGCATTCTTCTGGGATTCTAAAGAGAAGAAAATCCAGAGGATGTGGTAGTCCACATGATCAGAATGGCCAGGAAGTTGCAGACACTATGAAGATACAACTTCAGTCAGAAAAGAGTTTTGATTCATAAGAAATGTGAAAAGGAAAGCAATTAATGTGTAATACAACAAAAGCGTTTTTTTTCCAAGTGGATATAACCAGTAATCAGATAGGAACTCCTGCAAACACACAAAGTTTATGCCTAAATGGTGAGCTCTTCAGGTTCAATATTGTCCTTCCATTTTGAATTTGTACAACACCTCAGAGCCATCTTTACTTATTTCTAGTCTTAATATTATATTAAAACAAACAAATAATCATGTTGAAAAGTGGATGTGAGCCTGGTCAGTCCCAGGAGCACTGTAAATCTAACCCATGCAACATCTGGCCGTGTTGAAAGATTTTATCATCAACATTTTCCTTCACCTTTTCCCTATCACCTGCACTCCCATTTTGCTACGATAAACAAAATTCTGCTTTTCTGCACTAACCACTAGAATCTGAAGTATAAATGCATTTTTAAAAATAAAAAATAAACCCAGAGTTAGATTTTCAAGACTGAAATCTTAAACAGAGACATCAAAGTAAGGAAACAGTAGCTAAACAGTACATTTTTTAATATGTGTTCACATGTGACGTACTTAGCCCAGTGCATGGAGTGATAGACAGTACTAGGCAGTAACGCTCAGAAAAGATGAGGAAAGACCACTGCAGCAAGGATTTCATACATCAAAAGAAAAAGTGCAGAGAATGATCCAGTTTAGGGAAAAATGGCTGCTGTGTATTTGTGTGACCCCCTAACAAGAGCTTTGTGTAGCAAATCTATTTTTATCTTCCACATAGAAACGCAAAGAATGTCCAGAACTGTGGATGATGTATTATAACTGCAAATAGTTGGCAAAGGTTTTGACTTTTTGAGGGGCATTTTTTAATCCTATTACTGCCAGTGGATTTATAAGGGTACTTGTTAATATGTCTTTAAAGCCGTTTCTCCATGATCTCAACTGAAATACTACTCAAATTATCATAGGTGTGATTTTTAAAAATATTTCATGGGGCTTTATCTTCTTCCAGAGATGTAAAAGCAGCCTTCCATTGACAAAGACAGAACAGCTGGACTGAAAGCAAGCAGTTAGCTCCAATTCCTACTACCGTTTTTGCTGAAAAAGATTTAGATCTGTTTTGCTTGTTACTATTCCTTTCAGTATTAAACACCTAGAAATTACGGCTGGACCCTATGCTCAGAAAAAAAATACATATAATCTGGTGCACGCTTCACCCACCTTATGTTCGTATTCTTACTCCTTGAAAAGTCATGATTGAAGGCTTTATTCCAATGAACCTAAATTTTATCTGATCTAAATGTAAGGAAGTTGTAAGTAGCATAAAATACATTATAATGAAACAGCCATAAGTGTTTTTCCCAACCCTTTATTGTTAGGTGTTGTTTGCTTAGCAGATGGTAAATAGGCTATCAAAAAAGACTTGGGGGCAATTTTCCAAAAGACATGAATGACACCAGGGTACTGAACTTTGGTTAACCAAAGATAGATAAAGCTAATTTTATTTTAAAGAGAACGCATCTTCCTCCCACCTAGGGAGGTACATTTTGAGAATTACAGTAAGAGCTTCTGTGCCAGTTCTAAAAACCATCTTCCCTGAGAAGCATATTTTTTACATAACATTTCAGCTCTATTTTACTACTGAAAAGGGGAAGACGTTCACCTTCAACTACCGAAAGACTAAAAATTTTTAAAGAGAACTATCTTAAAGGGGAATTCTGAGGATGCATGCAAAGTTCTCGGTCCAGTGGGATTAATAAATGGTTCCAAAATTTCATCCTTGCAATCAAATACAGATGGTTCCAGATAAGGATGTCTGGTAATGTCTGTGGGAATAAAATGATACTGAAAAGCCAGGCCGTAGCAGTTATCTGGCAAACAGATCAGTCAGTGCTATTATAGTCAGCATGCAAACCATCTTCCCTGTTAATTACATGCATATACTGTCAGAGATCTAATTATCCAAGAAAAAATTAAAATTCCTAAAAGAGTGGAGAGCTGAAAAAATGGAATACAGCCAAACTTCCCTAAAGTTTTCACTTATGACAACCTAAACCTGCGAGATCAGCATCAATTTTAACTATACTTTAACCTTTTTATTCTTTACTCTAGCCATCCAAATGGCATGACAAAAAAGGAGAGAGTCCTGGATATATTTCTTACAAATCCTTAACTCCTTCTAGCACTCCTTGTACCACCTGACAGTACTGACAGAAAAAAAAGAAAAAGAAAAAAGAGGGATCCCTAGAAACAAAAGTTTACTTTGGAAGGTATGGTTTTACATTGATATTGACTTCACCTCTGAGAAGGCTGGTCACAAAATCCTAGAGCCATTAGATTTACTGATAGCTTCTGTGTTAAATGTTAAACCTCATCCACTGTGATGGATCCATCAGACAGAAATCAGAATTGGGGTGAGATTCCTTTTTGAACATGTAATGATTTTCTCTGTATACAGATACAGCTTATAGTCTTTTTCATCTTACTTAAAAAGTGGATGAATTAGGAGATCATCTGATGACCCATATTACCAGGCTTCTTTCCATCTACATCCACTGAAATACTCTGCCATTCACATGAGACAAGTTGCTATGGGATTGCATTCTTCATATTTTTTTTTCCTTTAAAAAATTAGCACTCAAAAAAAACCCAAGTGGACACATAAAGGTGAATGAAACAGAGAAAATTCTGTGAACATTCAGGTATTGGTATCAGCTGCAGTTAGAAATTGGTTGGTGTTCAGATGGGTTTAAACCGACAATGCTTGACTAACTATTGGGATCTATGTTATTTACACAAATGGGCAACACAAGAAATGAAGTAGTATTAGAAATGAAATGAAAGATCACAGAAAGCAGGTAAACTGGAAACTAAAGTTGCATCTGAAGACACATTTGGAAGCTACATTTTAACAGTCCTTAAACTTTGTTTTTAGATCAAGCCTAAAGCCTCCATTCTCAACCTTCAACTTCTCTACTGCCAGAGGGTATAATATGAGCTGAGGGCAAGTTTACAGAAGAACGCAGCAAAAGCAAGAGTAAGTATTAACTTGGCATTAGAGAAACTATATTAACTATGCCATCTGGGACCACAGAAGAGACACAAGTTAATGGAATCATTGCTCTCATTTTGTAAGAGTCTACCCATGAGAGAGCAACTTGACAAAATATCAGTTACTATTTTAAACGACAAAACCGGACCAATTTGTCTTAGCTGTCAGACATTCCTACCCAAAAAGGACAATTCCTGTTTTTAGCACACTCTTTCCTATTTTCTGTATTTTTTTTTTCTATATAATCTTTCTCAGAAAGACATGTAACTATTCCAGAACGTTTCAACACAGTTTAAAAGCCACGTCCCCATTTCTGCCTCAGGGGTTCTAATTTCCTTCAAATGTTAAATGTTAGTTCAAGAAACAAGGATTTTCTTCTTTAAGTAGTCTTATATTCCACTATCACTCCTGGACATGTAAATGATTTATATATTCCCCACAGGGAATATATCACAGCTTTGATATCAGGGGACTGATCTAACAAACAGTTTGTCAGGGCTCTCCAACAAATTTAATCAATTATTTTTTACTCTGAGAGTACCACTACACACTAATCTCTATCACGATTTACTGGCAGATGTAGAAACGCAATGCTTGTCAGATAAGGCAGTGTTATAACCAGCTAGATAGGTTTTACCAGTGTGGTGGAGGTGAGCTGCTGCTCAGTGAGAGCAATTCTAATATCTTGGCCTTAATTAAAGACCCACTGCAGACCTGGTGGGGAGCCACCAATGAGGTTTTTGGGGAACAGATATGAACATATATGAGCATACCCATTTGAGCTGTGGCCAGAGAATCTTCCCTTCCTTCCCAGATGGAGTTATATAGTGATTTGTCCGCACAAAACCTGTGTGCCTGTGTTCACACAGTGTGGAGGTTTCACAATGCAGGCAGATTTCACAATGTGCTGGAGAGAAAGACAGAGTTTGGGCACTGATTTGATGCCTTCTTGGATGTATTTCCCTAGTGATTTCAGAGGAATAACTGCTCACAATTTCTCAGAAATTAATGCCTATCTGCTACAGACTCACTAGCCACTTTGGCTCAATGCTAGCATGAAAGTCTATCATTCAAATCGAAGAGGAATATTTTTTTTGTTTACTCCTTGAAATTCTAAATCAACAGTGAAAAGTATCCTATCAATGACTGTTGAGCCATTCCTATGCTCAGCTTTTCAGTTCTAGTGCTTTAATCATGCTGGCATGAAGACTTTAGGCAATATATTCTAAAGACTAACATCTATATTTAGTTATTGAACCATTAAATCAGTTTCCTAATTCCCTCACTCTTAGACTAGTGAAAACTACTCTCTCCCATCCATGATGTACACTGATCTTTCATTAGAATAGTTGTGCATAATCTCTCATCTCTTCAGACAAACCCCTCCAGAGTTTATCATTTATGACGTGGCCAAAGCCTTTGAAACCTGTGAGTCATTAGACCTTGATCAAGCTATGTGAGCTCATGTAAGAAGAATATGAAGCAGCGTGCTTGTGAAAATGCTTTGCTTTCTGATCTGTTGCACCTCAAAACAGTTTTTTTCTAGGCAATTACTCACAAGCAGAGGTCTTTCTATAAAAAGAGGGAATTCACTGGATATACTGTATTCAGATGAGCTTTTCATTCTCAATGCAAAATTATTTTGACTGCCAGCTGCATATACCAATGAGTATTTGAAATGGAAAATGGATCAAATGTTGCAGTGCTGCAGCTGTATGAGCTCTTTGACTTCCAAAAGGGTACAACTTGGTATATGTGTATTTTAATTCCTTACTATTCTGCTCTTTTTCCTTTATTTACCCTTAAGAATTCCTTGTTTGGAACGTGGGGTTTGGATTTAGTTTTTGATAGGTCAGGTACATGGATGGTGGAATTCACTGCCATGCTTTCAAAGCTAATGGCAGCACCCAAAATTTTCACAGGAAAATATCCAATTATGAAACACTCTCACATGCAATCAAATGAAACTTCAGTATGTGTCTGTGATTTTGATGTAAATCTGTCAGATGGTTCATGTATTTTAGAGGAAAGTGATTTCTGCAAACTTTGATGCACTTGACATCGACTGTACCTTAGCCTTACAAAACTTGAATGCAATAGTGCACCTGACAGTTTTTAGGTTTCCAGACATTTGCGGCCATTTCCCTTACAAAGGTCAACAAAAAAGAACATTTGCCCACTCTAAATTCAATGCTATTGCAGAAATGCTGTATGACTGCTTGTCAAAGTCAGTAGATAATTTAAAGGCTGCAATGTAAGAGCTATATTTTCTTTGTGAGTAGTGCACTTCCACATTTAGGAGAGCATTCAAAATCCAGACATATACATATGAATGCTACAAATACTTTCTTGGGCATAGCATGCTCTACTAATTATTTTGGTAACAAGAATTACAGCCAACAGAGAATTAGCTCCTGGACCACCCCTACAGAGCGAATAAACTTTACTGATCTAAACACCTCAAAATTTGAGATTTAAAAGACATCCTACATCTGAATTGTGCTTCACATGGTGAAACACTTCCCTCAGCTTCCCTCTCGATTTTGCAGCCTTGTTAATCAGACAGCTCATCCCAGTCACAATCCCATCCCGTTCTTCTCTCTGCTCCAGTATAACTTAGCAAGTATAGCCTCTTCACAAGCTTTCATGCCAACGCTACTACAAAAACTATGTCTTATGCAATACTGGAAGCTGTATTTCTAGGATCAGCGGTCCTAAGCAAATGTTTCAGTCCCTAGAAGGGAATTGAATGGGTTTATGAATGGTCTGCGAGAACTGGGGTGCAGAATTACATGTTATTCCCTCAGTCAGTCTCTGAAACAAGCACAGTTCTCATAGGCATACCCTCTACTATACAGATTTAAGGCACTTTGGGATGGCCAGACAACCTTTAAATGACAAGCTTTTAAATAACAAGCATGCCCTTATTTTTGCGTACTGATCACTGTTTTGTGAGTCTTTCCAAGTCCTTAATCTGCAGCATACCCAGCCATTTCTTTTAAATCTCAATGCAGCCACAATCTAGAACTATGACCTCAGTATATTTGTGTTATAGCTCACCCACAGCACGTCAGCAAGACAGGTTTTACTTCTTCAGCATTACATTGGCCATGCAACCTCACTTCCAGCTGGAAAAGCAGCTTGCAGGGGAGCTCAGCAAAGTATCATTTAATGCAAAGCAAAACCAGTTAGAAATCAGGACACTGAGCCAAGCACGTCTCTCAATCAGGTTGGCTTGGTGCTGTGAACCAATCAGCCTAATTAGGCAGACGTGATGAGGAGCAACTGTCCTCTCTAGAAACACCCAACTGTGCATGGGAGCTGGCAACAGCAATCAGCCTTTTATCAGGAACTCTGAAAGAAGCAACACATTAGCTCTGTGATTACCACCGAATGATCCTCAAGGTGCGGAGCCTCATGTAGCTGTGTATCTGGCACTGGGGAATTTTAGGCTGTCATGAAACTGTGCTCTGGTAGCTAGGCTTTCCAAGAAAGGAAATACAGAAGACTGAAGGACGGACCATAAGTTCTAGCAGAATTAATTTAAAAATGTCAAAACTATGAAATATTTAAAAAAAAAACCTCCAAAAAAAGCAATTATATTCCTGCAGCTGTATGAAGTTACTTCTGCTTTAATACAGAAAGAACTGAACAAAACTTTATTTTAAAAAGTTGAACTAAGAGACAGAATTTCTTTTCACAATGTCATATCTGCACACCTCTTTGAGTAATTATAGTTTCTAGTCCTTATGATTGTGACTGTAATTTAGAAAACATTAATTGGAACACTATCCAGAGCAGAAGTGTCTGCAGCCACTGTTTGAAACAATAGCTTGGATGGATATGAATTACTTCATCCACCTTAGCATACATTAACTCTGCAGACAGATAATAACGATATTGTTGCCATTCCACTACTATTCATTTCATTTTAAATATCCAGCTGAAGTGCATATCTCAAAAACTTACATTCTCTCTCAAGCGATAGACCTCCAATTTTTTGTGTAATCCAGTATGATCAGATATTCTCCATCCAATCTATTGGTTTGATGGACTTTCTTTGACAAAAATGTTTCCTTCCGGTAAATGGTTTCTTTATTCTTTTCAAAAAGGATCTGTTTCCAGGGAAATATGAACTTCAGTAAAACAAAAACATTTTTCTAAAGCTAAAGTAGGCAAACTTCTCCAGCTGGGAGAAGCAGTTCCTTTCATATGTGGGGCTGCAAAGTTGTGTACAGCATTTCCCTTCTGCCACAACATTACCCCTCTCTCCACACCTTGCCTGAGACTCTAAGGACACAGAAAACTGAGGGTCATCTCTGCAAAACGGGTGTAACCGTAACTAACATTTAAGCTTAGCCTCAAATGATCGTTAAACTCCTGGTTAATCTAGTTATAAGCTGCACCACATTTGACAAAAGTCAGAAAACAGAAATCCCAGTGAACGAAGGAGCCAAACTGAAAGACTTTGCTGAGATGTAAAGGAATTAGACAGGGAGAAAGCAACACTGTTGGGTTTTGTTTTTCCCCCTCTTGCAAATTTTTTTCAGAGGCATATCTGGAAAGTAGTTCCCCATTTCTAAATTTGCATTGTAGGCACAACAAGCCAGTGGGAAATGAAGGTGGTGGAATCCCATAGCCCCCCTGACTCTAATTAAAATGAGGGCCAGAAAACAATTATGCTGTGAAAATATATATATCTGCAACTACCCGGGAGGGGTGGCATTAATAGAGTTTTAATGCTGTTGCCTAATTAGAAGGAGGAGAGTTAAGGTTAGCAGTTTTGCTTGCTGCAGTGATTCAAAGCTTTGCAAAAAGGAGTGAGAAATAGTACTTTTAAGGCAAGAGAATCTTCACTTTCAAGCTTGTGGCAACTATGCTTTCATCTGATGACTGCATGAGAGACAGAAGGAAAAAGAAACAGCTCTAAGAAGCTATAGCCTAAAAGAGCATCATAGATTTTGGAAAGCTGTATCTTTAAGAAAATGAAACTCATCTGCATCAGTCATTAGAAAAAGAGCCCTCTTATTTTACGCGTCTTTTTTCAACCCTGCTGCCTTCCCACTACACCCCACTCACTGTCTCTCACATCTGGGCAAATGCCAGCTCAAAATGCATCTCTTTGAGCTCTGGATGCTTTCCAAATCCACTGGCACTTTTGTTCTTTTCCCCATTAAACAGTGAGCAGTTCAGGGGCTGAAACACCTCTTAATGTTGTTCGGATCATTGTGAATTCATTTAAAAGGTCTGCCACCCTACTCTCGATAATCAGGCGTTCCTCCTTGCACTCACACAGTGAGCTTGCCTGCTGTCCTGACAGGCAGGTGGGCTCTGCCATCTGCCTCATCCTCTTTACATCAACATCTGTATGAAGAGCCATATCTTTGCCTTAGTTGGAGGAGCACTGGACACTGACTGTCCAAATCCACCTGTACTATAGGGTTCGCTAGGAAATTTTTTCTAAGGGTGCTGTACTGCATCCTGAGCTGAACTCAGCTGCCCATTCCTGTGTGATATGAATAGGTCTGCTCCAATTTCCACTTAAATCAAGTCACTTATATTGCATCACTTTCAGTTTGGCTGGATGAAGAACTTGAAACTGACAGTGTGTCCAGAGGCAGAGGATCCCCTACATCTACCCTGGACTGTTGGATGTTTGTGGTGCTGAGGAATATGATTTAGCTGAGAAGTATTGGTAATGGTTGGACTGGATGATCTTCTAGGTCTTTTCCAG